>JAJQQW010000016.1:14541869-15141869 GCA_025583905.1 Ia io | reverse complement strand
CTGGCGAGATATAGCAAACAAGACAGGCAATTCATAAGTGACTCTAGCCCTTCTGTTGTTAGCTACCCTCACTTTTAGAGCCTTGTGCTCTGTGTCCTCCTCACTAGGTGGCCCTCAATTATAATGTCCATATGAAGTCAGAGTTAGTAGTGAGTAGGGAAAAGAACAACAGCTTTAGAGTCAAACAGTCTGAATTGGATTTCATTTGACTTACCTCAAGCAAGTTACTTAACCTATTGGAGCCTTATCCGTAAAAATCAGATTGTTGCTGGAAATCAATAATATGACAAATATAAAATGTTAGCCATAAGTAATTTGATTTTTCTTTCTTTGGGTCTTTATAATTTCAGGTGGTGCTTCCTTCTCCTAAGGGAGACTCTGAGTTCCACTCACTCATTCTGCCTTGGTCCTTCTTGGTCCAGATTCTCTCTTTTCCCAGCAGCCGCTGAAGAGGTCCCTGAGTGGCTAATGCTGAGTCTGGCCAGGGGTAACATCTCTAGAGGAGAAAAGAGAGGAAAGAGTGTCCAGGAGGAAAATGCTAGTGGTTTCTGATACTATGAGGGTCACACTAACTTCACATGAGTTTTCCTAGGTAATGAGTCATACATATGCATTTCCTTTCTAGAAAATAGGAACATTCTAATTTTTAAATAATTACTGAAGGTTAATCTTCTTTCTTTGGGTAAATCAATGCTACAATAAGTATTATTACTAACTCTTCTTATCCAGACAAATGCATATTTCAGAGTATAGAGGAAGAATTTGTTAGCGAAGTTGAAAGTAACCTATGTCTTAGAAAACAATTATTTATGCCTTTTTTTGTGTTTTTGTTAGCCAAGGAGTGGAAGGGTAGATATAATCAGATATGAAATCCAAATTTCTGGGAAGGTAAATTTTAAAATTTTACAAAATTTGTACTTATAAAAAGGAGACAGGTAAATGCCATCCCGATCATCAACAAGGTAAAAATGTCCGTCTTGGACAAGATTCTGCAAAAAACTACTAAAAGCAGACCATTCAGTAGACCTAAGTTAATGATGTCATCAAAAAAGCTCCTTTCTATTGTAAGAATATCAACTTGAAAGAATACATCTGGAGAAAGCAACTTGTTGATTATGTTATCAATGATTTTGAATAAAAATATGAAGTACACTATCATTAAATGTGCATATAGCTTAAATGTGCTGGATGACACAAGTCATGACAATTTAAAGCATGTGGAAACATCTGACAAGATGGAAATTAGTAGGGAAATTCTGCCATATTTATCAGGACAACGAGATAGAGGCTACATAGCTATAGTACTAGAAAAATATTTTGAATCTTTACTGGATAGTAAGCTCAAACTATGTTGGCACATAATGGAAAGTGCAAAAAAGTCCTGCGTTACTGAAACCACCACATCCAGAACAAGGCAGCTGATGATCCAGTCTTGCTTCTCTCTGCCAAACAGCATCTGCCAGAGGGCATTAAACTCAGGAACCATGCCAGGGATCCAGAAAAAAATTAGTCCATGTTCTTAACCAGAGGAGTATCCTTCAGGATAGTGAAGAGGCTTAAATTTGAGACAAGAATAGTTGAAGCAGCTCTAACCGGTTTGGCTCAGTGGATAGAGCGTTGGCCTGCGGACTCAAGGGTCCCAGGTGCGATTCTGGTCAAGGGCATGTACCTTGGTTGCAGGCACATCCCCAGTAGGGGTTGTGCAGGAGGTAGCTGATTGATATTTCTCTCTCATCGATGTTTCTAACTCTCTCTCCATCTCCCTTCCTCTCTGTAAAAAAAATCAATAAAATATGTTAAAAAAAAGAATAGTTGAAGCAAGTGAATAAGGGAACATTTCAAATATATAAAGGCTGCCATATGGAAGAGCACTTTAATCCCCCCACCCTCAATGATCCTCAAAAGCAGAATTAAAACAGAGATGGAAGCTATAGGAAGACAGATTTTTGGCTCAATGTAAGAAAAAAATAATCTAAAGGAGGGAGAGGAAATATTTAAATATGGAATGATGAATGAGTCAGTCTGTTTGAGGCATTCTAGAACAGGCTGAGAAAGAATGGGCTTTTGGGCACTGATATTTCATGGGAACCTAGAACAATTTTTCAGAACAGAGATACTATGATTCTCCTTAACTAGAGAATGCCACATTAGGTCAAGACTATTTTTAAATACATATATATATTGATTTCAGAGACAAAAGAAAAGGGAGAGAGAGATAGAAACGTAAATAATGAGAGAAAATCATTGATTGGCTGCCTCCTGCACCTCCTCCCCCACTGGGAACGGATCCCACAATTCTGGCATGTGCCCTGAGTGGGAATTGAACTGTGACCTCCTGATTCATAAGTTGTAGGTGAAGACTCTTGCCATGATAATTTATAATTAGTTATTTTAAGGACCATGAACATGGAAATGGTTATGAAAAATAACAGAGAAATCAGAATTAATTGTCTTCCCAGAGCACATGTCTTATGCTCTACTAAGCCACTAGGAGTTACTGCTGTGGGTAGGTCCTTTTGCCTATTCAATGGCTATGGTGCCCTTCTTTGTGAAGGCACAGTGTCTTATTCACATCAATCCACTCACTAGAATTTTCATTTGGGTACATTTTCATTAGCCTCATTTAAAAAAAAACAAAAAAACCTTCTGGATTTAAAACTACTCCTTACCACTCTCGTTTTATACCATGTTTATCAATGCCAAAAGTCAAAGTTAAATCATGTTCTCATGATCTGTCAATCATATACATTGAGAAGAAAATATTTTCTGAAAATGTACCTCTTGACTCTATGGAAAAGAAAATGGACAAAAATGTAAGCATAAATAACTTAGAATAAATTTTGGTTTGTTTCTTCATAAGTCATCACAAGACACTTATTTCCTTCTCTGGAACAATCAATTTCCTCTGTAAGCAACCATTTTGAACCCAAAAAGCCACCAACATCAAATAATAAAAAAGCCACCTGGTGAAGAGCAGTGAATGCTGTAGCTATGCCAACAGAAACTTACTGCAAGAGTAACCTCCTGCATTCATGTTAATGACATGTTGTGAGATAGTCTACACTTAGCTAAGTAATTTCCATGGAACATGGGTCAGCTTGACAGTAGACAGAATTGTGTCAATGTAACTTAGGCCACTTAAAATGAAATCACCAATAGGAACTATGTTAACACTTTATCTTGTTCTAAGCTCAAAATGACAACATTTTGGATGGTAAAAATGGTGAGAGAAATACCTGTTTTGTTTTTTTTTTTGTTTTCCCTGAGAGAGAAAAATGGACACATTTGGCTACAAGCAGCAGTGAATTCATAGCAGAACTGAGATTACCAGAAGAAAATTTCCATGTCACTTTCTTTAAACTGGTCTCTCTAGCTATACCCCAAAGCAGTTCTGATTGACTAATGTGACCACTATGGACTTTGAATAAGCTGGGATCATATGGCAGTTCTGTGTGATCTGTTTTGGTGGATCCTGGATTTCCATTTCTATGATTCCTAGCAATCCTCTCAGAACACTTTAAACCCTGGTCCACTTCCCCATCTGGGTGCTAACAATAAATGCTATATCCAGGAATCTTGGGTTAATTTCTAATCCCCTAAAAGTTCCATGAGGATGACAATACTGTCCCATGTGTCCAGACTGCTGTCATAGGATTATTACATACTAGAGGCCCAGTGCACGAAATTCGTGCATGGGGAGAGGGAGGTGTCCCTCAGCCCAGCCTGCACCCTCTCCAATCTGGGACCCCTCGAGGGATGTTTGACTGCCCATTGCACCCTGTGGGATTGGGCCTAAATAGGCAGTTGTACATCCCTCTCACAATCCAGGACTGCTGGCTCCCAACCACTCACCTGCCTGCCTGCCTGATTGCCCCTAACCGCATCTGCCTGCCAGCCTGATCACCCCCTAACCACTCCCCTGCCAGCCTGATCGATGCCTAACTGCTCCCTGGCCGGACCAATTGCCCCTAACTGCCCTCCCCTGCCATCCTGGTCACCCCTAACTGTCCTCCCCTGCTGGCCTGGTCACCCCTAACTGCCCTCCCCTGCCATCCTGGTCACCCCTAACTGTCCTCCCCTGCTGGCCTGGTCACCCCTAACTGTCCTCCCTTGCCAGCCTGGTTGCCCCTAATTGCCCTCCCCTGCCAGCCTGGTCCCCCCCCAATTGCCCTCCCCTGTAGGCCTAGGTCCCCCCAGTTGTCCTCCACTGCTGGCCTGGTCCCCTCCCCCCAAACTTCCCCCCACTGCAGGCCTGGTCCCCCCCAAACTGCCCTCCCCTGCAGGACTGGTGCCCCCAACTGCTCTACTCTGCAGGCTTGGTCCCCCCAACTACCCTCCCCTGCTGACCTGGTATCCTGCAACTGCCCTCCTCTGCCAGCCCAGTCACCCCTAACTGCACTCCCTGCTTGCCTGAGTTCCCACAACTGCCCTCCCCTGCAGGCATGCCCCCCCCCCAATGCCCCTCCCCTGCAGGCCTGGGTCCCCCCCAACTGTCCTCCCTTGCTGGCCTGGTCACCCCCAACTGACCTCCTCTGCTGGCCTGGTCACCCCTAACTGCCCACAACTGCCCTCCCCTGCAGGCCATCTTGTGGCGACCATCTTGTGTCCACATGGGGGCAGACATCTTTGACTACATGAGGGAGGCCATCTTGTGTCTTGGAGTGATGGTCAATTTGCATATTACTCTTTTATTAGATAGGAAGGTGACTGGGCCGGGGAGTGAGGGATAAGCAGGGGAAAGGAGCAGGTGCAAACAGGTCTCCGGAAAGCTTAGGGCAGCTGTATTCAATTCCCTTTTCTAATGTATGCTGTGTATTCCAGAATGTTCTTTCTCCTCTTCCCTTATTCCCAGCATCCTCCCCTCCTTCCCTGAATGTCCCCTTTTCATCTTCTAGAAAGCCCGAGATGAAGACATGGTCAGGCTTGGTCAAGAGAAAAACATTTCCCCCAGCCTGCTGGAGGGTATGAGCAGTCGTGTCTGGGCTCCAGCGCTCAGGTGTTCAGTGCTCATGCTGTTCTTGCTGGAGGTAGGTCCCCCTCATTTTGAACTTGCTTTGACCCTCAGTTCATGGGAGTTCAGGTTCTCGCCTTGTAGGACACAGTTCAATCTTCATCTATTCAGTCAGTCATTTACTTCATGGCATTGGAGAAATGATTATTGAAGTTGTGGTTAATAATAAATGATACCAATTCAGGTGTTTAGGGACTTGGGCATGAATCCAGAGTCTCTAGGGTGTGTTATCCCAACCTTGATAAGGACTTATCCTTTATGTTAGGAAGTGAAAATAGAAACTGATACAGTATTGATGAGGGCCTGGAAATTTAACTATATGTATTATCTGTACATTTCCCTTTCATTTAGAAAGATTCATCATCTTAAGAAACAAGAAAGGCAAACAAGAAAGGCAAACTGAAAACGTTAAAAAGTGCCAAGCTGAACGACTCTGGGTACCAGTGTAAAAGAGGGGGAATTGATCTCATTTTTATGGTATCTGAAAATGCTTTTGGGCACAGGTCACATATGGCCCTCAAAGAGTAGCCTCTTCACAGGGCAGTGTCTGGAAGTTAGGGAATTTATGGAGGTAACCCAAATATTTAAGTGGGGGTTCACCATGAGTGAGTTTCAGAGTTAGTGACTAGTCCAGACTGAGAAGAAAATAACTGTCAGCAGACAACCTGACTTAATCCTTTGCACTTGCTTGCTTTTTTCTCGATTCCTTTATTCTTATGCTAACCGTGTCGAGTCACACTTGACATCCGAGTGCAAAAGGTTAAATTTCTTGACTCAATTGTATTAACAATAGCAATCGACTAAAACTGGCATGCACTTTGAACTCTACAAATTCTAAGAATGAAAATAGGAATGCATAATTGAAGCAAACACAGCATCTTTTTTCTTTGTTTATATATGTACTAGAGGCCCGGTGCACAGATTCATGCACTGGTGGGGTCCCACGGCCTGGCCTGCGGGGATCAGGCCGAAATCAGCTCTCCGACATCCCCTGAGGGGTCCCAGATTGTGAGAGGGTGGCTCTTGGGTGATGCACCCTAGAATCGGGCTCCCTCCTCTCTGGTTCCGGGTGCATCACCTGAAAACTGCAGCTCAGCAACTCCTGCCTTGAGCGTCTGCCCCCTGGTGGTCAGTGTGCATCATAACTACTAGCTGGTCGGCTGGTTGCTTAGGCTTTTATATATAGAGATTATTTTTCAATCACAGTTGACATTCAATAGTATATTAGTTTTAGGTATACATCATAGTGGTTAGACATTTATGTAACTTACAATGTGATCCCCCTGATAAGCCTAGTACCTCTTTGACAACATACAGTTATTATGATATTATTGACTGTTTATGTACAAATGCACCTGGCTGCTGTCACCAACAGTTTGGCCCTGGACAGTGTGCCTTGGTTGGTTGGAGCATTGTCCTGTGCACTGAAAGTTCTGCGAGTTCAATTCCCAGTCAGGGCACATTCCTGGTCCAAGAATGTATGGGAGGTAACCTATCCATGTTTCTCTCTCACATCGATGACTCTCTCTCCTCCCACCCTCTCTAAAAATCAGTAGGCGTGTCCTTGGGTGAGGATTAAAAAACAAACAACATTTTTTCCTTTTTTTTCCTTAGGCAAAGTGTATAATGAGTATACACACTTTCTCATGAAGTGTTTATGGTTAATTTTGCAATGGAGCAAATATTGAACAAGCCATGTCTCTTTGCAAAGTTAAGTACTGTATTGATGAACTGCTCTTATAACCTATAATCCTATCTAATAAAGGAGTAACATGCAAATTAACCATCACTCCGCTACACCCACAAGCCATGCCCACCAGCCACGCTCACCAGCCAATCAGGAGCGATTATGCAAATTAACCCCAACCAAGATGGCTGCACCCACAGAGCAAGCAGGAGGGATGCTTGGGTTTCCCTGGAGATGGAAGAAGCCAAGCTTTCTGCACACCCTGGCCGGCCCAGGCCTCCGCTTAAGGCTACAAAGTTTCAATTATAGAAGATAAATAAATTCCAACAGAAATTGCTGCTGTCAAGGAGTGAGCAGAAGGCTTGGCTCCACTCCAGGCTACAAAGTTTCAATTGTAGAAGATAAATAAACCCCAGATACCAGGGCCTCTGCTTGGGTCGCCAGGGGGCGTGGCCAGCCTGCAAACCACCACAGGCCCCTCCCCCAGGCCGCCCCACGCCCCAAGGCAACCACCACCCTGATCTGGGACACCCTTCAGGGCAAACCAGCTGGCCCCCACCCATGCACCAGGCCACTATCCTATCTAATAAAAGAGTAATATGCAGATTGACCATCACTCCAACACACAAGATGGATGCCCCCATGTGGTCAAAGATCCTGCCCCCATGTGAACACAAGATGGCCACCACAAGATGGCCAGCAGGGCAGGGCAGTTGGGAGGGACCAGGCCTGCAAGGGAGGGCAGTTGTGGGTGATCAGGCCAGCAGGGGAGGGAAGTTGGGAGGGACCAGGCCTGTAAGGGAGGGCAGTTGTGTGCAATCAGGCCAGCAGGGGAGGGCTTTTGGGAGGGACCAGGACTGCAAGGGAGGGCAGTTTTGAGTGACCAGGCCTGCAGGGGAGGGAAGTTAGGGGCAAACAAGCTGGCAGGGGAGCAGTTAGGCATCAATCTGGCTGGCAGGGGAGTGGTTAGGGGGTGATCAGGCTGGCAGGCAGAAGTGGTTAGGGGCAATCAGGAAGGCAGGCAGGCGAGCAGTTGGGAGCTAGCAATCCTGGATTATGAGAGGGATTTCCGACTGCCCATTTAGGCCCAATCCCACCGGACATCCCTCAAGGGGTCCCAGATTAGAGAGGGTGCAGGCTGGGCTAAGGGACAACTCCCCCGTGCACAAATTTTGTGCACTGGGCCTCTAGTATAATATATAAGCAATGAGGCTAATTGGTTTCCATTTATCTATATTTATAGTTAATTTTTTAGAAAAACTTTTTACTGAGTATTCACTTGTCCCTAGCACTTAGCACTTGGTTAGGGACATAAGAGAAGTAGATTAATGTCCCCTGTACTCCAAGAGTTAGCAATCTTATTGAGGATTTAAGGCTTCCATTCATTATTAAAATAGTACAAAATATGTCAGTCTACTCATAGGCCAAAATGTGACTTAGAGATACTAACTCAATGATTCTTATATATTAGTGCACATAAAACTATGTAGGAAGCCAATAAAACATGAAGATTCCCAAGCCACATTTTTATCCAATAAGGAAAAAATCTGCATTTTTGTCAAGCACTCAAATCATCTTTGATTCTTTGATGCAGTTGAACTAAGGAGCCTCTTGAACAGATGCACAGAAAGTCAGGAATTGGGGTTTTGGGCAAGGACTGTAATTGTCAGGATGAATTAATAGAAAAAAAGAGATTGGAGATGAGGTGGCAAGGTCTCACGTGAAGGGTGGGTGGTTTTAAAGAAAGAGAAGAGAAGCATATTCTTGGAAAAGGGAAAGCTCTGAAGAAAAGTCCAAATTTAGGAGTATGTGGCCTAAGAAAGGGACAACCAGAACACAAGCCTGAGAGAAGCACATGAGATGGCCACATAAAAGCTGGTGTCCACTCCCCTCATGCTGATTATCGACACAAGCCTCTAGAACAATCTAACTTCTTTATGAAGGTGACCAGAATATACACTGAGTGGCCAGATTACTATGATCTCTAAACGCATAATAACCTGGCCACTCAGTGTATATCCTATATAATAAAAGGCTAATATGCAAATTGTCCCCTCGACCAGGAGTTCGACCAGCAGGCAGGCCAGCCAACCGCCCATGTCCCCTCCCCCTGGCCAGGCTGGCCGGACCTCACCCATGCATGAATTCATGCACCGGGCCTCTAATATATATATATCCTATCTAATAAAAGAGTAATATGCAAATTAACTATCACTCTGCTACACCCACCAACCACGCCCACCAGCCAATCAGAGTGAGTATGCAAATCAACCCCAACCAAGATGGCTGTGGCCACAGAGAGCAGGAGGGAGGCTTGGGTTTCCCTGGCAATGGAGGAAGCCAAGCTTTCCACACACCCTGGTGGGCCCAGGCCTCCACTCAAGGCTACAAAGTTTCAATTATAGAAGGTAAATAAATTCCAACAGAAATGGTGGCAGCCACGGAGCTGGAAGAACGGGAGGTTAGGGTTGCCCTGGGCGATGGAGGAAGCCAAGCTTCTGCAGCCCCGGGTGACCTAGGCCTCCACTCCAGGCTACAAAGTTTCAATTATAGAAGATACATAAATTCCCACAGAAATGGCTGCCACCACGGAGCGAGCAGGAGGCTTGGCTCTGCTCCAGGCTGCAAAGTTTCAATTGTAGAAGATAAATAAATTCCAGATACCAGGGCCTCCGCTTGGTTCACTGGAGGGGGGCATGGCTGGCCTGCAAAACACCACAGGCCCCTCGCCCAGGCCACCCCATGCCCCAAGGCAACCCCCACCCTGATCCGGGACACCCTTCAGGGCAAACCAGCTGGCCCCCACCCATGCACCAGGCCTCTATCCTATTAATAAAAGAGTAATATGCAGATCGACCATCACTCCAACACACAGATGGCTGCCCCCATGTGGTCAAAGATCCTGCCCCCATGTGGACACAAGATAGCCATCACAAGATGGCCAGCAGGGGAGGGCAGTTGGGAGGGACCAGGTTGGCAGAGGAGGGACATTGGGGGCAAACAGTCTGGCAGGGGAGCAGTTAGACATCAATCAGGCTGGCAGCGGAGTGGTTCGGGGGTGATCAGGCTGGCAGGCAGTAGAAGTGGTTAGGGGCAATCAGGAAGGCAGGCAGGTGAGCAGTTGAAAGCCAGCAGTCCTGGATTGTGGGAGGGATGTCCAACTGCCCATTTAAGCCCGATTCCGGATCGGGCCTAAACAGGCAGTCGGACATCCCTCAAGGGGTCCCAGATTGGAGAGGGTGCAGACTGGGCTGAGGGACATCCCCTGCCCTGTGCATGAATTTCGTGCACCGGGCCTCTAGTATATATATATATATATATATATATATATATATATATATATATATATATATATATTAGAATAGTATAAAATATGTCAGTCTACTCATGGGCCTAAATGTGACTTAGAGATACTAACTCAATGATTCTTATATATTAGTGAGTGGCCAGGTTATTATGCGTTCAGATATCATAATAATCTGGCTACTCAGTGTATAAAGGAAGAATCTTTCATTCTCATGCTTGAACCTCGAGTTTCACGTAAGTTATGTCTAATTTTTAGGTTCAATGGACATAAAAAAAACAAGGTCTAGAGCTACAACCCCTAAGCCAACCAAACTCAGTGTCTGTGTATAAAACTCTAAATGTGATGATTTAGTGTTTCATGTCAAATGAATAGTCATATGGTAGACACATGCAGTAGGATCCAGAAAGAACTGGATTTGAATCATTGTTTTACCACTTATACGTGGGACATTTTACTTGAGCATTTTAAATTTTAGTTTCCAAATCTGTAAAGGTCAATTGAAGATTAATTGAGGTGGCAAATATAAACTCCCTGGCACATAGTAGATAGCTGAATGAGTGAATGAACAATATTTTAAAAAATATTTTATATATTTTTAAGGAAGATGTTTTAAGTGGATTAATCCATGATTACAAATGGTGTGATTCATTTTGGGACGGATAGATAAAACTGCACAATTATGATATATTAAATGATATTTATGTTTTTCTGTGCAAAAAAAAAAAAAATACAGGTGAAATTTAATTGTGGAGCTGGTTAACAATGGGATGTGATCTGAAGGATCCCTTAAGATGTGTTTCTAAGAGACCCAAAGCCTTGTGTTAACATTTCATCGCTGGTGACCCATGCAGGGTGTACAGCTCATATCAGTCATTCCTGGTAAGTGTGAATTACCGTGTTTTCCGGCGTATAAGACGACTTTTTAACCCAGGAAAATCTTCTATATGCCCAGTCGTCTTATATGCCAGAAAATACGGTATGTTTCAGACCTTTTCTCTCTGTGACAGTGGAGAGAAAACTGCTGAGGAACAGAGACTGGCTGCACAGGAAGGAAAGTGGGAACCATCCTGTAATAAGAGGCACCCACAGAAGATTGAACTGGCAAGAACGACAGGATAATATGAGGATCCTGCAAGCCTTCATCTGGGGAGAAATGGGCACTAGAATAGGTAAAATAGGGCACAGAAAGGAGGCACTGACAAATGCCAAGTGCTTTTCCTTTCCCCTGTGTCTGGTTTGACTGCCATTGTTCCCTGCACTTTAAATCCCTCATTTCCATGAAATGTCACACAAATGCCTTTTTATTTGTGGTGTCATGTCACAAAGTAAAATCCTTTCAGATGAGGAAGTGAGGCTTAATGTTCTCACCAGATGACTGAGGGAAATCTGAGAGCAGACAAGGTTTCTTCAAAAAGTAGTTTTTATAAAAACCAATGAACTAAAATATAAGAACTAAAACTGCTTTAATAATTCAGCTCCTTTAATGTGATTTTAAACTATTTTGCTGCTTATTATTATTATTATTTAAAATTATCCTCTCTCTCTGATTTAGAGATTTTTTTGTTTATTATTCTATTTTTCCTGAATCATTATACACATTATATATTTAGAAATTTAGACTTTTAAAGGAAAAAATGCTTTTTCATTTATATTAAAAATACAATGAGTCTTGGCCCTGGCCAGTGTGGACCATTTGGTTGGAATGTCGTCTCATACACCAAAGGGTTGTGGGTTCGATTCCCAGTCAGGGCACATGCCTGAGTTGTGGGTTTGATCTCCAGATGGGGCAAGGGATCACTACTCTCTCTCACACTGATTCTTCTTTCTCTCTCTTCCCTTCTCTCTAAAATCAATGAGCATATCCTCGGGTGAGTACTGAAAAAATAAAAAACAAACAAAGAATACAGTGAGTGTTGATGAAAGAATTATTTTCCTTGACAGGAAAAGAAGGCAGAGTTACATTAGTGTGGAATTAGAAATATGGTCGAAATGACAACCACAGATTAGATAAAAGTGAAGTTATTTGTGCCAAAAGAAATGGAGTATAAATTATGGAAGAAAATGTGTTTTGTTTATACCTAAGGCTAGGTACGTAGTAGTTGCTTCGCTGAGATTTATTGGGTGATTAATTTATAATACAATGAGAAATAAACCACAGTCCCTAGCCCTGAGGAGTTTCAAAATACAGCCTCCATATCTTCACACATACCCGCACGTGCACACACTCACACACCCTTGAATGGCTCTCATGACTCATCTCTGTCACCAGATTCTCTGGTGATTATTTAGTCAGAATCAACACAATAATATCAGCTCAATCCTGAAAAAGTCTTGCTTATATAAGGCTTTATGATAACTTCCGGTTTCTTATTAAAAGAGGCAACAGTGTCCAGGAAATTCCCAAAACTTTGCTTTCAAACCGCGAAGAAATCGTTGTGCAATTGAATATGGTTTTAGGGAGAAAATGCTACTTAATTTCGGAAGCAGTGTTAATTATCTTTTGAATGAGTGCCAAGGACTCCTGCACGAGAGAGGTCAAGAGTTCTGTGGATCAAACTTCACATTGGTAGAGGTTTCTTCACTATGTTATCTCAGAAATTCCAGAAAAATCCTCTGTAAGCACCTAGTCAAGAGTTGCTCAAGTGTTTATGATTCATATTTTCCTGAAACCTAAGTGTGATAACTACTTCTGTTAGGGAGCCCCAAAGTCAGGGGATGTTAGAAGGGTGTGGACAAACTCAACCAACCCTACTATTTTGCCTTCTCCTAGACTTGTCCAGTCTATATTCCAGTTAATGTAAACGTAGACAACAGGGAAAGAACAGTTTTACCTTTCAAAAGCCATACCAGCAAATGGTTTTTGATTTCTTATAAACATTCTTGGGCTTATCACTCCATGTTAATTGTGACAGTAAAACAATAAAGATCGAGATTTAATTTTAACTCATGTTTGTCAGTCTAGGACAGAAAGTGAAGATGATGAGCTGGAGAAATATTAATCCAGGCTGGTTATTTAACTGCAGCCTCATTTTGAGAAGAACACTATCAAAGGCACCCACTCAACATCATGAAACTCTTTAGTTATATTGTGATTTATCGCCGGCTTCTCCTCATAGTTTCCACTCTACTGCTTTTACTGCCCCTGCCTATCATCCTCCACACCAAGGTAAGTGGACCTGGAAAACAGGCTGACCGATTTCCTGATTTATGCACTGCCCTTCCCCGTGGGTCCAGATTTAATTTCATTTTGGCATACTTGTAAGCATTTTTCTGTTTTCTTTAAGTGTTATCAGTCTATGAAGTCCCAAATGATAAACTCAGGGCATTTTTAACCCCTTAGTAAAATGATTTGAATCAGCAGACATTTAGTGAGCACTGTCCCCGTGCCAGGCATGATGAATGTCACTTGCTGGTAGAAGGACAGGCTCTGGAGCCAGGTTCTCTCCTTTAAGTCCCAGATTGATCACTTGCAAGCTGTGTGACCTGGGCAAGTTGCTTAACCTCTCAGTGTTTCTGTTTTCTTTCTTTTATTTATTTATTTATTTATTTATTTATTTATTTTTAAATCTTTGTTGTTCAGATTATTACAGATGTCCCTCTTTTTTCCCCCATAGCTCCCCTCTACCGGGTTCCCACCCCACCCTAGGCCCTCGCCACCCCACTGTCTGCGTCCATAGGCACTGCATACGTGCCTGTAAGATCTTTGTCCAATCTCTTCCCGCACCCGCCGTACCCCCTTCCTCCCGAGAATTGTCAATCCGCTCCATTTCCATGCCCTTGATTCTGTTACATTCACCAGTTTATTCTGTTCATCAGATTTTTTATTCATTTGATTTTTTGTATTCACTTGTTGATAGATATGTATTTGTTGTCACTTGGTTGTTCATAATTTTTTATCTTTACCTTTTTCTTCTTCTTCTTCTTCTTAACCGTTCAGCATTTCATGTGATCCTGGTTTGGTGGTGATGAGCTCCTTTAGCTTCTTCTTGCCTGTGAAGCTCTTCATCTGCCCTTCTCTATGTAAGATTGGGAGAGCAATAGGCTTGTTGTGGGAATTAAGAGAGTAAGCACTCATCAAGCACTGGAGAGGTGGCTGGCATGCAGTAAGTGGGGTGGGGTGGGTCCCCAGATGTGACGACTTCACAACGGGTACAATTCTCCTATGATGCCTTTTCTCTGAGTGGAGGAAAGCAAGTATTAATCAAGGTGATACCATTTTGCACTACAAGAGGATCCCTGTAATTGCAATACTATGGGTCCTCTAGCCTCCCTCAGAAGTTGGTAACTAATCTGGGAATTTCTATGGGAAATTCATAGAAATTCGCAAGTAGAGTGAGCCAAGGTCTCCTCTACTGGCAAAACTGGCAAAGGGACTGGCCTCTGCTGCCTACAGCTGTAGCTTGTCTGCTGCCAGGGGCAACCACCCAGTTGCAGCCTCTCCCTGCACTGAGGCCACCAGGTCCCCTGTGGAGGAAGGGAAGAATTCCCCACCCCTTTTGGTCAAACATTGTGCTGAGCTCCCAGGTTCTTACAGAATTTCTAGTGAAAACAGCAGGCAGTCAACTGATTTTGGTTGGGTTGGTTTTGTTTTGCAAATTCTGTGTGAATTCTCCTCCCCTCTCCTCTCTATCCCTCCTACTGCTGCTACTTCTGAGCATTCCTTTCGGAGTCTGGCAACCACTAGAAGACTAATTCGGTCTCAGACATTGGGCTCTAAAGGGAATGCCCTCCTCCAACCCTCTTGGGAGATTATTACTCTATCTGGCATGCATGATGGCTTCTCTTCCCAACTCCCCTGGTCCTGAAGTCCCCTGCACCTAGCTGGATCCTGTCATGAGCACCTCCTGGTTCCTATCTGGACCCCTGCTCTAGTGTCATATCTCTTGGTTAGTCTCAGCAGTGGAAATAAAAAGTTACTTTACAGCTGTGAAAATAAAAAATTAAACCAGTTAAGACAAACTTAGGCTATGATTGCATATCATCTATGCTGTTTCTTTGATATATAAACCCAGGACACTTTGATTATCTTCCATAATTTTTAGATAAAATGAATACGAACTCTTTCAAAGAGAAAACAAGTAGGTAATAAAAAGCAATGATATCAGTGCATGATTCATTAACTGGAAAGTGTATTCTAAGAAATGCAGTCATTGATTTTTTTTTTTCCCCCAAGGTGCTGTGATAAGAGTATATTGGGTCTATGGGGAAACCTTGGGCCTGGCTATTTAATGAACTGTGTTCCTCTTTCTTTTCCCTCTAATCAACTCATACGTTAAAACTCAAGTCATGTTAATGAGAGGTTTGTTTTGCTTGTACAATAGCATGATTTCATTTTTTGGCTACTCTAAATGCATAGCCAATCATTTAATCTACTGTCAATTAAATTCAAAGATATTATTTTAACTATTGCTTAAAATGAAAGCAAAACTTTTTTTTCAAAGACTATGGGCCTTTGGAGGGTATAAAATCTAAGTAGAGGCTTACTTTAACATAGATACAAATCAATGTATTATACCTTTCTGGTTATCAAACTGGAGAACCCTATGCTTCTAAACTCATAGTAACAGAACAAGTCAATATTCAAGCAAAACAAAAAGTCAATTTTGCTTATGAAAACATAATATATCTACATGATCTAGAGCTAACAAACAATGAGTTATTGACTGATTTTTTTTTCAGTTTCCTACTGGTTATTGACTTGTTTGTATGGACTGACCTTAACCCTTATCTTAATTCCATCTCAAGTCAAAATGTGGTACCCATGATGGGAGACCTTCCATAGTTTTTCAATGTAATGTTCAAAGGAAAAAGAAGGGATTCACTCAGAAGAGCTTGCTTCTGTTCCAGGAATTCTGTCAGCTGTTTTACCTAAATTATCTTATTTAAGTTCATTATGAACAACAGTAAGACAATCATCCATGTTCTATCATTCTCACTTTACATTTGAGAACAATGATGCTCAAAGGCATGCCACTCAACAAGGGCCACATGGATATTGTGGAAACTGGATTTGATCTTGGGTTCTGTCAGAACTTCTAATTTATGTTTTGAAAGGGGATTTCATTGGTCTTGTCTATATTTTTGAAGATTTACCTTTTATTTCGAAAAGTTACATAAAGTGTGGCTTGATAATCATCGATCAACAACTCAGGCATTTCTCTTCATAATAATGCTTTAAGCAGGTCAAACCACAGAAGCAATTCCTCAATTGACCTCATGCTACTTAATGTCTTCAAGATAGAAAATTGCAGTGAGTCTAATCACTGGGGGTGGGCCTTGTTAACCAGAAGAGAGGTTCAGCTCTAATAAAGACCGTGAGGCATTTATTTTAGCAAAACGGTTGCAATGGGGAGAGGCAGACTCAGGTAGCAACTCAAACTGTGCTCTGGAGAGAACAAAATGTAACTCTTTCATGCAAGTAAGTGAAGGGTTGCTGACTAGATGAACAGGAATTGGTTAGTTTCAATATGTAAACAAGGGAGATGCAAGTCACAAGGGGGAGTTAGAGTCTGGGTGTGTCCATACAGCAGTTCTTGGTCCACAAGCTTATGACTCAGCCTTGAGCCGAGTTTAGCAATAGGTTTAGCAACTTAATAGCAGTTCTGAGAATTGAGGCATACGGTGTGCATTGGCCCCACTTCCTTAATAGCTCCTGACTGTCTTTGAAAGTACTCTCTTAGCAATGTGTATTCTATTTTATTACTCTACTAGAGGCCCGATGCATGAAAATTCATGCACTGGGGGAGGGCATGGGGGGAGAGTCCCTCAACCGGGCCTGCTCCCTCTCACAGTCCGGGAGCCCTCAGGGGATGTCCTATTGATGGCTTAGGCCCGCTCCCTGCAGGGAGCGGGCATAAGCCGCAGTCTGGCCTTCCTCTGCGGGAGGCGACCAGGCTGATCAGGGGAAGGCGACACCCCCAACACCACTGCTGCTGCCACTGCCGGCCACCGAGTCTACCTGAGCTTCATCCCGGCCCTCGCAGCAATAGCTGCTATCTGCAGTTTTGTCTGGAAGGACGACTGGAAGACATCCAATCTAATTAACATATTACCCTTTTATTAGTATAGATTATTAGCCCATGAGAATGAAGCAGCAGTGGGTCTTCTTATATGTGTCATTTGATGAGTGTCCCAGAGTCCCAGCTCTACAAGCCGGTCATGTCAGCTTGTCACATTGTGTGCCCCTTCCCTTTCATATCAAATGCTCACCATGAGTCAGGGCGTTAGGCTGGCATCTTAAATATCTTTCAGGTGGAAGAGACTTTAGAACTGTGTTTCAGTTTTTATAGAAATGATAGTTGAGAGCAAAGGAGGGTACGCCTCACCCCAGAAGCCCTGTGGGCATAAGTTAAACAGAAGCTCAAATTTAATCTTTATGAGTTGCAGTTGGCTTACACTTATCAGTTTGGTTTCCTGTCCAGTTCATCCTGTTTATAACTAGTCTACAAAATACTATGCTACGTTTTAACATTTGGCAAGAATAGCATTAAGAATGGCCCAGTCCTTAAGACCCTTGTCCTAACATTTACAATCAACATCTGTCAGACTCTATAGCCAGTGATTGCAACCACAACTGAATATCTAGATCTTTATATCTCCCACGGTGGTAATAAGTATATTTCTAATACATTAGTGTAAATGTTGCTTTGCTAATGGAATCCTATGTTCTTATCACTTACCACTGAATCATCATTAATGCCATTTTTAAATTTTATTATTTTTTAAAATAGATTTTTATTCATTTCAGAGAGGAAGGGAGAGGGAGAGAGAGATAGAAGCATCACTGATGAGAGAGACTCATTGACTGGCTGCCTCCTACATGCCCCACACTGGGGATCGAGCCCACAACCTGGGCATGTGCCCTGACCAGGAATCGAACCACAACCTCCTAGTGAATAGGTTGATGCTCAACCACTGAACCACACTGGCTGGGCTATGCCTTCCTTTTAATTGTTACATAGATATCAAGGTTCTTCCCCAATTAGTAGTTACTAATCAGTAAAACAAGCCTATAATGTAATTGCTATCTATGTAAATATTTTAATGAAGTTAATAATTGCACTGAATTTTCTCATTTTGGAGAGGAAATTTCTTAAACATTCCTAGATAAAAACATTTTTAGCCCTGACCAGTTTGGCTCAGTGGATAGAGCGTCGGCCTGCACACTCAAGGGTCCCAGGTTTGATTCCGGGCAAGGGCGTGTACCTTGGTTGCTGGCACATACCCAGTAGGGAGTATGCAGGGCAGCTGATCGAAGTTTCTAACTCTCTATCCCTCTCCCTTCCTCTCTCTAAAAAAAAAAAAAAAAATCAATAAAATATATTTTTAAAAAAACTTTTTAAAACTGGCCTAGGCCACATCCACAGTTCCTGAGATAGTCTCTGTGCAGCATTGTTCTTTTGTGACTATTCCTAACATCTTGTTCATTTTTACTCTTCTCAGCACTTTGTGCTATTTACTTATTTATTTTTTCAGTTCTTGGCTTTTCTTTCTATTTCCATAATGAAACAAAAAGATAAAAAGAGAAGGCCAGGTTTGAGGAGCAATAAGAGGAGAAAACAGAATAACATTTTCTTTTTTTGTTTGTAGAGTGCATTTCTTCCCACTATGTCTCCATCTATCTAGTTTATCCATTAATTAAGACCCCTTTTTTAGATGAGACAGGGAAATAGCCACACAGCTATTGAGCATCCCCCAATTGACTAGTTGTAAAACCAAGACCAGATGTCAGTTTTCTTTCAGGTATTTCTGGATTTCTCTAGGGAATATTTTATACCAAGAGAGACTTAAAAACAGAAGAGAATGGGTGAGCCAATACAGCAGGGCTTTAGTGCCTGCCAAAGACTCAAAGAAGAAGCCCAAACATCACCCCTTAGCACTAAACCCAGACAACTCACCTAACAAATTTATTCATCAGAAGGCATGAATTAGGGAGGGAAGAAATTCAGCTTTAACAGCCAGCTCTATTTCATGTACTGTTTCCTTCACCATAGATTCATGGTATACATCTTGAATTTCAAAATTAGAATAGAAATTATAATAAATAAAAGAAATGAAACATCATGAGAGACTTACGGTGCTGAATCTAAATAAATGAAACGGATGGGAGAAATATATTGCTTGTAAAGAACTGTAAACTTTGAAGGCATAAAGGACCTACTTAGATGTCTGACATAGAAAATTGAAAATGTGTGGGAGAGGATTTAAATAAACTACAAGTGAAAGAAGAAGAGGGAGGGGACAAATTCCAAGGAAACATAAAGAACTTTTAAAGGGCCAAATCAAATAATTAAACATTTTAATAGGAATAAATGATACCATTTTAAATGTGGGTTTAAAATATTACAAGGATGTAAGATAAAGTGGGGGGGGATGCTATAAACTCTAAGAAAGTGAATATTTTAGACACAGAGAGCATCAAAATGATGGATGGCAAGAAAAAAAGAGGAAGTAGAACCCATGCTAAAAGTAATGTGGTAGATGAATAAAACCAGAAAGTAAAATTTGATATATTTTTATCTCATGAATGTATTATGAGAATTTGCTAAGCCCAAAATGTTGTGCTTAGTGAACTGTGGGGTCTAAGCAGAAGTTTAAATTAATGTTAATGCTTTCAATTAGCTTGTACAATTGCTGAAAAGTCAATATATACTATGGCAAATGTTTATCACACATAAGGTTGTGTACAAGCACAAATCATTTGTGCCATGAATGTGTAATTAATGGGTGGATAAACCTCTAACAGTCCCAGTTGTCCGTGACCTACTGCTCCTATTTTCTTTGCCTCAGAGCATCTGCTACCCTTCCCCCCATTCTTCAGCCTGAAACCTGCGTGTCATCTCAGATGCTTCAGATGTTCCTGAGCATCCATCACAGTCTGCATTGCTTTACCTCTTATATCTATCCCCACCCCAATCTGCTTCCACAACTTCATTCCAGCTGGCACTGCTTTCTTGAGGCTGACTACATCTCTTTCTCTCATGGACCATTTTCACACTCTGCCCCTGAAGTCTCCAGCCAGAGCACTATTTAAAAAATGCCAACCTGGTCCTATTATACGCCCCCCCCCGCCCGTCACACTTTGCAGGGGCTCCCTTTTGTATACAGGGGGAAATATTTAAACCAAACACGTATACACTGATGATTTAAGATTTTGCCATTTATTTGTCCTAACAACCCTCCTCAAAGCCCCAGTGCCTATCTCCCATTCACATTTCCCACACTAGCAATATTTCCCTATTCGCAGTGCCTAGAATACCCATGATTAGTGCTTCTATCTTTGCACATACTGCGTCCTCTTCTGGAATACCATTTCTTCTTGCCCTGTTCTTGGGAAAGGCAGCTCAGGCTGGTATACAAGCTGAGTCTCATCCTCTGTGTTCTCATTGCATCATGGATACATTGGACTTTAGAGTATATATTCCATTTGGCCTTTATCCTTGCTTCCCATTCTAGACTGTAAATATCTAAAGAACATGGAACATATTTAATTTGTTTCCTGCAGCACCGAACACATGCCTGTCACATGGTAGATAGCCAATAATTCTAATGAATTGATGATCTTTCATGACAGAAGGAGGTCTGAATAAAGCCAGATCTTGTAGGAAGGATAGGATGCAGGAGAAAGAATAAAAGGAAGGAACTTCAAATAGAACGAAAAGAGTTACTAACAGACAGACAAGAACGCTGGTGTAAAAGGAGGGTGTCTCTTCCACAAGCTCTTCCTGTTCTTCCATAATACACTTTGATACTTACTTTGGTAACAATAATAAATGTGAATGCCTCATAACAACCCTTAGAAATAGTCAATATTTTCATCCCCATTTTATAGATGAGCGGAGACTCAAAGAGGTTAAGAAATTTGCCCAAAATCACACGGTTTATAATGGGAGCAGGAGAATTTAAGGACAAGTCTGTCTGACTCCCAATGTCATCCTGACATTGCTTCTTTATATCAGACCTTTAAAAGCTTGTGCGTGGGTTACTTTGCTCCATCGTTCCTGCATTTGCAATTACAAGAGTGTGTATTGAGCTGAGGCTTCCTCTGCCCAGATTCAGAGCAACCACAACTCATGACTGACCAATAGTGAAGACAGGAAATAAGCCGTATTTGTTTAAACTGCTGAGATTTAGGGAGTTTTGCACAGTGTAATGTCAATTGTCTTGATTTACCTAGCATATTCTGAATAAGTTCCTCGAGTGATTTGGTCATGCTACCCCTGGCCCATTTCCTCATCAGTAAAATGAATAGGACTCTTCAAAGAGTTTTGAATGTTAGCCATGTGGACCAGCTGCCCCAAATTTACCCGAGGTACTTGCTTAAAATCACAACCTCTGGATATGAAGTCCAGGATACTGCTCTCTTAACAGACTCAAATATTTCTGAGGCAGTTAACCCACGCATTTCATTTCGATCAGACTCTAACGCATAGTCAGGTTGGAGAACTAAGTGATCTCTATGGTTGCTCCAGTTCCACTGTGTGCATGGGGAGTAAAGACAGTACATGTCTATTGCTAATTGTGGAGATTAAATGAAAAGAAGAGTTAAAATTTTCCCGGTAATTGGCACAATGAAGCCACCAGTTGTCTTTCCCTGATCTCCATTTGGCCTGGAAATGAACAAGAAATGCTAGTTAGTTATTCTTGACTTTGTAGTTTACTCTTCAGCCCTCCTTCCACCAGATAATTCGAGTCATTTCAAGCTTTGTCAGGTACATGGATTAGGTCTTGAGGAATCACTGCATTAGTGGCAGGTGTATCACAAACCATGCAAAGTCCTTTCAGGCTCTGTCAAATAATAAGAGTGTTTTTCTCGTAGCATTCATATTTAGAATGCGTGGTTTTTCTCCTTTCTTAATTGTGTTGTGTTCTCTTTAAAAAATCAGTTGCAGTGAGTGAGGCCTGTGATTGATCCTACTTTTCTCAAGCTGTGCTGAGAGATCATATCCACACGCACTAATTCGTCAGGCAAATTACTACCTAATATCAGTCAGTATGTCATTAAAAATGGAAGGAAGGATGCAAAAAATCCTATATTTTAAAGCTCATTCCATATTTCTGTTCCATCTGGAGCTATAATTTAAAATGGAACCAAGGTGATTTTTAAGTATAATCAGTCAAGATAATGTGACAGTCAGAACTTGGTGGTGGTGATTGGGGAGGGGCAGAATTTATCCAAATTGAGGAGTCATAGCTTCATTTGCCTTTTCCACCTGTGCAGCAAGTGCTCTGGCTTCCTGTAGTTGAGGTGGTTAGGACCGGATATGATCATGATATAGTTAAATGGGGCCTAGGTAAGTGGAAGAATGTCAACTATGGAAAATTAGCCTATACGGGTAAAATTTTTAGTTCCAATTCTAGTTTATTGGCAAGAGAGATGTGAGGTCCAGGAATAATGTAGAGACATTCACCCACTGGAGTGAGGGTCAAGATATCTGGTGCCAGACAATTTGGAGATAGAATGGAAAATAGAGCAAGGGAAAGCAAAGAGGTACCTATGCTAAAGAACTTCATTCCTAGGATAGTGACTGTTTTATACAGAGATCAAGATGTATGAATAAAAACATTGTAGCACAAATACAGAGAAGAAATATTCATTCGTTAAATATTACTGAGCATTTACTACATGTCAGGCACTGTTTTAAGTGCTGGGAATGGGGTAGTAAATGAAATGAGGTATGCCCTCAGGGAGTTTATGCTAGGATTGGACCCCAACTCTACTACAATCTAGCAATGTGATAATTGATCCTTAGTTCAACATGAAATTTTGGTGGAGACTAAATAAATCATGTGGAATACCAAGTATACATGGCATATAGTAGGTATCATAAACGTTGTTTTTCCATCCCTTTACGTAATCATGTCAGAAAAAAAAAGTTTTGTTTTACTTGGTACGTATCTTCACCTTTTAAATAAGCTTTTCTGTCTGTAAAGGCTATGATCAGAAAGTTTAGATAAAGGTTAAACAATTAGAACCCCCACCCACACACATACCTAAACTCACTTCTCCTCTCTAAATACAAAGAAAATACATATTTCTACATATCAGAATGGGTCAGAAAAGCAAACAAGCGAGGTGAAGTTGAGAAACTGGTCTCAAGTGCTCCCACATAATCCAGGGTCAGAGCCAGGTTATGGTCTGTTGTGTAAAGGGCTGCTAATCAGAAGGAACACCTGTGCAACACAGATAAACCAGCACTGTCCTCAGGAAACTGTGACAGATGGCCATCCCCCCATCAGAGGGGGATAATCCTGTCATCCTCCTTTTCTAGACTGTGAGCTTCCTTAAATATGGAAAAAATGGGGTGTTTCCCAAAAATTCCTGGAAGGTAGCTATCAGGAGTAATGCAGATACCTTGCCTTAGCCAGGGGCACATTGAAAGATAGGCACATTTTCAAAACAGGTTCTGCATCTAGGGATTCAGTTTGGGCAGGAGGGCACCACCTGGGAGCGTTTCATTTTGAAACTTGAGCATAGAGTGAAGGATGAAATGGAAGATCCGGAAGAGGAAGTAAGCCATGCTTCTCAAACTTTAACCTATATCAGAATCACCTCAGGAACTTGCTGGTCCCGATTCAGTATGTTGTGGGGAAAGCCCGAGATTCCACATTTTTCACAGCTTTCAGAGTATGCTGATGCTGCTGGTCCATGGACCACAGAGAAATTCAAATGTGCAACCCAAGTGTTGCTTCTGAGATTGTGAAGCAAGATTTTCGAGGCAGGGAAGGTGGGCAGCATTTATTTTTATCTGAGATTTTACTCAAATGCTGAGAAAGGCCAAGCAGGTAAGAGAATGCGTGAAATGGAGTTGTGGTAGTGTACAAAGCTGAAAACTACACAGCAGTCTCGGGTAAGCTTTTCTCAAGTCTGGAGAATTGTTGACATGGAAGAATCTGATCCCAATGTTACCAACTTTCTTAGTTTTTCAAGAGAAGCCGGAAATTCATATTCGATATTTAATATGAAATCTGCTGGTTTTTAACTCCTGACTCAAATTAAATACACACACACCATTGTGAGTCGTACGTTTTATTTTCTTGCTAGACTTGGCCATCAGCCTGCAACTGCTTCATCTAAGTCACTGGGTCACAGAGTTCAGGAGTCCAAAATAGGGTCATAGGCAGTAGTAGCTGGTACTTAGGGCATCTGGGTACTTCTGGTATGACTGTATGGTTGAATATTATGGACTAGAGTTCAGTAAAAAGGTGCATAATGAGACCAGAGATCGGCACACAGATGTCAAGAAGATATGTAAAGAAGACTCTTTAAAAATAGAGAGTTGTTGTCACGAAGTAATGGGGTAAGTCTTATTATAATTAGACTGAAGGTGGCCTTGAATGGGGATTTTAAATTGTTTTCAAGCAACTACTGAAAATCACTGCCTTGATTGTTTTAAATAAAGGCTGGGACTGTTAAAATATGAAAGTGTTAACTGGGCAAGCTAATAATTTAATATAGGAAGTTTTGCTTTTTATTCTGGCCCCAAAGTTGCCCTATCTGAGCAGAATGTGACTATATAGATGAAGTAGATCTGTGTTGAAATGAAATTTTATCTCTTATGGCAGGAGTTATGTGTGGTGAACAAAATTAGCTAGCAACATTTCCCTCCCCCCTCCCTCCCCTTCACTTTTCCCTTCCCTTCATTTTCTTCCTTTCTTCCCTCATTGCCTCTCCTTCTTCTTCCCTCCTCCTTCCCTCCCTCCCTCCCTCCTCCCTCCTTCCCTCCTCCCTCCCTCCCTCCCTCCCTCCCTCCCTCCCCCCCTCCCTCCCTCCTTCCTCCCTCCCTCCTCCCTCCCTCCCTCCCTTCCCTTCCTTCCTTCCTTCCTTCCTTCCTTCCTTCCTTCCTTCCTTCCTTCCTTCCTTCCTTCCTTCCTTTTTAATTTTTTAGTATTAGAAGTCCCTGATGGATTTGTGCTCTAGATAGTTGTCAGGGTGGCTAGCCCCTTAATCTAGTTTTATGCAAAGGAATGACAAAATCAAAGTGGATTCTTGAAAGATGATCTGGTTTTGGAACAGCTTTGCCTGAAGTGGAACAAGTGGGGTCAAGGCTGAGGGGCAGATTTGAGAGGTAAAATGATGGGGAGATAGAGGACAAAGAGACTGGTTGGTTGTGCCTAAAGAGCAAGATAGTAAAAGGGCCCCTTTTGTCTTTGAAATCTAGGTTCTTAATACCTTTCTATGATAGAAAAAAAGTCATCAGGAGGAGCTTTGGGGTTATTCATGTTTGTTCTAAGGAAAATACTGGCCTGGTCTTTCTCCTACATTGAAATTTAAAATTAAGCTGGTATTCACAAATTCTCTCCAAAGAAGTTAGGAAGATTCAGTCAAAGCTCAGCTTTGTTTTATTGTTTGTTTGAGATTATAGAGGCAGACTTTGTATAAAACTGTCAACATCAAAAACCTTTATTCTTTCTTCTTAAAAAAGATAACAAACAATAAATATAAGATACTAGAGGCCCAGTGCACGAATTCATGCACCTGTGGGGTCCCTCAGGGCCTATGGAGATCGGGCCGAAACTGGCTCTCTGACATCCCCCGAGGGGTCCTGGATTGCGAGAAGGGGGTTCTTGGGTGACGCACCCTGGACTCGGGCTCCCTCCTCTCTGGTTCCAGGTGCATCACTCAAGAACCACAGCTGCCAAGCCACTGCAGCTCGGCAGCTCCTGCGTTGAGTGTCTGCCCTCGGTGGTCAGTGTGCATCATAGTTACAGGTTGGATGGTTGCTTAGGCTTTTATATATATAGATAGCCCTAGCCAGTGTGGCTCAGTTGGTTGGAGCATCGCCCCATACCACCAAAAGGTGGTAGGCACCCATACCTAGGTTGCGGTTTAATCCCTGGTCCGGATGCATGAGGTAGACAACCAATCAATGTTTCAATGTTTCTCAAGTTGATGTTTTGTTTCTCTCTCTCCTTCCCTTCCTCTCTCTAAAAATCAATAATTTTTTAAATGATGTAATCCTGGATTATTAAGGATTGCTTAGAAAGCCACTAAAATTGCAGGGATGCTGGGTAAGTAAATGCCAAGCTCAGAGAACTTACCCTGAAGTAGGTGAATCAGAGGGCTGCAGAGCTAGAAATTGTGTTGCCCTGGGAAAACCTTAAGTAAAAGATTTCATTAAACTCAGATAGTTTCTGTAAAATTTTTCAAATTTAGTTCAGAATTTGCAGAGATTAAGTAGTGTGAGAGCAAAACAATGCTATATTATATATATAATAGATGTTAATCTTTATTAATCCCTTAGTATGTTCTGGATAATTTCTTATGAAAATTATTTATGTATGCCAAATATAATGATGAATTTCAACCATTTCTTAGCAATGCCCTAAAACAGAAACCCATAGTTTTATACCTAGCAAATTGACAGATTTATAAGATTTGCAACCCCGTTGAGTCTCCCTGTGTCTCCTAAGGAGCTCAGCTGTCTTTCTAAAAAGCAAGGCAGAAGGTTCTTCACCTCCAAGTTCATATCACTTAGGAGCTAATTCATTCTCATCCATGCCATGCAAAAATGTTCCCCCTTTTAGCAGAAGGGAAGGAAGGTGGGTGTGCATGGGTCCCAAACAACCAGGCACCAAGGAATGCAACTAAAAGGCAGCTGTGTCCTGCCCCAGGGGCAAGGCAGTAACTTGCCATTCCTGCACTCCAGAAGAACTGGGAGTGCATTTCATCAGCCAAATAGGTGAGCATTAGCAGCCCACACACTGATATGAGCACAGAAAGTTGACTACATGCTTTGAAGGAAATGTGAAGGAAACTTAATGAATGAGGATTTTTAAATGTCTTTTTTTCATGTGTATTCGATTTTTGCTCTTGGAACCCCCAAGAATGACAGTTTACCCCCCAACTCAAAGTGCAGAGGCCTCAGAGTTTCCTCCTTCTCTGTGACATGGCTCCATTCAGCAAATGCGGTTGTGATTTGAACTATGATTTCCCAGCCCCATCATTTCATGTTGTGTTTTGCTATTTCCAGGAAGCAGAATGTGCCTACACACTCTTCGTTGTTGCCATATTTTGGCTTACAGAAGCATTGCCCCTGTCTGTAACAGCTTTGCTGCCTGGTCTAATGTTCCCATTGTTTGGAATCATGCCCTCTAAGACGGTAAGTGAGTTAAGTTCTCTTGCAAATGTTTGCCATGTTTAGGTTGCTTGTTTTGTGCTGATATTTTCATTGAGAAAACTTATGTTTAAAGGCAGCAATAATCCTGTGAATAACACTCCCAAGTACCCTGGCCTGGTAGCTCAGTTGGTTAGAGCATCATCTTGATAAGCCAAGGTTGTGAGTTTGATCTCCAGTCAGGGCACATACAAGAACCAATCAAAGAATGTATAAATATGTGGAACAACACATTAATCTCTCTCTCTCTCTCTCTCTCTCTCTCTCTCTCTCTCTCTCTCTCTCTCTCTCTCTCTCTCTCTCATCAATAAGAATTAAGTAAAAGATAATGCATCTATGTAAGTCTTCCAAAAGTCCAGTTGTTTCTCTTCTCTAAAACTCTGCATGTGTGTCCACCTTCAGGTGGACCAAAACCAAACACAGGTGGCAGCTCCTTGGGCTGTGCATGTCAGTAGGAGAAAAGTGTGTCCCTTCTCAGGCTGACACCTAAGCCTGGAGCATCTCTCCCAGCAAAAGGGCCAGTTCTTTCACAATCTGCAGAAGCTTTGTGCATTCAGCTGAATTTCATCTCATACAGGGTTGGAAAGCAATTTTTGTTTTTAATGAAGAAAAAGCTTCCCTGTTTTCTTTTCCAGAAACCTGACATTTCAAAAGATAAAACCAAATTAACTTTCACGTGTCTTTCTATTTTGTTCTTGCTGAGAGGAGTTTATTCATGCTGAGAGGTGCCTCTTACCTTTATATAATCTAAAGGTATCCATCTGAAGAAAATGAATTCAGTTTCTTATTAAAACCATGAAATGCATTGAAACCAGAATATCTATCTCCACACGGTCTGCAGCCACCCAGCACACAACTGACTAAACCACAGCCAAAACATTCTCAGGAAAAAATGTCAAGTTCAAGATGCCAGAATTTGTCACCTTTGGACTTCTTTCTTCTGCCAGGGTCCAATATTACTAGTACTATCATGAGACTCATCTGTCTTATAATGGAGGTGGAGATTTTTTTTAACTAACACATGATACAGTTTTTGTTGTTGTTGTTGTTCTTTGTCTCCCCCCTCCCGCCCTCACCCCCCCTTGGAGAAGCTATTATTCCTTTCCTTATTTTCATGTTGCTCCTTCCCATTTTGGAATTTTTTTTTTTTTTTTTTTTTTGCATTTCTGATCCTTCTCCTCTTTTCTTACTACATTTCCTTCTTCCTTATAATCTTCACTCATATTTTTCTAGGCACCATTGATTTGGAAGAGTGTAGCTGGGGCTGTACTTTAGCTTCTCTCACCCCCAGGCTGAAGATTTGCTGCCCCACAGAATCTAGGAGCGATAAACGAAGACATTTCTCAAAGGCTCCGACACGTTACTAGTGTAATGGCTCTCAATAAAGTCAATAGAAAAAGAAGGGGTTGACAAATCCTCAAAAATAAGGTGTCAGATGAGTAACCCCTGTCTTGCTGGCTTGTGTGGTTCCACTGCCAGAGATAAAGTTTAACAGTCACATATTTGTCTCTTACGATTTAATAATAATCAGACTGACTAACATTTTACCAGAGACTTATGTAGAAGCAAGATTTACTGGAATCATGGGGCATGTCTGTGGCAAGCAGGCTGGAGTGAGACAGAAGGAAAAGGGGACCTAGGAAGGCCTGGCTTCGTGGGAACTGCCAAAGAAATAGCTCTGCCCCTTTTCAGTATGTGGAGGCCCACAAGAGGCAGCAAAATTCCAGGCACTAATGACAGTTGCATTACGCAGGCTGCTGATAGCTGTCCAAGAGCCCTTTACCCCCAAGTGTCTGTCTCAGGCTAATTTAACAGCCACTGAATCTTAGACTCGGAAGGGAGTTGTCTGAGTCATTCTACCCTGGGCAGGGATTCCCCGCCACAATATCCCTTCCAGATGAGATCACTCGGGAAGTGCTTAAAGGCTTCCTTGGTGTGGGCTTAGAATCCCTCAGAAGCCCATGGCATTTTTGAATAATTTTAACACTCAAGTGACTCAGCTTTATTGAGCCCAAGTCTAAAACTCAGTCGCTCTGACTCTTGAAACTTTTCTCTTGCAGCTAAGATTCCACCAATGAACCTCATCTTTCTTTCACATGATAGTGCTGCTTGGATTTGAAAATAAATCTCTTTAAGTCTTTCTACCTCCAGCTTCTATGGTTTTCAGATCTCAGCGCCCTTCCTCACCCCACCACCTCCAACTCCATCGCTGCCACCACCTTTTCTCTTGCTGAAACTACCTCTGGTTTGTCAATGACTCTTAAGGATTAAATAGTTAAAAACGCAATGTCTGTCACATAGTAAGCACTCAATATATGTCAGTCAATAATAGTAGTATTGTTTGTACACTGACAAAAGTGAACACTGTAGATCACTCTAGAAACATTCTTTTTATTTTCCTTTGCCAAAATAAGATTTTATTTTGAAAGTCATTTAAAAGACACTAAGACTCAGTGGATGTTGTTCCCAAACCATATTCTGTCCAACCCCCACCAGTTGTCTCTGTCATGCCCCAAAGTTGCTTTCTTTGGTAATTCCTATTTTTTGCTTGCTGGAGAAAATATATTTTCCTTTTTGTTTGTTTATTTGTTTGTAGTGTAGAGCTTTATTTTCCAGGAAATAGCGTGTTTGTGAAAAAAATCAAGTAGATCTACTATGTTCAACAACGTGGGGGGCGAGGGGGTCAGCCAGAGGTGAAATGGAAAGGTTCTCTAGTATTTGTTGCAACCAGAAATCCACATGTGGAAACGGCATCCAGAAAAAAGGTCGTGTGCGAAGTTGCTCTGTCTTTGCATCATAGAAACCAATCACTGCTCCTCCTGCTAAAGCTGGCGCAGCTCGCAGCTCCTCCGGACCGCGCTTGGAAGGAGGCTCTGTGAATCTCTGCAGATTCAGTGTTGATAGAAAGGCCATAAATCATTGAGAAGTGGTTTTCATTTTCTTCCAGGTCATTTAATTCTGTCACATAGAAGGTCATTAAGTGAATGTCATCTTCTTGTCTGTCAAATTCACTAAGAAGTTGATGAGTACATTTTTGTGACAACTGCCCATTGTCCCTGGAGCCTCCTACGAGGCTCACTTCCAGGGTTCCAGACTGAGAGCGTTTGGGAAGGATTTTATGGAGTTCATGACCGAGGGGCCTTAGTTTGGGTGTAGGTGCCACCACAGTGTATCAAGCAGGTAGTCCATTACCTGTGTGCCTCAGGACTACAATGTGACAAGTGGTGGCATCATCAGAGCCAGGAGTGGGGGTGGAGCCATCCTTCGAGGTGGTCACTGCAAGCTCTCTTTGCTGAACATACAGAAGGCCCTGGGGTCCCACTTGGTGAACAGACTGACCTCCGAGCAGTCTGGCTCTTTCCTCCAGAAGTGGGTGGGCTTGGATAATGGTCCCTCACTGCCCCTCAACCGGCAGCTCCCCACATGGGCTTCCCGCCCCCCTCTAGAAACATTCTGATTGTTGCAAAGCTAAAGTGAGTTTATCATCTCCCTTCTGGTATTTCAGCCCAAATTCATTTTAAACTTTAGGTGACTTTTCACCTGGTAAGCTTAACTGGAGCTTGAAACAAATCAAAGTCCTTATAACTTTTAGTGGAGAAAACTGTTTTTTAGTCTTGTGATCCTCTGTCCACACAGGGCAATGACCTTTTTCTCAAAAGTAGCTGACCTAAGCTACAAGGAAAGGGCTAGAGATTCAGTCAGAAGACCTGAGCTGAACACATGATATTCCTAATAATTACTTGTATGATCCTGATTATGTCTTTTCTCATCTGTAAATGGTGAATGATAATGACACACAATTCAAGGGTTATAACAATCAATTCAAATAATACGTGTGAAACAGTGGTGCAAACTAAGTATCAAATATTCTTAAGCATTTTAATATTCACAGTTAAAGTTTGTTTAATGGTGTGAAACTATCATTCCAGCCTATTGCAGCATTTTGGAATCTCATCTGTCATTGAAGAGAATGTTATTTCTTTACTATCTTTATCCAAGTTCAGAGCCCTACACATCTCTTTGTTTGGCCACCACAGTTTTAACATTATTTATCAAGCCAGTGCTAAATACCTATATCTTATTTTTTGTTAGAGGTGGGTTCTTGTCTTATTTGTAAGAAGGAATTCAAATGAGAGACAGTACCAAAGCATGTGAGAGTTTATTTGCAATTAAAGGAAATATACTCAGATATAATCCAAGCTGGAAGTTTAGCTGGCAGAAGCCAAACCAAATGCCCCACTTGTTTGGGTTTTGTAATTTTGTACTCTGGAGTTGACAAAAAACCAAAACAAAACAAAACAAAAAAACCCAAATCTCCTCAGGTTTCAAGGCTGCCCCACCCAGATGTTAAGCTATCTGTTATACCACATCTTGGAGAAGGTTTCAAGTCTCCCCATTCCTCACTCTTGGGTCTGCTCACTCTTGGTTAATTTTTGTTTGTCACATCTCCCAAGTCTTCCCTTTGATCTTAGCTATCTTTCCCTGCTCATATCTATCCAACTACCTACTCCAACATTACTGAGCACATTGTTGTATGAAGAGCATCAACAAGTATTGAATTTCTCTCATCCATTGAATAAATTTGAAATGCTAAATATGTAGTGTGCCAATTAGAGTTCCTCAAACAGGTTTATTGTTATTAAAACACATTTATATATAAATTTAAATATATAGATGTAAAGATACAAATGTACAATAAAATGTTATATTACATATTTACTCAGTTATTTAATAAATATTTATGTGTTAGGACTCTGCCAGACACTTTAGAATATATCAATGAATAAAAACAGACAAAAAGTCCCTGTCTTCCTAGGAAAAAAGAGACAACAAAGAATATGCCTTAAAGAATAGGTAAATTACTTAGTGAGTTATAAGGTAATTGGTGCTATAAAAAGTGCAACAGAAGAATGAGGTCAGGAGAGGGTTTTAGCTTTAAATAAAATTATCAATGAGGTGTCCATACCTGAATGAAGATTTACAGGAGATGAAGGAGTTAGCCATTTGGGTATATGGGGAACAGCCATTGCTGAAGGGGAAATACCCCGTGCAAAGACCTTAACGCAGGTATATATCTGCAGTGTGATTGGAGCAGAGTGAATGAAGGAGACAATGGTAGAAATGTCAAGGAGATAATGTGAAGAGGAACTGGACTATGGAGGACCAAAGTAGGCCATGATAAGGTTTGTTTTCTAAAATATATCTTTATTGATTTCAGAGAGGCAAGGAGAGGGAGAGCAAGATGGAAATATCAATAATGAAAGAGAATCATTGTTTGGTTGCCTCTTGCATGCCCCCTACTGGGGGTCGAGCCCACAGCTGGGCATGTGTCTTTGATCACAATCAAACCTGGCACCCTTCAGGCTGAAGCTCTATCCCCTGAGCAAAACTGGCTAGGGTGGCCACAATAAGGTTTTAACTGTGAATGAAGTTAGACCCTCTAAAGAGCCTTGAATAGAAGGGTGATATGATTGATTTGACTTTTATTTTAAAAGAATAACATGGGCTGCTGTGTTGAGAACAAGGTAGTAGTTTTTTTGCAATAATCTAGGTGAGAGGCCATGGTAATTCAGACCAGGAATAGGAATAGGGATGTTGAATATATTATACCTATTTTTAATTATATATTTTATCAATAATTTCCTGAATGATTTGATATGGCACATGAAAGAAGAAAAGAAGTGTAGGAGCTTCACAGCTTTTTTTTTTTTTTAAATCCTCACGCGAGGATATTTTTCCATTGATTTTTAGAAAGAGTAGAAGAGAGATGGCAAGACAGAGAGAAATATCGATGTGAGAGAACACATCAATTGGTTACCTCCTGCAGGAGCCCCGACCAGGTCCTGAGCTGGGGAGGAGCCTACAACCGAGGTATGTGCCCTTGACAGGAATCAAACCTGGGAGCCTTTGGTCCATAGGCTGACACTCTATCCATTGAGCCAAACTGGCTAGGGCCCTCACAGATTTTTGACCAGTCAACTGGAAAAAAGGAGTTGCTATCAATTGGAACGAAGACTATGAGCAAAGTAGGCTTGTTGCAGGAGAGAGACTGACACCTGGAGTTCAGTGTTGGACGCTAAGTTTGAAAGACCTATTTTACATCTAAGTGAAAGTGTTGAGTAAGCAGTTACATACAAATGAGTCCAGAGTTCATGAGACAGCTAAGCTGGAAATATAGATCTGCTATTCAGCAGCCCTAAGATTTGAAGACATCATTTAGAAACCAAGTGAAGATAGAAAAGCAAAGATGACCAAGAACTAAGCTCTGGAGAACTAAGCGGTTGGCGAGAAAAGAAAGTGCTAGCAAAGAAGACTGAGAATGAAAGGTTATTGAGATAGAAGGGAGACCATGAGAGTGTGGGATTTAGAAATGCAAGTGAAGCAAATGTTTTAAGAATGAGGTAATGATCCAAAGTGTCAAATCCTCTAATAGGTCAATTAATATGAAAACTAGAAATTGACCATTGGATTTAGCAACACAATATAAGTAAATATTCTCTTAAGTATATTATTAAAATACTAGGGGCCCAATGCATGAATTCATGCACCTTGAAAGGAACTGTGGGCCGCGAGGCTGCGGGTCTCGACCCATCCTCCAGGACCCTACCTAGCTCCTCCTGCCATGGCCCCTGGTCCCTTGTCTGCCAGCAGGGGCGCGGAGTGATTGGGCCCGGCACCAGCAGCGGGTGCGAGTGGCAGCTGCAGGAGCAGGGGGAGGTGGAGAACCCCTCAGGGGCGATCAGGGTGGGCAGCAGCTGCTCGCACCCACTAATGGCGCCGGATGATTGGGACTGGTGCTGGGCACCGACAGTTGGTGCAAGCAGGGCCAGCGCCAGCAGCAGGAGCGAGCACCGGGTGGGACCACGTCATGCGGGAGCAAAGAATTTTCAGTAACCACCAGAGGCTCACCCCAATGACAGCGATTGGTGCCCTGCCTTGGTCTGGCATCCCCGCTCACCTGCTCCACCATCCCGCTGCGGCCAATGCCCGCCATGTTCCACACACACCCCCTGGTGGTCAGCGCACGTCATAGCGACTGATTGTTCGGTTGTTCCAGTTGTTCCACTGTTCGGTCTATTTGCATATTAGCCTTTTATTATATAGGATAGGCTTTATAGTCATACACATTAGAACTGACAAAGTATCCCCCAAAATCTCATTTAATTCACAAACCTGATGTGAAGTATTATTTTACTTTCATGGGTAAGTATATTGGCTTGTAGCAAGTTTGCTGAACTGGTGTAAATTACATAGCTAAGATAGAACCCAGGTGCTCTGCTCACAAGAGCCCATGTTTGTTGATGAAATCCCATTTGAAACAAATATAACTATCTTGATGTTGCAAATGGATTTCAAGTTTTATTAGGAATCTGATTTGACATACCAACTTTGCCTTGAAAATAGTTACATTTATCAGCATCATTTACAAACCAATATCACCTTCTCTTATTACCTCTTATACAAGTAGACGATAAACACAAACATGGCTAAAGTTCTTCAAATATACTAACTCTGATGAAAAACAAACAATGGAAAATGGAGTGCAAAAATTCCTTCTTAGGTTTAACAACTAATTTTATTTAGACAATTGGGCTGAAGGCCATAATTTGTTTACATATTCTATTATGGTATTGACAAACCATAAATCTGAGGGACATATCCATCCTGCAACCCGGTTTTCAAAATAAAAAGTTTTGTTGGAAACACAAATAGCTATGGTCACTCATTTATGTATTATCTTTGGCTACTTTTGTGCTACAAAGACAAGTTGAAATAATACTTACTATAGAAATTATAAGGCTCATAAAGTCTAAAATATTTATTAATTTGTTATAGGAAAAATCTGTCAAGTTCTGGTATAATCTAAAGATATTATAAAAAGCATATCTCATGGTCCTGAACCTCTTTCTGTGTTTAATTAGTTACTAATAATAACTTGCTTCTATGTGTTCCTTTGTGTTTTTAAAAGAATCTTGCCTTTTTCCTCTCATTTAAGTACAGAGTATTGCTGAGATAGGATCAGTGGGGCTTAATTCAATGAGCAAAACTGCGAAAGAGATGAGAGTAGAGGAAAGCTCAAATGTCTATTTATCTTACAATTATCAAATCAAGTATCAGATCCTGTAAGACTTTCCAAATTCCCCTATGAAAAAGTGGTCACTTACTCTTTGAAACCTCAACTATACCTTGATGATGTAGCTCTCATGTACCTGTGATTCATTGTTGTGCTCTTTGTTAACTTATTTTTCCTCATTTAACACCCTGTAAACTCTTTTGAATTTAGACTTATTAATTCAATACCTGTTGAGTGGCAATACATGCCAGGCATGTGTTAAGTCCATAAATACAATGACCAATGAGACACATCTGTGGCTTCAAAATGTGTCTAGTTGAGTGAAAGGAATGGTTAAGTAAAGAAATGATCTCTAAACAGATTAAGATGTACTATAACAAAAGAACGTACCATCCAACCAAGTTTGGGGTGGTCAATCTTTGAAGAATTGATATCTGAGTTCATTCACGAAGGAAGATAAGGGGTAACCAAGGTGAGAGAAAGGATCCTTCCAGTTAAATGACAAGCGAGTGTTACAGCATTTCTATGTTTGGGGACTGCACACGTAGGAAGGAGTTGGTGGAGCACTGAAAGACTAAGCAGGACAGATGAGATGGAACTAAATAATAAAGAATCTTGTAAGTCATGTCGAAAAGATTAGGTTTGGTCTTAAAAGACATGGGGTCCACTGAAGGAGTATAGGAAGGACAATAATGTGATCAGATTCACACTTTAGAAAAGTGACTATGACAATGGCAATGAGTGAATTAGACAAGGAAAGATTATGCAGAAACCAAGTAAGAAACAGCTAGGAGCTTAATGAAGATAGTAATGTGCAAAGAGAGAAAAGCTGACAAATTTAAAAGATTTGAAGAAACTAGAAATAATAGAGTTTGGTGACTAATACACACATATTGAAAGTGAAAAGGGAATCATGGCTGGCCCTCAGGTTTCTGACTTGAGGAATGGAATATATGAAAGTTTCAATCACCACAAAAAGAGGAATGTTGAGTTTTTAGATATTTGTGGGAAATTCAAATTGAAATGTTGGATACACCAGTCTGAAACTCAGACTTATCTGTTTGTATATACAAATTTTAGAGTCTTCAGAATTCATTCAATAAATATGTATTGAATGCCTGCTATGTGCCAGACATTATTTTAGTCACATAGAGATATAAATTGAAATCATAAGATTTAACCATTAGGTGTATAAAACAAGAAGATTGAAGACAGAATATCAGCATTTAAGAAAAGGGCAGAAGAAGAGTAATTTTCTAAGAAGGCCAAGAAGAAAAATTCAGAGAGGCAGGGTTAGGACCAGGGAGAGAAAATGGTTCATAAGTCTGGAAGTACTAGGAGATTAATAAATTGAAAGAATACTTATACCAAGATAAAGGGTTAAGGGAATGAGTTAGGAGGATAGCATTTTGGGAACAGAGTGTAGATAATTGGAACTTAGGAGCTCAGTAACCATAGCTTATTCATTGATTCCCTTTCTCTCTTTCTCATTTATCCAATACTATTGACTAAGCTCCTACTCCATAGCAGGACTGTGCTAGGTGCCAATTACACAATGGCTAGCAAAACAGAATGTGTAGTACAATAGAGAAGACATGTAACAAACAGGTAAACAAACAGTATTTACACAGTGTGGTATGCTAAGAAGAAAACAAACAGGGCTCTGCAATAAAGTAAAATAGTGAGATTTATTTAGAAAAGTTTGATATTTGAGCATTGAAGAGGTGGGAAGAGCAAAAACTGTCAGCCATTTTTACCTATATCCCCCGCTCACATAACAGTTTTGGTGCATGGTAGATGCATATTCAATGTAAGAGTAATTAATAAATTAAATAATAAGAAGTTGATTGAATTATTTACTTTATATTATACAATCACTAAAAAAAGAGATAAATATAAACTTTGAAAAGCATGACAAAATAATTTTTTGTGAAACATGAAGATGTCCACTTCTATAAAATGGTAATTTTTACCTTTTAAAAAACCAAGCTAAACTTAGTAAGCTATATAAAAAATGCAGATGCAGTTTAAAACAGCAAAATCAGGAGGAACCAAGATGGTGGCATAGGTAAACATGGTACTCACATCCTCCCACAACCACATCAAAATTACAACTAAAATACAGCACAACCATCATTCAGAACCACCTGAAATCTGCCTGAATGGAACTCTTACAACTAGAGAAGTAAAGAAGAAAGCACATTGAGACTGGTAGGAGGGATGGGGGCATGGAATGGGCTGGTCTGATACCCACGTGTGGCATTTTTAATTGAAAGGGATATCTTGGCTGAGGAGGCTTCTTGTGAAGAGCAAGGGCTGCCAGCCTCACACCAAACCCCCTCAGCCCTGGGTTCCAGTGCTGGGAAGAGAAGTTCCCATAACTTTGTGCTGCAAAAACCTAAGGGGATTGTGGCTGAGTGACATGGTGGAAGCCAGAGACCCAGGCAGTTCCTCTTAAAGGGCTGGCACACTGACTTACTCAGACTTGCTTCCTCTGAGTTCCAGCACTATGGTAGCAGCTTGAAAGGATCCAGAGACATATGGGGAGGAAATAAATGGTCCGACCTCAGGGCAAGAACTCGGGGGCAGCTTTCTCCTAGATAAAAGTGCTTGCAGAGGTCATTGTTCCTATGCTGAAATCTCCCCCACCACAGAGCTGATCAGCAAGGTGCCATATCTGAGTCTCTAGCAACCTTGCTCACACTGTTCGATCTGTCCTCGTGATTCCCTGAGACCCCACCCCACCCAATTTACAGCTCCACCCAAGCTGTTTGCAGTGGCTTTTCCATATGAATGGCTGTGTTGGCTCAGGCTTCAGACTTTCCTAAAATCTCTCAAACAAGCATCAGTTGGACACAGCATGCCCCATATAAACTTGATAAGCTGTCCCAAGCCAGGCACTAGCAATAGCCTGCCTTGGTTTACAGTTTGGCCACTTCTGGGCACCTCCAAGCCCAATACAAGTAGCAGCCATCTATAGATCACTCTGTAGCTTGTGATGGGTGGCACCAGGCAGGGTACAGGCAGCAGCTGACTTTGCACCTCACAGGAGGCCCCTGAGCTTTTGACAGCTTCTGGTGGACAGCTTCAGAACACACATATTACAACTCTACACATCTACACGTGACACACTCCAGGGCCAGACTCGGTAAGCAAAGCCCCACTGAAGCAAGTCATGCACCATAGAGGTGTCTCCTGCACAGCAGCCCTTCCACTGTAGTTGCAGCTGGTCCTCACAGCCAATTAGCCTGGGGGTCAATTCCTCCCAGTGACCCAACAGCAATCAAGGCTTAACTACAATAAGACAATGCACAAAGTCCACACAAGGGCACACTTAGAGAGCCCAGCTCAGGTGACTGGGGAGAGTGAGCCCTTGGCCCTACATGACATCTACTATACAAGGCCACTCTACCAATTCCAGGATCTATAGCAATTCCAGGATCTTCTACCTAATACATAGAAATGAGCACAGGGAAGCAGCCAAAATGCAGAGACAAAGACACATGTCACAAATGAAAGGAGAGAAGAAATCTCCAGAAAAATAACTAAATGAAATGGAAGCAAGCAAACTACTAAATACAGAGTTCAAAACAATGGATGTAAAGTTTCTCAAGGAACTTAATGACAGCTTCAAGGGACTTAATGATAATTTCAAGGGTCTTAGTGAGAACATCAAAGACATGAAAAAGCACCAGTCAGAAATGAAGAATAATTTACAGGGAATTACAGCAGAGTAGAAGACACTGAGAATCAAATCAGTGATTTGGAATATAAGGAAGCAAAAACACCTAATCAGAAGAGCAAAATTAAGTGTGAATCCAAAAATGTGAAGATAGTGCCTGGAGCCTCTGGGGCAACTTCAAGGGTACCAATATTCACATCCTGAGGATGCTGGAAGCAGAAGAGAGAGCGAGCAAGATATTGACAATCTATTTGAAGATATAATGACCGAAAACATCCCCTACCTGGTGGGAGAAATAGATTAACAAGCCCAGGAAGTGCAGAGAAATCCAAACAAGATGAATCCAAAGAGGCTCACATCATAATTAAAAGCTAAAGATTAAAGACCAAGAAAGAATTTTAAAAGCAGCAAGAGAAAAGCAGTTAGTTACCTACAAAGGATCACCCATACAGCTGTCAACTGACTTCTCAACAGAAACTTTGCAGGGCAGAAGAGAGTGGCAAGAAATATTCAAAATGATGAATGGCAATGACCTACAACCAAGATTACTCTATCCAGCAAAGCTATCATTTAGAATTGAAGGTCAGATAAAGAGCTTCACAGACAAGAAAAAGCTAAAGGAGTTCATCACCACCAAATTAGTATTGCATGGAATGTTGAATGGCCTTCTTTAAGAATAAGAAGAGAAAGAAAGAAGAAGAGGAAGAGAAAGAGGATGGAGAAGTAGAAGAAGGAGGAAGATGAGGAGGAGGAGGAGGAGAGGAAATATGAACAATAAAATGACCATAAATACGTATCTGTCAGCAATTGAATCTAAAAATCAAAACAAATGAACGAGGAATCTAATGAACAAAGTAAACTGATGAATATAATAGAAGCAGAAGCATGGAAACATAGAACAGACTGACAAATCTCAGAGGGACAGGGAAGGGGAGGGCTAGAAGACATTAACCAAAGAATTTATATGTACATATGCATTACCTATGAACACAGACAATAGGATGATGAAAGCTTGGGGCTGGGTGGGAACTGTGTGGAGGGGTACAATGGAGGTGAAAAAGGGGGACATCTGTAAATATTGTCAACAATAAATATTTTAAAAAAATAAAAAATAAAGATTTATATCTCTAATCCTATATAATAAAAGAGTAATATGCAAATCAACTATCACTCCAACACACAAGATGGCTGTCCCCATGTGGACACAATATGGCCGCCACAAGATGGCCGGCAGTTGTGGGTGATCAGGCTAGCAGGGGAGGACAGTTGGGGGGGAACCAGGCCTGCAGGGGAGATCAGTTAGGGGTGACTGGGCCAGCAGGGGAGGGCAGTTGGGGGGGACCGGGCCTGCAGGGGAGGGCAGTTGGGGGCGACCAGGCTTGCAGAGGAGGACAGTTAGGGGCAACCACACTGACATAGGAGGGCAGTTAGGGGTGACCAGGCCTGCAAGGGAGGGCAGTTGGGGGCAATCAGGCTGTCAGGGGAGTGGTTAGGAGGTGATCAGGCTGGCAGGCAGGAGCGGTCAGGGGCAATCAAGCAGGCAGGCAGGCGAGCGGTTGGGAGCCAGCAGTCTTGGATTGTGAGAGGGATCCTAGATTGGAGAGGGTGCAGGCTGGGCTGAGAGACTGCACCCCCCCCCCCAGTGCATGAATTTCATGCACTGGGCCTCTAGTATAAAAATAAATAAATAGCCGAAACCGGTTTGGCTTAGTGGATAGAGCGTCGGCCTGCGGACTCAAGGGTCCCAGGTTCGATTCCAGTCAAGGGCATGTACCTTGGTTGCGGGCACATCCCCAGTAGGGGGTGTGCAAGAGGCAGCTGATCGATGTTTCTCTCTCATCGATGTTTCTAACTCTCTATCCCTCTCTCTTCCTCTCTGTAAAAAATCAATAAAATATATTTTAAAAATAAATAAATAAATAAATAAATAAATAAATAAATAAAATAGCAAAATCATCATGATAACTGATTGTCCTATTTCTATATGATTTCAGAATATTACAATAGTTTTGTTCCAACTCCCATTCTTTACTAAATATTGTTTGATTTCTTTAAAAAGGGATAATTCCCCTTATAATTTTTTTTCTTTTAGTACAGCCTTGTGATTCAGTTTAGCTAAGCATTTCCTGAATATCAGTCCCATGAGATACTCCTCCTAAAAATGTAGAAATAAGGTTTCTATGGTTATATAAGTTTGAAAAATATGTTAAATGTGGAATACCACTTTTTGAGAGTGACAATATACATTATTATTTAAAGGTTTTTAGGGGGTCTACAGGAAAGAGTATTCTAGTATTCCAAAATTCTGGTTTCTTATCTTATTTGACCACAAAATCTTTTTTTTTTTTTTTGAGAAAAATATAATGTACCTGACACACTTCAGAGCATTCATTCTTTGCTAAATACTGCTGCAAATGGTTGCCCCAATTGTCTGTACACTTTACTAAATCTGAATGGTATTAGCTAAAAATGACTTGAAATGTAGACCCATTCAAGGTTATTTATTTAAAATAATTAATTTTGAAGGTAAAACCATTTAAAATACAAATGGTAATAAATATTTTGGTGAGTTGAAAGCTCAACTTAGGACTTTCCCAAATTATAGGCATTGACATTCTACGGTACGAGCATAACCCAATTAACCCCAGTTTACAGATGGAGAAATTAAGGCATAGACGGCCCTTGTCTGATGTTATTCAGTGGTTTGAAAACCCAGAATCCTGGGTACTCTTTTTTTTCCCCTGAATATTTTCCCTTAAAACTATTATTTCTGGGTAAGAATATAAACATATTTAAAGTTGTAGTCAAATACATACACATTTCTCTCAACAAAATAGAAATATTTTGTAGCTGAAAGTCAAAGTTAAGAGCAATGAAATAATGCCTTTTTTGAGTAATGTTATTCCCATCCCCCACCAATCAAAATAATCATGGATTTAATTATAATTTCAGGTGGCATCTGCTTATTTCAAAGATTTTCACCTACTGCTAATTGGAGTCATCTGTTTAGCAACATCAATAGAAAAATGGAATTTGCACAAAAGGATTGCTCTGAAAATGGTGCTGATGGTGGGTGTGAACCCAGCATGGTAAGCTCTGCATTTACTGTTCCAGGTTTACATTCTCAACAGATCATTTTTGTGCAGAGCAAATAACCAAAAAAGTAATGCATATCCAGGCAATCATTTGCATTGCAGTATACTTCATGACTTTATTTTCTCCGAAAATATGAAAGTGATATAAAGTATACTTGAGTTGTAGGAGAAAAAGAACAACTTTCTTTTCAATGAAGGTCTAATTACAGGGAGATTGCACACAACTCTCTTACCTTTTATGCACCATCAGGATCAAAGGCGAGAGAAGCCTTGAACGTCAACATGCAAGATTGATAGACTTCAGAGTAGATTTAATACTATCTTGTTTATTTGGCTGATTACACATTCAAGACTTGTTCAAGAGCATCATTAGTCACAGGGAGGATGTTAGGAACCAAAGACAATGACATTACTGACAAAATACAAGTATGTGCAAAAAAATTCCAAGGTGGACATTTTTCTTTATTTTCTTCCTCCCTTCCTTCCTTCCTTCCTTCCTTCCTTCCTTCCTTCCTTCCTTCCTTCCTTCCTTCCTTCCTTCCTTCCTTCCTTCCTTCCTTCCCTCCCTTCTTTCAATCTTCACCCGAGGATATTTTTTCCATTGATTTCAGAGAGAATGGAAATGAGAGGGAAAGACAGAAAATATCCATGTGAGAGAAACACATCAATTAGGAGCCCGCAACTAAGGTACGTGCCCTTGACCAGAATCGAACCGGGACCCTTTGACACTCTATCCCATTAAGCAAAACCAGCCAGGACAACATTTTTGTTTGTAAATGAACTGTTGCAAAGTGCAATAATCAATTAAGAAACTTTCTCTAGCTCTGGCTGGTATTGGTCAGTGGTTAGAGCCTTGGTCCATGCACCTAAGGGTCTTGGGTTCGATTCTGGTCAAGGGTACATACCTAGGTTGTGGGTTCGCTCTCTGCCTCCTGTAGGGGTGCTTGCAGAAGGCAAAACTTTGTTTATAGCATGTGAAATCACTCATTTGACTGATTTTCTCCACTGAAGTGAATTTTCTCCCATTAAATTAATTGGCCATTTTAGTTTTAATTCCAGCTCTTAAGAATGTAGATGTAAACTAAAATAACTTTCCAGTGTCAATATCATTTGCATAATGGAATTATGCTTTAAAGCCTTAGGTGGTTCTTCCCTCATCTTTCTTTGAAAATGAGAAAATTGTATTGAATTCTGTTGCATAATTCATTCTAGAATATAACCACATCTGTGTTCATTATTTATGGAGCAAACTGTTTCGTTAAATACAAAAACAAATAACTCAGATTAGACAAATTAAAAAAAATATTTACTTAAAAATTGTATAACATATATGTATTAAGGGCATTTCACGTCCTTAAGAGTGAAACAGTATTCCAGGCTTCCTGGGTGCTATAGAGATGTGTCTCTTTACTGCACAGCAGAGCACTATCCGTTATGCCACTAAATGGCTTTTCAATTTAAGGAATTTTTATCAAACAGAAACCTTATCTGATCCCAACCTTTTTTATTGGAAGATTTTGTGTCTTGCCAATGCATTGAATTAAAAGTGTTTCTAGTTTTCTCTTCTTTTTTGTTGAATTTATTGGAATGACACTGCTTAATAAAATTCTATATTTTTCAGATGTCCAATTCTATAATACATCATCTGTATTTTGTATTGTGTGTTCACCACCCCAAATCAAGTCTCCTTCCATCACCATTAATCCCCCCATACTTCTTTTTTTAAGAACTAGAGGCCTGGTGCACAAATTCATGCACAGGTAGGATCCCTAGGCCTGGCTGGCGATCAGGGCTGATCGAGGCCTTCAGGCTGCTGGTTGAGGCCTCCCTTCCCTGGCTGCTGGCTGTGGGCTGCCAGCTGGGACCTTCCTTTGTTCTGTGCCGCCCCCTGGTGGTCAGTGCACATCATAGTGAGTGATTGGTCTCCTGATCAAACTCCCACAGGGACAATTTGCATATTAGGCTTTTATAGAGAGAGGTAATTTCTTGTTTAAGTAGATTTCTAATATGTTTTGTTTTGTTTTACACATAGAAAATATTCACCTTATCTGAAGTTGAAACTTATAGTGTAAAATTCTTCTTGTACATCTCTTTTTAAAATATATTTTTATTGATTTTAGAGAGGAATAGAGAGGGGAGAGAGATAGAAACATCAATGATGAGAGATACTCATCAATCAGATCCTCCTGCATACCCAACACTAGGGGTCCAGCCCGCAACCCAGGCTTATGCCCTGACCAGGAATCGACTGTGACCTCCTGATTCATAGGTTGATGCTCAACCACTGAGCCATGCCAGCTGGGCTTGTAGATCTATTTTTAAAGGAAGTCAGAGAATTTAATAAGTGGTTTTATATGGAAAGATGTGCTTCTGAATAATTTTTGGGGTCCTTCTACTCAAAAGAGATCATGTTTTAACCCAAGTGTGATTTTGAAAACTTATAGACATGGTTTAAAATCCTATAGTTTTACTAGTAGGTATGTTATTATTAAGGGAGAAGAACTACTCATAAGAGAAGACCATGTAATATAACCAGTTCTTGACAACAGGCAGGAATGTCAGATTCAGACAAGCATTAATAATAGAATCTACAGAAAATTCTTAAGCCTCAATTTAGCCATTGCTTTTCAACCATTTCCTCCACCCACCACATATTAAACCCAAGTAGTGAAAAAGTAAAAGGCAGGTTTATAAAAATTAATCTCTCTCCTTGCCCTTATGCCTTCTTGGCAACATCCTATCTTACAGAGATATGACCAAAAGATAAAAAAAAAAAAAAAAATAAGGGATCCCAAATTCAAAAGTTGATTGCATCTTGTCTTACTAGGATTTGAAGTAAAGTGCATTCAAATATTGACATAATATTAGAAACTGTTATATCATCTAACAACTTGCAGGCTGGTTATACATTTAGTCATTATTCTGTTTTGGGAGACAAGACTTTTATGGTTTCCTGGGAGACAAAACTTATAAGAACTCCCCTCTTACCTCTGCCACTTTGATTTCTATGGGCTATGACTGTCCTTCGAGTTTGTTGTCTGGGAGGCAACCTAACCATCCATGTTTTGAACAAATGAATTCCCAACCCATAAATAGCATCCTTTACCGTTAAACAATGCAGTTAGTTAAGCGAGGAGCCCAGCTCATACTAAAAGTCCTCTCCTCTCATTTCAGGCTGACATTGGGGTTCATGAGCAGTACTGCCTTCTTATCTATGTGGCTTAGCAACACTTCCACTGCTGCCATGGTGATGCCCATCGTGGAGGCTGTGGCACAGCAGATCATCAGTGCTCAAGCACAGGTCAAGGCCACTCAGATGACTTATTGCAATGGATCAATCAATCCCGGACTGGAGATGGAAGGTATCACATGTAGATATGGCCACAGGGGGTCTAGTCATATGGGCAATAGCCATAAATTTGAGAATCTGGGTTATATGTTTAATTAACTGTCCATACACTCATGATGTGAATTTAACCTTTTTCTTTCTATATTTCCAAATATTTATACAAGGGAATTACTTTACCTCAATATTTACCTTAAATTAATGATTGAGTTTACAGTTTTTAGCAAAAGAGAAAGAAATTTTCATTCTTCATTCTTTCATTCCTCAGCCAGTCTGGTGGAACTCTTTCTCATGTCTTTATCAGCAGACCTCAGGTTACTCTTTTGTACTGAAAATATTTTCTTGCATAATATTGAGAATTTTTTTAAAAAATACATTTTTATTGATTTCAGAGAGTAAGGTAGAGGGGAGGGAGGGAGAGAGAGAGAGAGAGAGAGAGAGAGAAATCAATGATGAGAGAGAATCATTGATCAGCTGACTCCTGCATGCCCCACACTGGGGATTGAGCTCACAACCCAGGCATGTGCCCTGAATGGGAATCGAACTGTGACCTCCTGGTTCATAGGTTGATGCTCAACCACTAAGCCAGGCCAGCCCAGGCTAGATTGAGAATTTTTAATTCCTACATTCTATTTGGAAATGGCATCTCATTTTACTGTAATTATTTTTGCCTCTGATAAACTGCTCTGATGTAGTGAAAAATCTTGGGGGATATTTGTGTTTATAAAATACATTATTAAGATGAATATTATGTCAGTACAGGTGAATTTCTTTATTTTTAGTTTCTAGTAATGCTTCCATCATACACACACACACACACACACAGATAAACCTTCATTTAAATTATTTTTCTTTTACTTAATGTTTTGCAGAATGTGTTAATGGACATGAAACAAATGAGAATAAAGAGAAGACAAAACCAGTTCCAGGGTAAAGAAAATTGACATTTTGATTAGGATTTTTCAAATTACATTTTAATAATATTATAAACTGGGTCAATTTATTTTTCAGACACAGTGATGATGCAGAGAACATTTCAAACAAGATGAAGTTGAGAAAGGTACATTAAATTTGATTTTTTTTAAATATTTATATACGAAATTATATTAGAGCCACAGTTAGATAAGTCAAACCACAGTGCAATAGTTTTCTTTTTCTTAGCCTCTAAATACTTCAGTGTATGTTCTTAAAATCAAGGGCATTCTCTTATTTAGCCACCATATAAATGTGTCAAAAATCAGGAAATTAACATTGATAAAGAACTGTTACTGAACACACAGACTTTATTCAGATGTCACTCATTGTCCTACATGTGCTCAGTAGTGAGAAATTTTCAGGATCTAAGATCACTGTTGTGTTTCAGTTGTCATTTCTCTCCAGCCTTCCTTCTCTGGATCAGTCTTCTTCCATCTTTTGTTGTCCTTCTTCACGTTGACATTTTGAAGAGATGGGGCCAGTTGCTTTGCAGAAAGTCCCAGGATTTGGGTTAACCTGATATTTCATTAGATTCAGGTTATGCTTGGGTGGCAGGAATACACCAGAAGTAATGCTGTGTTCTTCTCGTTGTTTCTATCAGATGGTAGGCGATTTTCACTTGTTCCCATATTTGATCTGAACTTTGATCAACAAGTCTTGAACATGTCCTCTGGGTTTACACTCACTCCCTCCCACTTGTAATTAATAACTAAACTATGGGGAGAATTTTTGAAGCCAGGTGGGGAGAATTTTTGAAGCCAGGTGAATATCCTGTTTCTTAGAGTAATTGCTGACTCTTATCTGAATCAGATTACTATAATGATTTCCAAATAATGATATTTTAACTCTGCTATTCCTTCTGCATTTATTAATTAACATTTTACTGAAAAGGTCTTTCCTTCTCTCTTATTATTTACTTCTGTCAATATGGATCCATGGATTTTCATTTTATTCAATGGGTTATAATCCATTACTATCATTATTTATTTTTATGTTCAGATTGTCCCAGATTTGGTCAGGAGGAGCCTATTCAAGCTGGCTACTGTGCTGTCATTCGACTTGTGCACAAGATGGTCCATGCTTACTCTTACAGCCATTTTTCTAAGGACCCCTGGCTCTTTTTTTGTGGGCTGTGATATTAGAGCCTAATATCTAGAAGCTGCGTGTGCTCATTGTCACTTAGGTGTACTCATTGTCAGCTGGAACATAGACCTGAGCAGGCTGCCGGGAGACCCGGGGATAAGCAACATATATTTGGGGGACCTGAGGACACTGGGATGGCATAGGCCTACAGGTAGAGCACCTGGATCAAGCTCCTGCCCTGGCAATCAAGGGGGAATGGAAGGATCACAAATGGCACTCTGGTGCTTCCAACCTCAGAGAGCGTTCCAGCAGCTCCCCTCCCACTTGACAGAAGCTCTAAGATTTGTAAATGGATCTCCTTCCTGTTTAGCCTAGGTGTCCTTTAAACCATTGTGGTTTTTTTCTGCTGTGCCCCAAGGCAGGCAAATCTGTGTGGGTCCTCCCAGGATCCCTCTGGACTGCAGGGCAGTGTGTTGGCTGGGGTGTCCACAGTGCGGTGTCTCTGGCTCTCCTACATGTGTCTGTGTGGTCTCTCTCTTGTTGGTTGTGCAGAAGCTGTTCAGGCAGCTTTCAGTTCTTCAACAGGGGGAATTGCTCTGACTGTAGGTGTAAATTTGACATGTTCCTGGAAGGAGGTGAGTTCAGCCTCTTCCCACACTGCCATATTGGACCAGAAGCTCCCAGTGGAATGGCCCTTCATAGATAGACCAAAATCAACAATCTGACAGAAAACATTTTGTGCTCTGAACGTTAGCATCATTATTTTCTCTTTCCACTAGATCCTTGGTGATGGCATTTGGCATATGCAGTTTAAAGAAATATAATCCCAGTCTCAGAATAGCGTTTCATTTTTTTAAATGAAAATCTTGCTTTCCTGATAGCCTGGTTTTCTTTAGGAGCATCCTCATTTCTTACAGCTTATGAATTTAGAGCCATTCCTATTCATGTAATTACAATCCAGTTATCTTTAGTATCCCCATTGCCACTGAAAAATTCAATGCAGAATTCATGAGTTGCTATTGTCAAATACAGATGGGAAAGTTGTTGTAGCCATTCCAGTTATCAAAGGAAGGAAGGAGTCTCTAGTAAACTATCCTATACAATTTATTTCTCCTGAATGAATCAATATGAAAATACTACACCAGGTTGTATCGGGAACTATATATCTCAAGACCACTGAAAAATAATTCTGCGTAGAAATAGTCCTAAGGTAGCCACGGCATTAGGAATAGGAGAGTGGGGCATACATTCCTTCCTCAGACGATAATGCATTAGCATAATCTCAAATGGGAAGAGAAACCCTCTCTCATTATTTACAGAAATCTTCAAGGAAAGGGCGATTTCTATGTCAAGAGAAATCGAATACAAAAATATGTTTTAAGCCATTAATTATAGTGCACAATAAGGGTTTTAAAGATGAGAATTGAATACATATATATTTATGAAAACATGATCATCTTTAGGGATATAAGTAATTCTTCTAAAACATAGAAAATTAACAGTGTGTCAGGTAAATTATGGAAGAATACATTTCCAATGGGCTTTTAAAACTCTTATGAACATTGGAAAGCCTAAACAGAAAGAATATACTTGCACTCTAACTTTCTGGGGTCATTTTTAGAAACTCAGTTTTCTGGCATGGTGCCTAAATCTTGGGTTAAGTCCCCTTCACGTTGCTTTGATAGCCTACACTGGGCATTAAAGGGAAGTCTGTTAATGGGCATCAAAGGAAAGTCTATTAATGAAAAGGCCTGCTCCTTACTATAAGCAGCTCAGAGTCTAGTGGGGAACATTGACTTTTAAAAACAGAAAATGTGACATCAATACCACAACAAAGGCATGCACAGAGGCCAAGTCTTCCAGAAGCCAGCGCAGCTACCTCCATCGGGACTGATTGCAGGGGCGAGTATGAGGTAAAGAAAGCTGAATCAGGAAGGAAGGTGGCATGTGCAGGCAGAGGAGTGCAGACTCCACGTGTGCACGGACCACATCTATTTTGTTCACCATTCAATCCCCTGCACACTCCATTGCCTGCCACAGAGAAGGCATTAGGTAGGTGTTTGTCTTTACTGGTTAGTGAATGAGTGAAATGGAAGAGTATTCTATTCAGAGAATACAATGAAATCAAAGACTCAAATATGTAGAGAACAGGGCTTTTTTTTTCCCTTTTTTTTTTTTTCCTCAGGAAATAATAACTCCAGTGCAGGTGCTAGGGATGTGTGTTCCTGTGATAAGTAAAATGACTGGATAGGTTGGGCCAAGTGAGAAATAGCTGTTTGTAACATAAAAGAAGGTTAGTTTATCGTAGGGGGAATAGAGAGCTTTGAAGCTGGGGGCAGCAATGTAAATTCTGCCCTTCGAGAAGCTTCCTGTGGCAAGACTGAATGGGATGGGGTATGGACCTAAGTGGGTTTTTTGATGATCAGACTTTGGGGATGAAAGAAAGAGGAGTATAGAAAATGCCCCTGCTACAGTGAACAGGTCATGTGATGCCACTGATGGAGATGGGGAACACAGGAGAGGAATATGTTTTTAGTGGAGAAAAGTAAGATAGTTTGGGTGCATTTTTGGCAATAAAGATTGAGATTGGAGTTTAGGAGGTCTTTGAACAATGAATATATGGTCTTTCTAGAATCCAATGTATAGAAGTTCAGCTTTATGTAAAAAAAAAAAAATTAAGGGCTAACATTTTGCTCTACAAAATGTTCTTTATAAGAAATATCACAAAAGTATTTTAAGTAATGCACATTTAAGATATGTTTTGATTTTTAACAATTATAAATCTCTTCTTAAGAATGAACATGTTATATGGTTTGTGTTATGATTATAATAAATTGCACCTGTTCTTGGCCAGATTTTTACACTAGGTAATTTAACACAAAATGGTTATGTAGAAAAAACTGTGTCTATTTCATCTAGCTATTTTGGTCTGTTTTCTTCTTGAAGTAGTTGGGACATTCTATTGAATGAAAATAAATGCCATGTGGTTTAGCTTTGATTTTGAACTTACAAGTCAAAAATATTCAAATATTAATACTTCTGAGGGGGAATGGTTTCAAATAAATTTCAAAGAGAGAAAAAATGAAGGTGTTAGTTGTTTTTTTTTAATTTGCATCACTTTTTGCCTTGTTCCTACTAAAAAAGTTAGATTTCTAGTGAAAATTACTACAATTTCATACAATTGAATCCACATTTGCTTAGTAAAAAATTAAGGAGTTTTTTTTAAATCTAATTAAAATCTTTTTGCTAATACAATTAAATCAATCCAAGATGATCAATAAGCTTACTTCATCTTTTAGAATTATATACTTACTTAATTAAAAAAAATATATACAGCATATTCTTCTCTAAAGTCAATGACATACACACTGCTTTATATAAAACTAGAGGCCCCGTGCACAAAATTTGTGCACAGGTAGGGTCCTTGGACTGGCCAGTTATCAGAGCCAGCCGGGGCCTTTCTTCATTCTGTGCTACCCCCTGGTGGTCAGCACACATCATAGCAAGTGATTGAACTCCTGGTCTCCCTGTCGAACTCCCGAGGGTACAATTTGCATATTAGCCTTTTATATATATAGATTAGGTGTTTAGTAAGCAGAAAGTTCCCAATAGTAGAAGAAAATTAAGAATTACCACCAAATAAGTTCTAAATTTGGTGATAAAAATAACATTAAAAATATACATTTAACATTTGCTCAGATATTATCTTTTTTATGAGGCCTACCCTTACCATCCCATTTTCATTGTAGCCAATACATCCCTCCTCTTAATCCCCCTTAAATCTGCCCTACTTTTTCCAAAACATATATTACCTTCTTAAAACTTTAATTTATTTAATTTTTATTTGCTTTTTAAATTCTGTTTTCTCCACTAAAATCTTTGTCCATTTGTTTATTTGTATCTCAAATATCTAATTACTACCATAGTGTAAGCATTTGGTAAATATTTGCTGATTGAATAAGTTCACTAAAATTTTTTCTTAATTACAATTAAATTTAAAAACTCATTCTGAACATAAGTGATAAAATTAGAAGAAGCAAACTGTTAAAAGTTGTAAGCTAAAACCGTGGATCAGATTACTATCACCTTTTTACAGTTTTATTGCACATAACGTGTAAGTTTAAGGTGCATAATATGTTGATTTGATACTTACATATTGCAAATTGATTACCACCATAGTGCTAGTTAACACCTCCATCATGTTACATAATTAATTGTGTGTGCATGCATGTGTTTTGAAAATATTTAACTTCTACTCTCTTTAAAACTTTCAAGTATGTTAGTATTTTAATAATGTTGTACATTAGATCCCCAGTACTTACTCATCTTATAACTGGAAGTTGTACCCTTTGAACATCTCCCCATTTTCCCCATTCCCAGCCCCTAGTACCACTCTACTCTGTTTCTATGAGATTGGCATTTTAGATTCCACTTGTAAATGATTTCATGCAGTATTTGTCTTTCTCTGTCCTCTTAGCATAATGCTATTACAATGATAGCCATGCTAACAGGTGTGAGATGATATCTCATTATGGTTTTGATTTGTATTCACCTGAGGGTAAATGATGTTGAGCACTTTTTCACAGATCTGTTGAGCATTTGTATGTCTTTTTTTGTAAAAATATGTATTCAGTTCCTCTCCCTTTTTTTAAGTTGCATTGTCTGTGTCCTTTTTTTTCCTATTGAGGTGTTTGACTTCTTTACGTATTTTGGATATTAACCCTTTATCAGATATATGATTTACAAATACTTTCTCCTGTTCCATAGGTTGCCTTGTCATTTTGTTGATTGTTTCTTTTGCCATGCAGAAGCTTTTTAGTTTGATGCAGTCCCACTTATTATTTTTTGCTTTTGTTGTCATAGCCCCCCCCCTCAAATTCTTGCCAAGAACAATGTAAAGGAGCTTTTTCCTCCATGTTTTCTTCCAGATATGGTTACAGTTCTTATGTTTAAGTCTGTAATCCATTCAAATTAATTTAAAAAAATATTTTTTATTGATTTCAGAGATAAAGGGAGAGGGAGAGAGACATAGAAACATCAATGATAAGAGAGAATCAGCCATCAGCTGCCTCTTGCATGCCCCTTCCCCTGGGGATCAAGCCTGCCACCCAGGCATATTCCCTGGCAAGGAATTGAACCGTGACCTCCTGGTTCTATGCCCAACCACTGAGGTTGATGCTCAACTACTGAGCCACGCTGGCCAGGCTCAAGTTAATTTTTGTGAGTGGTATAAGACAGGGGTCCAATTTCATTTTTCTGTATCTGGATATCCAGTTTTCCCAACACGATTTATGGAAGAAACTATCTTTTCCCTATTGAGTATTCTTGACTCGCTTGGCAAATATTAGTTGACTATATGTGTGAGCATTTATTTCTGGGCTCTTAATTCTGTTCCATTGATCTTTGTGTCTATTTTTATGCCAGTATCAACCTGATTTGATTACTATAGCTTTTTAATATAGTTTGAAATCAGGAAGTGTGATATATCCCAACTTTGCTTTTTCTCAGAATTGTTTTTGGCTATTCAGGGAGGATAGTTTTATTTTTGATGGAAAGAAACTAAGAGTTTGGAAGTAAATTTTTTTTTAGCCCTAAAATTCTTGTTAATAGAACTGCAAAATTCTGATAAAGATAATAACAAAGATAATTTTGCCATTGCTACTGCTGCTGCTGGTAATGGTGATTATTACATACTGGTTTTGAAGATGATGAATATTCAGTAGTACCTCAGATTCCAGGGACTGATTAAGGAGTACTCATATCTAAGAGTCAGATTCCTACACTGCATACCTAGAAAACAGATGTTTCCCATGACTCACCACGTTTCCACGGCCCAAACATTAGCAGAGCTCTTTACTTGTGCCCAGAATGGAAGTGGTAGGAAGGTATGCAGTCCATAGATCCTGCATTTCTCCAAAAGTAGCTGAAATATTTTTAGAAAATAAAAGAAACAAGATGAAAGAAAGACCCAGAAAAGACATTGATAGTATCTGGGGCCATATATTTGTCAGGTTCCAGTGGGGAAACTGGGAGACCGGTCATCACATTATTTTCTGAAAAATGAGTTCCAGAAGTTAATTTTTACATACCAAATGAAGAACCAAGTTACTAGATTTCCCCATTCCTTATAAGCACTGGTATTATTCCTATACTGGGTGAAATTGTGTGGCAAAGCCAATTGTTAGTATTGCTCAGTCCTTATCTGATACAACCTAGGTATATTCTTTTATTCCTCCAGAGAGACTACCACACATTCTTTAGAAACAGCAGCAAAAAGACAAGATAAATGTTGGTGAGGATGTGGAGAAAAGGGAGACCATGTAAATTGATGCAGCCACTATGGACAACAATATGGGGGTTCTTCAAAAAATAAAAAATACAACTACCCTATAATCCAGCAGCCAATCCCACTTCTGGGTATTTACCCAAAGAAAATTAAATCACTATCTCAAAGAGATTATCTGCACCTCTATATTCCTTATAAAGTATTCACTAACCAAGATATGGACACAACCTAAGTGTCCACCAATAATGAAAAGGATAAAAAGATGTGGTATGCATATATATTGGAATATTACTCAGCCACGAGAGAGGAGGAAATTCTGTCATTTGTGACAACATGATAAACCTTGAAAGCATTATTTTAAGTGAAATAAGCCAGACAGAGAAAGATAAATACTGCCTGGTATCATTTACATATGTAATATATATTAAAAAAGAAAACTCATAGAAGCAAAGAGTAGAAAAGAGGTTGCCAGGGGGTGATGGGTGGAGTAAATAGGGAAAGGTTCATAACAGGGTACAAGCTCTTGGCTATGAGATAAATAAGGTCTGAGCATCAACTGTAAAATGTGATGCCTATAGCTGATAACACTGTTGTATGTTTGAGATTGGCTAGGGTAGTGGTACTTGAATGTCTCACCACTAAAAAACAAAGAGATATGCCAAGTGATGGCTGTTTTATTGGCTAGATGGGGGTAATCTTTTAATAATGTATATGTGTTTCAGATCACTATGGTGTTCACTTTAAGTATCTTACAATTTTATTTGTCAATTTTACCTGAGTAAATTTGGAAAAAAATTGTGGGATATTTAAAGTGTACATCCTGGTGGTGTAATATGTATTCATGATATAACAGCTCCCCATCTAGTTGATTGCACATACATCACCTCATTTATTTACTTACTTGCTTGCTTATTTATTTTGGTGAAAATTTTGAGTTCTACGCTCTTGGGACACTTCAATTGTGCTGTGTAGTGTTATCAACTCTAGCTGCCATGTTTTGCATTGGATCCTCAGTCCATATTCAACTTATAGCTGAAAGTCTGTACCCTTACTTGTACTTTTTTAATCCGGCAGTTTTCTGTGCCTCTGGGAACACAAGATGAAGCTGAACTTTTTTTAAAAAAAAATCACAACCCTTATACTCATTAATCCGATTTATGACAACTCATTCCACACAACTGAATATTTAGAAGCCTCATTTTTAATAGTGTTATATCAGAAGAAACAACCAAATTTCTGGCATATAATGGGAATCCAATATGCTCTGCCAAGAGTCTAGACTAGAGTGAAGGTAAATGCCTGAATATAGACCAGCAGGGAAACCTAATCCACCTGAAATTCTGCCAGGTGTATTTCTGAAAGAAGAAAGAAGTGGGTGGCAACAGATGGTGAGGTAAATTCACTTTTGAATAAAGAGTTTATTTAACATTCATTAAGACAAGGAATCATGGCAGCAACCAGTAAACATGAACTCACTCCAGATTTCAATTTTTATCATAGTCAAAGCCTAGCTATGTTGATGGGTATAATTAGCGGTGTTTCCACAAAACATTTTGTTGTTAAAGAAATTATTAACTGTTGATGATATCTTGTCTTCATATATCTTCAAGCAAATAGTATAAGCTCACCCATGTTGGAAGCATCTGTACTTTCCTCTAATTATTCAGTAAACCTCCCAAAATATAATGAAACAAATATAAGAAAAATATAAGAAACAAAATTTAATGTATTTTGTTTCTTAAAATCCTCAGCCATGTTTTTATGCATCTTCCAATGCTATTTCCTAAGCAAGAAATATGTTTATTTTGTTCCTAAATTGTATTCTGAAATATTTCATAGATATTTATTAAATATAACAAAAAATTAAGGAGTAATAAAATGAATAAAATTGAATATACCATACATACCCCTCAGCTTAAGAAATAGAACGTGTCCTGGACAGTTGCTCAGTGGTTAGAGCTTCGGCCCACACACCACAGGGTCTCAAGTTCAATTCCAGTCAAGGGTACATACCTGGGTTGCAGATTTGATCCCTGGTCTCCGGTCTGGGCCTGTGCAGGAGGCAACCAATCAATGTGTCTCTCACACATATGTGTGTTTTTCCCTCTCTCTCTCTCCCTTCCTCCCTTCTACTCTCTTTAAAAATCAATGGAAAAAAATATTCTCAGGTGAGGATTAACAAAAAATAAATAAAAGAAAGCAATAGAACATAACCATCTCTAGAAATCTCCAAGAGCCCTTCTTTGATTCTTTCTCCTTTCCTCGTGCAATTATATTCTCTCCTTATTGGGTTAGCCACAATCCAGAATTTTGTGTTAATAATACTCCTATTTTCTTCTAAGCATCACCACTTGTATTAGTTATTTGTTCACTATGACAACCACCCTAAAAAGCAATAGTTTTAATGAGATAAAAATAGGCTGGTATGTTGTCTTCACAATCAAGATGACCCTGACTCTTTCCACCCCACTCTGCCCTCCTCAAAGTCTGTTAGATCAAGTTTGCTAGTTGTACCTTTCAAATAGTCTGTGACTTAACCAATTTCTTTCTGCTTCACCCAGCAATTGATGAAACTGTTTTGTTAAAATCTCCCTCTACGATGTGGATATGTCTATTTCTTCTGCAATTCAGTCAGTTCGGGTTTCTATATATTTTTAGATTATTTAAATTATGTTATTATGTCCTCACCAATTTGGAATGTTTACCTATTACTGATTAATTAACAGGTTTACCATTTTGCAGTGCCCTTCTCTATCTATACTAATGTTTTGGGGTTTTAGAGTTTATTTGTCTGATGATGATGCTCTTTTAGGCTTGTACCTGGCATTGTTTTTTTTTTTAATATTTCTGTGTCATTATATTTTAGATGTATCTCTTATAAAATAAACACTGGCTTTTGCATGTTTATCCAGGTTGAATATTTTTAACTGAAAAGTTTGATTCAGTTGAACTCTTGCAATTTTATGAATTCTGAATTTCTAATGCCAGATTTCTATGTTTTCCAATTTTTTTCTCTGTTTAATAATTCTTTTCTCATTAATTCCTTTAATAGTGTATGTGTGTGTGTGCGTGTGTGTGTGTATGTGTGTGTGTGTGTGTGTGTGTATCTTAAATCTATGTATTGGTCTTTTACAACAATTCTTGAGAATTTTCAGCCATTATTTCCTCTGGGTCTCCGGTTTGCTGGATGAAGCAGAAATTTCAACCTGCATAAACATGCAAAAGCCAGTGTTTGCTTTAAACATTCTCACTCAGTCTTCCAACTTCCATAACATCTCATTTTTCTTACTCTATGTCTTGCTGGACTACACTATGAATAATACTTTCAGATCTATCTTCCAATTATTTAGTTCTCCCTTCAGCTATGTCTATTTTGTAGTTTAACCCATACACAGAGTTTTTATTTATTTATCTTAATATATCAGCTCTATTGAATTATATTCGTATGCCATATAATTCACCCATTAAAGTATGCCAGTCTGTCATTTTTAGTATATTTACAGAATTATGCAACCATCACCACAATTTTATTTTATTAATTGAATTTATTGGAATGACATTGGCTCATAAAACCATACAGGTTTCAAGTGCACAACTCAGGAAAACATCTGCACACTGCATTGCTCCAAGCAAAGTCTCTTTTCATACCCATTTTCCCCCACATTGCCTGCCTCCAAGTACTCCTTGCCCCCCTTTCCCTCTGGCTATCACCACACTGTTGTCTGTGGCTGTGTGTTCCGTATGTGTTTTTTGTTTAATCCTTCACCTTCATTCATCCAGTCCCCCAATGCCCGTCCTCTCTCACAGCTGTCAATCTGTTCTGTGTATCCATGCCTCTGTTTTTATTTTGTTCATCAGTTTGTTTTGTTCATTAGATTCCACATATAAGTGAGATCATATGGTATTTGTCTTTCTCTGACTGGCTTATTTCACTGAGCATAATCATCTCCCAGTCCATCCATACTACCCAATTTACAGGTGGAATATCTGTAAAATTTCTGAGGATCTCTGAGGCCTGCCTCCACCTGTCTGCTACTCTGCCTCCCCCTGAGGTTGCCTGGTCTTCCTCCAGAGCCTTCTGAAGAAAGACTGCAGAGTGGACTCAGGCTGGCCACAACCCACACACCCTGCCCCAGGTTGTGAGCTTGGTAAGGGAGAGCAGCTTGGGTCCAGAGGGTGGAACTAGTGGGTCTCCTACTTGAGGGCTGTGTGGTCAGGCACTCAATGAGGGGAATGTGGATCCTACTCTAGAGCCAAGCCACTAGTCTCTGCCAGAGTCTCCAACTCTAGTCCCCACAGGAGGGGCATGCTGCAGGTTCAGTTGGTAGCAGCAAGCCATCCCCTCTGCAGGAGCAAGGTCAGCCAGGTGGAGCCACTGGGGCTTGGGGGATGGGGTTGGGGAGGTGATCAAGAGTATCCCATTGGCGTGGTGCCAGCAGAGCCCTCAGGAGGGGACCAAGCACTTCATCCTTGTCCAAGACAATAGCCTCTGAAGGAGACAAACTCTGAATGTCCCAGTTCTGAGCAACCCTTCCTTCCCCCCTCATTGGGATTTGGGGTGGGGGGAGATCCAAAGTGTCTCCCATTGGGGATGTTGACAACAAGCCTGTAGGAGCGGGGCAGGGGGGCGGACTTCTTCCCCTTCCCAGGATAGGTGGTCTGAGGTTGCAGGAAAGATAGGAGTGCCAAACCACTGCCCCCTTCCTGCCCCACCCCCCAAACCCAGCCCTGGCCAGTCTGATTCTTGGATAAAAGCCTCCCTGGGAGACAATGTGCCTAAGGTGCCAGCTCTGTGCTGTACTCTAATCCCTTTCATGGCTGAACTCAGCAGGGCAGGGCCGCAGAGTGGCAGGGCAGGCCACTGTGATTCAAGAGGTGGGAGGGGAGTGCTGGCTGTGTGCTAGAGGTGGGGAAGAACGGTCCCCTTTCCAAAGCCTCACAGTTCAGTCACTGTCTGAGTCTCCACCAAGAGCTTCTCCAGAAAAAGAGAGCCCCCCGAATCCCTGCTGAGTGCAGCCAGCAGATCCCTCTGCAGCACCTGAGTACGGCAGATGGGAGCCACCAGTAGTTGGAAACTGGGAAGTGCACTCTCCAGGTTGGTGCTAACAACAGGAGTGCTTGACCCTGGGAAGATGTCAGACTCCCTTCTCTCCCAGGCAGACTGAATCCCCACTGATTTTCACCACCAGATGCTATCCTTTTTGTGTCTCTGTTGCTTGGTGTTGGGGATCCCTGCATGGATTTCAGACCTCATGCTTCTGGGGGAGGGAGTTTTGCAGCCCAGATAACCCTCCAGCTCCTCACCTGCCACAGGGGTGCAGGGACCAACCCTTTCCATGTCTCTGCCCTTCTTACCAGTCTCTATGTGCCTCTGCTGCAAATCCTTGGTTATAATATTTCAGTTCAGTTAGCCTTCAGTTGATTGTTCAGGTTGATTGCTCTATAATTTAGCTGAGTGTAGCTTCCACCTAGTCTGCAGCCATCTTGGAATCTCCCCTCCACTGAGTTTTTAAATTCAGTTATTTAATTTTGATTCCTACAAATTCTATTTGTCTCTTTTTTAAGATTTGCTTAGTAATTTTTATAGTTTCTTTCTCCTTACTCATATTTTCCACCCCTTTTCTAGTTATGTTAATCATAAATAAATTTACCATATTTATTTTCTGTGTCTAACTCTAGTGTTTGAAGTCCTATGGATCTCTCTCTCTGGTCTATTTTTTGTTTCCTGTTTGTTCTCACTTTGGTTACCTTATTTTCTTGTGTGCTTTGTGCTTTTAAATATAGAACTGATAAATTTCCTTGAAGTATCTATGGGAATTCCCCAAGTTCTGGGTTGTAGCTGCATGGAAAAGCCTTGAATTATATTACTGTTTTATTTTAATACACACACCAATTAAGAGTTTTCAGGGTACATTAGGTTTTCTCTTAAGTCAACATGAGATTTCCTTGCTTTCTACTTTATGAGTGTTTTCTTATAAAGTTCCCTGCACAGGATGGGCCAGCTCCAGCTGCTCCTGCAAAAGAATAAACTGAAACCCTCAGGTCAAAAGCTGCCTATACATTCACTTAAGCTTTTACTTTCACTTTTTTGAGGTCAAGGCCGATTTCTTACTTTTATATCAGTTCAGTGATAAATTTTTAAATGCACTTTTAAATATTTTAAACAGGGACTCTGATTTGTCATGCAGCTGGATATAAAAATCTGCTATATTATTTATATATTATTTCAGTCATTTTTACCATTATAAAAAACAAGATGTTCCCCAATAGCACATATATTTTTACTTTTTGCTCTTCACTAAGAAATTACAAATGAAGCTTCTAAATATTTAACATTGAGAATAATATTACTTTGTAAAATAAATTTTGGATTTAATTGACTTTCAACATCGTTGAAAAAGTAGAGTTTTTATGAAGATTCCTCATATCTGGAGCTAAATTTTTAATATCTATCTATTTATCATACTATTATTTTATAACCTAATATTCCCAATTCACAATATACAACATAATTCTTTATTAATTACAGTTGATATAAAACACAATTCAAGGAGTTTTATTGATAACTTCAACTTTGTTACCAGCTTCTCTGAGTTGTTCAGGTTATCACCAATTACAACTTCATCTGATCTTTATGAAGAGATTATATCAAGAGTAGAAGAATCTCCTCTTACATTTTCTGCTGTTCACTTACTATTTTCATTCTGAAGTTTCTTTACATAAATCACTTTCTATAGAAATACTTCAAAGCCATATGCATATTATGGGAAGAGGAGATTATAACATAATCATTTTAAAGGCTGGAAGGGAAAAAAAATGGGTGGGAGCCCTGGTCAGCATGCTCAGTGGTTAGAGTGTCATCAGCCAGTGCACTGAAGGGTCACAGGTTCAATTCCCAGTCAAGGGCACCTACCTGGGTGAGGTCCCTGACCCCAGCTGGTGTGAGTGCAGGAGGCAAGCAATCAATGTTTCTCTCTTACATTGATGTTTCTCTCTCTCTCTCCTCTCTCTCCGTCCTTCCTTCTCTTCCACTCTCTAAACAATCAATGGAAAAAATACACTCAGGTGAGGATTATCAAAACACGAAAGAGAATGGGTGAGAAATGATTCCTTTATCCCACAAGTGGAATCCTAAATCAGTGGTGAGGAAAGACAATAAACAATCCAATTTACATAGAAGTAGCCCTCAAAGTTTTTAAATGTTAAAAAGTGTAGATAAATAAAACATTTCTTATGAAACAGTTCAACTGTACATAGATGCAACTACTCCTCTCCCACCAAAGAGAAGTGTAATCTTAGATATAATGAAGCAGAGGGTAAGGAGAACCAGACACAGTTCAAGGTTGGGGGAAGGTTTCACAATGAAAATAGGGGCATTGAGTGACAGTTTATATGCTAAACTGTGAGACCCCTGACATTCACCCCACCCGCTCAGTAGGCAGGAGACCAGAAGTTTCTTCCTTGCGGAATGCAATCAGCACAAAAGAGAAGATGAAAATATATAACATTGGATTTTTCTAAAAAAAAAAAAAAAAAAAAAAAAACCCAGTCAGATGCTACTGCATTGAAGCCCACAGTCCACATCGAATCCCAAAGCTCACCTTCAGAGCTTCCAATCAGCTTTTCATTGACTTCAGTAAGAGCAAACAACTAAAAAGTCCTGGATATTTGAAGAAAGCCTTGGGCATAGAAAGAGAATCCCAAACAAACAAAAATGAAAGAGAAACTTTCAGGAAACAGAGAATGCAAGATGAAAACACAAGAAAAGAAACTACTATTAATCTATTCAAAAGGGTAAAGAAATTGTACTCATCAAATATGACTGACAGTCTATAAAAGGGGAAGAAGACTTCCTGGCTGGGTGGCTCAGTTGGTTGGAACATCATTCTGTACACCAAAAGGCTTTGGGTTGGATTCCCTGTCAGGTTGAGGAGATAGAAGAGGGCTAGGCGGTCAGAGTTGGGACCACGGGTGAGGTGGGAGGTTGGGGAGGGGAGTATAGAGTTGCAGATGCAGGTTGCTGACTGTGTACTGTTCTGAGAAAAACAAAGTAACCTGGAATTGAACCCAGGTAGGCAGCAGTTGCTAAGGCAACGCTGCTAGCAGAACAGTGATGCCACCTCGGACCTGAAGTGACAGTTCTCAATCCGGTTCATCTCCCCATGGGAACTTGAGCTTTAAAATGTATGGATGTTGCTAAGGCAGAATTCTTTGAAATGACCCATCTGGAGCTAACAAAGCATCTATCTACCACTAGACAAAGAAGCGCACTATCTTCTCTCTCTGGTGCACTGGGTTCCTGGCTCTCCCTTGCACCCACATAGCTTGTGGTCATATAGGATTCCACACATGGACTAAAGGACTTTAATTAGCTTGGATGCTGAACTATACCTGGCTGCAACATAGAACAGAAGGTCTGGACACTGGCCTGCTTTGGGCTGTCCTGGAACCCCAGCTGCACCTTTTCTAGGACTGGCTTAAAGGGCATGGGACTTTGGAACCTGAGACAAAGAAGCTTCACCAGCAACCCACATTGGGCCCCCTCCCTTTGCTCCATGCTGCAGAGAGTCCCTTTATCTCTCAATAAACTGTGCTTCCATTTACCATCTTTGTCTGTGACTAATTCTTTGATTTTTCGAGATAACAAACTCAGACCCAATCACAGCACTTTGGTTTCAAGGGCACATACCCATGTTACAGATTCAATCCCAGGTCAGGGGGCAAACAGGAAGCAACAGATTGATGTTTCTCTCTCACATCGAAGTTTCTCTCTCTCTCCCTTACTCTCTCTAAAATCAATAATAATAATAATAATAACAACAATAATAATAATACCCACATATCTTCAGGTCAGGATTAAAAAGTAAAATTTAAAAAAGAGAAGAAGGCAAAAATAAAATGTAAAATAAATATATAAAAATAACATAATAAAATATAAATGGAAAATGTGGTAGGAGAAAATAGGAAGAAACAAGAAAATAACAGGAATTTCAGAAAAAGAAAAACCAAGAAGATTGCATCAAAAATTGAAGAAAAATTTCATAATGAAGAGTATGCTTTTCTTGACTACAGGACGCACTGGGTACTAGCACAGGAGATAAAACAGACCCACATAGGAAAGGACATTGAGATTTCAGAATACTGTGGGTGAAGAGACCCTAAAAATTTCCAGAAAGGGGAAAAACATATTCCTTAAAAAGGGCAAAAATGTAAATGGCTGAAGACTTCTCTATAGCAACACTGGAAACTCAGAGACAAGAGGGAAAAATGCCTTCAAAATTCTGAGTAACATTTATTTCCAATCTAGAAATCAATATCCATGAAACTATCAATGAAGTGAGAGGATAAATGAACATCTAGATAGCTCTTTGCAGGTTTAGAGAAAAAAAGTGATTAGATTTAGAGCAGGCAGAAGGCTCTGGAGAACATATCTTCAAGGCAATGAAATTAGTAGACTACTTGATGTGGATTAGGTATTCTATCATTTAAATGTTCTGAGAGAAGATCACCTAAATCCAGAGATTTAGTGATATATACTTAGAAAACTAATCAATTAGGATGTGGGGGGAGTGCAAAACAGGAAAAGTAATATGAATCCTAGTACTACACTGATAATAGATCTCTAGACAATATTCTGAACATTGAACTCTGCTCAAAGCAAAGTAAAAAAGAAGTAATATGCAAATTGACCATTACACCTTCACAAGATGGCGGTGCCCACAGCGGGGGAGGCGCTGGCTGCTCTGCACACCTGTTGCTAGAGTCCTGTCAGCCCCGCGGGGGGCCTCAGATCCTCCTGCACCCACCACTGATTGAAGCTCAGGCAAGCAGGGCCAGCCGAGGTGCAGGCAAGCCTTGGATGGCAGCTGCCCAGCCACCCAGGGCCGGCCCGAGGCTCAGGTAACCAGGGCCAACTGAGGCTTGCACTGCCAGCAGTGGCAGCAGCAGAGGTGTGATGGGGGCTTTGCCTTCCCCTGATTGCCAGGTTGCCTCCTGCCCCTGAGGGATCCTGAACTGTGAGAGGGGGCAGGCTGGGCTGAGGGACCCCCCACTCCAGTGCATGAATTTTCATGCACTGGGCCTCTAGTCTAGCCATCATGGGAGAATGACGGAGACATGAAAAGTATGAATGTGTTCAGTGGAGGGGGATGTGAAAGGAAACTCAATTCACATATAACATAGTGGAAATTTAGTTGTAATGCCTACAATTTTGAAATTAAGAGATAGTATCATATAAATATTATTAAGGTAAGTGCAAGTAAATATCCAAAAAGAGCTAGACTATTTTAAAGTTGCTGTCTTTGGCAAGCAAAAAAATCATTAGTAAGAACTAGTATTTGTGCAACTAGCCCTACATAATTTAAATATAAATAGAAACCCTAATGTTTTCATACCACACTTACCCAAATGAATTATTTTATACAGCACTGTGGAGACCAGGGGCAAAGTCCATGCTGATTCACGTATGTGTGTTTATCATCTGAGGTTGGAAATGTGGAACATGCTCCTAGAATCTGTAGTCACTGCCACCAGGTGGCCATAGTGAGTTACTAGTATATCTGGGTCTGCAACATTTCTGTTCTGAAATGTCTCTTGAGCATCATCCCAGTAGCAATGTCAGAGGATTCTGAATTTGGTCTTGTCCCAGACAAATTTTTTTAAGTCACTTAGGAGAATTTTTGGAACTCATACAAAGTCTTAGATATGTTTATGTGAAATACGAATGTATGAAATAATTGGGATTGAATAAAAGCACAATAGGTTACAATTGCTGGGGTGAAAGCAATGTGAAATGAATTCAATGTGAAGTTTTAGATGTAGGTTTAAAAACTCACCTATGTAAAAAGTGTTCTGGGAGGCAGGATGATACAAGGGAAACCATCGAGAGGGAACTCATACATGGATTCTGGTTTCAATCTGCTGTATGACCAGCTGTAAAAATTGAGACTCATTCTGAAAAATTAGGTCCATGTACCAAATAATCTCTAAACATCTCTCTGCTCCAATAGTCTATGATTCTTTTATATATTAGAAAACCTTTCTTATGATTGTGGGACATACAAAATATGTAAAGAAGGTAGCAGTTATCTCCACAATTTCATTGTTAAAATTTTAACATATTTCATTTCAGTCTTATTTCTAGTCACATATATGTATGTGGATTGTGCCGAGCCAGCATGGCCATTGGTGAACCTGAGCTCAGGCCCCTTTTCCCCATACTCTGCCCCACGTTGGGTGCCATATGTGCTGTGCCAGCACAGCTAGGTTTGGTGAGCCTGAGAGGGGGCAGTGAAGGATTGAGAAAAGACAGACAAGAGAAAAAAGCTGGGTCAGGGTGGGATGCTGTCCTCTCTGATAGAGAGACAGTGCCACAGCCTGTAAGCCGTGTCTTTATTTTATAGCCAAATTCCAAGATGCAAAGTAAGGGCATGGTCAAGATGTTTACAACATTTTCGTGGGTTTTGAACCTACTCAATTACATGCACCTGATCAAGCTTTGTTTACTTGCTGCACCTCCCACAGCCTATAATACTCAGCCATGTGGGGCTACAGGTTCGGACCATAACGCCAAGCTTACAACTATAGCCTTTGGCTATAATTGTGCTGGGACTTGCACATGGCTTTGCCACAAGAGGACCGTGCCCTCTCATTAGTCCGAGGCTTGAACCTGTCCAAACACTGTAGCCACTCTCCACAGTGGATATACATATTTTTAAGTTTTAATCCTCACCCAAATATATGCTTTTATTGATTTTTAGAGAGAGAAGGGAGAGAGAGAGAGAGAGAGAGAGAGAGAGAGAGAGAGAGAGAAAACAGTGATGTGAGAGAAACATTGATTGGCTGCCTCATAGCGCATGCTGCAACTGGAGATTGAACCAGAAACCCAGTTATGTGCCCTGACTGGAAATTCAACCCACAACCTTTGTGTGGAAAGGGTGATACTACAACCAACTGAGCCACCTAACCAGGACTATTTTTTATTTTTTACAAATTACATTATTCTGTATATTTAATTTCATTATGAAACATACAAAGCAAGCACATACCCAGTTACAATATATCCATGGACTGTCCTTTGGTTACCAGCACAGGATACTATCTTTATATCTTTAGCACATCACACACACACACACACACACACTTATACACGCACACTCACACACGCACACTTACATACACAATTTCTTCTCCACTTGTAGAGAAATGTAGTCATTATTTTGTTGTGCTGATATCTACAAACACATGCCCTCAGTGTCAAGGTCTTACTTTCTACCCCAAAAGACTCATTTCAATTCCCTCTTAGCCTACGGTCAAATGCTTGGTCTCAAATTGAAACCACTGCCCAGTGTAGCCAAAGACTAATCCTCCCTTATTTTTTTGTAGTTTTTATACCTACAGTTGGCTCAATTAGTGGCTTATCTCTGGGTTTTTAAGAGCTCTGTTTTTCTGCCCATTGCCCTCTACTACTGTCCCTGTGGTCCTCAATCTTTACCTCTTATTAGCGTATCATCTCTTCAACAGTTCAGCCCAACAATCACCTGCTCTAAGCAAAAATAACAATAGAGTTGACTGTGTGGGCCTCGTGTTTACTGGGTAACAAAAGTGGTGCACCCCATTCCACCTCCCAAACACCTCCACTTAGCCATGTATTATGACATTAATGTTACAATTTACTGTAGAATTTGAATTTACCTTGAGATTTTAATACATTTCTAGATTGTCTGTGCTATTTGCATATATATCACCTTATGTGCATTAACGTATTTTTAAAAGGTCTTTATATAAGAAAAAAGTGTAGAAAATCCATGAGATTTATTTTTAGTTTTGTATCTTCCATTTTAATCACTGTTATATATATGCCTATATTTGCCATTAAGCTATTATATAAAATTAATATATATATATATAGTATTTTTGAAAGCTTTGATGTGACAATGAGAAATTATATACACATTACATCTTTAAGTTTCTTCCTTATTATCAACTTGATAATATCCAAATTATACATCACTTTCTGATTTGTGTTTGAAGTCTTTCCTATAGTAAAATAATATTTAAAACCTTATTTTCACTTTGTTTCACTCATAAGAATTTATAAACTTATTTTTCTATTTTATTTATTTACCATTTAGTTTTGAAATTTTCAATGGAAACTTTTATCATAGAGAATACAAATAATTTCCATCAAGTAAATATAAGCAAAGGAGACATTTCTAAATTAACCTCTTTGGGGTAAAGAGTAAAGACCCCTGGGGGCTAACCTTTAAGTTAATTAGAAAGTGAAAGGCAAATTACAACTCAATACACCTGACCTTGTCATGCTAAGTGCCATTTCCATATCCATTATGGCTTTTCATGAATAGGAACTTTTTCTGATCATGATTTCTCAAAAAGATCTCTCAGTTGCAATGTTACATTCAGCCATGGAACTGGACAATCCTCCTCTTTGTATGTCTTAAATACATCTAGATTTTCTTTTAGAAGGCTGCAGTGTGTAGAATAGATCTGAAATAGGCCTGAATTGATGCAAGGAGGCCCATATGGAGACTATTACAGTAACCCAAATTAGAGATGATGTCAACTTAGACCAACACAATAACGGGGATGGAAAAAACTGAACAGAGTCCAGAAATATTTAAGTAGATAAAATTGAGATGACGTGGTGGTATAAGGAAGAGAATGGTTTCAAGGAGGACAAGCAATCTAGAATAGCAGCTGAGCTCTACATGGTTTCATAATCTAAGTCTCACATTCCAGGCTCTGTGACCTTGGGCCACCCAGCTCTCTGGGTATCATGTCTTCATGTATAGAGTGGGATAAAAATAGTACTAACTTCACTGTATTGTAAGAATAACATGAATTAAACTATTTATTTGATTTTAACTTAAAATAATATTTATTATATACTAAGCCACTATCAATGTTTGCAATTATGGTTATAGTGATGCTAGTTCTTCTGCTATTATCATACATAGCAGAAGAACTAGGTTTGAGGAAGGAAATAATGAGTTTGATTTTGAACATTTTTGGGGACTGAGATTTTATTTAAGACATTCAAATTATGTTGAACAGACAATTGGATATTTAAGTCTAAAAGGAGAAGTCTGGGCTAAAGACAGGGGTTTAGTGGTCTGGAATATGTATATCCATTAAAACAATGAAAATATGTGAGATTTCCTAAGGAGAAATATTATTGTGAGAAGGGACAAGTGCCTATGACAGAGTTTCAAAAAATTCCAGTTTTGAGGAAGGATAAAGGAAAATAAACTGATAAGAGAGACAGAGGAACAGGCAGAGATGTAGAAGAAAAACCACGAGGCTGAGATATCATGGAAGCCCAAAGAAGAGTTTTCAGCAGAAAGGAGCGATTAACTCTTTTAGGTGCTGCTGAGAGTTCTATGAGATTGAGATAGAAAAGTATCTATTGTGTTTTATAACATGGAGGCTATTGATAATCATAGCAAATACATTTTGGATGGTTGAGGAGACAAAAACTAGATTGGAGTGGTTAACGAAATGGAGTCATTGAAAGTATACAACTCTTTTGAGTAGTCTAGCTGTGAAAATGGAGATGAGTTAAGGCAGTAGTATAATTAAGAGGATTAAGAAACTTTTTTTTTTCTTTTGTAAAGATGACTTAAAAATGATTAAATGTTGGTGAGGAAATTCCAGTAAAGCAATTTGTATATAGTTTTTTGGAAGGCCTGAGGGATTGGGGTGCAGAAATAAGAAGTTGGAGGGGAGACATTTACTCTATTATGCATGTAGAGAAGGAGGAGAAGGCAGTGTAGATGCAAGCTGCATTTGTCAGTGAGGCATCTATCTTCTGGCTCCTAGTTTTCCTGTAGAATAGGAGGCAAAGTTACCTGTGAAGATTGAGTGGGAGCATTGAGAAGAAGGTAGAAAAAAAATAAGGAAGGTTTTTAATCCTCCTGTGAAGACATGTAGAGAAATTGGGTCAGAGAAACACAGTGGGGCAGAGAGGCAGCAGGACACTGCAGTCGAAGTTTGTGATTGTGAGTATAGGGAACCCAGTCTCCTCTGTTATGTGCATCATTTCGCCAATAGTACTTGATTACGCAGGGGCAGACATGAATCAGAAAAAGTAAATGGTTTGGTTCATCCAAAGGTGACATTTTACTAAATAACTACCATTCAAAGAGAGACAAGAGAGTTTAGGATTTTGTTAAGAAACTTATTGATAGTGGTGATGGTATACACTTATACCCAAACTCATAGAATTGTATACATTAAATATGTACAGTGTTTTACATGTCAATCATACTTCAATAAAGTCACTTAAAAAGCCTATGTCATTTTATTGGTTTACCATGAAATCTAAACTGGATAGGAAAGGAAGCAGACAAATCTACTGGGAATAAGTAGATGCTTCAATGACCTAGACATGCCAATAGAGTTGAAGGAGAGGAGGGATAGGAGTAATTCAACAGTAAAGTTGGAAGAAGAAGCTGTGGTAAAGGAACAGACTTCTTTGTTAATAAAGTAGTAAAATGACACTCTTTTTATCCCCAATGAACTCTAATATCAAGCACATACTGTAAGTATTCCCATATTGCACTTACAAAGGACTTGCAAAGTAAATGACTAAAAATTAGTTTTAGGCTCTTAAACTTAGTGCTGAAAATGAGAGAAGGCTGAGAGAGAGTCTGCCTTTGGAATAAGTTGGAATATTTTCCCAAACCAGCTCTAATCTCTAGGTTTGGATTATAGAAGGAAGGAAGGAGCCTCCCACTTACCTCAGGGTGGTGAGATAGAGAAACCACCACTTGGAGGACTTGAGAATCTCTTCTCTAGACCTAGAAGAGATTGATGGACTAGTAAGCGACATACACTTAAAAAAATTGAAAGTGAAAGGCCATGGCTGAATTTCCTTACCTAATATAGTTTCAGCTTCACTATTATTGTCAACAGGGCAGAGGTGCCCATTTACCATGGACCAAATATCAGGAACATATGGGAGAAGTGGTATTTGGGGTCACTTGAGAAGCAACTTTCCCCAAGAGAGCTTCTATACAGGGCAACTTGACCTCAGCATGAAGAGATGTGTGTGGACCATCACATGCAGAAACCACAAGTGTGTCATAAGCAACCAAGTGGAAATGATGCATTAACTACAGAGGAGGAGCATGACTCTAATGTTATTATTTGAGTGATAGAAATTTCTTGAGAATCCATAAAAGTACTCATCAGATATAGGAGTCATTTTGACCATCCATCAAGCCAAAAAAGTACTAACGTCATATCTTAATTATATCCATCAAATAAAACCTGTTCTAAACCTTACCACTCCTTTCCTGATCTTGTCCATCCTCTGCCACTCCAAATATGAAGGAGATAAAAGCTGACACTAGCAAGTTGTGGAAGGAATTGGAGCTAGAAGAGAGAAATAAAGCCAAACCCACAAACTTCCTTCCAACTATGGGCTTTTAAGTAGGCCAGATACAAGGGAGAAGGCTTAATTTTAAAGTTGGAACTTCTACTATTAAATGAAGGACTGCTCATGCCAACTACTAAAATGAGGTTGCTTTTTCTAAATCTTTCTTTAAAATATATTTTTATTTATTTCAGAGAGGAAGTGAGAGGGATAGAGAGCTAGAAATATCAATGATGAGAGAGAATCATTGATCTGCTGCCTCCCACATGCCCCCACTGGGGATTGAGTCCGCAACCCGGTGTTTGCCCTGACCAGGAATCAAACTGTGACCTCCTGGTTCATAGGTCAGTGCTCAACTACTTAGCCACACCAGCCTGGAATGAGATTGCTTTTTTACTAAGTGTGATTGAAAGACTTTATTAAGCAAAGTGACCAGAAAAGTTATAGATTCTTCCCCAGATTTCATCCCAGGAATAGCAAAAATCAAACCAACACAAGTGTATTCATATTGGGCATAGGTGATAAAAGAAATGAAGTTGCTTTTGTCTTTCACCCTAGGAAGTCCTATTCTTAAACAAAACACATTAGAAATAGTGGTTTCCAAGATGGAGTCATTTGAGGATGTGCTGTTATCCAAGGTGGAACTATTGGAGAGAGTGACTGAGGTAGAGCAGAGTTGAAGGTCTCTGGAAATGAGATTTCTTATAAGTACCGCGCGCTAACCGATTGCGCCACTGGAGCCCCGGCCTGGAAATGAGATTTCTTAAAAAATCTGTAAGGCCAAGATATTTGAAGGGTTATTCATGAACATGTTATAGTTATCCAGCCACCAAGGTAGGGGAACACTGCAAAAAGAGGTTGAAGAACTTACTGCCATGTACTACCAGTTCAGCAGAAAAAATAGCAGAAAATTTGGGAGTGATGTGAGAAGGGAAGAAAGGAGGAAAGGGTTGGTTTAGGAATAATAAAGCATGAGCAAAAGAATAAAACTATATTTGTAAAATATTTCAGTGGTTTCAGATTAAATATTTTTATTGTTACATTTCTACTGAGGGAAAGATAAATGCTGTACTATCAGGCTGTCGTAACAAAATACCATCGACTGGTGGCTTGAACAACATGAATTTATTTCTCATCATTCTGGAAATAGATATCTAAGATCAGGGTGCAGCAGGATTCTTGTCTGGTGAGGGCTCTCTCCTTGGGTTTCAGATGGCCACCTTCCCTGTGTTCTCACATGGCGGAGAGAGATTAAGCTCTCTGTTATCTCCTCTTATAACAGCACTAATCCTATCATACCAGGGCCCCACCGTTATGATCTTATCTAACCCTGATTACCTCCGAAAGTCACATCTCCAAATAGCATCACAGTGTGGGTTAAGGCTTCAACGTAAGAAATTTGGGGGGGGGGGACACAAACATTCAGTCCATAACAAAGTTATTACTGCTTGTCATGGCTACCAGTAGAGTTGTTCTCATAGTACATTTTCTTGTTGGACAGAATACAGTCACAGGAATCAAATATCCAACAAAGAAGGACCACATGATGTGTAAGCTTATGTGTTTGTGCATTACTTACTCTTCTACCATTGGTGGACTGACAACGATCACCGGTACCTCCACCAACTTGATTTTTGCCGAGCATTTCAATGCGTAAGTAATATTATTGGATTGGTGATTTAATCAATGGAAAGCACACAACTAACCTAATTTAGAGACTCTAGGGTCAGAGGTGCTCTATTGGGTTAACCCTTCTACTGAGAGTTAAATATGTAAGACATAGTAAATGAACAGGTACCTACAGATTCCCCAAGGCAGCTCAGAAAAGATAACTCCTGGATGACCATTCTAATGAAATAGGGAAAATATTTTAAATTGCAAACAATACTGCAAATGTTAGAGGAAACAAAATGGGGTTATTTGCATGGGACAGTTTATAAAGTGTTTGGGAACTGGCATTTGAACTTAAATGATGAATGCCAGATAGAGTTACAGTACTAATTACCAAAGGCATGGCTTTGAATTTAAAAAACTTTGAAGGATTAAGTAATTACAAGAAATGACAGTAATAAAGTAATCTAAGAACAGATATATGACCCTAAATAAAAGTTTGGCATTGTATTATCACTCCATTGCAGAAAATGGGGAATCTGTGGATATAGTAAAAATACTTGGGTTAAATATTCCACAATATTAAGTCACTTTGTGAATTTGAACAATAAAAAAGTACATTACTCTTCAAGACTTAATTTTTCATATCTAAACTAGGCAAAGTTTACATGATTACTTTGATAATTAAAGGAGATAACTATGTAAAAATGCTTGGCACTGTGTAAGAGCTATTGAAACAATAGTTTGAAACTCCGTGCTTTTATGTGAGAGCTCAAATTGATTCTACACCCAAGATATATTTTCAAGTACTAATAGGACAAATTATTGTCCAAGTTCAAGAAAGGTGGGCAGCACTATGATGCCCTGAAACAGGATTTAGGTCCTTATTACAGAAAAATTAAGGTTCAGAGGCAGGTTCAGTCTGTGAATCTCTAAGAAGCAGATTCACAGACTGAATTTTCTAGAAGTATTTTCAAAATGTTGTACATGCATAGCTTTTCCAAGAAATCCAAGACTCAAAAAATATCACTCTGTACTGGGAAGAATGAGAACTTGCATACAAAGAAAACTGATATAGCAGTTTAGGGACCATACAACACAGACCTCCATGTGTACTTATTGCTTCTATGAGTACACATTCATCAAGAGTATACTACATAACTATAGAGAACATTTTGGTATTTGCCAGCGGGGACCAGGGGAGGGGAGATTGGTAAAGAAGTTGAAGGGATTAAGAAGTACAAATTGGCACTTACAAAATAGTCACAGGGATGTAAAGTACAGTATAGAGAATATATTCAATGATATTGTAATAACTATGTATAGTGTCAGATGTGTACTAGATTTACCAGGGGGATCACTCCACAAGGTATATAAATTTCTAATCACTCGCTGGGTTGTACACCTGAAACTAATATAACATGTATATCAACTGTAATTGAAAAATAAGTGATTATTTTTTAAAAACCAAGAGTAGAAATGTTAGTCTTGGAAAAGAAGGACCTAGCCTCCAGAGTAATAATGCCAGGGAAGAAGAGGAAACATGCAGACAGAAATTTCAAACCATGCAGACATCCCCCTCATTTCACATGAGGAAGCTGAGGCTCAGAGCATTAAGTGATGATCTAGTCAGTGAGGAACTGGGGGCTGGAGGCAGGTGGCCCGAGTCCCAGCCCCTTTTCCACTCTGCAGTCTCATTGCCTCACCTACCATATGTGAGTGGGGCATGTTGGCAAAATTCTAATTCAATAGATCCAGAGACATAGAAGCATGAACAGACTGTTGAACCTCAAAGGGAAGGCAGGGGAGGGTGGTTGAGAAGAGATCAACCAATAAACTTGTATGCATATATGCATAACCCGTGGATACAGACAATGGGGTGGTGAGGGCCTGGGGGTGTGGGGGTGGATGGGAGAGGGCTAGAAGAGGTTAATGGGGGAAAAGGAGGACCTATGTAATACTTTAAACAATAAAGATTAACAGAAAACATTTCCAATTCAAAATGTTCTCTTCCTAAAAAAAAAAAAAAAAAAATGTTCTCTTCCTGATCCTTATTCATTGCTACACTGATATATCCTTCCAGTTATCAGCCAATCTCTTCCATGGCTAACACAATTGTTAATAAATACCACCCTGTAATTAACCATTTCTTCCTATTCTGGTTGTTGGAAGACCCACCAGTTCTGCCAAGTTCCTTCTCTATTTGTGTGGATGCTATCTTACTGGAAACTCTGTTCAGTTCCTCCTCCATTGCCATTCCCATCTTCTCTTATCATAAACGATATTCACATTTCTATAAACTTGTCTTCTTTACACGTGCACAACCCCCACTCCTGATGAGTTCAAGTTTGTAAAATTTTCATTCTTATCCTTCTTTTAGCCCACAAGGGGCACAGGTAAGTGATTAATAAACATTGGTTAAGATGAACTGTACCAACACATAAATAAAGTGCTGACTGTTCTTGGGAATCATCCAAATAACTAAACTTTTTTTGATATTTAAATAAAGTTAATTAAGGGAAATCTTATTAGGCATAATTACTGTTTTCACAAGAGTAGCTTTGATGCATCAATATTATTTAACAAATACAGCAGCTATTAGTTAAATACAAATATACCAGATTAAAAACTGGAACATTATCACAAGTCAATTTATATAGCTTACTGATTATCAAAGTATATTATTCAGTTCATGTTGGGTCAGCTATGAAATACGTGTGTATACAAAGCAGCTTGGAAGGAAGTTGTATTATCAATGATTAGTACAGTCCCTGTTACTAATTATGTGTTAATAATTATCATAGGTTTACAAACCAACAAATGATAAAAGAAATGAGTTAATAGGTGCTCAAAATTCAAAGCCTACATCGCTAACCTCTCTTCTTAACTAATTACAGAGGGAAAGGTAAATCAGTTACCTAGCAGTAGTTACCTTCAAAAGATACCATGACTTTCCCCTGCAGAAATGAGTAATATATACTTCTCAGAAAGAATTTCTCTTTCTAATACGATAGAAGAAATTTGGATATTACAGAGTTTGGACTCAGACTTTGGTTCATATTTCTATCTTGCTATATATTAACTTAATTTCTGTGAATGTCAGGTTTTTCAATTGTGAAATGGGGGCAAAACTCTAATTTCAAACATTATTGTGAGGCTTAAAAACGCAAATGTGGCTCTTAGCAAAGGGCCTGGCACATAGGAAACTGTCAATCATGCTAGTGTTGCTGCTGCTGCTTCTACTTTTGTTATTGCTGTTAGAAATCTAAGCCTGGCTCATAAATAACACATCGTTAATAATTAAAAGAAACCTCTGGAAGTACACAAATGCAAAACTGAAAAATGGCTTTGACTCAGAAATAATCAAAACAGTCACTAATCAAAAAGACTATGATCAGTGTGGACACTAGCTTATAGTGATCTAAATGGCCCAAATCTGTTTCAAGGCTGTAAATTTCCATAGCTACATTCATTCTTTTGAGACAGTTTGTGTGTGTTTCATTAGAATTATTCATCATTTCATAAGATCTGCAATAACAACACTGTGTTCCTGAGTTTCAACATTGACAGGCATTTATGCTTTAGGTCAAACCATGTCTCTGTTATGGAGTAAATCATTTGTATGATGTACTAAAGTGTCCTTAACCTTTTGCACTAGAATAAATGAATCGAGAAAAAAGCAAGCGAGTACAAAGGGTTAAAACATCAGGTTTGTACTCTAGCCTCTGGATACTTTTCAATATATATGGAATATTTTATTTTCACTTCAGAGCTTCAGTTGAGGACACTATGCATTAATGAAAAGAGGTTGTGATTCAAACACTCCTCCTGGGTTAAAAATCCAGCTTCACCACACAGTCGGTGACCTTGAGCAATTACCTTAACTTTCTGAGACTCGGCGTCTTCTGGTGTAAATACAATGATTTTCTCATAGGATTTTTGTTAGGTCTTCTGCTCATTCTCACACTTCTGCCTGACCTCTAAAATTTAGAGCATCTCCAGAGTGCATTCCTGGTTCCTTTTATCTCCATTTACTCCCCAAATTACCGTATACCCTATTCCATGGTTTATGAATCCACCTATATGCTTGGTATCTAGCAATTTTAGATCCCTAACTTGCTTTCTCCTCTCAGCTCCAGACTCATTTATCTACTGCCTATCCGAAAGGGCCACTTGGAAAATTAATCGATATTTCTAGTTAACATGCCCACAGCAACATTTCTGATCCACCACTCCCTTATTCTTCTGCCATTCTCCCCTCAGACTTCATTTCAATAGATGAAACTTTTTCTCCATTTTCTCCATTTTATCCCAAATATATTAAAATCTGTTGCCTTCTGTTCTTTTCCCCAACAATCTAAATTAAGCAAAAATCTCTACTCTCACGCTCCCCTATTCCTGTGCAAAACTTCCTGTCTGCTAATCGATTGCCCTACGTATTTATCTTCTATTATTATGTTAAAAATTACTACATGTTTAGTGACTTAAAACAACACAAATTTATTATCTTATGAGTTCAGTGGGTCAGGGCAGGAGTCTAGGCACAGTTTAGCTGGGTCCTTTGCTCAAGATCTCACCAGCCTGAAAGGTTTCAGCTGAGCCTGTAATCACTGAAGATGCTCAGAGTTCTATTCCAAGGTCATTCAGGTTATTGACAGACTTCAGTTCCCCTTGGTTGAATTACTGAGGTGCGCCCCCCCCCCCTTTTTTTTTCCTTTTGGCATGGAGTCACTCTCAGCGACTACCAGGTATACCCAAATCCTTGTGATATGGCCCCTTCCTTTGACAACATGGAAACTTACTTCTTTAGGCCAGCAGGAAGATCTCTTTTAAGGGCTTCTCTGATTACGCCAGGCCCACCCAAGATAGCCTTCCTTTTGATTAATGTAGAGTCAGCTGATGGGGACTTTTATTACCTCTACAGAATCCTTCACTTTTGCCATAAAATCACAGAACTGAAATCTCATCGTATTCATAAGTTCTATACACACGGAAGGGGAGAGGATTATACAAGGCATGTACATCAGGGGTTTATCTTGGAACTCTGCCTACTACACCTTGACTTCCACTCTTGTTACCTTCAATATTGAGAATCCATCTAGCCAACATGTTTTATGTAAGTGATAAATTTACATAGACTTTAAATTAGATCATGTCACTAATTTACTTACTATGTTCCTTCCCACTACTCATAATCCCATTTCTACTAAACTTCAGATTCCTTCGGATGACCTACAAGGTTATATATGATCTGATCCCTATTGGTTACGTCTTGGACTTTATTTCATGTCGCTATAACCTTAGCTCACTACCCAAAGCCACACAGCCCTTCTGTCTAATCCTTAAACATTCCAAGTTCATTCCACCTCAGGGCCTTTGTACTTGCTATTTCCTGTCTGTAATGCTGTTTCCCAGTTATGCACATGACTGGATCCTTCTTGCCCTTGAAATCTCATTTCAAATATCCCCTTCCTTGACCACATTCTATAAAATTTCTCCTTTCCCCTAATAATTTTTTATTTCATTATCTTGTTTTATTTTTTGATTCATTATATGCTTACCTGTTTATTGGCTGTGTTCCTCACTTAAATATAAACTTTAAGAGAGTCTGGACCATGTCCATCTAATTCACCACTATATCCCCAGTAGTTAGAAGAGTACTTGGCACATGGTAGACACCCAAAACATAGCGTCGTGTGAAAGAAAAGGATCCTCTCAGAATTAAATGTACTTATATAGTTCATGATGAAAGAAATGTATATTTGCTCTAGGCAGATACTTGCAGTCACTTAACTTTTAGGGTATGAGGAAGTGAGATAAGAGACACCACAGTGAAACTAATTCCTTTGAGTATGCTGTTCATTCAGTTTCCATCCAAAGTATTCACTCTCAGTAGATGTGTAAGAGTTGGGATAATGGAGGTCACAGTCCTGTGTGGTGTTTTACTTCCTTATTACTGAAGAAAAAAAAACAAAGAAACAAACAAACAAACAGAGTTTAGCTTTTTCAGGCTTTCATTTTTCTAAATGAACTATCCTTCCAGGCAAAAATTCTGAAAAGCCCCTTTTCAGCCAAACAAACCATCCAGGGTTCTCTGCAGTGTGCGGGAATGATGCCGCGTGATGTCAAGGTATTGGCCACAGATGGTGGAAATGAAATTGAGCTTGGGGCATGGTTTTGACCCTAAACCAAGTAGCATTTGTAAAGGTCTCTTGGCTAAACAGGATAACATAGGCCATCGACCTGTAACCTAAGTCTAATAAATTAATGGGAAATAAGTTTAAGCCTTTTCCCCATTGTTTTATTTTCCAATTGAAAACAACAAATTATTTTTTAAGCAAGAGATTCTCAGTAGAACCTCACAGATATGATACAGCATCTTTCCACTCATAGTTTCTTTGTATTCTCTAGCATTTCTTGTTTATCATTCGTCACTTTCTAATGCATATATAGGAAAGCTAATCCTTGGGTCTCTTCAAGGTAGATAAAAATCACCCTGAAGTTGCTAATGATATCTCTAAGACCTAGGGAGATCAGCGACTTTTTACAAGCTCAAAGAAACTGTAGAAATCATTAGAATTCTGGAGTTTTTGAAACATTTTTTTTTTTATAGAAGTCTTTGCATTACTTAGAAACCATCCTAAAATAAAACAAAGAATTCTCTAAAATCCATACATTTGGCATGAAACAGTTTTGTTTATTTGCATGGTCTTTTTTTTTTTTTTTAAAGAGACCTATTATTTTTTAAAATATATTTTTATTGATTTCAGGGAGGAAGGGAGAGGGAGAGAGAGATAGATACATCAATGATGAGAGAGAATCATTGATGGGCTGCCTCATGCATGCCCTCTACTGGGGATCAAGCCTGCAACCCAGACATGTGCCCTTGACCGGAATCGAACATGGGACCCTTCACTTCACAGACCGACACTCTATCTACTGAGCCAAACTGGCTAGGGCTACATGATCTTTTTTAAATGACAAAATATTAATGTGATTTAAACAAAATAAGAATTGAAACATTTATTATTTCTATAAAGTTATCTATATTTTATGATTTCAAAAATAATAAAAGTATTAATGGTGTTTTTATTACTTCTGTACATTTTTTGTATTTTCTGGATTTCTAGACAACTGTTTCTCAAATTTTTCGATTTTCCCCCACAGTCATAAAGTAGACAACTATATTTATTTGGAATTTAGATTGAATTTTGAAATAATGAGAGTGAGGTTACCAAGGACACATTGCTTGTACCTGATTCATTATATGAATACCTGTTTATTGCCTGTGTTCCTCATTTCACAAGCACGTCCTTACAGATTGAGTCAACAACTTTTTTGTTGTTGCTGTTGTTTTGTCATTATCTGAGCTAAAAAGCTGAAAATAACTAGTAGAGACAAAGGCAAAGTTGATGTTTCCCACAGAATTGTTCATTAATTTTTTTCTGGTCCAGATTTACTCCATTTGACTGAGACCCAAAGCACTGTCTAATTCTAGGAAGAAAGGACTAACCTATGTCTGGTCTGATGGTTACAGTTGCTTTGGGGCAGAAGAAATAGAGAAAAACATCTCTGAGAGATAATGTGAGCTGGATCAGAGTCCCTTCCTAGGTACCTGGGATGCCTGCTACCAATGTGCAATGGTAACAGAAATTCTGTTAATTTTCATCTGTTCTCACATCTGCTTATTGTCTTTCCTCACTCATACATCCATGGTCTTAGTACTAACAGCAAAACACACGCACCCGTGCACACCTACTTCTTGTGCATTTAATGAGTAGCAGGTACTGTGCTGGGTTCTTTCACAAGCACATCCTTACAGATTGAGTCAAGGGAACAAAATTACGCAGTTAAGACTCAAGAGAAAAGGAGAAACGCTCACTTCCATTCTTAAAGGAGAACACCCCTACATCTTACTTTGGCTGGTAGCACAGGGGAGGGGTGAACTGTCGCTTCCCACTGACCATTGAGAGGGATTCCACTTGTCCTCTTCCGTGAACACTTTTCCATGTTTTCCCACAGGCGCTACCCTGACTGTCGATGCATCAACTTTGGATCGTGGTTTTTGCTTTCCTTCCCGGCAGCTATTATTATTCTACTCTTGTCTTGGATTTGGCTTCAATGGCTTTTCCTGGGATTCAAGTAAGTAAATTGTCCGTGTTCCTCAGGTAAATGAAGGTGTCTGGGTTCTGACTTCTCTGCTGCTCTCTCACCTATTTCTCAAAGCTGCATTTCTGCATTACTCTTCCCCACAAAGCTGACCTGTGTGAGCACATGCTTTAAGATAGTCGAGAGTACCATGTAAACTGCGTTCACTGTGGAAGAGAGTTTGTGGGAAACAACTCCATCTTGGTTTCCTTTGAGTCCTCAACCGATTACATGTTAATAGGCCAGGAAAGCATAAGGGGCTCATTTTGATGAGGAGTGAAATTTGAAGAAGTGTTGCCCTTCCCCTTGGCTTAATGTGGGGATTTCCTCAGGTTATTGAGCTACTGTATGTCAAACTGTAACATGCAGGGCTTCCTGTTTTAACCTAGCACCAAAAGGGATATGTCCTTGAAAAAATTAAGGTCTGAGAGAGCTCTGTGCAAAGAACATTGGATTCAGAATCAGGAGACCAGGGACAAAAGCTGTGGCTTCTCCAAGCGAGACCAGTGACCTTTGCAAGTCCTGATCCATTCTCAGTCTCAGCATCCTCAACTGTAAAAAAACAGACTTTAACTGGAAGATCAGTCACATCACTTCCAGTGTTGTAATTCTAACACACATGGGCCCACGTTGAACACATAGAAGACAAGGCAAGAAACACTGATCAATCAAGAGCTGTTAAAATGTCAAATGTATGCATTCAAGGAGAATTTGCAAACGTTACCTTGGCTGGGACAGAACTTGGTGATCCATAAGTACCAATGACACATGACTTAAATGACAGCCAGTATTTAAAATTATAAAGGGCTCCACAGAAAAATGGAAAATGTAGCTTATATATTTAACATAGAAAACAATATTCCAAAAAAAAAGGAAGGGGAAGAGGCTGTATGTCAAACCTTGAGGATTTTCTCCTGAAAAATAAAGCAATTCAAATTCATTTTTATAGGGGCTTTATTTAATTAATTTCGAGGGTGAATGAATAAAACAGCATGCTATCCACCAAGCAGGTGAGCCTGACATCAGCTCTTTGTACTTCCCTTGAAAAGCAAAATACCCTGACCAGGTGCTGCTCCATGCCCACACCGACATTTTCCAAGTCAAGTCACATAAGGACTGATATTTCCCCCTCTCTATTCCTCTCCCTGGTTTTCCCCCAGAACCGCTGCAATTGTATTAGCAGTGGGGAGATGGTACTGATGATTTTTTTTGAAAAATATTTTTGTCCAGATTGTGGGAGCAGCATGTGGCAGTGCTCCCGCTGAAGCAAATGTGTGGAATGTCACTGACTTCAGCAGGTGGGCATCAGTGGGGAGAGGCCAGCTGCATACTAAATGCCCCTTCCTGAAAACCAAGCCTCCGGGGGTCTATTTAGTTGTACAGGTAGCAATGCAGGCTGCAGGGGACAAGAAACCCAAACTAATGGAATAGGCAGACCCACCACTGCTTCCTTCTTTTTCTGTTATATGAAAATGACTTTGTAAAATATGTATGCAACCATTGTCACTATTCAGAAATGGCCTACCCATTTAAAAGGGAGAAATAAAAAAGGTAAAGGGGAGATCTGTGGACCTGTGTTTTCCATGAGGAAAAAAAAAAAGTGTGACGTGCAGACATTAGGCAAAGTCCATAAATCACAGCCAGTGGCATGTTTAAACAGTCCCCTTGCTGTCCACTGTTGGTTAGACACTGCGCAACTTCATGCTCCAGCTCATTTTTCAGTGTCCTTTTCAGTCTGTCAGGGTGTTCACCTCCAGAGGTTTTAGATAGACAAACAGAAATGATCAGCCACTCCTCTGGCAGGCCACCATACATTCTGATTAGTGTGTTGGCTGTTAACACAGTTAACTCTCACATTATAAATGATCCCAACATACTAGGGACGAAGAAGCTCATCTATCAGTGCCACCAAACTTATTTAAATGGAGAGGTTGATGCGTTGTCATATGCTTCATCAATTTCTTTGCAAAAGCATTAACCTTCATTTACAGCAAAGCCAATTTGGCTTTCCACTTAACTATTTATGGTCCCCAACCAAAGTGGCAAAATACAAATGCAGTCTACAGGGTGGTAAGTAGTTTCGAAGGAGACTCACTCCTTTCTTTACTTTTCTATTCTACAGATGGTTCTCAAGGAGGTCCATAGATTAGTCTCTTACAATAGCATTTATATTAGTGAAGGGATAAAATTTTGACACTGTAACTAGTAATTTAATTGATCTTAAATGCAACAACATCCACCTAATTATGTTCATGGTTGGAGTGTGTACAGTACAGTGATTATGAATGTAATAGAGGCCCAATGCACAAAATTCGTGCAAGGGGCTCGGCCCTTGCAGCCACGATGGCTTGCCTCAGCCCTTGTAGTCCAGGCTTCGTCTGGAAGGTCTGTCTGGAAGGTCGTTCGGCTGTCCATTCTAATTAGCATATTATGCTTTTATTATTATAGATTACTGAAGAATTGAGGAAATTCTGCTCCTTCAAAAGCAATAATAGTCCAAACAAGTTTGAATAACGGTGTCACACGAAAATAAATAAATACTAGTATACACTGAGTGGCCAGATCATTATGATCTCTGAATGCATAATAATCTGGCCACTCAGTGTATATCCTATACAATAAAAGGCTAATATGCAAATTGTCTCCTAGACCAGGATTTCCACCAGCAGGCAGGCCGGCCAACCACCCATATCCCCTCCTCCTGGCCAGGCTGGCTGGACCCCACCCATGCACAAATTCATGCACCGGGCCTCTAATATATATATATATATATTGAGTGGCCAGATTATTATGCATTCAGAGATCATAATAACCTGGCCACTCAGTGTGTATGTGTGTGTGTGTGTGTGTGTGTGTGTGTGTGTGTATGTATATGTATATATACACATATATATGTATATATATATATATATATATATATATATATATATATATATATATATATATACATGTCTTTGTGTGATAGCTACCTTCAGAATACCTCAGTCTTCCTATTTACTCCCTCATAGATGTCCATGTTTACCCCAGAAATTTTACAAAAGAAAATACTATAGCTTTATTCTTTTTTTAAACTGCTTTATTGAGATATGATTGACATAGAAAGAGCTGTAGCTACTTAATGTATATAAAACTTGTTGTGTTTGGAGGTAATTATAAATCATGAAACCATCATTAATATCAATGCCATAAACTTATTCATCACTTCCAAAAGATTCCTCCAGCATCCTTTACTGTTTTCTTTTTTCCTTTGTGGTAAAAAGCACTTAGCAAAATTTTAAGTATACAATACAGTATTGTTAATCATAGGTCCTATAACTTACTTATTTTGCATAACTGAAATTTTGTGCCCTGTAACTGACAACCCCCCATCCCTTCCCCCTACCCCCAACCAGCCTGTGGCAACCACTATATTTACTCTGAGTTTGAGAATTTTAGATTCCACATGTAAGTGAGATCACACAGTATTTATTTTTCTAAGTCTGCCTTATTTCATTTTAGCATAATGCCCTCCAGGTACATCCATGTTGTAGCATGTATCAGTGCTTTATTTCTTTTATGACTAAATAATATTCCATTGTACATATAAACCACGTTTTCTTTATCCATTTGTGTGTTGGTGGACATTTAAATTGTTTCTATACCTTGACTCTTGTGAATAATGCTGCAGTGAACATGTGCATGCAGAGCTCTTTGAGATTCAGAATTCAATTCCTTTGCATTAGATATCCAGACGTGCTTTTTACACCTACATATAATGTAATCTAACGGAGCTGCTCATAGACATTCCAAGAGATAATTCCTAAGAATATAGGCATTTCCCATTTGTTTCTTCCTCTGGAGGGATTTTTTAAAAATCTAGGTGTAGAGCCTTACTTCACACAAAAATTGTTCAAAGTTGTGAAGACCCTGGACCTCAGGACAAAAAAATTAGTCACTAGGAAAAAGGTCACTAAGATAAGAAGCTAAAAAGAATATAAACTGACAGATACTATTGGAAGTAAGTTGAAAAATTATCTAGTGGAGGCTATTAGGACATAAGAGGTGAAGAAACTTGAAGAAAAAAATGTGATCGAGTTGGTTTTAGTTCTGAGAACAGATCCAGATTGGACTACGTCCATGATCAGTGTATGTGACCTCCTTGCCCTAGAGCAGTGGTCGGCAAACTCATTAGTCAACAGAGCCAAATATCAACAGTACAACAATTGAAATTTCTTTTGAGAGCCAAATTTTTTAAACTTAAACTTTTTCTAATGCCACTTCTTCAAAATAGACTTGCTCAGGCCGTGGTATTTTGTGAAAGAGCCACACTCAAGGGGCCAAAGAGCCGCATGTGGCTTACGAGTCGCAGTTTGCCGACCACGGCCCTAGAGTATAACTTGAGTTTAGTACGTTTTGTAACAATTGATGGGTCTTACAACCAACTGTCTCATAAATTTGACAAAAGTGCTGTTGAGTTGATGAACCAAATATTTACCGTGTAAACCAGTGTTTACAGGTATCAGGCCAAAGAAAATATCTTTGACACTGCTCCTGCCCTCAAATAATTGATCTAACTAGTGAGATAAAATTCACTCATGTGCAACAATTAACAATCAAAATATATAATAAATACTAGGGGCCCGGTGCACGAAATTCGTGCACTGGGGAGGGGTCCCTCAGTCCAGCCTGCCACCTCTCACATACTGGGAGCCCTCAGGGGATGTCCTACAGACGGCTTAAGCCCGCACCCCATTGGGAGCGGACCTTAGCCACAGTCTGGCCTCCCTTTGCTTGAGGCAACTGGGCTGATCAGGGGAAGGCACCAGCCCCATCACCCTGCTGCTGCCAAGGTATTTTCATCAACACAAACTCCAGTCCCTTCACCATGAAAAAAATGACAACTTTCTTTAAGCATTTTCAAGATGTGTCTTTCATAAGATATGACATTTCTTTCTTTATTTTTCTTTTTATCCTCACCTGAGGATATCTTTCCATTGATATTTTCCCCTTCCCTCCGATCCCAAGCTCAGCCCCTTCCCAAGCCAAAAGCCTCCTCCCCAGGTTTAGGCTTGGGAAGGGGTTCCCCCCAGCACCTCCCCAAGCTTAAAGCCTCCACCCTAGGTTTAGGCTTGGGAAGGCGCCCCTCCTCCCCCACCTCACCTCTGATCGAAGGCTTGGCCGCTTCCCAAGCCTAAAGCCTCCACTCAGGCTTTAGGCTTGGGAAGGGGTTCCCCCTCCCCCACTTCCAATTGTAGGCTTAGCCCCTTCCTAAGCCTAAAGCCTAAAGCCTCCACCCTAGGCTTTAGGCTTGGGAAGGGTTTCTCCCCCCACCCCTCCCAAGAACCTCCAATCACAGGCTCGACACCTCCCCAAGCTTAAAGCCTCCACCCCAGGCTTTAGGCTTGGCAAGGAGTTCCCCACCTGCACCTCCAATCACAGGCTTGGCCCCTTCCCAAGCCTAAAGCCTCTGCCCCAGGCTTTAGGCTTGGCAAGGAGTTCCCCACCTGCACCTCCAATCACAGCTCAGCTCCTTCCCAAGCCTAAAGCCTCCGCCCCAGGTTTAGGCTTGGGAAGGGGTTCCCCCAGGACCTCCCCAAGCCTAAAGCCTCTGCCCCAGGTTTAGGCTTGGGAAGGGGACCCCTGCCCCTCTGATCGCAGGCTCGGCCCCTTCCTAAACCTAAAGCCTCCGCCTGATGGCTGGCTGGGAGTGACCTGGGTGCTGAGGAGGTTCCCTGGACCCAGGTATGTATGCAATTTAACAGCCATCTTGGTTGGGTTAATTTGCATACTCACTCTGATTGGCTGTGGGCATAGCGAAGGTATAGCCAATTTATATCTTTCTCTATTATTAGGTAAGATATTAAAATATATAACAGGTACACAATAAAGTGTTAAATTGGAGATGAGTGGAACATGGCAAAATTTTAATAGTGAAAAAGGACTTGGAAAAGGAGGAGATCAGTGGAAGATGGCCTGGAAAATATGGAACAAAAAAATAAGCATTGAAAATTGAGGAAAATGGGCAGAAACAGAAAAGGGGGGAGGGGACATTCAAAGAAGGAGATGGAGGTATAGGTGAAAAGCTCAGATTTATGTTATTAGCAGGGAGATTTGTATGTTATGAAGCTTTCATGCAAGTATCTTCTAGAAAGGGAGAATCTTATGATTAATTGGCTTAATCACTCTTTTCAGTTTTAAGGAGATGTTCAAAGGTGGAAAGACCAAGACAGTCGAACAAAAGGCTTATGCTGAAGTGATTAAACAAGAATACAAAAAACTTGGGCCAATAAGGTAAGATGGCTGTGTGCGCACATGTGGACACACACACACACACACACACACACACACACACACAGCTTATACTGCAAGTATTTATTAAAAACAAAAAAGCACATAATTATCTGTAATGTATTTTTTTAAATTTCTTTATTGATTAAGGTATCACATATTTGTCCTCATCCCCCCATTCCCACCCCACACCCCTCCCCACACATGCCCCCACCCCCCTGTTGTCCTTAACCGCTGGTTAGGCTCATATGCTTGCACACAAGTCCTTTGGTTGATCTCTCCCCTTTACCCCCACCCTCTCCTCCCCTCCCTCTGAGGCCCAACAGTCTGATCCATGCCTCCTTGTTTCTGGGTCTGTTCTTGTTCATCAGTCTATGTTGTTCATTATTTCCCCTTGATGAGTGAGATCATGTGCTATTAGAAATACACTTATAAGAACCAAAAATGAGACAAGCAATAATGGTTATGCTGACAGGCAAATGAATCAGTCTGTAGTGAGTTTCTTTCTGGGTCAACAGTTCTTTTGAGACACAATTTCAATGTCAAACAGTTCCTTATGTGTACATGTCAGCAATGACATTTCAGTTCTGGATGGTGAACAAATGGTGGTAATGCAGGTCCGACTCTCTCTGGTTTGGTCCTGGGCAACCTGCAGTGACGCACAGCTCTAACTGCTAGTATGGCAAGGCAACGTCAGCGTCTTCCATCTCTGGACTGCTTCTCTTCTGTCTTCATGGCTGGAGTAGTCCTGTCGATTCTTCCCTGTTGCTGGGATCCACATGGTCTCAGAGTTGTTTTCTGAAAATATACAATCATATTCTCGACCAAAAGTTAATAAAGGAATATTTTCTATAAATTTGACTTGGGATCCTATTTCATTTTTTGCCCAAATGATTTTCCTCTGGCTTTTTTTGACACCTTGTGTGTTTTTCATGGGTGTCTTGCTTTTAGCCTTACAATTAATTTTCTAAAGTATTTTTAATTGTAATGTATTTTTAACACTCAATAACAGCCCGGGTGTGCTAACCTTTGTGAAAGTAAGTGCTAATCTCCACATGACAAAATACACACTTTCTCTACATAAAATTTACCAGTAGGATGGCAAGAAGCTGACAGACCCACCGAAGAGTAAAGACCTTCTCTAACTGCACTGATTCGCTCTAATTATCGACACATCCAGTGTTTAATGTTTAGTGTTCTGGTGAGATTACTCCAGCTCAGGGCGTTTCTACAAATGTCCTGACTGAGAAAATAAATGAAAGGATTGCAAATATTTTTACAGGTATCAGGAAATTATCACCTTGGTCCTCTTCATTGTGATGGCCCTGCTGTGGTTTAGCCGAGATCCTGGGTTATTTCCCGGTTGGTCTGCACTTTTTCCTGAGTAAGTATTACCTGTGATGTTTGTCAGCCCTTCCTCTTTGGCACTCTGCTTTTCTCCTGTCAGTGGTCGGCAAACTCACTAGTCAACAGAGCCAAATATCAATAGTACTGTCCCAATTTCTCCTTCAGGGACATAAGCACAGGTGACCAAGGGTGCCTCAGCCAGTCTCTAAACAGACACTGACACATACGACCCAAGATACTTACTTAATATTGACCGAGCATAAATTAAACGTTGGACGTTGCAGCTGCGTCTCGGCGTCTTGTTTGAGGCCTCAGTTTCCGGCTCACTGTTTGGACTCACAGTCCACGGCAGAGCTTGGGCAGATTGCAGGAAGGGGGGTGGAGAGTGACCGTCTGTGGAGGAGCAGAGCAGGCCTCTCTGATCTTCCTCTGGTGCTTCCTCTTTTTATGTGCTTAGATGGGCGTCTTCAGTGTGTCTTATCAGCGGGTTCCAGGAGCCTTGCATATCTGGTTTTACATATGGGGAACAGATCATTTTATCTATTTTCTACATACAGGCCACTCAGGGGTGTTTGTCAACCTGTTTACATTACATTCAATACTTTTTAACATCACACTTTAATATCACACTGTAACTCCACACTTTGATACTTATTCTATATTATTCTTATCACTATTACTATAACAAGTACAACGATTGAAATTTCTTTTGAGAGCCAAATTTTTTAAACTTAAACTTCTTCTAACGCCACTTCTTCAAAGTAAACTCACCCAGGCCATGGTATTTTGTGGAAGAGCCACACTCAAGGGGCCATGTGGCTCACAAGCTGCAGTTTGCCGACCACTGTCCTAAGTGATTCCTAGAACTCTGAAGGATTGTGTGAGATTTTCTTCTTCCTTTCCATTGAAAAGAATTCTTAATTCTAATCCTTTCAGGAATTAAAAAAATAGTAAGGAATGAAATTCAAGGAAAGGCCTCAGATAAGATAACCACACTACCAATGTAACTAAAATTCAAGCTTCTTTAGACAAGGTTATTTCCATTCCTACAAAATTAGAAATGCAATCTGCCAGGAAGCCATGTTTCATGGCAATTAGGAGTGTAGACTTGGGAGCCACCCAAGTTGGGTTCCATTTCTGCCTCTTCCACTCGCTTTGGGCAAGTCACATCCCTGGATTTCTTCCTGGGTAAAATGGAGCTTATAGCACTTAGAACAGTGCTGCCCTTCTCCCTATGTGAAAGGCAATCTAAATGTTTATTATGTAAAATGTCACTCAGTGTTTCTTAATAACCTGGTATGAATTCATGTTCTGTGATTTTTGCCGACTCACTTTTTTTTTTTTTTACTTCTATGGGGGATTATTTATTTGGTTCAGTATCTTGTCTTTTTCTCTGTTAATGTCAATTAAACACCAATTCACCATAAACCCATGCCTGCCCCTATTTTTTAGGTAAGGAATTCCTGATTAAGTAATAAATCTGATTTTACAAACTTCTGTTAGAAGCTGGGTCAGAGTTAATTTTATCTCTCAATGTCTTTATCTCTCAATGCCGAATCATGTGAACTGGGCGGGGTGGTGGGGAAGATGGCAGCATAATTTTCTAAATTAAGAGCCATCCCACATGTGATTATAAATACTTAGGTTTTGAGATTTGTGTTCCCAATCTATCCTTTACTGAATTAATCTAGTTTCTAAATTGAGCAGATCTCTGATTTGGACTTCCTGTCTCACACCCCCCACCAAGACTCAATGTGTTTGGGGGCAGAAACCAAAATTGTTTGAGTCAAATATATTATTCCCACATAGAATAAAGAAATTATTATTTTTTTTAAATCAGAGCCTTCTGGTTATACAGGCATTGCCAGCACTTTTTAAAGCTGCAAAATCTGAGTCCAAATTCCTAGTGAGCATACAAGTGTAGCAATGCAATGTGGTAGCATGTTTCAAAGAATCTGCTTTAGCTTCATACACTTTTTGTTTCCTTTAAGACTAAACATTTTCATTTTGAGAGGTCTAAAAAAGACAGCTTCCAATTATTCAGTGCAAGCTATTGAAAGCACACGACTGTTTAAAGTTTGATGGTACTATGTAGTTTTGTAATAGGACTAGACAAAGATAAAAAATAATTCTTCCACCTTTTAAAAATTCCTCTTCTACTATCCTAGGTAAGGAGGGTCTTTTCTAAACACCAATGTGTAAAAACTGAATGAAATCAAACAACAGCTAAAAAAAATAAAGCTGAAATCCTAATAGTAAATTCAATGTAATCAGTTTCTAATTTCTATTCCTTACAAGAGGGGAATATAATTCAGGAGATGTTTTGTTCATAGCAGAAAAATAGAGTGTATTTGCTATGGGCAGGTGCACGTGTTACCTAGAATTCTGAGATAAAACAATAATAAAAGGAACAAAGGTTTGAGATAGGAAGTGATTTGAAGATATAAATAAAAGCAAATGAAATTTATGTAACCTTACCTTTTGTAATACTGAAGCAACCTAAATTAATTTAGAACAAATGAAAACTAAAATAAAAATAAACATAATAAAATAATAATAGTTTTAAAAATCTTTGGAAAATAAATTATTTCAGTATTTATGGCTTGATTTCATTTCATCAGTATATATTCTGTAGAATATATTTGTAATGAAGAGGTTTTAGGCATTTAGATGTTCCAAAGCTAGTATGAGAGATCAAGATTTATAGCTGCCACCTAATGTTTTCATTCCATCTGTTTGAGCTTGGACTGAGTCCAATGTGTCCTCATAAAAACAAAATCAGATTACATGATGCCTGACCTAATTTGGCAAAAAATCCAACTGTAACTTATAACAGAGTTAAAAGAAATAAGGAATAATGAAAATGTAAATATTAGTTAAGTTTATTGAATAAAGTACATCAAGGTAGCTTTTTTACCCAACAATGCAAGAAAAAAAAATCTACATTTAAGGAAAAAAAACTGTGTTATAAATTGTCAGCTTGAATAATATAATGCATTTCCTTGATTTTAATTTGTTCAAGTAAATTACAGGAGTAAAGAGCTTCTATAATATGCCTGCATCATTGAGTGACAAGGTAGCAAAATAACCTTTAGGATGTAAGGATTTCTTCTCAGAATCCAAAGATTCACTAGTTAAATATGACTGACTTTTATAACCAAATTCTAATTATTTATGCCTGTTTCATTCATATCTAGTCTCCAGGTGCTTCTTAACTGATGAGGCTTCTGGGAACCTGTCTTATTTGCTGGAATATCCTCGTGATTCTAAATCCCCATCTGTTCCTGAATCACTCTTAATTTGAACAGTGATCACTTATGAGCATCTCATAAGCCATTCTAATAATTAATATTCTTGATTAAGTTTCATAGGGTGCAAAGTATTAAATGGGTTGATTTCATTTGCATGATATGGCTAGGGTTTATAATCATGGAAGCAGATGTTATATCTTAGAAAAACAGATCATTCACTTTCACAATTTACAAAAGAGCTTTCAAGGACTCTAGAAACATTCATGCCTTGCCACAATTCAATACTAGGATGTTATAAATCAATTATACGAGGCTTTGCCTAGCCTAACAATTGTTTCAACATCAATTCTCTGCCAATATAATGAAAATAAATAATTCAAAGAAAAAGTTATTTACCAGAGCTGTGAGTTTTACTAAAAGGGAAATTTGCCATGTTGGCCTAGTAGGTCAGCATGTGTATACATGGTTTTGAAAAGAGGAAGAAGTATAGGGAAACAATGGAAACATGGTCTGAGATTTTCAGTTCCACTAAACTACTTAGTGGGAAATAATTTAGTAGGAAATCCATAGATTTTTAGAGCAGATTATCCAAAATAAATACTCTGTACCACCACAACTGCTTGTATGATATAAACATAGTCACTTAGTGTTTCGTTCCGAAAAATTCTGGATGTCATTTGTTAATGAACACATTTGTCCTTTTTCAGGTATCTTGGTTTTGCTACAGATTCAACTGTTGCCTTACTTATAGGACTCCTATTCTTTATTATCCCTGCTAAGAAATTGACTAAAACTACACCTACAGGAGAAATTGGTTGAGTATTATTTATAATTCCAAATGAATTTGACTAAAGAGCAAAAATATACAAAATTCTACTGGTTTCAGTTAGCATTTAGAAAAAAAGGATGGACATGTTGACATACTTCCTGTTTGCACACTGTAACCCCTAGTCAGGCAGCACACATCTTTCTGCTTCAAGAAGGATCATCCTACTGCAGAAGTGAAAAGTAGATTTCCTTATGCTCCATGTTAGGACTCTGCTATGAGTGATATTATTTGGTCTTTGATAAGCTCACTTCTTCTCTCATAATCAGAATTAATCTTACTATTGGCAAACATAGGAACAAGTCATTACTTCATGATGAGCCCTTGGTACTAAATGCTGAGGATCTACAAAGGTGAGGAGTTTCAAGGGAGTTACAGACTCATAATAGTCCTGAAGAAAGTGCAGATCAGCCCTACACTAGCTCATAACCTAGTGTCACAATGGGAAGAAAAGGTATTCAGAGGGAGCACTCATTGTCTTTATAACACATGGACAAACATGTGTGCATGTTTATGTGAGTATACTCACTCCGCCCACACACAGACACAAACACGTCTTAAACATAGGATTCATCCACATCTGAATACTAACACATCATGTTTTAGGAAGTCAGATTCACATGTTGTCAGAGTGGGACAAATGGGTTAAAATTGTCTGTAAATAGTCTGGTAGAGTAGAATGTGTTTTTTTATTGTTGGTTTTTCTTTCCTTTCTTCTTTTTCTTCTTTTCTTTCTTTCTTTCTTTCTTTCTTTCTTTCTTTCTTTCTTTCTTTCTTTCTTTCTTTCCTTCCTTCCTTCCTTCCTTCCTTCCTTCCTTCCTTCCTTCCTTCCTTCCTTCCTTTCTTTCTTTCTTTCTTTCTTTCTTTCTTTCTTTCTTTCTTTCTTTCTTTCTTTCTTTCTTCCTTCCTTCCTTCTTCCTTCCTTCCTTCCTTCCTTCCTTCCTTCCTTCCTTCCTTCCTTCCTTCCTTCCTTCCTTCCTTCCTTCCTTCCTTCCTTCCTTTCCTTCCTTCCTTCCTTCCTTCCTTTCTTTCTTTCTTTCTTTCTTTCTTCCTTTCTTTCTTTCTTTCTTTCTTTCTTTCTTTCTTTCTTTCTTTCTTTCTTCTTCCTTCCTTTCTTTCTTTCTTTCTTTCTTTCCTTGGGATGGAACTGGGATTCATTCATGCTCTTGGATTGGCCCACCTGAATCCTTGAGTCAGAATCAATAAATGACTAATGAGTCTGATCTCTAGGCCCTGACAAATATAAACAATATAACATAGAAATAAATGCCTTTCATTCTTCATTGAGACTAGAACACCTCAAAGTGCACTATAAGGAGATGTTGCAGTACAGACCAATGATTTCTATGAGACCCTGAGAATTCTGACCATTGCAATCTAAGCCCCATGGCCTGCCAGGGACAAGTGTTGAGGAACTAATGTTTGACTTACCATCCCTGGCTCCAACATCTGAGTCCCCCTCAGACAGAGCCTTGCTTCTCTCTCCCATTCTCTTTCTTCTTATTCTTCAATAATTTTTCTCCCTGATAGACTCATTTACAGTAGGTTTAAAAATAACAGATAAGACGTATTATGTTACATTTTACATGAAAGGTACACTTCAAAGATGTTTGCATTTTAACAGGAGATATGGTCTTAATTCAAGTAAGAAATAGCAAAATTTCTGTCAACAGTGAAGGGTATGTTTGGTTTAGGTTTGGGGAAAAGGGATGGGAAGGAAGCTAATTAGTAACCTTAGAATCTCGTCAGGTAGAAGGCTAACTGCTACATATAAATGATAAATGGACATAATGTGTTCATGGATGATCTTATTTCTCAATAAATCTATGCAGACAATAGGAATATAAAGATAAATCTTTAAGATAATTGCTTTATGAGTATTTTAGGAGTCTCATGAATGATGCTTAAATTATTTAACCTGAATTTTGAATTACTTTAAACTGGAATCCTGATGAACCTATTATGCGCTCCCCCTTGCGATTTGAAAAAATAATAAAATATTCAAATAAATACTAATGCATAATAATGCAACACTTATGCTATTAGAACCATTGGACTGTTACAGACAGTTTGCATAGCAAAGAATAATGTAGTCCAATACACAGTTTTCCTCATAGTAGGCAAAGATGTTAGTGGAATCGAATGAATAGCATTATAAATGACAATGTTATAATTTATCTAAATTCATTCTATAATATAATCTAAAAGATTTTTCCAAGTTATGACCTGTTTAAGTAATATAATCTTCCACTTAAGATAGATGGAAATTGCTCAAAGTCCAGATCAAACCCCTATCTTAAAACAACATAGGAGTAGTAAAAACTTCTTGTGAGGTGGCCATTACAATAATGAAGAATACAATCTCATATCATATTTTAAGCAATGTATAACTGTAGGGTTTTTGTTTTGCAGTTGCTTTTGATTACTCTCCACTGATTACTTGGAAAGAATTCCAGTCATTCATGCCCTGGGATATAGCCATTCTTGTTGGTGGAGGGTTTGCCTTGGCAGATGGTTGTGAGGTAATAATCTGTGTCTAAGATTGTTGTTGTTGTTGTTAATCCTCACACGAGAATATTTTTCCCATTGATTTTTAGAGACAGTGAGAGGGAGGGGGGAGAGAGAGAAACGTCAATATAAGAGAGACACATCTAGTGGTTGCTTCCCATAAGTGCCTGACTGGACCTGGGGAACAAATTTGCAACCAGGTATGTGTCCTTGACCCTGAATCAAACCTGTGAGCCCTCAGTGCAGGGGCCAACACTATAACCACTGAGTCACACTGGCCAGGGCTGTGTCTAAGATATTTAACAATTAACTAGACTACTCCAAAGAAGAACATGGGGACATTCAAGCTTTTGTTATGTTCAACTTCATCCTGTCATTTTAATGACACAGGTTTCAATAGCCATGCAGTAAGTATATCATACAGATGAGGTGAGTTCAGAGTTCAAAACATTTTACAGGCTCCAAGCATAAATTTTTATGATGTGTGTCAAAAGAAATAAAGCATAGGAGATTAGAATCCTTAATTCATGAAATAGTATTAAAAGACTAGCTTAATAAGAAAAAAGATAAAAATCATACATATGGTGACTACTAGTCAAACATTTTTTGTTTATATTTTTACCTTATTTCATGATGGATTTGAGTAGCTCTCAGAGTTCTCTGGAATATATCATGGTCCTAATGTTGTCAAAGAAGGACAATAAGAAATAATAGTGATGTATTACATTATTTATTTATTATATCATTTATTACATATTAAATATATTAAAGGTACTGAATATACGTTTGTGGAATAAAGTCCTGAGAGAATTTCACATAACCATGGCTAATATTATATTCTTTCTAATTTTAGGGAAAAGTAAAACCATAGGTGGATTAGAATTGGCTATTTCTTGTCCTATCTATCCAGTTGATAGAAAGTAGATTATCTGGGGAAGTCACTGTCCCTTGAAATTGTCTTGGTCATTATAGGATTGCTTCAAAAATTCCATAAAAATCCTCTACTCTTGAACAAATAAAAAATCTCTTGTTTCTGGATTTTATAGCCTTCTGTGAAACACTCAAAGCTCATGGCTGTTCCATTTTCTTATTCTGTTATCAAAGTAAAAATGATAGTGAGAGAGATGTTTTGTATAGCATTTTAGTTTCTGGGAAGTTAAATTTTTACACTTCTCAAGGCAAAAAAACTACCTGCTCTGTTCTCTTCTTAATAACCTCTAGGGAGACTGATTTTAGCTTCTGACTTTATTGTCAATTTTTCTGCATTATATTTGGATACTGAGCTTTCAGCAATAAGATTTAGTAATAGATGAAATTCTGAGTGCCATTTACAAAGTCGTTTACAGCTTACATTTGGCTTGCCTTGTAGACTGCTCAAATATAAGTGAGAGAAATATAAGACAGATAGACATTTCCACTAGTCTAGCAGATCTGGTTTCTCAGAATCAATAACCTTCATTCCTCTGCCTGTTCACTTGAATTGTGAGGAAATCAGAATCAGCAATTCTGGCCTAAGTATGAACTTATGTTCATCTTTCCTCCCCAGAATATCTGTCTGGATTGGACACTCAAAAGAGGTTTTAAAAGCATTGGCCAGACCCTAGTCTAGCAAAGTTTAAGGAAATGAAAAGGTATGGACCTAGTCTGATGCAATAGGCTCTCTCACTGAAAGGATGGGGAACCCCTGGAAGGAGGTCTAGTTTGTTATGAAAATCCTAAGACTACTATTCTAGGACTATCCATAATAGCCTTACCTTTGGGTGGTGGGGTGGAAGCCATAAGCTTAATAAATCTGATTATGGGCAAATATGGCCCTAGAAACTGGTTTTACAAAGTTTTGAAGAATTTGTCCCAAATTATAATTAGGAAAATGTCCAGAAATAAATAACCCTTCTAATTGGGAACCATGACATAGCATTCACCTCACTGCAATTCCCTCTCTCTTAAGTGTCCCTTGATATGTTTTAACATGTTTGAATTCTCATGTCCTGGTAGTCACTTTGAAATTCTTATTGGTGAATAACTCCTCCTCTCCCTTTTTCACACATTCCTGAGTTAAAAATGGAAGAATTAAACACTATTTTTATCAGCTCTCCACTGACATGGCAATAACAGAACATAAAAGTCTCAATCCATAAAGATAAAGAATTTATAGCAGGAACAATAACATATAAGAGATGTTAATATGATTTAAAATCTAAAAACAGGATATTTGAGGGGTAACTGACTTTATACTGTGGAAACAGTAGAGAAGGATGAAATCTATGGACCTGAAAAAGGATAGCCAACAAGAAACAAACTGATCCATCCACAAGATCCTGAAAGGGTTTAGAAATTGGAAGCAGCAGATTAACTGAGAACTGGGGTAAAATTCAGTACTAAAGGTGAAGGATGGCTTCAAAAGTGTATAAGGAGTTGTGAGCCTCACAAATACTCTTTCCAGACCTGAATAGAGAGGCAACTGCTCTCTTCCCTCCCTAGTAGAAAATTTAGATAGACTCTGTAACAAAATTGAATCAATGAGATGCTGGCTCACAGCTTAGTCACCTACAGTAAAGTATTTTTCTTAACAATCTTTGACCAGGCACAAAGAGCTTTCAAAATCATTATTTTGTTACCTCCATTTTAAACATAAATGGACTATAGAAGGCCATCAGATAGTTGAGGAAGCCTCTGATACAATAACCAGTAATAAACAAGAAAAATTGAAAAGAAACACATAAAAGCAAAGAAAATGTATGAAACAAAAGATTTTTAAAAATTTATCATTGAGGCCCCAAAGAGATTTTAGAAACAGTAAAGACATGCAAAACAGTAGAATGTTACTTTTTAAATAAAGGATAAACAGAAAGTAAGAAAGATCCACTGAAGATGAGAAATATTGCAAAAGAAATTTAAAAATTCAGTAGCAGTTAGAAGATGAACTTATCTCAGGAAATAAAACAAAAAGGTGAAGAGAAGGTAATATTAAAAAAAAGATAAGAAAATTAGAGTAGCAACTCCAAATCTCCAACAGCCAACAAATAGGAGTTTCAGAAGGAGAAGAAAAAGAAGAAAGGAAATAAGAAATAGAAGGACATTTCCAAAAATAATACAACAAATTTCCCAGAACTGAAGACTTCGATATAATGGACTGAAAGAGCTACTAAGTGCCCAGTATTAAAGCATTTCATGTAGAATTTGGAAACCTTGGGTGTGATATGATCCCAATGGCTTTCAGAGGTGGTGGTGGTGGGGGAGGGGAGACTATATGTGGTATAATCTTTGCTAGCAGCATCTAAACATAGATAAAATCCATTCTTACTATATATATAATTATATTTTAAGATTAACTTCTATCAATATGACTTAAATGGTACTCAGACTTTTTCCATCTAAAAGTAAAAAAATAAAAAACCCACAAAAGTATAAATCAAGATCACAAATAACATACATAATATCTGGTATCCATATCTGGGGATATTTTGCTAACTTTTGATCTAAGGGTATACTGCTTGTAATTAGAGCTTTTCTAAAAGATGCCAATCCCAGTTTGACCTGGGCATAAAATTCACACATGCAGTAGTTAAGTGAAATCTGAATGGAGGATTTTCCTGGGTGGGAGTAGAGAATAGAATAACATACCTATTAATTTGCGTCTAGCTGATTTCTTTGTATTATGTACAATGAATCAAAGATCAGAATGTCATCAGACTTTCTGGCTGAGTGATAACTATTTCAAGTCTAGAATTTTACAAGAGCTAAAGTATCAGAACAGTGTGAAAAGAAAATAAAGAGGTTTTCAGACATGCAGAAACAAACAAACAGAAAAGCCTCCATTCACCAACTCTCAGAAAGCTATAGAAGAAGGTCTCCACCAACACAAAGGCATTAAGAAGAAAGGATTCCCACAGAAGGAGGGGAGGGGAGCTCATAGTACACCAGTGAAGAGAGTTCTCAGAACAACAACAGTAGAATTGACATGAAGGGCAACTAGTCCAGATGGGACAGAAGGAGGGAATACTCCAGGATGGACATCTCCCTGGGGGAAAACGAGAAGGAACAATATGTTTGTCTACTTGTGGGGAGTTTTCCAATTTTACTGGAGAGTGTGCTGACAATCCATGACAGGTACTTAGAAAATCAAGCAAAGAATGAGGCCATTATTTCCTGGGAAAACAACAGTAGAACAAAACAAAACAAAACAAAACAAAATATGATCACAATACATTAAATGACTTGGTATGAACAATGTTCATATAATCATAATGCTAAACTTTAAATATTGATTTAATAAAAAATGTTGATATATGAGTGTAAGGGAATGGAGGGAGAGGAAATATATGTGTGGTGGATGAGATCTGGTGAAAGAAAATAGAATCCTTACTTAAGTCAGTAAATAATGTCTAAATTTGAAAATTAGGAAAAAGGGTAATTTTTAAAAATAGCCATAAATACCTAAACATAGCTCTAAATAGCTAATCTCAGTTGAAAGTTGTTATCTCTATGGAACACTATTTAGGAGTAGAGGGAGGTATACCAGACAGGCCACTCTTTTCTTGAAGTCCTATAGTTCTAGTTATAAATGTCCACATATATTAACTAGATAACCTTAACATTTAATTGAAAAAATATAGGAGACAATTCAAACTTTCTAAAGCATATTGGTAGTGTTAAAATAAAAATAAATGAGAGCTTCTCCAGGTCAAAGCCACCCAGATCTGCCAAGCCACAGGGAAATATGAGGGGTTAAAATTATATTTTAGAAACAGAGTTCTTAGAGAAAATAATGTTGTTGTTTTTTAATAAATTTAAATTGTCCATTAAAATGAACTATTAATGAATAACAAATGTTGTAAATTTGTTTTTGTAGGCATCAGGACTATCTATGTGGATAGGACAGAAATTATCTCCTCTAGGATCATTACCAGTATGGCTAATAATTCTGATATCTTCTTTGCTCGTCACATCTTTAACAGAGGTAGCCAGCAATGCAGCTACCATTACTCTCCTTCTCCCAATATTATCTCCACTGGTGAGTATCTCGCTTATCCCATTTATATTCTTTATCAAAAGAGCAGTGTTCTGCTTTGCTTGTTCTCATATTGTGGTATAGAATCATTTTGGGCCTGAATGGTCCTCCTGGAAATCACTGGTAGAAGGGTCCTTATTTGCATTCCTACCTTTTAGGAGACCTCAACTCAGCAGAACTCTTTTCTTCCACATTCAAGCAGCAGGATCTTAACCACTTACCTTCTGTCCACCCTGATTTTCAATTTGCAGATAAGTGGGACGGCCAACCCAGATCCTTTCCAGCTGTAAGACTTTTAGGTCCAGTGTTTCCTAACAATTGTAGTATTTAGACCTCTAACTCTGACACTTCTCCCTCCAGATTAGTTCTGAATTTCTGAGAACTGCGTCATATAAGTGATTGAAAACCTAGGCTTACACTTCAGGCTTCAAGCTTAAATATCTTAGACACAATTCTCAACTGCCCAGGGAAGAATTTTTGGAGATAAGTAAGAAGCAGGTCTGCAAGGAGAGAGAGGGATAGACTGTCTTCCCTTCTTCTCCCCACCTAGCTAGCAATTACAAGAAATAGCTTTAAGTCAATGTTTTTCTTATTGGGACAGATGGGTTTGGTGATAGGAAAGCACTTTAAATTAAGAGGATTGCCCTTCTGGAATTTTTCTGCTGCTAGCTCAAGGGGCATATGTTAGCATTCTGTAGCTGATGCTTCAAATTAGAAAAGAAATGTTGGAATTTAAATTGGCAAGTAATGGGTTTTTTATTTTCTTCTGGTTTTTATTTCTCAACATAGAGCAGCTAGAAAATTATGTGACAAATTAAGAATCATGCTAATTTTCTTCTGTGATGATCCCTAAGCAAGTTTTAACATATGTATGTCACAGAGGCAGTAAAGTTCATGGGATGATGAGAAGCTTTGGAGCCGGAGGGGCCTGAGACCCCACCTAAGCTCTACTGCTTGTCAGCTGTGTGTTTGATGAGTTACTTTTAGACTTTTCAGGCCTTGGTTTCTTCATCTGTTATTTGGTCATAGGGGCATTGTGAAAATTGAGTTATATGTTATATAGATATATATGTATACATATAGTTTATTATATTATTTTATACATTACATATAATACATGGAAGCTTCATATATTATATATAAACACATATATTTTATATACAGGTAAACACTTAGCATAGCACCTAATGCCCAATAAATAATAAGTGGTTGCTGTTTTTGTTTAGTTTCTGGAATAAATGAAACTTGATTTTTCTAAATAAACTGAGCTATAATACTTAAATGGGCACTAATAAACATATAAACAAGAGGAAGAGACATTATATGAAAAATATTCTTCAAGTTATAACTGCATTTATATATAATTTTATGTCTTAGGTTTCTACCTGCTTCTGGGAGTTTGTTATTATAATTTTGCTCATTTTTATGCTTGATGCATCTCAAAATATTACTTAGACTCTTTTTTTTTTCTTTTGCAACAGGCTGAAGCTATTCACGTGAACCCTCTGTATATTTTGATACCTTCTACTCTGTGTACTTCATTTGCATTCCTCCTACCGGTAGCGAATCCATCCAATGCTATCGTCTTTTCCTATGGCCACCTAAAGGTTACTGACATGGTGAGTGAGCTGAGAGAACACTGACAGGCTCAGTTTTTGTGAAGTCTTTGCTTCTCTCTCCTTTTACACATGAATCAACTGCCACGAAAAGCATGGCTTGAGTTCTGCTTCTGAGAGTGATTGTGTCATAGAGTGATTCTGGTTATAGAATTGTTTTGAAGAGTGATAACCAGAAGCAAACATGTCATTGAATGTATAGTCAGGAATACAGAGATACTGAATGTATCAGCAAAGCATAGAATATGGTCAACACAAAGGCTCACCTTACATGTCAAGATCAGATCTAACTCGACCTAGGATGAGGGAGAAAGGGCTAATGAAATTTAGCAATCAAGCACTGTGGTTTACTATATCACCAATATTTGTGCGGCTGACATTGGCTCTGAATAAGACATGAGGCTCAGTGCCTGACTGATGCAAAGCCATCTTTCTTGTTCTGATTTAATAGTGGCACCTGAAGTGAAAGCACAAGCAAGTAATAATAGAAAATCTAAGAAACAAAACATGCACATTTTTGCCAAATACGAAAGTAGTGATATCAAGAACTAGCTTGAGAATAGTCTAGTCTCCTTCCAATTTTGATTGCCAACTTCCAAGCCAAAACAAACAAGAATATAGCCAAAGTAAATTGGGGAGCTTGTTATGCAAATGCGACTTCAAGTTAAGTCCCAGTTCCCTTCCCTTTGCACAGATTGCTAAACCCCTCAAGGTAAAAATCCAGGAAACACCCCTATGCAGAAGTCATGTACTATCATTTTGGTAAAGACAATGCGCATAACATAAGCAATGTCCTTTGTATGTGAGCTTTAAAAAGAAAAACGAGGTTCTGGAATAAATGAGTGGCTTGCGTGGACAGGAAAGGGGATCTCTGTAGTAATCACTGCTGGGTGTCTGCCTTTTGCTTTGATACAGAGGGGCAAAAATAAGCAGATAGTAAATATTTGGAGCTCTGTGGGCCATATGGTCTCTGTCACAACTCCTCAACTCTGCCATTGTGTCATGAAAGCATTCAACAACAATATGTAAACAAATGGGTGTATTGGTGTCCCATAAAACTTTATTTATAAAAACAGTTCATGAGCAGTAGTTTGCCGGCCTCTGTTGTAATGGATAGGAAGCAACTTTGAGATTGTTTCATGGACACCAGATTGATGATGTCAGAGCCAGAAACCTGGGAACTCTAAGAAAGATGAATAGAAGTGGCATTATTAAATCTTAATAAGAGAATACTGAAGGGTAAACTATTAATAATATTGACTATGAAGGATCCAGTTATCATATAGTGACCTGAACTTTATCCACTGAAATACAAAACCACAAACTCTAATTTTGATTTAACAGGAAATGGTAGATTTTATTTTAATCCTCACAAGAGGATATTTTTAATGATTTTTAGGGAGAGGGGAAAGGAGAGAGACATTGATGTGAGAGAAACATCCATTGGTTGCCTCCTGTACTCATCCCTCCCTGGGACCAGGAATAGAACCTGCAACTTAGGTATGTGCCCTGACCAGGAATCGAACCCAAACCTTTTGGTGTACAGGATGATGCTCCAGCCAACTGAGCCACCTGATCAGGGTGAAATGGCAGATTATTAAAGGGATTTTTTTTCTCTAACCAGAATGGCCAGTATATTCCTAAGAGGAACTTCTATAAAACTCTTCAGGTAAATGGCATTTAGTTGGGGACAGATTCTCTTTGGAAACTCATTGTTTTAGGAAATCAACAATTTATACTAATCATTTAGAATGCATGTAAATACATCCTGTAATGGTATTCCAATTCCCTTAAGTTTTCTTTCTAGGAGACTGACATTTGTGCTCTTTCCTGTTCAAGGTTAAAGCTGGACTTGGCGTCAACATTTTGGGTGTTGCTGTGGTGATGCTGGGCACGTTCACCTGGATTGTGCCCATGTTTGACCTCCATACATACCCTTCTTGGGCTCCTTTAGTTAGTAATGAGACCATGCCATGACAAGCACCAATGCTCTGACCATCCTGTGGTGAGTTTTGGGAACCATTAAGAATTCACTGCAGAATTTCACTCTGAAAAACTGATGACGCATTTAAGTCCATCCTGATGTAGCTTCTGCACTTCCAGTGAACACTCAAAACCTGCTGTCACAACTCAGTCTACATTTCCTTTGAGATACAGCCAGAGTGTCTAAGTGCCTTCATCAAGAAGCCCATAGTTGGGATTTTGCGCGTGGACCATAAGTATCCTGCTTCATCACAAGAATAATTTATAACTTGACCTTCAAAGAGATTAGGTCATTTGTTTCATCTTACCATTTGGGTTCAGTGTAACATTTCAAATGTCAATTTATTATTTGAGAAACTTCCCATGAAGCTATATATATATACATAGAAAATAAAAATACAAGTTAATTACGTACTTGGATAAATTATTTCTGTAGTGTTGTTCAAGGAAATTTTCTGAAGAAACAAAATTGTGGTCATCTTGCGGTATAAAAGCAAAATTTAATCTAAATAAATGTGAATCCAATAAACAACAGAAATCTCATATATAAGGACCAATTTCCACTTGACCTTATGGTTAGAGTAATATAATTTGTACTTTTAGGATCTCAGTGCACTGAGAAATACATTTTGTAGACCTATGATTTGCACCATTAGCACAGTTAGAAGAGAAAGCTAAACACTGTAAAACTATTACCACACTTACATATAATAATATTGCTTAAGTGTTTATCTTATTTTAGAAATACATAATGTCATATACAAAAAAGGTGATTCAGAAATTTAAATGAATTTTCACTGCATATATAGATGTAGAAAAAAATCACGTAACTCTGTTATACTAACATTGAAATAAAAAAAAAACACAGGGAAAATAAGGAATGAAAAATTAAAACTATTGGTATACTTATAAAAATATAAATTATTTATGGACAAACCACAAAGAGAAAAGAACTGAACATTTAAACATAAGTAGGAAGAGGCCTGGCTGGTGTGGCTCAGTGGTTGAATGTCAACCTATGAGCCAGGAGGTCACAGTTGATTCTCGGTCAGGGCACATTCCCAGGTTGCAGGCTCAATCCCCAGTAGGGGGCATGCAGGAGGCAGCTCATCAATGATTCTCTCATCATTGATATTTCTATCTCTCTCACCCTCTCCCTTCCTCTCTGAAATCAATAAAAATATTTTTTTAAAAAGAAGGAAGAGAATAGTCTTCTAGCACTCAAGATGTGAAAGAATAAAGTCATTGGCATTTCAAAATTAGACTAAAGGGGGGGAAATGATAATCAAAAACAAAAACAATGGGTGTATAGAAAAAAATGGAAAAGTTAAAACAGTAATTCTCATGAAAAAAATAAAATGAAAGGTAAGGCTTAAAAAATTCCTTTGCTATTTTTAATTTTCTACAAGTCACCAAACCTGATTTGGTTTTATTGTAAATTAAATATAGTAAAGATGATTTTTATTAAAGACTAAAGGCTCAGTGCATGAAAATTCATGCACTCGGCAGGGGTGAGGGGGGCGGGGGGAGGATCCCTTAGCCCGGCCTGTATCCTCTTGCAGTCTGGGAGCCCTCAGGGGATGTCCAGCTGATGGCTTAGGCCCACTCCCCATGAGGAGTGGGCATAAGCCTCAGTCTGGCCTCCCTCTGCAGGAGGTGACCAGCGGGCCAATCAGGGGACAGCGCGGTGGAGAGATGCCAGCCCCGCCTCCCATTGTGCCACCGCCACCAGTGGCCTCCCTCTGTGGGAGACAATCCCAGTGGGCTATTTGGGGGATGAAGCTGGGGGGGCCCTGCCCTGAATCAAACCACTCCACTGTTGCTGCTGCCTGTGGTCTCCCTCTGCAGGAGGCTACTGGGCAGGCTATCAAGGGATGGCGCCGGCCTCCATCACCCTGTCACTGGTTGCCGCTGCCCCCCCACCCTGTTGCTGTCTCCTCCCTCTGCACACTGGCATGCACCTTGGCTGGCCTGGCACCACCTGCTTGCAGGCCCCGCCATTCAGTCGATTTGCATATTATACTTTTATTATATAGGATGATTTTTAAAAATGGAATGCATTTCTTTAGGAAATTATATATTATAGATTGCTTGTATTCATTATTTGTCTATTGATTGGTCAATGAAAGCTAAATAATTTCTTTCAAGGCAAAATTTGTCCATTTAAACCTTAAACTATAATATTGCTGCTTTGTGTATCTCTTCTATGTTCACTCTTTCATCTGTTCCCTTCCCTATCATGGTACACATTTATTTATGATCCATAGTATCAATTACATTTCTGCTTTTTTCTAGCCATTCAATTTATCACTGATGAATTACATTGTATGATGAATACATTTTTATTATGAAAATAATAAATGATTTTCAAATTATAATGAATAAGTTTTGTTCTCAAGAAAATAATGTAAATATTTCAGCTTGAATCATTTTAATAAATTACTTCCAACAGCTGCCAGCTGAGTACAGGAAAAATAATACTTAGTCAAAATTTGTTTACATGAGCTAGATAGTTCTCTTGCTACATCTCTATGTTTGGTTGATATATCAAAAATGACTTAATTCACCCATTTCACGTTTGCCCCATTTACATCAAGTCCTCAATCTCTGTTAGATTGAGAGTACATACTGTCTTTGAAAGTTTCTAAAAGGCAACCTTAACAGATGATCAAATAAATGTTTGTCCTCCCACTCTGTGGTAGATAGTGTTTTTGTTATTACCTGATCCTTACTTAAGATTAACTAGAAATTTCTGTCACTTTAAATCCTAGTATTTTACTGAGGATTAGAACTTGTCTAGATAATAGTCGCTATTTCACTAAGTGCCTTTTACTGTCTGTTCATCGAAGCACTTAGAGGGCTTCACTGGCTTATGTGTATTCTTCACTCACTCCGACTGCCTCTGTACTGTCAGCATCTTTAGAATTCAGACTTCCTTTCTCCCAAATGTGAGCACTGCTTTCACCTTACTTGGTATCCAAGGCTTTGTTCTCTCCTTTTCAGCCTGGGAGGTGAGGAGGTACACTTTTAACCAATATTTCTAATAAATGTATTAGCAAAATTTAATAACATATCATAGTACATTAATTGTGTCTTGAAATGTGTACTACATCTTGTTATATGTAAAAGATTATTGTTAGATATATCTCTGTCATGGCTAAATCACAAAGATTACTTGACACCAAAAGCATAGTCCATAAAAGTCCATAAAAGCAAAAATGAATAAATTAGACATCAAAATATTAAACTTATGCTCAGCAAAAGACCCCACCAAGCCCTTGCTGGGTAACTCAATTGGTTGGAGCATCATCCTGTACACCAGAAGTTTGTGGGTTCCATGGACACAGTTAATAGTGTGATGAAGGCCTGGGGCAGGAGGTGGGTGCAGGGTGGAGGGGTTCAATGGGGGAGAGAGGGAAATGGGACATCTGTAATACTTTTAACAATAAAGATAAACTTGAAAAAAGTTTGTGGTTTCGATTCCTGGTCAGCGCACATATGTAGGTTGCAGGATCCATCCCTGGTCCAGGCATGTATGGGAGGCAATCAATCGATGTTTCTTTCTCTCTCTTCTCTCCCTTTTCCTCTCCCTCTTTCTCTCCTTTTGCCTCTCCCTCTCCCTTCTTCTGTCTTAAAATTAATAGAAATATATCTTTGGGTGAGGATTTAAAAAAAGACCCCATTCAAAGGATGAAAAACAAACTACATAATGAGAGAAAATATTTGCAAACCACAGGGACTAATATAGATAATATATAAGGAACTCTTAAAACTCTGTAAACAAGCAAACAACCGAATTAGAAAATGGGGATAAGGTATAAATATACATTTCACAGAGGAGCATATACAGATATTCAATGAACACATGAAAAGATGTTCAACATCATTATCAATTAGGTAAATGCAAATTAAAACCATGATGAGCTATTGCTACACACCTGTCAGAAAGGCTAATATAAAGAATAGTGAGAACACCAACTGCTGGCAAGGATGTGGAGAAATTCAATCACTCAGGCAATGTTGGTGGAAATATCAGTAGTACAGCCAGTATGAAAGACAGACTGCCAGTTTCTTGAAAAAAAACAAAACAACAAAAAACAACAATAACAACAACAACAAAAAACTGAACGTGAAACTGCCATATGAAGCAGCAATCGCAAACCTGGGCATTTATCCCAGGGAAATGAAAACGTATGTTCATACAAAAACCTACCTACAGATATTTATAGCAGCTTATTAATAAAAGCAAAAATTGGAAACAAGCCAGATGTTCTTCAATGTAGGAATAGTTAAGCATATTGTGAAACATTCATTCCATGAACTATTATTCAGCATTAAAAAAGAACAAGGCTTTGCTGTGCACTGAGTTGGGTCCTTTTAAGTCTCAGGTCTAGTGGAAGTCTTGAAGTGTCTTTGGCCACGCAAGTTGGCTAGGCATGCCTTGAATGCCTCTTTAGTGCTGGTGATGTTTTGCGTTAAGATAAGTTTTGTGAGAGTGGCTGTAAATATTTATTCCTTACATCATTATAAGGCCTCTAACTGCAAACAGTAAATTACAATTAAAAAAAAAAGTGGATATGGAGGTTGGGATGGAAGATTCTGTTAACAGATTGGCTCTTAGCGATTCAGACATCACTCCCCAGCTACACCTGAACTTTGGAGAGCTAAAGAGAGGGATATAATACTCTGTACACTCAGGGGTAACATTGAGCTTTATTTTTCTCTTCCTTTTTTGTTCTTCACAATCCATCTGTTTTTCATTCCTACTATCTGAATGGCTGATGGAATGTTTTTAAAGCTCTCAGAATGTCAGTGTGCGAACTGAAAGATGTACTACACCATAATTGTATGTTCTCAAGGAATTTTCATATTGTTAATTTTTATTAGAGTCTGAGTAAGTGCCTGCTAAGAGGCAAAGAAACAGTATCTGAAATTATCAAAGCAATCATCGCCAGCATATCTCTAACTTCTCCATGAAGAAATGTCAGTTTGTGAATTAGGAGATTTTCCAAAAATTTATTATTGACATTTCCTAATCACTCTTTTTATTCCCTTAGAAAAAAAATATAACAAATGATGATTTAAGAGTATTCTCTGTCGCCCTAGCCAGTTTAGCTCAGTGGATTGAGCATTGGCCTGTGGACTGAAGGGTCGCAGGTTCAATTCCAGTCAAGGGCACATGCCTGGGTTGCGGGCTCAATCCCCAGCAGGGGGCATGCAGGAAGCAGCGGATCAATGAGGCTCTCTCATCATTGATGTTTCTGTCTCTTCCTCTCCATTCCTCTCTGAAATAAGTAAAAAAATATTTTTAAAAAAGAGTACTCTCTGTCTCTTGAGTATTGTTCTAAACTCCTATGAGTATATACAAGAATTCTAGAAAGAGTTGGAAAACCAGGAATTCTCCCAGTTTTAGAAGTTAGAATTAGTTGTAGACTGGTTCAACCCAATGTACAAAATAAAATTTATTTTATTTTAGTTTTAAATATATTTTTATTGATTTCAGAGAGGAAAAGAGAGAGTGAGAGAGATAGAAACATCAATGATGAGAAAGAATCGTTGATTGGCAGCCTCCTGCATGCCCCCTACTAGGGATTGAGCTCACAACCCAGACATGTGCCCTGACTGGAAATCAAACCATGACCTCCTGGTTCATAGGTTGATGCTCAACCACTGAACCACACCAGCCTGGACAAAGCATTATATTAAAGTAAGATTTTGTGATGGGTTCTAGGAGTTCTTCATGACAATGCAAGATTGTAATAAATATTACTGTCACTCTTAGGGGAAAAATAAAAATCAGCATGGGCTTCTGGAAAAGACCATTTAGTCCACATTTCCACTTTTTGGATAAATATGAGTACACAAAGATCTTTGATGTGTAAAGCTCATTGGTTGTTTTAAAGAAGGTCTGACCAAGTTTTTGGTTTGAGTATTTGAGGGGAATTTGAAAGCCTGGGGGTAGGGAAGCAAAGTGAAGAGAGATTTATTAAAAGGGCCCTGGTGATTCCCTGAGACCCTGCCCCACATAATTTGCAGTTCTACCCAAGCTATTTGCAACAGCTTATCCATATGAACAGCCTGTCCTGGCTCAGGCTTCAAACTTTCCTAAAATCTCTCAAACAAGCAGCAGCATGCCCCATAAACATCAATAAGAGGCCCAAGACCCAGCACTAGCAGCAGCCTGCCTTGCTTGATAGCTTGGCCTTGTCTGTGTACTTCCAAGCCCAACACAAGCAGAAGCCATCTGCAGATTGCTTTGTAGCTTATTCTAGGTGGCCCCAGGCAGAGGCTGACTTTGCACCTCTCAGTAGGCCCCAGAGCCAGTGTTATCTGGTGGACAGCTTCAGACCATGCCATATTACAACTCTACACATCCCCAAGCAACACACGCAAGGGGCACCAAAGTCCCACTGAAGCAAGCCCTGCTCCATAGGGATGTTTCCTGCACAGCAGCTCTCCCACTATAGTTGCAGCTGGTCCTCACCACCTAATGACCCGGAGGTCAATTCCTCCTAGGGATACCAATAGCAATCAAGGCTCAACTACAACAAGACAATGTACACAGCCCACACAGGGGTGCACCTAGAGTGCCCAGCTCAGGTGACTGGGGAGGGTGAGCCACTGGCCCTACAAGACACTTACTACACAGGCCACTCTACCAATTCCAGGAGACATAGCAGCTTTACCTAATACAAAGAAACAAACACAGGAAAGCAGCCAAATTATGGAGATAAGGAAACATGTCACAAATAAAAGGACAGAAGAAATAAAAAAATAACTAAATTAAATGAAAGCAAGAAAACTACTAGATACAGAGTTAAAAACAATGGTTATAAGGATGCTCAAGTATTATAATGAGAGCTTCAAAGGACTTATGATAATTTCAAGGGTCTTAGTGAGAACATTAAAGACATGACAAAGAACCAGTCAGAAATTAAGCATACACTAAATGAAAAAAAAAATAATTTACAGGGATTCAACAGTATAGTAGAGGATACCTAGAATCAAATCAATGATTTGGAATATGAGGAAGAAAAACAAACAAACAAACAAAAATACAACACCCAGTCAGCAGAGCAAAAAGAAAAAGGAATCCAAAAATGTAAAGATAGTGTAAAGAGTCTCTGGGACAACTTCAAGCATACCAACATTTGCATTATGGGGTTGTCAGAAGGAGAACAGAGAGAAAAAAATATTGAAAACCTATTTGAAAAAATAATGACAGAAAACTTCCCCTACCTGGTGAAAGAAATAGACTTACAAGTCCAGAAAGCACAGAGCGTCCCAAAGAAGAGGAACCCAATGAGGCCCATACCAAGACACATCATAATTAAAATGCCAAAAGTTAAAGACAAAGAGAGAATCTGAAAAGCAGTTAATTATTTACACAGGGGGACCCATAGACTGTCAGCTGATTTCTCAACTGAAACTGTGCAGGCCAGAAGGTAGTGGCAAGAAATATTCAAAATGATGAATAGCAAGGACCTACAAGCAAGATTACTCTACCCAGCAAAACTATCATTTAGAATTGAAGTTCAGATAAAGAGCTTCCCAGACAAGAAAAAGCTAAAGGAGTTCATCACTCCCAAACAAGTATTACATGAAATGTTGAAGAAGAAGAAGAAGAAGAAGAAGAAGAAGAAGAAGAAGAAGAAGAAGAAGAACAACAACAACAACAACAACAACAACAACAACAGGAAAATATGAACAATAAAATGGCAATAAACACATAACTATCAACAATTGAATCTAAAAATCAAAATAAATGAATAAGGAATTTGATGAACAAAATAAACTGATGAGTAAAATCGAACTAGAGGCATGGAAACATGGATCAGCCTAAAGAATCTCAGTAGGAAAGGGGGAGGGAGTGGGAAGAGATTAAACAAAGAGCTTCTATGCATATATGCATTACCTATGGACACAGACAATATAGTGGTGAAAGCCTGGGGTGGTGCTGGAACCTGTGGAGGGGAGCAATAGGGAAGAAAAGGGGAACATGTGTAATAGTGTCAACAATAAAGATTTTTAAAAAATAAAAATAAAAAGGGCAATAGGAAAATGTAATAGTATTAAAATAGTATCAAAATGCCTTTGAACTTATGTTTTTTGCCAGAATATTATTGTCTAATTTAAGAATAGAAAAGTAAAATATGAGTTAAGAGACTTATTTTAAAACAAGAACTACCAAGCTTTGCATATCACTGTTTTCTGGTTGTATAACTTTGGCCCAGTTATTTAACTCTTTCATCCCCAGTTTCCCTATCTGTTAAATTTCATAATAATAGTGCTGAACTGTAGTCCAATTTCATCATCAAGGTTATGATACTTTTATTATGTGAGTTGAATATCATCCTCACTTTTATTATTCTCTGGAATAATTTATATTAGATATAGGATTGTCTTACTTTCAAAATTTGAGAGAAATTGACTACATAAATACCTGAAAAATTTCCCCAACATTTTAGTATGAAAATTCTCAAATGAACAATAAAGTCTATAGAACTTTAGTGAACACCCCTGCCACCTAGATTCTACTATTAACACTTTAGTCTACTCACTTTATCACATATCTGTCTGTGCATTCCTCTGTCCAATTAGATTTTTGGTTAGTTAGTAGATTTTAAATTTGATTCTTCTTTGATGTTATAAATCAATTCAAATTTTCAAAATTTTTGTTATGAGTGACTTTCACCTTAGTTTTTAAAATTATTAGAATAAAGTTTTTAATCTGATCCTTTTTATTTTACTGTATTTGTAACTATGCTTCATGTCTCTATTGTTTTTGCAAATTGATCATGAAATAGTTTACAGAACAAATCTCAATAAATTACAACAAATCAATTTTATCGTGTTTTCTGATCTCAATGTAATAAAATTAGGATTTAATAGCAAAAAGATAGTTCACAATAACCTGATATGTTTAGACATTTTAAGTATTTCTAATAATTTTTTATACAATGTAAATTGTATATTTTATGTTGTTGTGTATGCTACATATGTTCTATATGTTACTTGTGGGTAACATCTTTATGCTTTAGGTACTTAATACTACCAACTGATTTGTGGTTAAGTTCAATATGCATTTTATTTTCTACTACATTTGTTCAGATCTCATATGTGCTGCTTTAATAAGATTCTACAATTTTATTCACAGGGGTCCCATGCTGATTTTGTATTTTTATATTATCATAAGCAGAACAAATACTTTTCAACTGAGCTACTCTTTTTGTGGAATTCCATACAATGTTCACCTGATCCACTATGTCCCCCTTCATTTGCTTCAACATGGTTAAAACCTGTCATCCCATCTGTTCTTGCTGGGAGATGGCATGTGTCACTGGTTTTTCTTACTCAGATTTCTGTTTCTATTCAGATTACTTATTCTTTTCTGACTCTGTAAAGGGGTTGTTTGAAGAACATTTGCTGAACACGGAGAATGGCAATTGTGCATTGCTGTTGCTGATATCTTAGAAAAATACATTCCTTTTCTAAATAGATGGGTTTTCCCCAAGATATTTTTCCTAATATATAGAATCAGCAACACAAGAACTCTGGACTGAGATCTTCCTTCATTATGATTTCTTTATTTGGTTATGCTTCCTTCATTCAGTTATAAGACTTACTTCATGCAAAGCTATAATGGGCCCTAGCATTATTAATAATAGCAGCTCACACTTAGAGAGTGATTATTATGCAGAAGGCCTGGTTCTGGGAGATTTACATGTGTTCAATCACATATTTTGGATGTGGATATTTTATTTCACAGTACTCACAATAACATTTTTAACTTTCTTTCTACAGTGTGATATATTTTGTGTTTGTCCCACCAATTTTTTTAAAGGTAAAAACATTATTTTAGCTCATATTCAATGTCAGCAGAGTTAGTTATAAACAAGTTTTCAGCATTTTCCTCCTGCCTTTATGGTTAAAATTAAGATTGCTATAATATATTAGATTAGCATAATTTCAGTTATTTTTTGCAAAGGCTATGGGGAAATATACAGAGTCAGCCAAAGTAATTTATTATTTGGCCTTTAATACATTTAAAGTCTGTCCATTGACTATAAAAGATTATAAATAATTCTCACAGTTTTAAAATTATTTACTCCTCCATCTATTTGATACTGTTTACTAAAGCTATATCCACTGCCTTTGCATGCTTATTTAATAGTTTTTATTTAGGTTCAAATAGATAAGGGAAAAGTACATCCTATCTAATAAAGAGGGAATATGCTAATTGACCATCACACCCTCACAAAGATGGTGGCACCCACAGCCAATAAGGAGGGAATATACTAATTGACTGCCACTCCCTCAAAGATGGCGGCACCCACAGCCACAAGATGGCGGCGCCCAGTCTCCTCAGCCCCGCCAGGTCGGCAAGCATGTGATACGGCTGGGCCCGCCCCCAGGCAGGTCCAGTTGCTCCGCGCACCTGCCTCCAGAGTCCTCCAGTCCCCTCAGCCCCCCAGCCACCCAGGGCCAGCCTGAGGCACAGGCCAGCCTCAGATGGTGGCTGTCCAGCTGCCCAGGGCTGTCTGAGGCTCAGGGCTGGCCAAGGCTTGCACTGCCGGCAGTGGCAGCAGCAGAGGTGTAATGGGACATCGCCTTCCCCTGATCGCTGGGTTGCCTCCCGCCCCTGAGGGTTCCCGGACTGTGAGAGGAGGCAGGCTGGGATGAGGGACCCCCTCCTCCAGTGCATAAATTTTCATGCACCGGGCCTCTAGTATATAGATAATCTCATATACTCTTCAGAAGCAGGATCTGGCTCTATTCCTGCAAGCTGTGATCTCCAATAGATGATTATTTCCTAATTCAGTAACTATGTACTCGAACTTACTTTTTTTTTAGCTGCATGATATATCTATAGGTTGCAAAGCCAAGAGAGAAGTCTCTCTCTCTCTCTCTCTCTCTCTCTCTCTCTCTCTCTCTCTCTCTTCTGTTTGTTAATCCTCATGTGAGGATATTTTCCCATTGATTTTTAGAGAGAGTGGGAGGGGGAGAGACAGAAAGAGAAAAACATCCACCTGAGAGACACACATCAATTGGTTGCCTCCCGCACAGGCTGCGACCAGGGCCAGGGATCCAGCCCACAACCAAGGTCTGTGCCCTTGTTCTTGGCTGGAATTGAACCTGCAACCCTTCAGTCAGGAGTAGAGTGGGCCTATGCTCTGTTCTCTGAGCCAAACTGGCTAGAGCTTAACTCTTTTTTGAGTCAAATTCTTTAGGCCTGCTCCTAGTTTTCTCTAGTCTAGGCAAAACCTTTTTCTTTCTAATCACTGCATAGATAAGTGTTTGCCCTCAGCCAGGATCTACCCCACTTCCTGTTTCTTAACACATAGTGTAGAGGACAAGGGCACCTCAACCAATCAAACAAAACATGCAGGCCTTTCCCATGCACTGGAATCTCTATTCTCGGGGATTCTGATTTCTAGGACACATTTTCCCACACTTGGTACTAGCTTACTAGTTCTTCAGAGACATTAAACAATGTATTTCCTTCTCTCTTCAGTATAAATCACGGTTCTCAAAAACACTGACATCTCAGTCCAGATAAGTCTTTTTTTGTGAGGAGCAATTATGTGCATTGTAGGGTGTTTAACAGCATCCCTGGCCTCTAACCCTCTAGATATCAGTACAAAATATCCTCCATTTGTGACAACGCAAATATCTCTGGACTTGGTCAAATTTCCCCTGGGGGGCAAAATTATCCCTGATTGAGAACCACTGATATATATATATATATATATATATATATATATATATATATATATATATATATACTATTTATTTGTTATTATAGATAATATTAATCTAAATTACAGAAGATAATTAAATGCAGAAAATAGGGTGGCTATTATAACAAAATATGGCTTGAAATTCCATATTTACAAGCAAGTAGAATTTTTAAATAATTGATCAGATTGACAAAAATATTAAATAATTCAGTCCCTGGGAATGATGTTAATGTGGCCAAGAACATTGCATTATAGCCACCAGTGCACAACAGCTAGCTGCTAGGCATTTGTATTACAGTGACTGAGATGCACTCACCCTTTCCTTCAGCAGCTTGGGAATGATTGCTCTGGAAACTGTGCAGAGGGTGGAAATTGCAGAAATGAAAACAAAATAAGACAAACAGTCTTATCTTCAAATAAAATGTTATTTGGCAGATATAATTTTTCTGAAGATAGAATCTTTATAAACTTAAGGAATGTAGGCATAAGTAAGAAGTAGAACTTGAATAAAAGTTTAATTCTAAACTTTGTCATTTTTTCAATTTTTGTCAAACTACTGTGCACTTTTTCAGTTGTAAATAAAAAATAAAATTTCACTGATTTTGGGTAGTGAAAGATTTTTTAAATGTTCAAAAATTATTTAGTAAATCTTCTTGCATTTAATATTGTTATTCAAATAAAATTAATGAAAACTTGCCAGTTAAAATTTTAAGGATCTGTTTTTATGTTTAGATTAGAGGCCCGGTGCACGAAATTTGTGCACAGGGGAGGGGTGTCCCTCAGCCCAGCCTGCACCCTCTCCAATCTGGGACCCCTCAAGGGATGTCCGACTGCCTGTTTAGGCCTGATCCTATTGGGATCGGGCCTAAATGGGCAGCCGGACATCCCTCTCACAATCCAGGACTGCTGGCTCCTAACTGCTCGCCTGCCTGCCTTCCTGATTGCCTCTAACCGCTTCTGCCTGCCAGCCTGATCACCCCTAACCACTCCCCTGTTAGCCTGATTGATGCCTAACTGCTCCCCTGCCAGCCTGATTGCCCCTAACTGCCCTCCCCTGCCAGCCTGGTCACCCCTAACTGCCCTCCCCTGCAGGCCTGGTTCCCCCCAACTGCCCTCCCCTGCAGACCTGGTCCCACCCAACTGCCCTCCCCTGCCAGCCAGGTCACCCCTAACTCCTCTCCCCTGCTGGCCTGGTTCCCCTCAACTGTCCTCCCCTGCAGGCCTGGGTCCTCCCCAACTGCCCTCCCCTGCAGACCTGGTCCTACCCAACTGCCCTCCCCTGCCAGCCAGGTCACCCCTAACTCCTCTCCCCTGCTGGCCTGGGTCCTCCCCACTGCCCTCATCTGCAGGCCTGGCCCCCCCCCTACTGTCCTCCCCTGCAGGCCTGGGTCCTCCCCAACTGCCCTTCCCTGAAGGCCTGGTTTCCCCCACCTGCCCTCCCCTGCAGGCCTGGTCCCCCAAAACTGCCCTCCCCTGCAGGCCTGGTCCCCCCCAACTTCCCTCCCCTGCAGGCCTGGTCTCCCCCAACTGTACTCCCCTGCAGGCCTGATTGCCCCCAACTGCCCTCTCTTGCAGGCCTGGGTACCCCCCAACTGCCCTCCTCTGCAGGCCTGGGTCTCCCCCAACTGCCCTCCTCTACAGGCCTGGTCCCTCCCAACTACCCTCCCCTGCTGGCTTGGTCTCCCCCAAATGCCCTCCTCTGCTGGCCTGGTCCCCCCCAACTGCCCTCCTCTACAGGCCTGGTCCCTCCCAACTACCCTCCCCTGCTGGCTTGGTCTCCCCCAAATGCCCTCCTCTGCAGGCCTGGGTCTCCCCCAACTGCCCTCCTCTACAGGCCTGGTCCCTCCCAACTACCCTCCCCTGCTGGCTTGGTCTCCCCCAAATGCCCTCCTCTGCTGGCCCGGTCACTCCTAACTGCCCTCCCCTACAGGCCTTCTTGTGACAGCCATCTTGTGTCCACATGGGGGCGGCCATCTTGTGTGTTAGAGTGATGGTAAATTTGCATATTACTCATTTATTAGATAGGATAATATAATATAATATACACATATTTCATTTGTTCATAAAGAATGTATCTGGGTCAAGAAAATCAGCAAAAAAGAAAAAAAGAGAAAAAACTCATGGACACAAACAGTGTGGTGATTGCCAGGGGGACAGGAATGGAGGCAGGTGGAGGAGGGTATGGAGGGGATAAATGGTGATGGACAGAGATTTGACATGGGCTGGTAAATATACAATACATTGTGTAGATGATGTGTTGTAGAGTTGTGTACCTGAAACCTGTATAATTTTTTAACCAGTATCACCCCAATAAATTCAATAAAAGTTCATTCATTCATTAATTAAATTCCACAAAAAAGAATGTAGAAAGCTTTAATAAAGTTTTTAATAAACCTTATTTTTAGAATAAATTTAGACTTATAGAAAATTGCAAAGACAGTCTAAAATAAAGAGTTCCCATATGTTTTCACCTATTATTTACCTTTTAGTGTGGTTTATTTGTTGTAATTTATCAACCAATATAGGCACATTGTTTGTTATTAACTAAAGTCCAATTAGTCAGATTTCCTTAATTGTTAGGTAATATCCTTATTCTGTTCCAGAAGACCACATTACATTAAGTCGTTATGTTTCCTTAGGCTCCTCTTCGCTGACAGTTTTCCAGACTCTCTTTGTTTTGATGATCAGCACAGTTTTGAGAAGCAGCAGTCACATATATTGTAGACCATCACTCTATTGGAATTTGCTGTTGTTTTTTTCTTTCATGATTAGACTGGGGTTCTATTTTTTTTTTTTTTAATCAGCTTGGGGCCTGATTTTTTTTTTTAATCAGCTTGGGCCCTACTCTCCCCAGAAACCTTTATAATGTGTGTAGTACAACTTGCCATACCCTTTTGGTGCTCCTGTGGCTTATCAGTCTGACATCAGAACCAAGTTTGGGGGGAGGAAAGACGGTCAATCTCATCTCAGTAGGGTGGCCACCACAATTACATTGTTCATTAAAACAAATTAAGACTTCTCTTTTTTGAATTGAAACTCTAAATTTTATACTAGTAAATGTTTTCAGAATAACTGGATATTCCATTAAATGTCTCACCAGGATACCAATTATGAACCTGTGGGGATGGTTTTTGGTTCTGACTTTTCCCTGTGGTCTAACGTATTACCCTCCCTAAGATCATAGTTATTCTCTTACACTGAAAAAAAAAAAAAGAAAGCTTTAAAGGTTTGCTTTTAGTATTTTGATATTTCATGTAGCTTGAATTTATTTTGTGCTGCTATAAGAAAAATATAATTTTTCTATATAAATAATTAATTATCCCAATACTGTTTGTTGTTTGCATCCATTTTTCCCCACTGGTTTGAAAGACTGTCATAAAAAAATCCCTATATGTATGTACAGGTCCACCCAGGGACTCCAAGAAAAAGAGCCTCTAGCTTAGGGCCCATGCTTCAAAGGGTCTGCTCTGGGCCCCCTCCAGCCATAGCCTTCCTATGGTGAGAGGAGGTGGCAAGGCATGTCCTAACTTTAAACATACCTGGTGATAAGTAGCCTGTATCCCAGAATTCCCTGTCCAACCAACTCTGAGACTACTTATAGAGACTGCACAGTCTCCTTCCCCCAAGAGTAGACCATACCAGCGATAAGCATGAGGGCTGGCTAAGTGGAGGTTGTCTTGGGGGTTTTGTGGGAAGACCTTGGATGTATAGTCTAGGGCTCTGGCATCGACACATGTGTGTGCATAAGACTTTTGGGAATGGGAATAAAACAACTCAGGCTAAGGCTCGGAAGTTGAACTCAGAGGCCTGCTTTTCCTGGGACCACATTCTGGCATAGAACTCCAGGAATCCAAGAATTATAAATCCAAACCTTATTCCAGGAAACTAGAAAGGTGTATATGCCAAGGTATAAAAGGTAAAACATATTTCATTTAATTATTCATTAGCTTGATTAAATATTTAAGCATATAGAATATCATATGAGTCTTCTTTATACCCTTACCCCAGATTCCACAAATGTTAGGGTGTCTGTGTTTATGTGTGTTTCTAGGCTTTTTATCTGTCACTAGAGGCCCGATGCACGAAATTCGTGCACGGGGGCATGTCCCTCAGCCCAGCCTGCACCCTCTCCAATCTGGGACCCCTCGAGGGATGTCCGACTGCCCGTTTAGGCCCGATCCCGGTAGGATCGGGCCTAAACGGGCAGTCGGACATCCCTCTCACAATCAAGGACTGCTGGCTCCCAACTGCGTGCCTGCCTGCCTTCCTGATTGCCCCTAACTGCTTCTGCTTGCCAGCCTGATCACCCCCTAACCACTCCCATGCCAGCATGATTGATGCCTAACTGCTCCCCTGCAGGCCTGGCCCCCCCCAACTGCTCTCCCCTGCAAGCCTGGTCCCCCCCAACTGCTCTCCCCTGCAGGCCTGGGTCTCTCCCAACTTCCCTTCCCTGCAGGCCTGGTTGCCCCCAACTTCCCTCCTCTGCAAGCTTGGTCATCCCTAACTGCCCTCCCCTGCAGGCTTGATCGCCCACAACTGCCCTCCCTTGCAGGCCTGGTCCCTCCCAACTGCCCTCCCCTGCTGGCCATCTTGTGGTGGCCATCTTGTGTCCACATGGGAGCAGGATCTTTGACCACATGGGGGCAGCCATCTTGTGTGTTGGAGTGATGGTCAATTTGCATATTACTCTTTTATAGGATAGGATAGAGGCCTGGTGCATGGGTGGGGGCCAGCTGGTTTGCTCTGAAGGGTGTCCTGCATCAGGGTGGGGGTTCCCTTGGGGCATGGGGCGGCCTGGGCAAGGGGCCTGTGGTCGTTTGCAGACCGGCCACCCCCCCCGGCGACCCAAGCGGAGCCCCTGGGATCTGGGATTTATTTATCTTCTACAATTGAAACTTTGTAGCCTGGAGCGGAGCCAAGCCTTCTGCTTGCTCCATGGCGGCAGCCATTTCTGTTGGGATTTATGTATCTTCTATAATTGAAACTTTGTAGCCTGGAGCGGAGGCCAAGGCAGGCCAGGGCTTCAGAAACTTTGCTTCCTCCATCACTGGGGGCAACCCTAGCCTCCTGCTCTTTCCAGCTCCGTGGCTGTCGCCATTTCTGTTTGGATTTATGTACCTTCTATCATTGAAACTTTGTAGCCTTGAGTGGAGGCCTTGGCCGGCCAGGGTGTGCGGAAAGCTTGGCTCACTCTATTGTCGGGGAAACCCAAGCCTCCTTCCTGCTCTCTGTGGCAGTAGCCATCTTGTTTGGGTTTATTTGCATATTCACTACTGATTGGCTGGTGGACGTGGCTGGTTGGCATGGCTGGTGGGTGTAGCGGAGTGATGGTTAATTTGTATATAATTCTTTTATTAGATAGGATGTTTCATTGGTCTTTTTGCTGTTCCTATTCCAATGGAACTGCCTTCACTACTATAACAACTGATTTTGTTCCAAATTATTTTAGTTATTCTTGTCCTTTTTTTCTCCAACATAAATTTTTGTGTCACCATATTAAGTTAAAAAAAAAATCTCCTTTAAACTATCACCTTAAAAATGTTTGATTCTTTTATTCTGGCCATTGGATGGAGACCAAGGATGCTGCTAAACATCCTGCTATGCATAGGACAGCTCCCACAACAAATTATTTGACTCAAAATGTCAACAGTGCTGAGGTTAAGAAACCCTGCTCCACATAACACAGGGACATGTAGACCCTGTTATGATACACATACAAGATGTGTATGTTAGTAGTGTGTACATATTTGCATGTGTGTGAGTGTAGTCTAACCAGTATTTAGCTAACTGATTTTTTTATTCAATGCCCTTCACCCGAGATTCTCAAAGAAATTTGCCACCATTATCTTGTTAATCCTGCTCCAATGCCTCTAGAAATAGGTGACAGTACAATTATGCTTTTTTCACTAATTCAGAGACACAGATAGATTAAGTACTTTATCCCTTTTCTTTACAAAAGAAACTATTGAAAAAAATATTTCATAAGTCCTCTATTTCAAGTATTATGTGATAGTTGATAGTTTCTTCTATTCTTCTGCTTTATTAAACTTGGATGACTTATTTTTCCAGGCAACAATACACTTCCTACTTCTCAACGTACTATTGAATTCCAAGTTCCTAATTGTCATTATAGAAAGGAATCTGATTTTAATACACTCTTTAAATTTTTAGTTAGCTTGGTAGAAATATTTTCATACTTGAAGGAAAATTTTTATAAAATGGCTTAGTGATCTCAAATCCTGCATAGAAGCTAATGTTGCAAAGAAATTTACTAATCAAGATAAAACAATGTCATTAGGTTTTTAGATTTCATTTATAAGAATAATATGTGAAAACAAACTCCTAGGCAGTAATTCCTAAGGGATTATTACTAAAGACATTCTTAAGAAATGTGGCTATAGAAGAATATTTCATGGTGAGGCATTGGTCATGAGGGCAGGGTCCTGGAGAAAGGGTTTTACAATTGGCAAGAGACCTTTAAAAGGTTTATATCTCAAAGGGGTAGAGAAACAATTTAAATATTTTTTGAAGTAAACGCTCCAAGAAAAGGGAGATTAGGAACCTAGAATTAGAAAGAAAGAAGCTTGTCTAAAGTCAGGCAAACTGAGGGCCAGGTTAAGGGCATCTTGATCATGGGGGTCCATTTTAGTTACTGCTCAATTAAGGTGTCTCCACAGTATGATTTTCTACAAAACAAAATTTGATGGAAAATTGACTTAACTTTAACTCCATACAGGAAGGTTTAGCCACAGTATTATCTCACTGGGAGTTTTCCTCTAAGTCAGATCTCCATTCTAGTTAGTACCTGTTGAAAACTACATGATATTGGTATGGTTTTCCAGTCTCACTGACTACTGTAATTAAAGCGTGAAACTCGTTTTCAAATAAAATCAAGTCACCAAATGGTTCAAGTGACGTGAAGAAAAGGTAATTAGTTTCTGGGCATTTGCTTTATGCTCAGACATAGAGGAGAAATGTTTCTTCATTTTAAGGATATGCAAAGATGGAGTTGCTAGTTTGCTCCCCCCTTTCATACATCACAAATGGATTTTCTTATTAAAAAAATATCAAAGGCTGGTTTTCATTCCCAACTCAAACCCTCCCCCTCTTTCACCCCTGGCACTTTTGGGGGGTTGGTAGGGGAGTTGGGAATCTTATTTAACATCTTATTCTTAAAACATGATTTGAGTTATGTTTCTTTAGGCACCCAGAAGCCAGAAGGCATCGCATAAGTAAAATTAACTGCTTTTTGAACCAGGCTCTAAGCTGGTTAATGGAAACTGAGATGAATTGCCTCTGAATGGAAATCAACTCTCATCCCTGCAATTGGAACAACTGTCCTAACAAATAAAAGAACTGCTGCTGAAGGGGCCATTTTATGTTATAAATCACTCCGTGTATTTCTAATCATATAAGCAATGTACAAGTTAGAAAGAAGTTCGCTTCCCAATAGTCAGATCTCATTTCCTAGCTCTCATCCGGGTGGCCTCTGCTGGGATTAAGCATACATACCTGCATACATAGCATTTTTGCTTCTACCAGCTGCTATCAAAAACTACCCACCCCTTGGGCTAGACTGTTGCCCTGATTGCTACTTCTCTATGAATTGCTCAGAGCCAACCACTCAAAGAACTGTGTTTTTTTCTAAGGAGTGTGGTTTCTTAGTATTCCCATGTGTTTCCTTTTTCTTCCCCCAGCTGTGATGAGATACAATTGACATATAACCTTGTGTAAGGATCTAGGTGTATAATATACACTGAATGGCCAGATTATTATGATCTCTGAATGCATAATAATCTGGCCATTCAGTGTGTGTGTGTGTGTGTGTGTGTGTGTGTGTGTGTGTGTGTGTGTATTAGAGGCCCGGTGCATGAATCTGTGCATGGGTGGGGTCTGGCCAGCCTGGCCAGGGGTAGGGGACATGGGCAGTTGGTCGGCCTGCCTGCTGGTCGAACTCCAGGTCAAGGGGGCAATTTGCATATTAGCCTTTTAGTATATAGGACTAGGGGCCCGGTGCATGAAATTAGTGCACTGAGGGGGGGGGTCCCTCAGCCCAGCCTACCCCCTGTCACATACTGGGAGCCCTCAGGGGATGTCCTACTGACAGCTTAGGCCCAGTCCCTGTGGGGAGCGGGCCAAAGCCGAAGTCTGGCCTCCCTTTGTGGGAGGCGACCGGGCTGATCAGGGAAAGACACCAGCCCCATCACCCTGCTGCTGCAGCCACTTCCAGTCACGGCAGCCACCAAGGTGTTTTCATCAACATGGACTCCAGTCCCTTCACCATGAAAAAATTACAACTTTCTTTAGGCATTTTCAAGATGTATCTTTCATAGGATATGACATTTCTTTTTTTATCCTCAGCTGAGAATATGTTTCCATTGATTTTTAGAGAATGTGGAAGAGAAAGGGAAAGTCAGAGAGAAACATCAAAGTGAGAGGAACACTTTGGTTGGTTGCCTCCTGCATGAGCCCTGACCTGGGCCCCAGCCAGGGAGGAACTTGCAACCTAGGTACATGCCCTTGAAAGAATCGAACCCAGACCCTGCAGTGAGCAAGCCTAGGCATTATCCACTGAGCCAAACTGGCTAGGGCAGGATATGATATTTCTTAGCCCTCCAGCAGTGGACCTTCGTTTTTTGATCCAGGAGTGTGGTGGAAAAGCCCTAGATCAGTGGTCGGCAAACCACAGCTTGCGAGCCACATGTGGCTCTTTGGCCCCTTGAGTGTGGCTCTTCCACAAAATACCATGGCCTGGGTGAGTCTATTTTGAAGAAGTGGCGTTAGAAGAAGTTTAAGTTTAAAAAATTTGGCTCTCAAAAGAAATTTCAATTGTTGTACTGTTGATATTTGGCTCTGTTGACTAATGAGTTTGCCGACCACTGCCCTAGATCACCTTTTTGGATTCTTATACCCAAGTTATTAAGAATATTACCAGTGACATACAGGGAGCTTAGCCAATGAGCAGTCAGAAAAGGTGTTTCCTCTGTAGTTCACACCTATCGCCTCTGATCTCCGGCTCCACCCCTGCCAAGGCCTAAAGCCTCAGGGCCTGGTCAGGGCCCCCCCAGCTCCCTTCGATCGCGGGCTCTGCCCCTGCCCAGGCCACAAGCTTCTGGCTAAGGTTTGGGGCCTGAGCAGGGTCCCCCCAGCTCCCTCCGATCGCCTGCTTCACCCCTGCCTAGGACCAAAGCCTCTGGCCGAGGCTTGGGGCCTGGACAGGGGACCCCCAGCTCCCTCCGATCACCAGCTCCACCCCTGCCAAGGCCTAAAGCCTCAGGGCCTGGGCAGGGCCCCCCCCCCCCCCCCCAGCTCCCTCCGATCACAGGCTCTGCCCCTGCCCAGGCCACAAGCTTCTGGCCAAGGTTTAGGGCCTGGGCAGGGGCACCCCAGCTCCCTCAGATTGCTGGCTCCACCCCTGCCAAGGCCTAAAGCCTCGGGGCCTGGGCAGGGGCCCCCCAGCCCCCTCCAATCACGGACTCCGCCCCTGCCCAGGAGCCCCCTGGTTCAGGCCCTTCCCAGGTTGCTCAGGACCCACGCGGGGCCTACCTTGGAGTGACCTGGGTGCTGAGAAAGTTCCTAGGACCCAGGCTGTTGGGCGCCTATGTATGCAAATTAAACTCCATCTTTGTTGGGCTAGTTTGCATGCTCACTCTGATTGGCTGTGGGTGTAGCAGAGGTACAGTCAATTTACATCTTTGTCAATTATTAGGTATGATATACACTGAGTGGCCAGATTATTATGCATTCAGAGATCATAATAATCTGGCCACTCAGTATATGTATGTGTGATGAAATGGTAACCCCAATAAGATTAGCTACCACCTCCATCACCTCACATGGTAAACTTTCTTTGTGTATGTGTGGTGGGAATGTCTAATATTTACTCTCTTAGTAACTTTTGAGTACACAATACAGCAGTGTTAAGTATAGTCATCATGCATATGTTAGATACCCACAACTTATTTATCTTATAATTGAAATTTTGTACTCTTTGACTGACATCACTCCATTTCTCCCACACCCCCTGTATTTTCTTGAGAGGAAATTCTATTCCTTTGGTGAATGTTTGGCTACTCAATTGAGTTGCGTGGTGACAGATTTCAATTTTTTAAGAATGCTGATTGCCCACCTCTACCCTTAACTCAAGTTTTAACATTTCCATAATAATTATGATAATGGCCATCTAATTACAAGGACATAGAGGACATATGTTTGGGGCTATTATTGGTTAGCACCGAATCATCTGATGTCTTAGTCAATCTTTGTGACCATAAATTGAAACGGAAGAGACAACAGAAGTTTTCAGGTACAGTGCCAAATCATGAAATACAGTCACTTTTACATGATTAGATAGTGTTATCAATTTCTTGAAGTAACATGGCACATCCTTCATGGGAAAAAATGACTTTCTTAATATTAACAAAATTAGTGAGAAGGAAGGCAGGCATGCAAGAAGGAAGGCAAGAAAAGGAAGGAATGAAAGGGATATGGGTTATAGAATTAGTATAACATATTTTTTTTTCAGAAAAACATAATTCTTATTCATTATGTCATATTTTATCATAATGTAACTCATTTAATAAATATTCAATTTTTGGACACATGATTTTTATTTTTATAAAGCCTTCTGCAATAAACATTTATCAATACATCTTACTATATATATATATATAAATAGCAAATAAGTACTATGACCTGGCACTGAACACTCCTGACCCAGCACAGCGTTTATTGGAGAAAACTGGCCAAGGCAGGGGTGAATCATAGCAGGTACATAGTGCTGTAGTGCCTGTCTCAGAGAGAGTCAGAGCTTAAAGCTAACGCAGGGTCAGAGAGAAACCCTGTGGAGTCCAAAGGACCATGACCATGATGCTCCAGCCCTTTCCCTTCCCTTATGTCTATGTTTTGTGGTTCTAGCAATAAGATATGGCAAAATTCTGGTCTCCTGCTCTGGTCTACCCTCTCAGCATTCATGGTTGAGTGAAGGTCAAGGGGACAACCTATAGAGAGGAAATAATTTGGAAAAACTGGTGACTAGGTAAGATTTTTAAATCTTTAGGCTAGGACAGTTTTGGGTGACATTGTACTTTTAAGGAACAAAGATTGTCCATATTCTATGAAATTTTCCACAGAAAAGGAGAGGTGGTTTCTCCACTTCTTTAATTAATCCAACATTATCTTGATGTACAAATTTTGTAATAGCATCTATATAATAAAAGTCTAAGCAATCGTTATGGTGGAACAACCAGAACAACCAGTCGCTATGATGCACACTGACCACCAGGGGGCAGATGCTCAACGCAGGAGCTGCCCTCTTGTGGTCAGTGTGCTCCCACAGGGGGAGCACCGTTCAGCCAGAAGCCAGACTTATGGCTGGTGAGTGCAGCGCTAAGGAGCAGTGAGCAGGTGGGTGGTAAGGAGCAAGGGGTCCCGGACTGCGAGAGGGATGTCTATCTGCCAGCTTAGGCCAGCTCCCTAAGCCGGCAGGCAGACATCTCCCAAGGGGTCCTAGATTGTGAGAGGGCGCAGGCTGGGCCGAGGGACCTCCCCCCGCAGTGCACAAATTTCGTACACCAGGCCTCTAGTAAAAAAAGAAAACAACAGACCAATTGTACATTACATGACTACATATGTAAATGTCCCAGACACACACCAAAGTGATGAGAGTAACAAAGGCGATAGGAATTGAGGCAGTGGGCACGGGGACGCAAGTGTAAAGTATAATTATGTTCACAAAAAGATTGATTCCAAATGTTGCTTATATAATTAAAACAATGTTCACATATTAACAGCTGGAACCTACTTTTAAAAAATCTAACTATAACAACAGGATTTATTTTATCATTCAGTATAAAATGAGAAAATCTATATGCTTATCAGCATCTCTTACCTTCTTACTCTATTAATTTAGACCCAGTTAATATTTATTTGAATTTTTAACTATTAGGAATTGGTTTTGATATTTGTGTTTATTTTTGTTAACAGATTTTTTTTAATTGGTGTGGACACTGGTTAGCAAAATTATATAGGTTTCAGGTGCACAATTCTGCAACACATCATCTGTACATTGCATTGTGTGTTCACCATGCCAAGTCAAGTCTGTATCAATCACCATTTATCACCCTTACACTGTCCTCCACCTCTTTCAACCCCTTCACCCTGGCAATCACCACTAATCATGTGTCCATGAGTTTTTTCTCATTTTTTCTTTTTTGCTCTATCCCTCCATCCAGCCCATCCCCACTCCTCCCTCCCCCTAGCTGTCAGCTGGCTCTCTATCCATGATTTTGTCTCTATTTTGTTTGTTAGCTTATTTTGTTCTTTAGATTCCATATGGTACTGTCTCAGACTGGATAATTTCACTTAGTATAATGCTCCCCAGGTCTATCCATGCTGCCTCAAAGAGTAAGATTTACTTCTCTTCTTTTTTTATGGTCCAGTAGTATTCCATTGTATAAATGTACCACAGCTTTTTCATCCACTCATCTACTGATGGACACTCGGGTTGCTTCCAATCTTGGCTATTGCAAATAACACTACAATGAACATGGGGATGCATATGTTATTTGGGGTCAGTGTTTTGGATTTCTTTGGATAAATTCCCAGAAGTGGAATTGCTGAGTCATAATGCAGTTCCATTTTTTATTTTCTGGCGTAACTCCATACTGCTTCCCACAGTGGCTGCATCAGTCTGCATTCCCACCAACAGTGCAGGACGGTTCCCTTTTTTCCACATCCTCATTAACATTTGTTGTTTGTTGATTTTTTGATGATAGACATTCTGACAGGCATGAGGTGACATTGCATTATAGTTTTAATTTCTCTGATAATTAGTAGTTACCTTGAGCGTCTTTTCATATGTCTACTAGCCTTCTGTATGTCCTCTTTGGAGAAGTGTCTGTTCAGGTCTTTGGCCATTTTTAATTGGATTGTTTGTTTTTTTGGTGTTAAGTTTTAGAAGTTCTTTATAAATTTTGAATATTAACTCCTTATCAGATGCATTGCTGAATATGTTTTTCCCATTCAGAGGGTTGTCTTTTCATTTTGTTGATGGTTTCTTTTGCTGTGACAAAACCATAAATTTATTGAGGTATAGTATATAGACCTTAAAGTTCACCTGTTTTAAATGACTCTTAGTTAATTTATATAATTACATCACCAGAATCACAATTCAGTCTTAAAATATTTCAACCACTTTTTCAGGTCTCCGGACAATCTTCCTTTCAGATGCCACTCCTAGGCAACCACTAACCTGCTTTCTGTCTCTGCAAATTTGCCTTTTCTGACCTTTTATATAAATACAATCATACATCTGGCTTCTTTTACTTTTCATCCACTTGTTAGCATGTATCAGTAGTCCATCCCTTTTTATTGCTGAGTAATATTCCATTTTTTGAATATTGAGCAGGTTTTTTCTTCAGTTAGTCATCCATCCCTCAGCCCATGCAAACTTTCTGCTTGGCATTACCAATAATAAAACTTCTTGTTTTGCGTAATTAAACTTGGGCCTTTGGTGCTTCTGTTTGCAAACATCTATCAGCATTGAATACCAAATAGTGTCTACTCCTCAGGAAGTGTGGGTGTGTTGTTACAGTCTCCATATATTCTCCCCTTTGACGCTGCTTTCTCTCAGAATAAACAAGCAGACTTAGCATTTATATCCAGCAGGATTTCTCTGATGTTTCTGCCCCATGGATGATACCTTTTCCTAGTTTCTAACACAGTAATATGTTTTAATACTATTTCATATTCCCCGGTCTTTTTTGATGGAAATCTAGAAACATAAGAGAAAGATGCCTTTGCCCACTTATGCTACCCACCTTTACATGGAAGTCTTGTACATAACACTTTAATTTCTAGAACAAGTCAGATTCCAATCCTATTCAGTTACTTTCATTATAGATCTTTCCCACCTCTGTGCACTTGTGGGAACTCCTTTATAGGTCTATGTGCCATAGCAGGAGATTTACAGTGTCCTTTATAAAAAACAACAGACACTGTTCAAGCCAAGGCATGCTGTGGAGTTGGAAACAAAAAATCTGTTGGAAACAAAATTTTACCAGCAAAATTATTCATACAGAGTTTATCTTGGGAAAGTATGACCTTGTTATCTTGGCAGGGACAGCAAGACCTGCAGTGGTTATTTCCGGAATGCCTCACAGTTTGGCAAACCACTCACTTCAGGAAATCTTCGCCGTTATGCAAACTGTCAGCATGAACCTTTTAGCCCCCATCATTTCTAATAGATTTCAGGAATCCTATTTCTCTGAGCATCTCACCACCCGACGGCTCCCAGCCCCATTGCCCTTTGCACACCCTAACTTGCAAACCCACAGCTACACCTAAGGAAGGAGAGTTGTATTGAGAGTGGCAAAGAGAAGCTCCTAGCAATAACTTAATGCTATTCACTTTTTAAAAATTGAAATCTGGAAGCCCTACCCAGGTGGCTCAGTTGGCTCAGTTAGTTCCATCCCTGGTTGGGGTACATATGGGAGGCAACCATCCATGTTTCTCTTTCACATCCATGTTTCTCTTTCACATCCATGTTTCTCTCTCTCTCTCTCTCTCTCTCTCACACACAAGCGCACGCACACACACACACACACACACACACACACACATCAATAAAAACATATCCTTGGGTGAAGATATTTTTAAATTGAAATCTATAAAATAAAAAATCAAACCTAACACTGCAAAGGAAATACCACGCACAGGACTATTAGTTCCTTGAGAGAAAAATCACATAGATCATGTAAACTGCTGTGTTCCAGTGTCTAATTGTATAGCGTTTGGCATACAGCACATGCTCAAATAAATGAACAAATCACTTTAATATTTTCTCTTCAGCAGTTTCTCTTTAATTTAGCTTAATAATACCTATGAAAGCTAACTTAATAAAAATGCTTTATAGGACAGAGTTTTTGATGATTATAGTTATAATTTTTCTGCTTAATTTAATGTCTATCAAATAAAAAGTAAAAATATGTGCTAAAAGAGTAAAACATAAAAAATTTAAAAGTGGTAGGTTAAATAGGTTCCATTGTACATAAAACTTGAGTTTTTAAAGCATTTTTAATGTTCCTCATTACATGTTCAAAAGAACCATGTGAAATAAACAGACCAAATCATACTTATTTTCACTGTTGTGGATCATGAGATAAAGAGTTGAAGTATTCCAAACTGATAACCTCAAAGCCCGAAGTGTCTTATATTGAGTTCAGAATAATCTGTTGTTAATCATTATTGGCAGATTTTTTTTGATACTTCCTATGTTTCTGGTTCCTCTACAGAAACACAAGTTAAAACAAGTTTAAAAGAAAAAATCAAAACTAGATGAAAGTGATACTTACAAAGTAAGAATATTAATAAAATGTGTCTAGTCCCAATGTATCTGATTTGAGATGTATGGACTCTATCTTACAATTAGATTATGATCTAAATCAGTGTTATATATAATACACATATAGTCTAAGCTACATGTCAAATTTTAAATTTTCTACTAATAGTTTTAAGTAATGAAAAGAAAACAGTTGAAATTAATTTCTGTAATAGATTTTATTTAATCCAAAATATTATAATTTCATCATGTTATACTACCTACATTTGAAGTGCTCAATAACAAATATGGTTAGTGTTTAGAGTACTGGGTATTGTAACCTAAATTGTTAAATATGGCAGAGACTGTGCCATATTCAGATGTTTCCTCCCTCTTGCACAACACAACAAGCACTAAATAAATGCTGAATGAATACGTGGTCAGCAAATATTAAATGAACTGCTGAATTAGTAGCTGGAAGAAAGCATATCCTGTTTGAGGTCTTTGAGCTTCTTGGATCTTTAGGTTTTCATCATTGTCTTTATATTTTTGGTCATTGTCTCCAAATATTTTCTTCCACCCAGATTCTTTTCTTATCCTGGGACTTCAGTAGCATATAAGTTAGATCATATGATATTGTTCTACATATTCCCAAAGGACAGGTCATTTTTCTCCAATCTTATTTTCAGTATTTTCCTGAATGGAAAATGTGTGTGGATATATTTTAAAGATCCTCGTCTCACCCAGCTAATCTAAGATGTGGGCTGTCTTGGGGTGGAGATTGTGCTGATGTGTGTTTTTTTGTTTGTTTGTTTTTTGTTTTGTTTTTACTATGAAAGTGTGATGTTAGAGGGTACCAGTTCAATCAGAGTTGCAGGTAGGCAAATCAAATACTAGATCTTACATTTAATGTGACCACAATAACAATGAGTCCCTTGAGATACACATACACATACATATACACATACTTTGTCTGGAGATTTCTCTTTCTCCTCAAGTTTCTTCTCTTGGACATAGCTGGTCAAAAATTGACCCCTTTCTTTCTTTTCACACAATCCTTTTTAAGGTCTGTTTCTCCCATTTACTTTCTTCCTTTTCAGGGCTCCCCTTCCCAGCCCTAGCCGATCTAGGAACCACTCCCTGCAAACAAGGTTTTTGCCTTGGGTAGAGAAACAACCTCTTGCTTGGGTTGATTTTTTTGGAAAGAGAGAAAGAAAAAAAAGGAAGGAAGAAAGGGAGGAAGGAAGGGGGGAGGGAGGGACAGAAGGAGGGAAAAGCAAAGGAAAGGAAAGGAAAGGAAAGAGAAAGAAAGAAAAAAGGAAGAAAGGAAAGAGGAAGGAAGGGAGGGAGGGAAGAAGGGAGGGAGGGAGGGAGGGAGGGAGGAAAAAGAGAAAAGAAGGTAAAAGAAAAGAAAGAATTCTATTTGGAATTTTCCAATGTGTACTTGGAAGTGGAGCTTAGCTTTTGGCCATCTTGAGTCAAGTGTAAAGGCTCTTCTTACTTACCTTTTGGGCAAAATGGAGAAACCCGACAGCTCCCTCTGCCTGAAGGCCACCCTGATGATACTGATTGGGAATATTTTCTCCTCACTCAATTGTGCTTTATAACAGCATATTTGTAAAGTAACTTTTCCCTTCTTGTTTTTCATTGTTATTGTTGTGTGTGGTGTTTTTGTGTGTGTGTGTGTGTGTGTGTGTGTGTGTGTGTGTGTGTGTGTGTGTGTTGCAGTTAACAATTTCAGGAAATGGGAAAAGATAAATAAACAAGGTAAGTCCAAATATAAAAATTAAATTCTAAAGTTTTATAGTTTGTGTCCTGGCTCCTAAGTGAAGAACAGTTTATTTCCTGACTTGGGTTTTCTAGGCTCCCCATCGCCCCTCCTGCTATGAGATTCTGGATCTCTGAGTCAGCCCAGAGGGCATGTAGCTCAACGGTTATGAGACTGGTTCTGAGACCTGCTCCGTGGCAGGCTAACGACCACTCTGTGCCCCATCTCTGCATGACAGACGGTCAGTTAAAGGCCCTGGCATTAGGAATAGCTGCTCAACGGTAATGCTATCCTGAGAGCCTACCTTTGCCCCTTTGTCTGTAGATAAGGCACATCGCTGAGTTAACCTGAGCACATCGCTTCCTGAATCTAAATGATTTCAAGTCACTATCATTCATATGACAAAAGCTGTGGCATTCTGGGTTTCCAGTTATTTGTTTTTTTTTTAATGTCTGAAGCCACTTTAATTTTACCCAAAACAGTTCCAAAAAACTAATCAAGAAGTAAATGAACTATCCTGAAAATAGTTCTGAGGCTTTATAATGTGATTTTTAAAAATTTAAGGGTGCTGTATAGATGTCTCTAAAGAAAATAGAAAGCAATTTTCTCTCAATTCCAACAGTTTTGAAATTCTATTTTTCAACGAATTCTAGGCACCCTGGAGGAAAAAGTTATAACAATTTCATTTAAAGTTTCCATATTAATCAAAAAGAATTAATACAACTTTATTTCTTTAAATATTTTTTCTAAATTTCCCCTTTTATTATATGAAAAAATTTTAAGAAAATAAATAAAAATAGATAGAAACTAGCTCACCTATATTTTCTTTCCAGAGGATACATTTTAGTGCCTTGCACAATATCTTTTCTGTTCCAGATTATTTTTAGCAAAAGACTTTTCAATTTGAAGTAGAATTGAAAATAGGATATGAACTACTTCCACTCTTAGACTATATATGGATAGACCTCTAAAATAGGGCTGACTCAGAGATCCAGAATCACATAGCAAGAGGGGCAATGGGAAGCCTAGAAAACCCAAGTCAGGAAATAAATTGTTCATGACCATTATCAAATAATATTTAAATGGCATTTTTTCAATCAATAATAATAAAAGTGTAATATGCTAATTAGACCAGATGTCCTTCCCGACGACCTTCTGGATGAAGCCAGGGCTGCAAGGAAAGCTTGGGTCCTGGGTACCGGAGGGAAGCCCAGGTCCCGGGTGCCAGAGGTAAGCCGGTGCCGGCAGCCGGGGGAAGGCCTACTCTTGCATGAATTTCATGCATTGGGCCTCTAGTAGTAAAATATAAGGCTATGATTAATAGCCATTATTGCAATGTCAAATTATGGCACATCACATTCTTTTCATATCTTACAGTCTCTGATTAGTTGCTTTGGAGGAAAAGTATGTCCCTGATATGCTGCCTTTGATTTACAAATTTTCCACAGATTCTTTTAAATCATATTTGCTTCAACTTTCTGTTTCAATGAAGTTGTCTTAGAAATTAGATTAGCTAAAAATATCAGATGCCTGTTTGGAATGAGACTTTGCAAAATCAGTGTCTATTCACTGTGCCTTTTAAGTCAATTGAACTCAGTGCCATACATTAGCTGGGAATATATATAGTGGAGGAGCCTAGAGATTTTAATTTAATTGGGCTAGAGTATTACTTCTAAAAAGAGCCAAGATTTAAATCATTGATCTTTCCTAAAAGGGAAAATTGAAGAGTCAGGGGAAACTGTAAGACTGGGAGTCTGTTTGTTTATATGTTTTTATTCCATGAATGATTTAAGGTTAACTAATTATGGAAAAATCCCTTATCTTCTTTCATGTTTGCCATTCCTATATATTTTTATAAATTTGGTCTACCCCAATTCATGTGGGGCTTTATTTTGAGCAAGCATATGGGGCAGGCAAACTTAGAGAAACTAAATTAAACATCTTAATTTAGATGTGAAACTCACAGATGAACTTCCTTATGTGGAGATCTGGGTCAGAACTCTTCATATTGTCATTTCAGGACTTGACCCAGGAGGGTCTAAGGGCTGCAAAGGATGCCAGGCCACAGAAAACACCATGCTTCTGACTCTAAAATTGGAAGTCTCGAGAGGTCATGTCCAATCCTCCACTGATGCAGAAGAAAGTTGAAAATCTTAAAAAGCAGGAGTTCCAGGAGATGCAAAAGGCCTGGGCAAAAATGCTGAAAACTGTCTCCTGGCTTCCCAAAGTATTTGAGTTAAGTAGCATTTATTTCATTGAAAGGACACACTTATAGCAAACTCTCCCATGCCTGGCACAATAGATGCTCTGTAAATATTTTGGAAATTTGATCAGAACCATGGAAATATTAAAATGTTTGAACCCACAGGAAAAGAAGTCTTCCTTGGTTGAAAGCTTACTGATGTACATGATAAAGAATTTTTTTTTAACAAACTTGGTCATCTGTGTCCCTAGAATACAGAAACACCTCAATTGGACAACTGTGCTAGAAGCTTATGCTGAGAAAGAATAGCTGATTGAAGACCCACAGTTAGAAAAATATGGTCTTGTGTTCACAGTAAAACTGGAACAATTGAAATTTATCAATGGGGTCCATAAGAGTTTCTATTTTGTTCAGAATACTGTACTTAATAGGACAGGAATATATCTAATATACATAAAAAAAGATGTGACTTAAATATGTAAATGGCTTAAATATAACATTGACTATATTCTAAACCTTAATTATTATACAATTTTAATAATGAGAAACAATTTATTTTCTGGTAAATTTACATAGATGAAACAATGGTCTTTTTTTTCTATAAGAAATTAAGACTCCTGGTCCTAGAGCACTTATATAGTACTTCCCATGTTCCCACTGAAACCCATTCATTGCCACATGTCTTCCTGTAACCATTCTCGAAATGGATGGAATGCCAGTCAATGTTAGCTACCGACTCCTGGGAGCTTCTGATGCTTTCATGCTGACTCTATAATTCAAAGCCTGTGCGAGGAAGCAACTGGCAGCTCAAGCCTTCTCTCCGGTTGGATGTCTGTCAACTCAAGGATTTATTTTTTTAATATGAGAAAATGTCAGTTTCCATCTCAAGTACACTTTTTGATAATTCAGGGAAACATTGAATGCCTGATGGTTAAATAAGAAAAATACAAAAAATTCAGCATTGCTTTGAAAGCAACTCCTTTCACACTGTGATGAGGATTTTACCCAAGAACTCAGCGTAGATTGTAAATGTGACATATTCCTGTTTTGTAAATGAAGGAATATGTATACACATGTAAATGTGCATATATGTTTGTATGTATGTTCTGCAGATAGTATTTTTTAATAGAAAAACTCAGGATTTCTTATTACTGCATCTGTTCCTGTGAACATAAAACATTTTTAGTAGAAAAACATCATGAAGTTTACTTATAAAGTTGTATATTGATGGGCACTTAGGTTGCTTCTGTATCTTGGCTATTGTAAAAAAAAATGTTGCAATAAAAACAGGGGTAAATATAACTTATTGAATTAGTGTTTTGCATTTCTTCAGATAAATACCCAGAAGTGGAAGAAGTTCTGTGATGCATATTTATGAAAATATATGTGAAAATTGAACTGGAACGTGCAGTGTTCCCCTGGGCAGTATGCAAAGGTGGCCTCCTGAGTTGCACTCAAAGAATGAAGCCACGGACAAAAGGTGGTATAGGAAAAGGTGGACATTTATTGAGAAACAAGCACAGACTCCCACGTGGGGAGGGGGAGAGAGTCCCATCAAGTCCCTTTTTCCTAAGGTTTATAAAGGCTGCAGTTCTTTGTGTCTTGATATCCCCTCTGTTTGGTCACTATAGTAGCTTCAGAGCTCAAACCTCACATGAGGTTCCCCTCTTTCTCTCCCTTATTGTTTTTCTATTCCCTTTGGCCTTCTTCTTTATTCTGTGAATGATGGCTTCCTCTCCCTTTATTATGTAAATGTACACTTTTTGCAGCTCCTATCTTTGTAGCCCTGTGGTTCTCCCCATGGAACCCCCAACCAATTCCTAAAATTTCCTAAACCTGCCTATTTTACCCCTAAAAACTCCTTTCATATACAATGGAATATAATTCAGCCATAAAAAAGAATTAAATTTTACATTTGTGACAGCATGGATAGATCTATAGGGCAATATGCTAAGTGAAATAAATCAGACACAGAAAGACAAATACCATATAATTTTTTTACACATGGAATCTAAAGAACAAAATAAATGAATAAACAAAACAGAAACAGACTCATAGAGAGAACAAATTGATGACTGCCAGATTGGAGGGGGATTGGTGCTGGGTGAAAGAGATGAATGGATTAATAAGTAAAAATTGGTAATTACAAAATAGTCATGGGGATGTAAAGTACAGCATAAAGAATATAATCAATAATGTTGTAATAACTATGCATGGTGCCAGGTAGATTCTAGACTTGTTTATCAGGGGGATCGCTTTGTAAATTAAATAAATGTCTAACCACTATGATGTACACCTGAAACTAATATAAAATAATATTAAATTGCAACTGTAATTTTAAAATAAATAAATAAAAGATTATATTTAATCATCATGAGTTTTAACACTTGATTGATAGCAATCCTATCCTAATTTCATGCCAAAATAACAGGCTAATATTTTTTTAATCCAGAAAAAAACAGTTGACATGTTATTAATATAAGTCCATGGTGGTATTTCTTTACTAAATTCATTCATATAAGTTTGAGTATGCCTTATCTACATTTATTTGTTAATGCAGAACCTATGATTTTGAAGGAGACAGAATAATGATAATAGTTCACCTCAGTCTTGATGACTCATCAACTAAACCTTCAGCCATATAGCTTTCCATCAGCTACTTCTGGGACTCCCATGAATCACATCTGTCTTCAAACAATGCTAATTCTGTAAGAAATGACTGCTGACTCACCACATTTCTTCCCTTTGGAGTCTTCCCTAGAAGGAACAGTGGGGCCAAGGGACACTAACGTTCTCACAGAGTTGTCCATTTGTCATTTCATATGTTTGTCCTGAAAACAGGTCATTCTTCTTTTGTGCCTGTCCCTTCTCCCATAGACGTTTTGGCTGGAGACTTACAGCAAACTGTTCCCTTCACTTTCTTCTTCTCTCTTTCATCTTATCTGAGCTCTTCTGGCACTGGAGCCTTTCAGCTCTATTAGCATAAACAAAAGAACTCATATAAAACGACTCATCCAGATCCTCCCTTTAGGGTCTGCCCCAAATGGCTTGTCTGACTGAATCCTAAATCACAAGGAAGGTAGTCTATAAACATTGATTCCTTTAGCAAACATTTTGAGGCTTTTCAAAATTCCCAATGCACCATTTTAACAAGATATATAGCACGAAGAGTAATGACAGGATGCAAAGAAAGATGAGCACACTGACATAGGAGTGCACTGCCTTTATGATAGCGTCTAGAAGACTTTCATTACAAACAGTAACAATTCCACCTTAATTTCATAGTTTTGAAAGAAGTTTTTAGGGGTAAAATAGGCAGGTTTAGGAAGTTTTAGAAATTAGGGGGTCCATGGGGAGAACCACAGGACTGCAAAGCTGGGAGTTGCCCAAAGGTATACATTCACAGAATAAGGGAGCTGCCAGAAGGTATACATTCACAGAATAAAGGAAAGGAATCCACTCATTCAGAGGGAAGAGGAAGACCAAAGGGACTAGAAAAACAATAATGGAGAAGAAGAGGGGAACATCATGTGAGGTTTGAGCTCTGAAGCTACTATAGTGACCAATCAGAGGGGCTATCAAGACACAAAGAACTGCAGCCTTTATAAACCTAAGAAAGAGGGACTTGATGGGACTCTCTCCCCCGTCCCCACGCGTGATTCTGTGCTTGTTTCTCAATAAATGTCCACCTTTTCCTATACCACCTTTTGTCCGGGGCTTCATTCTTTGAATCCACCTGGACAAGAACCCAGGAGGCCACCTTTGCATCCTGCCCAGGGGAACCCCACACGTTCCAGTTCAATTTTCGCGTTTCAATTTTAGGAATATATCTGAAGTTCTATTTGAGAAGTACACTCAATAAACCCTGTTAAGAGCTGATACCTCTCTACGATCACTCAATTGCTAAAGAAGGTGATGGATGCTAAGTGCTTATTTGAAGACATTGAAATAAATTATGTTTTGAACCCACACAGCTAGAGGTAGGAATTACTAAAGACTCTGTGCCCCATCACTAATCTCTTTCTTGCACAATCAATAAATACATTTGACCTCCTGCCATATATAAGAAACTATGCTAGGTATTTTAATGCATTTAAAAAATAAAAACAAAGTCACTAACTTAAACATACTTACCATCTAGTTTGGGAAGAAAACCATATATATACAAATAAATACAAGGTTATATACTATATTCTAAGTCCATAGAGTTGATAAAGCTATGGAAATTTAGAATTCTAAAAAAAATGTACATTTTACTTATAAAAGAGCATAGACCCTTGATTAGTCATTGTACAGAGAGAAATTCTGTGGGCTTAATATTTTGCCCCCAAATCTCTGTGTAGCTTATCAAAAATGACTTGTTGAAAGCTGGTCATGGATATATGAATTTCATTCTTTTTGAAATAAGAACAGGGTTTCTTTTGTTTGTTTGTTTGATAGATAGGTAATGAATGTACTTGATATGCTATTCAAAAGGTAAAGTATATAAACAGCGAAAGGTGAATGTCAATCTCTTTTCTCTTCTCTAGTTACTGGGCCTCTCTCCTTGGAGCCAATGCTTTTTACCACTTTCTGTGTATCTTTCTAGAGAAATATTATGCCTTTACAAACTAGACTCTGTTTTTCTGTTTTTTATATAAATAACAGCATTTTATAGACACTCGTTTGTACCTGTTTTCTTCACCAAATATCATAATTTAGCACTATTATGGTATTTCCATATCAGTCCACGTAAGTGAATATGCCATAATACATATTTAATCAGCTCCCTATTAAACATTTATTTTCCAACTTTTACTAGTAAAAACAATGCTTTACATGAAGTGAAACTGCTAGATTAAATAAAGGGAGGTGCATTTTAAATGCTGATTGAGCCCTGGCTGGTTTGGCTCAGTGGATTGAGTGTCAGCCTGTGGACTGAAGAGTCCCAGGTTCGATTCTGGTCAAGGGCACATGCCCAAGTTGCAGGCTAGATTCCAAGTAGGAGGCATGCAGGAGGCAACCAATCAATGATTCTCTCTCATCATTGACATTTCTATCTCTCTCTCCCTCTCCCTTCCTCTCTGAAAGCAATAAAATATTTTTTAAATTAATAAATAAAAATAAATGTTGATTAATACAGTCAATTTTCCTCCAGCAATAAATTTTTTTAAGGCAAATCACTTATGAGAATAACAAATCTATGGGAGATATTCCTACCTTGACATAATGAATCTCTTTGTTCTTTAAAGATATAAACATTCTTGTCTTAATGAGAAGTAACATTTATAATATAGTAAATTCATTGGCAATTATGAAAAGAATATGGGGGCATAGAAATTACTTGCTCCAATCTACTTTATAAAAATTAACTCAATATGCAGATGTTTTGTGACTTATCAAATTCTTCATGCATTTACTGTGAATTCCAAAGTCGTCATCCTTCTTGGGATGGGCTGAAGACTTTAAAGCACTGCTAAGTAATTTTTATCAAGTGTCAATGGTAAAGTTCATGGTGTTCAATGAATACCAAATACTATAGACAAATACCAGAGACATATAGATCTTTAAGCAAACTGAGCATCTGCTTTCTAATGCAAGAGACAAGTGGTTCAAAGTCTTACATTTTAAAGCTACATCTATCAACAGAATGGGAAAGCCAAAATTATTCAAGAACTATTTCAAATGTAGCATTTGTCTTTTAAATTAGTCACAGTCCACAGAGTACAATAGTCAGGGGACACAATTGTGGGAAACTTTGGGGGGCTTTTATTTTTAACTAGCAGTAAGGTCTTAAGCAGGGTAAATTTGGAAGTTTTCTGTCAGTAAGATCTATAAATATGGCCTAATAATTTTTTTCTGAACATTTTCCCAAAGTACTTTATATCTTTAAGTCAACAAACAATATTTGAAAAATATTTATTGAGTATCTGTCATGAATCAGGCACTGTTGTAAATAGATACTGGGTACATGTCTCATGACTTTTATTAGTGTGTAGCTCATACAGGGAGAAAAATCTGTTAATAAAAAAAAGCAATGAATTATTATAGAAGTGTTAACAAGGACCAATGGAAATACAAAGGAAAAGATTTATTATATTCAAGGAGAAGGAACAGTTTTATAGAGGAGACAACACTTGAGTTGAATTTGAAAAGATAAGTTGGTATTTAATATGTACATTAAAGATGAGATAACAAGAGAAAGCAGAGAGCGGGAGTATGAAGAAATTTGACACATTCTATGAAGACAATTCAGACTAGCCAGAAAGATACAGATGTAGATATTGATAGAGATACACAAAACATACATATATGCATGTATATATACTAGAAGCCCAGTGTACTAGTATATATATGCGAAATTCCTGCACAGGTAGGGTCCCTAGGCCTGGTCGGTGATCAGGGCTGATCTGTGGGGCAACCGGTGGGGCAATCAGACACCCTGCTGACACCCACCTTGGCTGGCCTGTGGGCTGGGGGCCACTCCTGCATTGAGCATCTGCCCTCTGGTGGTCAGTGCACATCATAACAACTGGTCATTCCACCTGTCATTCTGCCATTCAGTCAATTTGCATATTAGGCTTTTAGTATATAGGATAGGATATAGAATATATCATACTAGTGCCCCAGTGCATGGATGTGTGCACATTGAAAGGATATTAATTAGAAGGTGGCCGGCAGGGTGGGACTGGGTGACACAGTCCAGACAGGCCCTGAAGACAACCTCCTGCAGTCTCTCCCAGGCCAGCCACACCTGGGGTGGTGCTGTGGTTCACAGGGTGTCTGCAGGGTCCCTCTGGCAGGTGGGGTCCCTTGGCCTGGTTTACAGGGATCGGGCTGAAACTGGCTCTCTGACATCCCCCAAGGGGTCCCGAATTGTGAGAGGGCAGTTCTCGGGTGACGCACCCCGGAATTGGGCTCTCTCCTCTCTGATTCCGAGTGCATAACCCAAGAACCGCTGCTGCCAAGTCACCACAGCCCGGCAGCTCCTGCATTGAGCGTCTGCCTTCTGGTGGTCAGTGCACCTCATAGCTACTGGTTGAATGGTCGGACAGTCACTTAGCCTTTTATACATATAGATATAATATACATAATATTGAAATACTATCTATAATAATCTATAATAATAAAAGCATAATATGCTCATTAGATCAGACATCCTTCCAGATGAAGCTGGGGCTGTGAGGGAAGCCCGGGTCCAGGGTGCCTGCCTGCGGCCAGAGGGAAGCCTGAGTTCCGGGTGCCAGAGGGAAGCCAGTGCTGGCAGTTGGGGGAAGGAAGGCCTACTCTTGCACAAATTTCTTACATTGGGCCAGAAGGAGCAGAAAAAGAATGTACTTTGTGATAAGGTTGGAAGGGAAGGAAAAGACTAGATCCTGGGAGAGCTTAGCATAACATGTTAAGATATTTTGACTTCGTAACTTCTAAGCCAAAGCTTTCCAAACAATGCACCAAGTTCAACTGATATACTGAATGTGTCATGGGTACATAGTCCACAAACCACTCAGCTCTGGGTGGATGTGGGATGTCACTCTGGACAAATAATCTCATCCATTTACCCCAAGATATATAGCATTTTACAGATGTGCCATGATAAGGGAAAAGTTGTGATATACTCCTCTAGGTAATAAAGATTTAAATTCAATCTAAGCTAATGACTTACATGCAGTCTAAAAGGGTCACTAGAAACTGCATGAAAGGTAAAGAAGGTTTAAAGGCCAAGTACAGAGTTCAGAATTCATAACAAGAAGGCACAATTGATATCTTTGAGAAGGTAAAAGGATGGCACCCCATTTTGGTTTAACTAAGAGAATAATGATGCCTTTCATTAAGTTTAAGAATAAAAGGTAAGAAAGAGCTTTTGAAAGAATGATGTCTCAAACCTTAGAGTCCTCGCATGTCTAATGTCAGTGGGACATATAAGATACATGTGACATGCCAGTAGAAATATCAGATATTACCATCAGGTATGTGTGTACTTAATAGAAACTATACATAGTACAGTTACCCTGTTTCTGTTAGAAGCTGCCCTGGTGGTGAACAAAAAAATATGTGAAAAAGTGGATTAAACAAGTAGAGACATTTTTTTCCCCCAGGGAGCACGACCAATTTTGAATTGGACATTCCAGCATTTGATGCATCAGCTCCAGGTTGTGAGCCACGAGCCAGGTCACCCTAGTCTTTTTCCATCGAACTGTGCTTTCCAGTGGTTCCCAGCCTTAAAGTCACCACAAGGTTATCAATGGCTGTTAAAGTTCTAGCCAATACATCCACATTCCGTGAAGGAAGAAGGAGCCAGAGGAGAGATCAAAGGGCACATGCCAGCTGAGTTTAGTTATTCTTTCAAGATTTCCCAGAGATCCTAACTAGTAACTTCTGTCCACACCTGGGTGATCAAAACTGACATGTGGCCCTAGCCGGTTTGGCTTAGTGGATAGAGCATCAGCCCATGGACTGAAGGGTCCCAGGTTTGATTCTGGTTAAGGGCACCTAACTCGGTAGCAGGCTTGATCCCCAGCCTCATCGATATTTCTCTCTGTGTCTCTCCTCCTCTCTTCCACTCTCTCTAAAAATCAGTGGAAAGAACCTCTAATTCTGGAGGTAGGACAATAGGATTAACAACAAAAAGCTGGCATGTGGCTGCTTTAATCTGCAAGGGAGCTTGAGTCTGTGATTTTTTTTTTTTAAGCTGGGGACAGTGCTATCTCAACTAAATCAAAGTTCTGTTAGAAAGGAAAAAGGGGATATTAACTACTAATTGCATTACTAGTAGTCCATGGCGCTCAACCTACAATATGGGGAAATATCATTTGAATGCTTATTTTAAGAACATTCTTCTCCATAATTATATAATTCCTTTTTGCACTTCTCAAAGCACTTTCTCACACATTATTGCATTTGCTCCTTAAAACAACCCAGTGAAATAGTGGGAAGTAAAGCTTTCTCAGTTATTTTAAACAGCAACAGAAAAACAAGACATTATAAGCAGTGAAAATAACACTAAGAGCCTAATTTTTTATAAAATTAGGACTTTTGCCATGGTAATAAGGAACAAAACTGACTGGTTTTCAACTGAATTGACAAGATGTTTTTAATATCACGTAGGCCCAGTCTCTCCCTCCTTCAGAAGATACAGGAAATTACAGCAGTTTATTTTCAAGGTGACGACAACTTGAAAACAAGAGTCTACGATTTGCCTAAATAATTCAAAAACCAATATTAGGATAGCATCACAAAGTCCCTTGAAGTGGGTGCTTATCCAATATGTGATGGGGTAAAAGGATGTCAGGAGAATGGATGATCAATTTGTTCTCTCTCTCTCTCTATCTCTCCTTTATTCCCATATCTGCTTACTGTGATGGGAAGGGGCTTTCGGTAAAGCAGACTTTGTTTGTTTGCCTGTGTTTAATAATGTTGCCGTGAGACACAATTGAATGTGTATACTGCAGGTAGTTTATGCTGAAGAGACTGGGGAAAGAAGCCTCTTGCTTGGGGGTTGGGGGGGCGGGCGCGGCGAGGGAGAACCTATCCGTATCTGGTTATGAGAACTGTCACTCACCCTTACCTCAGAGCCACTGAAACTTGCCTCCAGAAAGATCCTAGGCTCTGTAGGGGTGACAGAGACTAGAGAACACAGAGGATAGCTTGGACGAAGAGGAGGGCAGGAGGCTGGAGAAAGAAGGTATCCCCAGAGGAGGCAGCCCTTGTATATACAGAAAGGCAACTTGATGTAAAAAGCAAAGTTTCACCCACCTCTGGGTCTTCATTGGCATCTGAATCAGCTAGACATGAATTTGTTTTCTTTCTCATAATGGGCTATACAACTTTATTTCTAGATGTTGTGAGTATGAATAAGACCACTGATCAAAATAAAAGAAGTCATTGAAAATAGTTTCTAAATTTTATTTGAGTCATAAAATTTGTATTACTGTTTATCCTTATTTATTAATGCCTCTTTATTATATAGCTCAGCATACCATAAGAAAGCAGAAGCATTGATGTATTATATATATATATATATATATATATATATATATATATATATATATATATATATATTTGTAAAAATTTCAGTTGGAGGAGGGAAAGAAAAGGAAGTTGGAAGGTCTGACCTTCCTCACGGACCCAGGGCCTGGGTTCTTTTTGTATTGCTACATGTTCGAAATATTAATCTTCACATCAGTGGTTACAGCCAAATTATTGTCTTACCTACAAAATTAGAGGTTCTTTCCAGCTGACAATTAATTTAAACATCTTGGTGTAGCTGGGATAGAGCTTTAAACAAATCAAGACTTGAACACATGACAACAAGGAGCATCACAAGATGAAAAACAAAACTAAAGCGTTCTCCACTGCCTTGGTCAGGTTGGAGCTCAGATATCTTCTCCATAATTGTTCAGAAGCTTGCCAGCATCAGTGGGAGAAATTAAGAGACATAGAGACATATTGCTTGGTGGCTTTTTAATTCTAGAGAGAAAGAAAAAGTGATCCTGCCCTGGCCCAGTGTGGCTCAGTTGGCTGAGGTCATCCCATTCACCAAAAGGTGGCATGTTCGATCCCTGGGTGCATGTGGGAGGCAACCGATCGATGTTTCTCTCTCACATCCATATTTCTCTCTCTCTCTCTCTCTCTCTCAAATTAATTTAAAAACTTTTTTTTAAGTGATCCCATAAAAATGCAGTCTTTTTTGCAGTGATCCTTTCTTTCCTTTTGTCCATGTGTGGTGTTTGTTTGCAGGTAACTATGACATGAGGGTCAATTTTCTTGATTGTACCCTGGTATTCTCAACTGCCAAATGATAATACAGTAATAAAATTTGCTAAATATTTCATTTTCATCTAAAAAATTGATATTCTTTGTCTAGGCAATTGCCCATTGAGTAAAAATCATTTATCATGATCATAATTGTTACATAAGCAGATCAATTTTTGAAGTGTCTGCTTTAAAAGCATCATACACACCAATCGTTGTTGGAAGACTGGCTCTTCCACGAGATCGTGAGAAAAGCGTTTCAAGGATCCACGCACAGGAGGTTGTAATGTGGATGTGGCAAGATGATTTATTAGTTCCCCTCCTGGCTTCCCAATGTCCCATCTCCCTCCATCCATCGTGGAAAAAGTCTAACCATGCTTACAGCAGGACCAAAATAAAAGCCAGTGCCCAGAGTTTCTGCTTCATATTGAAGTTCAGTCTTTTCAGAGCCTATGGAGTCTGGGGCCCCCATTGCTGGTAGACCCACATGGTTGTGTGCTCTTGGGTGAATGCATCAACAAACAGGCCAAGTGCGGTACCGAGAGAGAGAGAGAGAGAGAGAGGAACTTCAGTAAAACCTCAATATAAAGGACTAATTTGGGTGAGGAAATATCGATTAAAGACAAAAGCCCATTATAAAATAAAGTAGATTTTTTGAAATGGGTATGTTAAAAAAAGCGACAAGTTAGTTAGTATACCTGTTTTTCACTTATGTAGACATGGTTGAGTAATTAAAATTAAGTTTAACTTCACAGAAAAGTTTTCTGCATGTATTACAGTAATGTCAAATTTAGACTGAATAGGTCTAGTAAATTCAGGCGTTCACTAGTCATGTAAACAAATGCACACGGCTGGGGCGAGGTTTAGCCCATGTCAGAACATGGCCCAGCAAGTGTTAAAACTGCTCCAGAAAGTCACACCATGTGACAACAGAGCTCATTACTATGTGATGGGGGTGTGATCACGTGCCAGTCATTCGCTGAACATTGTTTACCAGCAGTGACCCTTGGATTTAAATATGTAGACTATAGTTGTGGACCTGTAGTATTTATTTACTAGAGGCCCAGTGCATGAAATTTGTGCATGGGTATGGTCCCTAGGCCTGGCCTGTGATCAGGGCCATATTCCCTGTTTCCCGCCACCACCCACCCCCAATTCCCCATTTGCCTTTGGGAGATCAGAGCCTGCGGCTGGGAGGGAGGAACCAAAAGGTTGGCCATTCCTGCCTGCTTGCTGCCCCCCCCACCACAGGTCATCCTCTGTGTGTGGGGCAACCAGCAGGGCAGGGGCCTTGGCCTGTGCTGCCCACATCCCCCGCCACCCACCCATGGTTCTCCGTTCGCCATCAGATGATGGGAGCCTGCCAGCCAGGGAAAAGGACCAAGAGGGTCAGTGTGCCTCATAGTGACTAGTCGAGTGGTCGTTCTGGTCATTTTGCCTTTAGGGTTAATTTGCATATTACCCTTTTATTATATAGGATGTTGGTGAAATTGCTACAGTGTTTTTTTCCAACGTATGGCCTATTGGCTAAAATTTGTTGTTAAAAAATAACAGTGAGTTAATAACAAAAAATAACCTGTCAATTTAATTATAAGCAAATCTTGGTTAAAAGCATTTTTAAGTTAACAGGGTGTTAATTTTCACATATGACATACAAACCGGAAATTTTGTCTGTTAAATCGAGGTCTGCAAAATCCAGGGTTTACTGTTCTTTGCACACATGGAATGATATGTTCTCAGGCTTGGGAGGAATCAGAAGTTTTTTCAAATAACTAATCAGCTTCTCAGGCTTGCACTCGGGTCCACCCCCGAGACAACTATCTTTTTCCTGGGTTAGACTTCCAGTCCTCTGTGGGTAAGTACCTCCCCTGTGCCATTTCCACTTCACTGTGCATGTCCTTATCTCCCTTGGAGCATCCTCTTTCCCACTGGGTGCTGAGGGTGGGGGCCTTAGGATAACTCAAGAAAAAGAAATTCCTGAGACTTGCATAAGAGGATGAGTGATTTTTGAGTGAAATTACATCCCTGGGTTTCTAAAACCCCATTCCAGTCATAGAACAAGTGTAGCTGGAGTTCCAGTAAAGCTAGAAGCAAAGCCAGTGTCTAGAGTTCCATGTTGCAGCCAGATCCAGTTCAGCATCAGGCTGGTTGGAGTCCACATGGCCCATTTTGTGGGCAAAAGTCAGGAAGCAGGAGTGAAAGAGCTCCACAAGCTAAGGGTCAAGGGCAACACACCAAGAGGAACCAAGCAGAAATAAGACATTTTTATAAGCAAACTCTTTTATTTAGAGGACTAACTATCTCAAATTCTGTGTCCCCGTAGTGGCCACTAACAGGCAAGTACCTTCACTAGTACCCCCAACTTTACTGAGCATGGACCTATTTTCCCTCTGCCCAGTCCTCTGGGGAGTGTAAAGTTATAACTTCCTGGCGAAGCTTTCCAAGTGGCATGCCTATCATATTTGGCCTACCTTTTGCTCCTTTCCTGTTATTAGTAACTAGGTTAATTACAAGGGTATCACTCCCCCACACACAATCCGGTACCAGAGGGGGCGGGGGGAGTAATGGATGTCAATCCCCTTGGAGGGACAATGCTGAGATCTCTTGGGTGTGAAGCTGTAGCTTCCTGGTGAAGCAAACAGGCCTCTGCTTCCCAGCTGACGAAGTTCAACAATGTCTGCCGCTCCCTTTGCTTCCTTTCCCATCCATCATTAGCTAAGGACTGTACACAATCACCCTCTCCTTTCAACATCTTCCCTTTGTGAATAATATGTTTCCTTTTCCATTACCACCCTACTTACCTTTCAAAGTAAAACTTAGTGAAAAATGTAAGTGCTATGACAATCTCATAATAATCCTACAATGAAACCCTTAATAATTTTCCATTAACCTCTTTTGTAAGTGTTGTTTTTGTTACTTGGAGAAAGGCAAATTTATCCACCAGGAATCACAGTAAATGGACCGATTCCCTATCTTTGTGTGTATTCTCAGCTCGGGGACAACACACCACAGACTTCTCTGAGCTGCCCAACAACTCTGCTCAGTTGAGTACTCAACACCCCACAGCCTTTAGTTCCTTAAGAATGACAAGTGCATTTTCCAAGTGGTAAACATTCTTGGCAGCTCAGGCAACTTTTCAGATTTGTGTTAGTACTTTTTGGCAGGATTCGTATCACCTGTTGGGGGATTTATCCATTCTTCCTGTCTTCTCTTTTCTTCTACTTGCCACAACTAGGAAAGATAGAAAGTATCTTTTACTTTCATTCTCACACTTTCAGTCCTTCACAAATAGTAAAGAGAAAAATGTCTGAAGTTAATGAAGGCAATTTTTAAAAATTTATCTTGATTGTTGAAAGGATTACAGATGTCCCCATTTTTCCTCATTGACCTCTTCTAGCCCACACGGTTAATCTCTCCTTCACCCACTGGGAAAATTGAAAATATGACCTTTACAAGAGACATATAGAGAGGTAGCTTAAAGTCTTATGAAATCTATGTCAAATTCGGTGTTCCCCATTCCATAATTGCCCATCAAGTCATTAAACTCAGTGAGGATTACTTAGGAGCCAGCCCATCTTGTGCAATTTACAAATACTCTCTCCCCCTTTTCCCTGTGAATTACCTTTAGTTTCATACCCATTACTTTTCCCTGTCATTTTTCAGCTTTCATCCATTTGGTGATCAAATTACACATCAGATACCAGTAACCTTGAACACCAATAGCTAGCACAGTAAATTGAAATGAAGAATTCAAAGAAATATCTTTTTCACCAGAAAAGAGCATCTTCAATTCTATGCTGAGAAGAAAAATCTATGTTCTATTCCGGATTTAGATATGACTAGCAATTTAACCTGCAATTAGTCTCTTTTTTAAGTTGTGAAATGGGGATGAATAATCCTTTTAAAGTAGTTATGAGAATGGATAAAGTTCCCTTTATATTATAAATAAAAGAGGTTTTAAGAATGCTAATACATGAAGCAAATGATTGTCAGTACTTTCAGCAATGCAAAGGGGTTTCACAGGCAGTTTCATACATGTGTAATTTCTAACTTAATCTCACAACAAACTCGAGAACTAGATAGCTATCAGATGTTACACAGGAGGAAACTTAGAGACTTCAAGCACCTTGATCAAAATCACACATTTAGGAGGAATCAAAACCTTGACTAAAACAAGGTCCTCTGATTCCACTCCCCAAACTGTCTTTCTATGCTTTTAAAATAAAAATTAAATTAAGTTAAACTAAGTCTGCATATCTTCATTTATAAAATAATATTGCTTTGATCATTAAAAAATAGACTCAAAAAACTAGAAAAGTCTCATAGCCCAGTCTCTCATTCCATCCATACGTATTTTCCATATCATAGCAGATCCTCTGGATTCCTCTTTTTTCCAGTGTCAGGGAGCATTCCACCTTGTATAGGGCAGCCTGTTTTGCTGTTAGTTTGAATTGTCCTATCTTCTTCCCTCAACTTCAAAGCATCTATAAACTTTGTCCTCTCAATGTACTCTGTCCGGCATTTGGTTATGTTCCCCAGATCCTTTTAGCTTAGCCCAGTAGGTAACAGCTCTATGATGGCTCTGCATATATTTTAAAACGGGTTTACCTTCTATTTTCTCTTCTCTTGGGTAAGTTTTCCCAAGTCCTCATATGAGACATTTACCTGCTTTCTCTTTAGTACTGACATCTCTCTTTTGTACTTTTCTTAATTGTCAAAAAAGGATCCAGAAGAAATCTTAGATTTCTTTCCACTAAGACAGTGGTCGGCAAACCGCGGATCACGAGCCACATTCAGCTCTTTGGCCCCTTTGGTGTTCTAACACCACTTCTTCAAAATAGACTCACCCAGGCCGAAAACCGACTTCTGCACATGGGCCATGAAGTTTCAGTCGCACTGTACGTGCGCGCCAGCACGTGGTAGTTTGTGGAAGAGCCACACTCAAGAGGCCAAAGAGCCGCATGTGGCTCGGGAGCCACGGTTGCTGACCACTGCACTAAGACATTAGAGGAGTCATGTAGACATTTGAGGTCTCATCCACTCTCTCCTACCCATTTCTCCAGGGATGAGAAAATCAAGACCAAAGGGCTAAGTGACTTGTCTAAGGACACAAAGGCGTGGCACAGGACTCCTGGATGACCTCTGGTAAATCTGATTCTGTTATTGTCATGACACTAATGATTCTCCCTTCTTTGACCTGCAAACATGAAATGCTGAAAAGTCACTAGAATGTTAAAACAATCAATGAAAGAATATTCTCAGTTAATTCTACAGTAAATTAGTCATTTGATGGATCTATTTTTTGGGCCTAAGTCCTAAACAGTGTCAAGGCTGCCACAGAAGCAATGCTTGCTCTCCAAAAAAAAAAAAAATCACTTCCAAGATCACTATAGTTCTAACAGCCTCTGGGTTTATATTAGACGTCAAAGGATATTGTGCATTCTATTTCCAGGAGCTGGAACTTGCAAGACTATTGTTGAATCTCTGCTGCTGACCTATTGAATAACTGAATGATTTAAAGAAATGTCTTGAATGTCTCCCAGTTACCAAAAATAGGCTATAAGGGAGTACTGTAAAAAAGAGTATTATATATTTAAAGTCTATTTCTAAGCTCTTGTACAAACAAAGTATTGAGTACACAAATATTTATTAACTGGCAAAATTGAAGAATAGGTTGTTTTGATTGCTCCTCAAGGTTTCTAGATAATTGAGCATTCTCTTCCTATGTAATAAAATTACTGGGGCAATGCAAGGATTTGCCACAGAAATTTTCTTCTATGTCTGTATAATTGCAATTTTTCATTTTTAAACAATGTGCTCTTAGAATATGGTAATTTTACACACTAAAACCCGACAGCAATATAGCCAATAACAATGTTGATGCATTTTTAATATTTTTATTTTTTTACATATCTTCATTGATTTCAGAGAGGAAGGGAGGGGGAGAGAGAGAGATAGGAACATCAATGATGAGGGAGAATCACTGAATTGGCTGCCTCCTGCACTGCTTCCTACACGCTCCACACTGGGGATCAAGCCTGTAACCTGGGGAATGTGCCCTGACCGGGAATTGAACTGTGACCTCCTGGTTCAGAGGTCAATCAATGCTCAACCACTGAGCCACGTGTTAATACATATTTTCATATTTTTAATATTTTTCAAAAACTATTTTACTAAAGATACTGTTGGCACATTATTATGGATACATCATAATGTGTTTAACCAATTCTCCTATAAGGCATTAAGTTTTTTCCATTTATTGTAATTAAAGTTCTTTCTGAAAAACAATATTGCATATGTATATTCTGGGAGGACAAAAGGATATAGTTATTTTGAAGTGCTTTGTCTTATAGAATTTAGCTATATTTTTACTCCCACCAGACAAATATGGAATGCCTATATTTTTGTAAACATTCGTTGTTTTAACTTGTTTCTGTTATTACTATTGAGACTACTGTGGTAGGCAAGATAATGATTCCCAAAAGATGCTCTTGTTCTAATTCCTGAAACATGTCAATATGTTCCCTTTCAGGCCAAAGGGACATTGCAGATGTGATCAAGTTAAGTATCTTGGGGGGGGAGATTATCCTGAATAATCCTAGTGGACCCGACAATTGCAAAGGTCCTTATAGGAGGAAGGCAGGAGATGTCAAAGAAGGCAGTGTGACAACAGAGACAGAGAAACACATGTGGTGACTGACAAAGAGGAGACAGACATTTGAAGATGCAACACTGTTGGCCCTGAAGACGGAAGTAGGAACCACAACCCAAAAAATTAAAAAAATTTTAAAAAATGCATGCAGAGTCCAGAAAGCTCAAAAGGCAAGGAGATGGGTTCTCTCTAGAGCTTCAGAAGGAATACAGCCCTGCAGACCAGAAAGGTAATGTAATAAATTTGTGTTGTTTTAAATCACTATGGTAACATATTAAAACACAATAGAAACTAATACAGCTACTCTTATTGATTGTGATTAAATTATCATGGTTTGTTTATAGTTTCTGTTTTTTGAATTGCCCTAAGAAATATGTAACTAAATCTTTTAGACTATAAATACATTTGCTTTTTTACTTCTATATTCATGAACATAAAATGCTTGACAGTAGTCACAGACCATCTGGGGTTACCACTCAAGTTAATAAAATCATAGACCTTACATCAATAGAAGAAATAAATTTCACTTACATACTTAGAGACACAGACTCAAAGGCTACTAGCTCTCCAAGGAAATTTAGAGACTATATAGTCCCACAAAAACTAAACATTTTTTTCATAAGAAATGTGAAAAACATAACATTTTTTCATATGTTATGTTGATTGATTTGTGTACGTTGAACCATCCTTGTTCCCCTGGAATGAACCCCACTTGACTATGATGTATTATTTTTTGGATGTATTGTTGCATTTGATTTGCTAGTATTTTGTTTAGAACTTTTGCATCTGTATTCATCAGAGATATTGGTCTGTAGCTTTGTGTGTGTGTGTATGTGTGTTATCTCTGCCAGGTTTTGGTATCAGGGTTATATTGGCCCCGTAGAATGCTTTAAGGAAGTATTGCCTCTTCTTCAATTTTTTGGAAGAGTTTGAGAAGGACAGTTTTTAAATCTTCTTTGACTATTTGGTAGAATTCACTGGTGAAGCCATCTGGTCCTGAACTGTTGTTTTTGGGGAGGTTTTTTATGGTTGTTTCCATTTCCTCACTGCTGGTTGGTCTAGTTAGGTTGTCCAATTCTTCATGATTTAGTCTAGGAAGGTTATATATTTCTAGGAACTTATCCATTTCTTCTCAGTTATTGAATTTGGTGGCATAAAATTTTTCATAATATTTAGTATGATCCTTTGTATATCTGCGATGTCTGTGGTGACTCCTTCTCTCTCATTTTGTGTATATGGTTCTTTTCCCTTAGTGAATCTAGCTAGGGGTTTGTCCATTTTATTAATCTTTTCAAAGAACTAGCTCTTTGTTTTATTGATTTTTTTTTTTGTATAGCCCTTTTGTTCTCTATTTCATTTAATTCTGCTCTAATTTTTATTATTTCTTTTCTTCTGCTGCCTTTGGGTTGCTTTTGTTCTTCTTTTTCTAGTACTTTAAGATGTGATGTTAGGTTATTTACTTGGGATTTCTTTTGTTTCTTGAGATAGGCCTGTAATGATATAAACTTCCCTCTTATTACTGCTTTAGCTGTATCCCAGAGGTTTTGATATGTCGTATTGTCATTCTTGTTTGTCTATATATATTTTTTATCTCATCTTTTATTTCTTCTTTGACCCAGTCATTTTTTAGTAGTATGTCATTTAATCTCCATGTATTTGTGGGTTTCTTTACTTCCTTTTTGCAGTTGATTTCTAATTTCAAAGCATTATGGTTAGAAAACATGCTTGATATAATTTCAATCTTCTTGAATTTGTTGATTCTAGTTCTGTGATGCAATATATGGTCTATCTTTGAGAATGTTCTATGTGCACTGGAGAAGAATGTATAATCTGATGTTCTGGCATGAAATGTTCTGTAAATGTCAATTATGTCCATTTGGTCTACTGTTCCATTTAAGGCCAATATTTCTTTATTGATTTTTCTGTTTGATTGATCTGTCTAGAGCTGTCAATGGAGTATTAAGGTCTCCAACTATGGTTGTGTTTTTATCTGTTTCTCTCTTTAGTTCTGTGAGTAGCTGTTTTATATATTTCGGTGCTCCCTGGTTGGGTGCATATATACTGTATATATTAAGAAGTGTTATGTTTTTTTTGATGCAGTGTCCCCTTTATCATTATAAAGTGTCCATCTTTGTCTTTTGTTATCTTTAAATCCATTTTGTCAGATATAATTATGGCTACACCTGCTTTTTTTGGGTGTTATTTGCTTGGAGAATCATTTTCTACCCTTTTACTTTGAATCTACCTTTGTCTTTGCAGCTTAGATGTGTCTCTTGTAGGCAGCATAGGGTTGGGTTTTGGTTTTTGATCCACTCTGCTACTCTGTGCCTCTTTACTGGTGAATTCAGACCATTTACATTTAGGGTAGTTATTGATGTATGAGGATTTCCTATGGCCATTTTATGTTTCGTTTTCTGGTGCCTCCATTGGTTCTTTTCCTTTAGGTTTCTGTCTGTCGTTTTTGTTTGGTCATATTCTGTGCATCTTTCCTTTGTTTCCTCTTTTTTAAAGCTGTATGTCCTGGTTTGTGGATTTCTGTGTGTGGTTACCATTAGGTTTATAAAAAATGAAGTTTCATATATACCATAGTTTTTTTCCTTTTGAGTGCATCTGATCTTCATCTTCCTTTGCCAATTCAGACTTTTTCTCTTGCCCTTGTATGTCTTTGTTGTCACAAATTATCCGTTTATCTGTGCTGAGCAGAGACTTCTTTGTTAAATTATAGATGGCTAACTTGTTGAAATGTCAGGGGGAGAGGAAAAGATGTGCCCTTACCCTGCCATTCCTCTGATGTCACTCCTTCCTTTCTCAAAATCTTGAGCAAACACCAAATAATTATGTTAGCCCAGGTTCTCTGAGAAGCAGACATCAAGACAGGATTAAATGTACAAGGGTTGGAATATGGGAAATGAGTGTGAAAAAGAAACAGTGAGGATGCTGGAGAAGTTGGAAGAGGCTGAGATACAAGTTGGACTTCAGGTGAAGAGAGCTCATGTTTCTCCATACAGCCAGGGACACCATGCTCTAGAAACAGGTTCTAAATCCCAGCTCCACTTCACTATTTAAAAGGTGTGTGACTATAGGAAAAGAAACTTCATTTTTTTTGACAATTGAATGGGGATACTAGTATTGTTCTCCTGCTATACCTGTGCTAGTAAATGAAATAATGCATATAATTCTACTTTTCAGCATATACCAGAGACATATAGATCTTTAAGCAAACCGAGCATCTGCTTTCTAATGCAAGATACACAACTTGATTAGCTCACTTCCCTTCTAGATAAAAATAAATTGGGTTTAAAATAATATTTCTCTTTTGAGATGCAGCATAGGATAGCTATAAAGACTTTGTAAAACCTTGGGCTTTGTAATCCTAGAGACCAGAGTTTGAATCATGTTTTAGCTCCAGCCCCCAAAACTTACTGACCCATTCCAAATTAATTAAAATACCCTAGACTTCCCAAATATGTAATAAGGGCAATAATATTTATATCACATGGTTGTTTCAAGAATTAAATGAGATAACAAATGTATTCAAAATGCCTACCTAATGTTGAGCACATAATAAGAACTCAGTAAATGTTAGTTATCATTGATTCTTGTTCTCTATTATATAACTAGAGGGCCGGTGCATGAAATTTGTGCACAGGGCTGGGGGGGGGGGGTGGCCCTCAGCCTGGCCTGCACCCTCTCGCAATCCAGGACCCTTTGGGAGATGTCCAACTGCCAGTTTAGAGGTTAGAAAAAAACCTTGTGAGGAAAAAACCAAAACAAAACAAATAGAGGCCACTCCAGTGAGGGTGGGTTCTGAGGAGTTAGGGTTAACTTTCTGTGTGAAGATTCGCCAGGCCAGGGAACAGGGATGGAAGGAGTGAGTGTGTGTGTGAGAGAGAGAGAAAGAGAGAGAGAGGCACCCCCCCCGCAAAGACTCCAGACTCTTTTGTTCTAAAGCACAAAACTTTGCTTTCACCACATTTATCACATATCTAAACACAAACCATCATGTACTTCAAGCAACATGTATTATGGAAGGAAGGGTGTTTTGCCTTCCATGCAACAGACTCAATCCGACTGGGTGTGGGGAGAGATTGGGTGGCACCGCTCGGGGGAAAAGAAAAGCCTCCCCAGAAAGGTTTTGCAAAAGCCTTCAGAGACTGGGAGGTTGGCTAGCCAGGGCCATCCTTCCCCCGGCTGCTAGCAGCCAGGTCCACCTCCTGCCTGCACCTGCCTTGGCCTGACGCTACCCATATCCCCACCACCCACCCCCAGTTCCGTGTTCCCCATCAGGCAATCAGCACCTGCCAGCTGTGGGTAGGGACCAGGAGGTTGGCCAGCAGGCCCTGATAAGGCCATCATGGTGGTCAGTGCACATCATAGTGACCAGTAGTTCTGGTCATTTGATCGTTCCACCATAACAGTTGCTTAGGCTTTTATATGTATAGATACTAGAGGCCCAGTGCATAAATTTGTGCATGGGTGTGGTCTGGCCAGCCCACCCTGATAGGGGTTGATCAGGCCGGGCCTGCTGGGGGGAGGGGCCACAGGTGGTTGGTCAGCCAGCCCCACCCCCTAGTTGAACTCCCGGTCAAACTCCTGGTTGAGGGGATAATTTGCATATTAGCCTTTTATTATATAGGATACTTTCATGGCTGACAAATTAAGTAGTGTCATCAATTCCTAAAGCGAATAACTGTGAATGATTACCCTCAAGGTTTTCCTCATCCTTCTTTAAAAGTCTTTAAATATCTTTTCTTATCATTCATCACTCATGTACTCAGAGGTCATGCTTGTCATCATCACCAGAGTCAATGTGCCCATTTTAGTGTCTTTGTTTCTTATCTTCTTAGATTTTGCTTCTAATCTGTTTAGGTGCTTGGTCACCAGAGATTCAAATATAATCCAATCTATGCTAATAAATGAGAAATATGCAAATGGACCATACCTCCACAACGCCCATCAGCTAATCAGGAGTGAGTATGCAAATTAACCCAACAAAGATGGAGGGTTAATTTGCATATGAAGACGTGGACCAGCTGGGTGGGGCCAGACGCCTGCTAGGAAAGGGAGGGAGGGGGCCAGAGGGAGCTACAAGAGCGGTGCTCCTCCTGGGAGCAAAGACTTGCAGGCTCCCGAGTGGCTGGGAGTGAAAACTTGCAGGCTTCCAGGCGGCCAGGAGAGAAGAAGGAGAAGGAAGGCCTATTCTTGCACGAATCTTGGTGCAACAGGCCTCTATTTGTGTACAAAATAAGAATAAATATATTACAAATGAAGGTCTGAAACACTTTCCCTGTGCAGAGCATTCAGTATGAGTACCCAGGCTTCTATGAAATGTATTGCGCTTCCCAAAGGTCACATTCACATGCCTCCTGACCTTGATTTTCCCCCATCAGAACTGAGCCTCAGGTTACAGTTGCTAACTACAGTCCTAAGCACATAGAAGATGCAAAAAAAAAAGTTGTTAATGGAATGAAATTGAAACAAATTTAATAACATTATGACCATCTTCTCTGAGTGTGATGCACAGTGCAATTGACTAAATGGTCTATAAGTGTCTACATTATTTTCTTTCTATCAATCACTTCACATATGTTGTTAGTAACTTTGACTTCCTATCTTTTATACCAACAGAAGAATGAATGAAAACGTTGCTAGTCTTGTCGTTTCTTCTATGAGGACCCACTCCTGTGCCTGATTCCACAAGTATTGGCATGTGGGACTGCCTTTAGTCATGGCAAACATTCAATACTTCTCTGCTTATTTGACTTTAAAAAGGTTTGTGAAGTGTATGTCTGGGTATTCTCAGCACTTCCTTTTCCTTTTTTTTCCCAAGTGGCATTTAGTATTAAACAAAAACTGATCAGAGGTTTAGAATTATCGTTGGCCCATTGTGTTTCCATGGTTACAGGTCTGTGTTGTTCATCTTCCAAATTCAGCCTCAATAACTTAGGCAGCCTTTGTGACCCATGCTTATTAAATCTTGATTACTATGATCCATCCATGTTGGACTCTTACTTATACCCTACAATTGCTTCTAAAGGAGGCAGTATTCCTGCATTGTGAACACAAACACCATTTGCTCAATACCTGTCATGATGAAGTTTGCACTAAAATCACTGGCCCCTTTTCAAGTTATTCTTCAAGAAAGTAACATTTTTTAAACCTTTGACAATGTCGTTCCTTTACAATTCTCTCCAATGTATGATTAATCATCCACTTTCCTACCTTCCCATCTAGCAAAACTATTGTTTATCTGTGTTACAATGGGGATAATGAACAGATTAATGTAATATACAAAACAATGAGGTTTTGTTACCAAATTAACAGAATATTACAACATTAATTAATAGATAATATTTTGAAAATAAAATGGTAATTCAACTCTGTTGGTGTGCCTGCTGCCCTTCGTGAGTAAATTCTGGAAAATCTCAGATAAGAATAAAGTAAAATAAAGACAATTAAAGTAAATTATCCAAGGAAATTAATTAAAAAATAGTGTCAGAAATAGGCACAGCTGCATGTAAAGATAGTCACAAAAATAACACCTTGAATAATATAGAAGTTTATATGTCTCCTAAAAGGGCTCTAAAAGCAGGAGTCTGTGAAGAGATGGCAGCTCCATGGTCATCAGGGACTAGGCTCCCTGCACTGCCTTAGAATCTTCAGTGGCTGATCATGAGCCAGTATGGTTGCTAGAGCTCCAGCTCTTATATTTACACTAGAGGCCCAGTGCATAGATTCATGCACCGGTGGGGTCCCTCAGCCTGGCCTGCAGGGATCGGGCCAAAACCGGCTCTCCAACATCCCCTGAGGGGTCCCAGATTGCAAGAGAGCAGAGGCCAGGCCGAGGGGCCTCTAGTATGCATATAAGATCTTTGGTTAATCTCTTCCCACCCTCCCCACTTCCCTCTGAGATTCATCAGTCTGTTCCATGTTTCCATACTTATGGTTTCTGCTCCTGCGTTGAGCCTCTGCCCCCTAGTGGTCAGTGCACATTATAGCTACCAGTCAGATGGTTGAATGGTTGGTTGGTCACTTAGGCTTTTATATATATAGATTCTAGGCAACAAGGTAGAGAAAGGGGAGAACTCTTTGAAACTCTACATATCAGGTGTGTTTACATCCTTTTGGCCAGAACTTAGTTATATGGTCATGTGTAGTTTGCAAAAGAGTATAGGGAATAAATGCAGTCTCTTAAATAGACTTCAAGGTGACCAGCTCAAAATCAAGATTTTGCTACAGAAGAAGGGGAAAATGGATATTGGAAGCAAGTAGCAGTTTCTATCACAATTTCCAAAAAAAAAATCCTATCTAATAATAGACAAATATGCAAATTGACCATACCTACGACACACCCACAAGCCACACCCACAAGCCACACCCACCATCCAATCAGAGCAACTATGCAAATTAACCCAAACCAAGATGGCTACAGCCACAGAGAGTAAGGTTTCCTAGGTAACAGAGGAAGCCAAGCTTTCCACCTGCCCTGGCCAGGCCTAAGCCTCCACTCAAGCTACAAAGTTTCAATTATAGAAGGTAAACAAATTCAAACAAATGGCAGCAGAATGGAGCTTGAGAGAGCAGGCCAGGGTTGCCGCTGGCAACAGGGGAAGCAAAGCTTTCTGCACACCCTGGCTGGGCCCACCCGATTAAGGCAACAAAGTTTCAATTATAACCCCAACACAAATGGCTACGGGCCTCGGAGGGAGCCCCAGGCTTGGCTCTGCTCCAGGCTACAAAGTTTCAATTGTAGAAGGAAAATAAATCCCAGATACCAGGGCCTCTGCTTGGATTGCCAGGGGGCGTGGCCAGCCTGCAAACCACCACAGGACCCTCGCTCAGGCTGCCCCACACCCCAAGGAAACCCCCACCTGATCCGGGACACCCTTCAGGGCAAACCAGCTGGTCCCCACCCCTGTACCAGGCCTCTATCCTATCTAATAAAAGAGTAATATGCAGATTGATCATCACTGCAACATACAATATAGCTGCCCCTATGTGGTCAAAGATCCTGCCCCCATGTGGACACAAGATGGCCACCACAAGATGGCCAGCAGGAGAGGGCAGTTGGGAGGCACCCGGCCTGCAAGGGAGGGCAGTTGAGAGGGACCAAGCCTGCAAGGGAGGGCAGTTGGAGGTGATCAACCCTGCAGGAGAGGGCAGTTAGGGGTGACCAGGCTGGCAGAGGAGGGAAGTTGGGGGCAAACAGGCTGGCAGCAGAGTGGTTAGGGGTGATCAGGCTGGCAGGCAGAAGTGGTTAGGGGCAATCAGGAAGGCAGGCAAGCAAGCAGTTGGGAGCCAGCAGTCCTGGATTGTGAGAGGGATGTCCGACTGCCCGTAAACGGGCAGTCAGACATCCCTTGAGGTTCCCAGATTGGAGAGGGTAAAGGCTGGGCTGAGGGACAACCCCCCTCCGTGCACGAATTTCGTGCACCGGGCCTCTAGTATAAAATAAAACACATAAAGAATACAGTGAACAATGGGCACTACAGACAAAAATCATATTAACCTATGTTCTGTAGCACCAAATAAAAAAAGCCACAAAACAAGCGCTGGCTGCGGTGGGAGCGGGGAGGCACATACCTGAGTTTCAGGGTCGCTCCTGCCTCAGGTGGGGGGCAACCAGTTCATGTGTCTCTCTGACATTGTTTTTCCCTCTCTCTCTTTCTATCTTCCCTCCCTCCCTCCCTCCCTCCCTTCCACTCTCTCTGAAAAGCAATGGAAAAAAATATCCTCAAGTGAGAATTATAAAAATATATGTATTTCAAATATTCCTTTGTTTTAGGAATATTTACATCTCTTTCCTGTTCTCATCTCTCACAGCATTATCTGTATTTTCTGTTAGCAATCCTATCTAATAAAAGGGTAATATGCAAATTAATGATGGCAGTGCTCATAGCCACAAGATGGTGGCACCCAGTCCTCTCAGCCCAGCTGGAGTCTGCCAGTCCAGGGGGAGTGGAAGCTAAGAGCGGGCAGTGTGAATGGCCTGGCAGAATGCTTGCTTCGTCACCATGGCAACAAGGCAAGCGTCCCACCCCGGCAGAGGAGGACCTCTGGGTAGTGGGCACGGAGCGGCGGGGGTGGGGGTTGGGGTAATGCTTGCGTCATCGCCCCGGTGACAAGGCAAGCATTCCGCACCAGGCCATGGATGGGCCTCTGGGCCGTGGAGTGCCTCTGGGCAGTGGGCGTGGAGTGGCCAGGCCACACAGAGAGCTACTGGTGCATGGATTCGTGTGCAGGGCTACTAGTTTGATAATAAAGATAATGGACATTTATTGAGCATTTACTAAGTTCTAGGCAATGAGCTAATTTCTTTCTTTTTTAAAAAAAATGTCTTTTATTGATTTTTTACAGAGTGGAAGGGAGAGGGATAGAGAGTTAGAAACATCGATGAGAGAGACATTGATCAGCTGCCTCCTGCACACCTCCTACTGCGGATGTGCCCACAACCAAGGTACATGCCCTTGACCGTAATCGAACCTGGGACGCTTCAGTCCACAGGCCAATGCTCTGTCCACTCAGCCAAACAGGTCAGGGCTGAGCTAATTTAACATGAATTTTTTAAATCTCGAGCCAATCTTTTGAGATGGTTATAATTGCATTCCCATTTTATAGAAAACAAATTTAAGGAGGTAAGTAATTTGACCAGTCACAGAACTATTAAGCGGTGAAGCCAGGAAAATCTATTTTCACTATACTACACTCTTCACTTACTGTGATTATCATTTGTCTCTTGTACTGTTCCATGTACAATTCTTATTTCTCGTTCCTTCTACTTTTACATCCAGTTACATTTTCTACTCATTTTTTATTCAGCACTCAGTAAGTAGCCTGATCGCTCTCCTTAGAGGCAAGTATGTATGTTCATTGTGTTCTCTCCCCTTCACAGTGCCCACTATAGTCTTCTGCATAAAGCAGATGTTCACGAAATTATTAGAGGCAAAATAAAAGAAGGCCAGAAGATATTAATTGGTGATATATTGGTAAGTTCAAACTTTTTAAGGCAAATGATTGAAGCAGAAATAAATTACCAAGTATTAGCAGAATAAAAAGCAGAAATGTTGAATGAGTCTAAACACTTGAGTTTTGCATTAAAAGATTAGATGTTGAAGATTGATGGCTGTCAGAGGAAAGGGGACATGTTGAGGATTTTAGTGTCTATGTTCATCAGGGATATTGGCCTATAGTTTTCTTTCTTTGTAGTGTCTTTATCTGGTTTTGGAATTAGGATAATGCTGGCCTTGTAAAAAGAGGTTGGAAGTGTTCCTTCCTATTAAATTTTTTGGAACAGTTTGAGGAGAATAGGTGTTAGTTATTCTTTGAAGGTTTGGTAAACCTCCCTTGTAAAGCTGTCCGGACTAGGGCTTTTATTTTCTGGGAGTTTTTTGATTACTGCTTCTATTTCATCAGTTGTTATTGGCGCAGGGGTGAAATCTTTAACAACCAGGCCATCAGATTGTGCCAGGCACTCTTTGTGCCCCAAATAACACTAATGGTCTTCTTTGCTTGCTGAGGTATGAATGAGTCAGTTGTCAAACCCTATCTTTTTACCTGCTTCCCAGTCCATTCCTGTTACCACTTATGTTTGTTCATATTTCCAAAAAGTAGACACCAAAGTAGTATTAGATGTGCAAGAGATTTATTGGAGAAATGCCTATGAAACAAAAAGAGGATGACGCTGGAGAAGACAGAGCTAGAATTCAAAATGAGATGAGATTTAACCTCCATAAAGGAACAGAGGAAGGAAGGAAGATTAGGTAGGAATATTCTAAGACTGCAGTGCAGTTTTTAGAATGTTCTGGCCTGAATGAAAAGAGTGTCCTTGAGCCAAAGGCACACAGTTGAGAAGCCCCCCATCTCACGGGAATGGATCTGCACTATTGCTCCTTTAACACCGCCATGCTCAGTCACTGGGAGGGAAAAGCCCATGGGAAGCGTGGCTCTTATTGCAAATGTGGTTGTGGACCTAGAAGAGCAGAAGCTGGACCATCAGTCAGTGATGCTGCCAGCAGCAGGAAATTTGAGCCACACATTTCCATAGCCATAGCCGCCCCAGCTCCTTGCAACTGGTCTATGTAAATGCTTCCCTTTAGAGTTCTGCCTAGAGGTCTCTGACACCTAAATGCCTCCTGCATAAATTCTCCTATGTTCAAATGTCAGCATTTCATTTCTTCCTCATTCTCAATTCATGGGGCCTTCCTTCCAACTTCACTGAAAAAAATAAGCACAATAAGAAAGGAACTTCTAACGTGTTATCACCGTCTACATGAACCATGTGTATGTATATTTCTTTTCCTCCTGCTACTAGCGAAAAATAACATCCTTGCGTATAGCAAAGCCAAAATCCTCTACATGACTAGATCCCACCACCTCTTGTTACTATGGACAAAGCTGCAAATTTTTCCCTCTCTCTCTCTCTCTCTCTCTCTCTCTCTCTCTCTCTCTCTTTCTCATGGCCCATCACTTTCCCCTCATTTCCATCATATAAAAACATGCTATTATCCATATTTTTAAAATTTATGAATTTATGAGCATGGACATTTGAGGGATGGGAACTGGTCCTAGCAGGATAGGCATGTGGTTGGCATCTTTTATCCCTGAGAAATTATTGTTTCCAAACTCCAGGGACATAGCCCCCGCAGAGCCTTCCTTATCCCTACAAAGAGGGTTTAAGTAGCCTGTGAACAAGACTGGATTCTGAAGGATAGGACAGAGACCAGGAGGCATAAGAACTCTTGCCCACTTTCTCCTCATTTCTTACTCCTTTCCTTTTCTTCCTCATCCCGTCTTTCCTTCTTGCTCTTCTTATTCTTCCTGTTGTTTTTCCTATGCAAATCCTTTGGGTGGTACAGAGCTATCTAAGTCATCCACGAGGTTTGGCATCATTGTTTGCACTCAGGGCTGGCTGGTGAGTTACTGCTCTTAAAGTTGAGAAAGATACAGAAGGTAACCAAGTGAAGGTTTCTCACAGCTCAAAGTAGCCCATCTAACTCTCATTCCAAAACCTCTCCCTAAGATACTCAAATATACAGTATACTGAAAATATACAGTCCCAAAATTAAACAAGGACATTTTCATAGTGGGACACTATTTATGAAAAACAAAAATCTCACTTCTTTTATATGTTGAGAGACTCTCAGTCTCTCAACCTTGATCCAAGGTTGGGTCTTCCATTGGAGTCTGATGAACCTATTCACAATGGTAAAGGCTACAGGCTATAGGAACAGTCATCCCAAGGCTAGAAGAGACCAGACATGATGTGTTTAAATAAATGATTTTCAAGCTGTATCATACATCAAAATCACCTAGAAGTCTTGTTAAAATTCAGATTATTGGGTCTCACTCCCAGAAGTTTTGATTCAGTAGGTCTGGGTAGGGCCCAGCAGTTTGCATTTTCTAACTATTTTCCAGGAGGTGCTGATGCTGCTAATACACAGGAGCCACGGCTGTAGACATTATGAGAGGACTGCCTCTGAGGCTAGTGTTTATCATTCTGCCCCAAGCCTTCCCAGCCTCATGGACTTATACTATGTCGTAGAGCAGTAATTTTCAACCTGTATGCAGCAGGAATTTTTAAAACATGTAATACCTGACTATTTAGTCTGGTGCACTGACCCCTTTTCCCTTAGATTGTCAAATAAAAAAAACTTGACAATAGTCAACACAACAGTAGCCATCTGGTGGGAATGCCCGGTCTTGAACCATAAATATATAGGTCATATAATAGAGTTGCATCTCATTGGTCATGTCAAATTATGAGTTTGTGTCTGATTTGTTAATTCTTGGTATCAGCAATCCTTATACATCAGTATAGACACCTGATATTTTTAAAAATCGCTTTGCAGCAAGAAAGAGTAGGTAATTACTGTTATTATTTTTTGTCAGATTTGCAAAATTATATATTTTGGTGTGCTGCAGAATTTTAGTAATTAGCTTATGTATGCCACAGGTGAAAAAGGTTGAAAATCACTGTCTTAGGGAGGGAGATAAAGTCAGTAAAACATGTCTGAGGCTCTGGGGTGTGTCTGTGGCTTTGGTACCCCTGTAACTGAACATACAATGGAGGGTGATGTGGGGGAGTTATTCTCTTCTACACTAGTACATACAGATCACCAGAAGCTCGGCACCATGAGTGTTCAAATGTTCTAGGGCAGTGGTCGGCAAACTGCAGCTCGTGAGCCATATACTGCTCTTTTGCCCCTTGAGTGCTCTAACACCACTTCTTCAAAATAGACTCGCCCAGGCCGAAAACTGACTTCTGCACATGGGCCACGAAGTTTCAATCGCACTGTACATGTGCGCCTGCACGTGGTATTTTGTGGAAGAGCCACACTCAAGGGGCCAAAGAGCCATATATGGCTTGCGAGCTGCGGTTTGCCGACCACTGTTCTAGGGCATCAGGAATAATTCCTGGTAAATAAGATTAAAAAAGAGATAGTTCCTAGTGGAATTACTAGTGTCACCTAAAACACAAATAGTTTTGTTGATGATGACTCCTTTTAACTCCTTTTGTTCAAAATTTTACCTACAGCCTATGGTTGTTTTCATTTTAGTATCAAATTGTAGTTTTTGTATTATCTATAACTAGGGGCCCGGTGCACGAAATTTGTGCACTGGGGAGGGGTCCCTCAGCCCAGCCTGCCCCCTCTCACATACTGGGAGCCTTCAGGGGATGTCCTACTGATGGCTTAGGCCTGCTCCCCTGGAGGCAACCAGGCTGATCAGGGGAAAGGCGGCAGCCCCATCACCCCACTGCTGCAGCCACTGCCAGTCAGTGCAGCCGCCAAGGTATTTTCATCAACACGGACTCCAGTCCCTTCACCGTGAAAAAATGACAACTTTCTTTAAGCATTTTCAAGATGTGTCTTTCATAGGATATGACATTTCTTTCTTTATTTTTCTTTTATCCTCACCTGAGGATATGTTTCCATTGATTTTTTCCCCTTCCCTCTGATCCCAGGCTCGGCCCCTTCCCAAACCTAAAGCCTCTGCCCCAGGCTTTAGGCTTGGGAAGGGGTTCCCCTCTGGCACCTCTGATTGCAGGCTCAGCCCCTTCCCAAGCCTAAAGCCTCCGTCCCAGGCTTTAGGCTTGGGAAGGGGGACTCCCCCCGCCCCTCCAATGGTCAGCTGGAAGTGACCTGGGTGCCAAGGAGGTTCCCAGGATCCAGGTATGTATGCAAATTAACTGCCATCTTTGTTGGATTAATTTGTATACTCACTCTGATTGGCTGTGGGTGTAGTGGAGGTATGGTCAATTTACATGTTTCTCTATTATTAGGTAAGACTAGAGGCCCAGTGCATGAAATTCATGCATGGGGGGCAAAGGTCCCTCAGCCTGGTCTTCACCCTCTCCAATCTGGGACCCCCTCGGACATCCCTCTCGCAATCCAGGACTGCTGGCTCCTAACCACTCACCTGCCTGCCTGTCTGATTGCCCCTAACCACTCTGCCTGCCTGCCTGATTGCCCCAAACTGCTCTCCCCTACTGGCCTGATTGCCCCTAACTGCTCTCCCCTGCAAGCCTGATCACCCCTAACCATTGTCACCTGCTGGCCTGATCGCCTCTAACTGCTCTGCCTGCCTGCCTGATTGCCCCTAACCACTTCTGCCTCAGCCCCTCCACTGTGGCTTTGTCTGGAAGGATGTCCGGAAAATGTCCAGTCTATCCATTCTACTTAGCAAAATTACCCTTTTATCAGTATAGATTAGCAACTTGCTTGTTGAATACATACATGTGCCCAGGGTTTCAGCAATGTGTACACTCAATAAATTGCATACTGAACAAATTCATGCTATGATTCTTATTTAAAGAATAAAATTTTAAAAAATTACTTCAGGCTACACAGGTTGGTGACAGAATTAGAAACAGGAAAGAGAATGCACTCTGCTTCTGTGCTTGGACTGCGTTAGTTACTGTCAGATATTCTTTGTAAAATGCTGACCATTTGGGTGTTGTTGCTGCATGAAAAAGAACAATTCTGTCATTGAATATTAGTAACAGAAGGAAGAAAATGTGTTTGACTAATTGGCAAACATCTGAACCCACTGTTTTTTTACTTCAACAAAGGTCAAAGGCTCAAAACTCCAAGACAAGTTGTGGGGAAGGGGTTGTATTTTTCAGGAAAGGGACTTACGAAGGAAAAGGCAGGTAAGCAAACCATGCTGCTCATTTTGTGGTGAGATTAAAAGTCTTCAAAAATGGATGCTATCTTCCTCCACAGAAAAAATATATACCAGGGAAAGTGAGACGAGTCACAGACTCAAAAGAATCTTCGTTGTAGGAAGCAAGAGCAGCTGAATTATCTCCAGATTTATAGAACACTGGGAGAGAAAAGAGGGACCCGGAGTACAGGTCTTATAGGCTCTTTAGAAAAGAAGGCTTTGTTTAGATCTTGCCTAATGTGCAGGCTCGAATGCTATTAGATAATTATAACACATATAGGGTGGTAAATGCTTTGTAATAGTGAAATATATGTAGTAAACATTTAATTCCATTACGGAAAATGTTGTGGTTTTTCCAGTCATAACCAATACATCAGAGTTGGGAGTAATATCAGAAGAACCTTATGCATGTTCACAAATTTGGGAACAAAGAAAGCTCCAGCAAGTTTCAGGTTGTGTGAGTGCAATAAGGGGTAGAACTAACTACATTGAAAGAGGGCTATTCTCATAGCATGGATTGACAAAAATATGTCCTGGAGAAGCAGACACTCCTGTCCTTTTCCAACGGCTAGCTGCTTGTGAACTTAAGAGCTCACTTCCCTCCTCACTGATGATTTGCAAAGTAAAATATTTCACGGTTTTGTTATCCACACCACCCATGCAGTTGTCTTCTCCACAGGTGGCTCTAAAGCAGTGGGTGCAAAACTGAGCTGCACTTAGAATTAGATGGAGTGATTTTTTAAAAATCCTGATACCCAGGCTACACCCCAGGCAATTAAATCACAGGATTAGGCTTCAGTTATTGTTTTAATTTTACTTTTAAAGCTTTAATGAGGTATAATTAATATACAAAGCAATATACACATTTAATGCATACCATGTGATGATTTTAGACATATACAAACTCTGGTGATACACAATCAAAGTAACAGACATAAGCAACACCTCCCAGAACTTCCCTCTGTTCCTGATTTTTGTTTTGTTTTATCTTTGTGGTGAAACACAGCATGAGATTTGCCCTCCTTTTTTTTTCTTTAATCCTCACTTGAGGATATTTTTCCATTGATTTTTAGAGAGAGGGAAAGACAGAGAGAAATATCAATGTGAGAGAAACACATTGATTGGTTGTCTCCTGCATGCGCCCTGACCAGGGCCAGGGCAGGAGAGGAGCCTGCAACCGAGGTACGTGCCCTTGACCGGAATCTAACCCGGGACCCTTAGGTCCACAGGCAGACGCTCTATCCAATGAGCCAAACTGGCTAGGGCAAGATGTGCCCTCTTAATAAAGTTTGAATGCATGATACCATATTGTTAACGTAGGCACCATGTTGTGTAGCAGATCTCTAGAATGTATTCCTCTAGCATAACTGACAACTTGCACCCATTGAATAAAATTCCCTGTTTCCTCCACCCAGCAACCACTATAGCATTCTCTGCTTCTATGCATTTGACTGTTTTGGGGAACTCATTTAAGTGGAATCATGCATCATTCCTCCTACTGTGACTAGCTTATTTCATTTAGCATAATGTCTTCAAGGTTGTCGCAAATACAAGGATTTCCTTCCTTTCTAAAACTGGGTAATATTCCATTTATGTATACAGTAGCCCCCCTTCTCTGAGGTTTCACTTTCCAAGGTTTTACCTGCTGTAAATTGCAGTCCAAAAGATTAAATGGAAAAGTCCAGAGATAAACAATAAGTGTGCATGCCATCATTGTATGCCTTTCTGAGTAACCGGATAAAATCTCCCGATGTCCGTCTCCGGGGGCGCCCAAGATGTGACTCATCCCTTTGTCTTCACATCCATGCTGTGTGGCTGTGTGTGCTCCTGCTCTTCAGTCACTTAGGAGCCGCCACCTTGGTTATCAGATCCACTGAATGGTAGTTGTGCTTGTGATCAAGTGACCCCTATTTTTACTTCATAGTGACCCCAAAGTTCTAGAGTTATAATGCTGCCAATTAGAACATGGAGCCGTGAAGTACTTCCTTTAGGTGAAAAGGTGAAAGTTATCCAGTTAAATAAAGAAAAAAAAATCATACGCTGAAGTTGCTAAACTCTACCGTAAGAATGAATCTCCTATCTGAGGTTGTGAAGAAGGAGAGTTCTGACTAGTTTTGCTGTTGCACCTCAAACTGCAAGAGTGACAGCCCCAGTGCATGATAAGTGCTTAGATAAGATGGAAAAGGCATTTAATTTGTGGGTGGAAGACATGACGTCATCATGGCTTCATGATCCTCCTTCTGAATTATTGCCAGAAGGTCAATAGCAGCCTGACACTACATCACATTGCCTACGTCATTCACTTCAATTCATCTCATCATGGAGGCCTTATATACTCACAAGAAGAAGGGTGATTATAGTTCATTAACATATTTTGAGAGGAGGGAGGCTTTCATATAACTTTTTTACTGTATATTGTTATAATCTATTTTATTATTAGTTACTGTTGTTTACCACTTACTGTGCTTAATTTATAAGTTAAACTTTACCATTGGTATGTATGCATAAGAAAAAATACATACATCCACCTGGGGTCTTGGAAAGTATCCCCCACAGATGTGTAGAGGGTACAGCTGTATACCAAAGTTAGTATCTTAAAGTTTTGAAGGTCAGAGTCTTAATTGGGTCTTATGGGTCTAAATCAAGGTATCAGCAGAGCTGTGTTTCTTCTCCAGAATCTGTTCCTTGCTTTTCCCAGCATTTGGATGCTGCCTGAATTCCATGGCTCATGACTCTGATCTCTGCTTTCATCATTTCATTTCCCTCTGATCCTCACCTCCCTGCCTCCCTCTTATAAGGACCTTGGTTGATAACATTGGACCCACCCAGATTTTCCCATCTCAAGATTCTTAACTTAATTGTATCTGCAAATCCCTTTTGCCACATAAGGTAAGATATTCACAGGTTTGTGGAATTATGATGTGAATGTTTTGGAGCCATTATTTTACCTACAACAGTGTAAATAAACTACTGTGTGATGGAGACATGACCAGAGCATTACTGAATTCACATTTTATTAACTTGGGGTCCATTTTACCAGTTTCCCATTGGTCCAAATACTGATCAATAATGCATGTTCACAGTACAGATCATAGGAATCACTCTCTACAATGGGCATATCTGATGTGGGGGGGAGGAAACAGTAATCACCATTTGTGTCATTCAGTTTCAATGCATTTGTTCGAAGGAAATATCTGACACATGTTTTTCCCTAAAAAATAGCTGTCAATTTGGCACACTTATACTTTAGCATATTTGCCAATTTCTGTTGTTTGAATGACATAGAAATATAACTATCTGTAATCACATTGTGTATTTCTCTACTATGCTAGGGTGCTGGTTTTATGATTGCCAAGGCCATTACATATGCAATATAGTAGGACACCTGCCTCTCCAGCCTGCTCTCCCTATTCTCATCAATCAGTCCACAGTTACTTTCTAAATACCTCCTGGGTGTTGTAGTGTTCCAGTTACTGAATCAAGGGCCCTCAGAGATGGCTCTGCAGGATTCACATGCACACACAACAGAAGAGCCAGCCTTTGAACTCCTCACCCCAGGGAATATCAACTACCAGTCTAGGGACCCATTTTGAACGTCTCCCATTCAAATTCTCCCAAAGAGAGTGTCTGGGTTATATAGTCAGTCACTAACACATAGAGTGCCCCTGTGGAGTAGAGTAGTGTTGGGCCATCTCTCAGGCTACAGGCCAGCCTAGGAGAGGTTGCTTTGGGCAGATGCTGATTCTTAGTCAAACTGCTGTGTCTGGTGTCCAGTCATGAGGGCTGTAGCATGGGTGCTGCATTCGAAGACCCTCAGATGGAGGTTTGGAGCATCACAAGCTTTCTAGGGTTTCTCAGAATGAAGCAGTATAGTTAGGAGGCAACATGCTTAGTGCATCCAGGAAAAAAAGGCAACTGTTAATACTATTATTGCATATTTCCCTACTTACCATCATTTCTTATCTTTCTCCCTTCTTATTATGTCTGGATACGTTTCAACAGATTCACCTTTCAGTTGCAAACCATGATTTTGTTATCTTGTTTTTTAATTTCCTGATTCTTACATTTTATTGAGAATGCAAAGCAGATGCTTTTCTAATATTCTGATGCTTAGTGTAATTTTTTAATCCTCACCTGAGGATATGTTTTTTTTTTATTGATTTTAAGAGAGAGAGAGAATGTGTGGGAAGCCACCCACTGCCAATACTATCATGAGAGTGCACCAAAAAATGCGGAAGGCCGATGGATTTTTGGTGTTGGCAGGGCTGATGCTAAGCGCCTCTCTGTTGAGATAGTGGTGGCTCAAGGCAATTCCCTTAACCTGATAATCCTTTTACCGTTTACCAAACTTTACCTTTGATATGCCTATATGCATTGCTAAAGGACAAATGTGTATTCAAGTAAATAAATAGTGGACCAGGCCAGAAGTCGGTGTGCCTCTTCAAGAAAGAGGTTTCTACCTGGCCCCTTCTAAATTCAATTATCTTCTAAATTCATATTCCTTGTATATTATTTTCATTTGTGTGTTGGCCCCTCGTTCAGATCCGAACCCCACCTCAAAGGTTGCAGTAAGAGAAGAAGGGAGAGGGATAGAGATAGAAACATTGATCAATTGCCACCCCTATTCGCCCAGACTGGAGATCAGTCCTGCAACCTAGGTATGCGTCCTGACCAGGAATTGAACCAACAGCCTTTTGGTATATTGGATGATGTTCCAACCAACTAAGCTACCTGGACAGGGCCTAGTGTAATATTTCAAAGCTATAGTTTAACTTTGCATCATGAGTTCAGTGGTTTCTTGTTTTATGTTTAAGAATTCTAAACTTTATGTTAGATTATTTCTGTTTTCCATTCCTTGAATAATTAAAGTCCACCCAGACTTGGTACTTATCACACATAGAGTCAATGACTCACTTTGTCTTTCTACCAAGTAACAATTACTAGAATTCTCCTCTCATTTTTGAAGCCACTAATTCAATATTTGGTGTCTATCTGGTATAGTTTTTCTGAATTCATTTCCTGAATTTATTCTCTAGCCTGCCTAGGTAGCTATGAATTAATTTCTAGATATTTAGAAGTAATGTGTAGTTTGTCCACTGCCCAAAATAACACTTGAAGTCTACAGATTTATAAGTTCCCTATTTATAGGGATACTTTTTCCTCTGAGCCTTTTAATTCTCAGCTTTATGTTACAATCTACCACACAACAAGTGTTCACTTCCACACCAGCAACACTGGATACTCAAGAATGTGGTCCCAGAATCAAGAAAGAAAAACACCCAGCTTCATGAAGGTGCTATTGTAGTTGTTTGGGCAACTACAAACCCAATTTTCCTCTGCTGAGATTACAAAGGCTAGAAGGACAAGTTGCCTCAAACAGCTCAGAGTGTGAACACAGGTCTTCACCACAGACCACTGGCTGCTTAGCTCAGGCTCAGGGCCTGCGGGATGGGCTTTGAGCAGCATGAGCACATGGCAGGGACGGTGCAGCAAAGGCCACACTATGCTGCTGGAGAAAGAAGCAGCCGGCAAGTGCAGTCACTTCAGCAGGTGCCTAACAGATCAGATCACCCTTCATCCACTGGCGTCAGACTTCCTTGTGAGCCCACAGATTCTTCCAGAAATATCTAATGGGCACTTTCCAGAAGAGTGCAGTTTTACAAAACCAGATTACACCAGAGTCCATGACATTTTATGTCAAAACCATCAGTGATCCATTTGTCTCCACAGTCTGGTCAGAGAAAGGGAAGCACGAGGATAATAAATTGAAGGGGAAAAAAGTGAGCAAGATTTCTAGGCCTTTCTATTCAATAGGCTTAATTTTTAAAAATTGTTTACTCTTTTATTTTGAGCAGTGTGAGCAGTAACAGAAAGAGCTTAGCTATGTAAGGAGAAAACAAATCAAAGCAGTGATATTAATGGGACAAGAACAATTCCCAAAGATATAAAAAGGTCAACGCTATTGAACTGGAAGATCAATAGCAAAGGATGCCACACCTTGACATAGGGAGTGCAATGGGGTGTGTGCAGTGGTTTCTTGAGTTGAAGAATTTGACAGGCAGCTATGAAGTGGTCTGTATTGGAGGGTGATACTTGAAGGTCTGGGGTTCCAGCAATTTTGTGGGTAGAATCTCAGAGTAAGGACTTTTCTTTATTATTTTTTATTGACACTCATACTTTGGTTGCAGCATCTACCCCCAGCTCCTGTGGAAGCTGGGGAGAAAAGAGTTCTGAAGTTGTCATGATTACAGCACTCGGTTAGCAGAATAGATATATCACCCAGGACATGAAGGAACAGTGAAGAATTCGTCTTTCCTACGGTTCAAATTGTAGGTTAAAAGAATGAGGCTATCATTTAAAGAAGATGGGGAAATAAGTTAAAGACACCTCACAGAGATAAAGAGGAGATCAATGGCATGATTATGAAACAGGCATTTTGTTTATGGGAATAATCAAATAACCTCAGGAGCAAAAATCCACATTCAAATAACATTTTCCTGCATCCCAGATCTGATAACAAACCAGCAAGCAAAGCATAAGCAAATTCTGCAGATAGGAACATGCAAAACCAAAAATGAGCTAGGGAAAATTTGCATCCATAGAGAGGTATTTTCTTGCATGAGACAATAATGAGACCAGGAATGTATTTTCTACTTGGAAATGATTACAGAGATTCTGGGTCTGTGTGCAGGAAGATACTTTGGAGTGGAAGAATGATACCCAACCAACTCACTGTTTTCTTCATGATCATCTATCTGCTCGAGTCCTTGATAATAATTGTGCAGAGTAGCTTAATTGTTGCAGTGCTGAGCAGAGAGTGGGTGCAGGTCAAAAGGCTGTCACCTGTGGACATGATTCTCATCAGCCTGGGCGTCTGCCGCTTCTGTCTACAGTGGTCATCAGTGCTGTACAACTTTTGCTCCTATTTCAACCCTGACGATGAACTTTGGTACATAGGAATCATCTGGGAATTTACTAATACTCTTACATTCTGGTTAACCAGCTTGCTTGCTGTCGTCTACTGTGTCAAAGTCTCTTCCTTCACCTACGCCATCTTCCTCTGGCTGAGGTGGAGAATTTTGAGGTTGATTCCCCAGCTGTTGCTGGGCTCTCTGATGATTTCCTGTGTGACAATCATTGTTTCAGCTATTAGACATCACCTCAAGAGTCAGTTAATCTCCATGATGCAATTACCTGGAAACAACACGGAGACTGAGACACTTAAGACATTTTTGGAGAAATATTACACACATCAGCATCTGGCAATGCTGTTCATTCCTTTCCTCCTGTTCCTGACCTCCACGATCTTGCTCATAGCTTCGTTGTCCCAACACTTGAGGCAGATACGACATCACAACGCCGGCCACAGCAACTTCAGCATGAAAGTTCATGCCACTGCCCTGAGGTTCTTTGCCTTCTTCCTCATCTTCTTCACCTCTTATTTTTTGACCATAATCATCTCCACTAAATACATCCTAGGATATAAGAGTTCCTGGTTCTGGGCCTGGGAAACTATCATCTATGCTACAGACTCTATTCATTTAACTTTACTCATGCTGAGTAGCTCTACATTGAAAAAGGGTTTAAAGGTAAGCTGCAATGGCCCAAAGCTGCCTGAGGCTCCGGGTACAAGAAGACCTTGAGCAAATGGGAGCTTGCATTGATGCAACTAATACCAATAACCAGCTTTATTCTTCACAATCCTATGTGACAGTAATGTACCATAAATCAAAGCAAGCCTTATTCTCTTCCATTCCCACAGCCATTCATCGCTAAACAACCAGTCTTTCTCTATTCTATGCCACTCCTATCGTTTCCTCTCCACAGTCCCCAGGTTGGTCCCAACTTCCTCATGATTTCCCCATCTCTCCTTAGTCTTCTCTATCTCTGGAGTTTTATTCCTAGTGTATTCTACCCAAGAGAGCCAAAATCATGGTGTCCATACATTATATTTATTTTATCCTTTTCATGACTGCAAATTACTTCACACATTAATAGAAATAGCTCCCCCACAATAATTTATTGCCTATACCCTGAAGGTTCTCCATGCTGAGGTCTCAATTAATCAATTTTTCTAAATTTAGTCAAGAAAATGTCTGACCATCTTTCTTTTTCTCTGTTCTTTCTGGACCTTTATCCGATGGCATAACTTTTCTTATTTGTTTCTCTCCCACACAATGTGCCTTTATTCCTTTAAAACTCAAGTTAAAACTTAACTCTTCTATTTTCATTTGTCAAGATATTATATTCTCCCCAGAATAGCAAACTACATACCCAATCTAGATTCTTCCTAGAACATCTCCAAATATTGGCAACTTAACTGGGTCAATTGCATATGGTTTCCATTGGCAGGATTCTTGCCTCTCAACTGTACTGCAATTTGGAATAAACTTTCTAGAAAGATTCCCAGATTGAGACTTAGCTGGTTTTCTTCCAGATATAACCCAGATGTCATCTGGGAACTCTTCTTACTTCATAAAAGCTGAGTGACATTGGCTTAAACTCTCTATACTATTTCTTCCTCTGAGATAGTTCAAAACCCTCCCAAATTGACAAGAATATATGAATCATATAGTAATCAGTTAAAAATCACCTATGGGACTTTTCTGTTCTTTACAAGTCCTTTTCTGCTTCTCCAATCCCTTTTCCCTTCAGCTTATCTCAAACCCTTTTTCTTGTAGGACTCTGTCTCACCATCTCCCCATGGCATCTCTCTCATCATTTCTGTCCTCTTTACCCTCTCCTACTAGCAACAAAGTATCTTGGTAACAGCCAACTCCCAGGCTTTTGGGTCTCAGCTTCCATTTGCTTCAAGCATTTATTAGGGTGTTTTTCCTAAAGACAGCTTCATCTCTTAAGCTTCCAGGTACCAGTGGTTAACCCTTTGCACTCGCTTGCTTTTTTCTCGATTCCTTTATTCTACTCGGGATTTAATTTTTTAAATATCCCAGATTTTACAAAGCGCGGCAGTAGAATAAAAAACTGGAGTTTCTTTTCATACAAACTTATTTATTTGGATTTTTTTATACTTCATATTACTGATACATTCAAAGAGTAATTTTAATCTCTATAATTTTTCATGGTGTGATATTTTTTGAAACATTCACCCACATGAAGACCTAGTTTACATTCACATGTTTCACAAATATAAATCGTCTCTCTTCTTCCTCCTTTGATTTTTCTGTTAGAACAAACAACACAATCTTTGTGTTTTTTGTTAGGGTGAGGTGTGATTATATGGAGCTTTCCATCTAAACGTTGCTCTAAGTTAGTGGATAATAATCTACCCCTGGAAGTTAGTGTACCATCTCTGAATTCTCCAACAAGATCATGTACTAGTTTCCTAATAAATTTCACATGCGTTATCGATTTTTCATTTTTTTCTTTTTTGGCATCAGTTGAGACGGCATTTACATTTTACTTGTCCTTTCATGCTAATGAAAACAAGAAAAGATACTGAAAAAATAGACAAAAATCCCCCTTCCCCCTTGTGGTGAAACTATGTGACACGAGCTGCTACCGATGCTATTCACTTTTCATATATGTATTGGGCATATCTGGTAAACTGAACTTCTGGATCTGCCATTAGAAGACTGAAACACCTCCGGAGAGAAAACCATCTTATGGGGAAAAGAATGCAGGTATTTCAAGCTTGACTATGAAAGAAACACGTAGGCCCTGGAGTGGAAATTTCTGATCTGGTCTTGGGTCTATCACTCTGATTTGTCTCCCAGTCAAGTCATCCCTTGAGTTAATATTTGAAACTGAGGGTGTGAAATATAAGTAGAAACTGAAAGACCACTTTAACCAAAGACACTGTGCCAATTGGCACATCTCAGCAGCATCTTTACCATTGCACAGAAAGGGGAGTAAAGCCTATCTTCCCACTTCGCAGCAGCTCGTCATGCAGCCTTGGCATCTCCCAAGCTCCAGTGGTTCAACTATAGTAGACGGTGAGATGGAACCTGGTGGATGCAGTGATGTCTGTGGAGCAACTAGATGATGTGGGACTGAAGAGAAATAAAAGGTAGATATCAGCATGGTGTTATCTGTCCAGAGACTTCTGGGAATGCTTAGGAAGCTGGTGAGGAGGTGGATTGCAAGAGTTTAGTATCCTGACAGTAAGTGGAACAGAGGCCAGTGAAATTTGAATTACTGCTATTGATCATTTGCATCCACATTGTGCATGTTCTAAAATCTCAGATAGCTGGAAAAAACCCTTTCCTTTATATCAGTAGAGAATGGGGAAAGTATGAACCTCCTTCCCTCCACTACCACACACACAGAGACATTCTTCCAGAATCTGTTAAATATTTAAAATACTCTCACTATCTTCTTTTCCCTAAAGTGCAAGGGAAAACTTATCCTGGATGAGTATTAGAGGAAGTTGGGGGGAATCCAGAAATTAAAAAAAAAAAAAAGAAATAATATCTATCTCTTATTTTGGGACACCTAATAATTCATAAAGAGCTTTTACATACATTTTCAATTGAAAAGGCAGGTCAAGATTATTCAATCCAACTCAGCTGGAAAACAGACCTAAGAAGATCAAGTGAATTACTTAAATTCATGAGACTGGTTAATATTATCCTTAAGAACCAAAGGAAAAAGAGAGGAAACCAGGAGATACATTTTAAAGGAGCAAAGAGTTTAAATTTGGGGAAAGATGGTTAGGATTTAAAGGGAGTTGCGTTTAGAAAGATGAACAGCACCTCCAATGCTTGGACCAAGAACAAGGACATTCTTTTAGGTTTGAATAGCTTGATATGAATTTCAGGAACCAAGAGGCTATGCACCTGTGTTGTCTAATCAGTAAGTATGCTGCCCGGTAACACTTATTAACACCCATGCAAAAAGTGTGCTGCATGATAACTCAGAACATACAGGAAGCAGAAGATAAAGATGGCAGTGTCCCTGGATTTTAGGAGCAAACTTGTGAGTGGCGACGTTAAATTTAGTAGGAGTTATGTGATTTCTATAGCCCAGAACCTATATACAAACATATATAAATCATATGTACATCAAACCATTGACAACTGGAAAGTAAACCCCTGGCCTTCACACAACGTCCCATGTGGAGGAGACTGGCAAAAATGGTGAATTCTTGGTAGCACCTGACATGAAGTTTGTTCCTAATTAGACACACCACAACATTTATTTCGTGGATATTTGTATGCCCCCTCCCATGCCTACTGTTCATATTACATGGGTTAGAAAACTTCAGTTGCACCATTTGCCTATTTAGGAGCCTGGTAGTCAAGGATTTTCAAGATCTGCCTCTGAACTACTGGCCCAGCCTTAACTTCCAATAATCTCCAACATAAATCCAAGTGTTTGCACCCAATGCATCTGCTCCTTGTTTCCTGAATATCCATGCATAGCTCTACTTCCTCACATTTGCTGATGCCATTTACCTTACTTGGCACAAATGTAAGCTCTATCACACTAGTAAATTTCTCTTCCTTTTACCTCTTTTTTTAAATTACAACATAATGGGTATGCAACACTGTAAGTTTAAGGCATACAACATGATTTGATTGATTTGATATCCTTATATATCGAATTATGATTCCCACCATAGTGGTAGGTAGCAGCTCCATCACATCACCTAGTTATCATTTCTTTTTTGTGGTGAGAACATTTAAGATATAGTCACATGATCTCACTCATATGTGGAATCTAATGAACAAAATAAACTGATGAACAAAATAGAGCCAGAGACATAGAAGCATGGAACTGACTATCTACTCTCAGAGGGAAGGCATGGGAGGGTGAGAGGGTGGGAAGAGATCAACCAAAGTCAACCAAAGAACTTGTATGCATATCTGCTTAACCCATGCTCACTGGCAATAGGGTGGTGAAGGCCTGGGCTGGAGAGCAGGGGTGGGCTAGAAGAGGTCAAATGGGAAAATGGGAACATCTGAAATACTTTCAACAATAAAGATATTTAAAAAGATATAGTCACTTAGCAATTTTCAGTATATAATATAGTATTGTTAACTATAATCACAATGCTGTGCATCAGATTCCCAGAACCTATTTATCTTCTTAACTACAAGTTTGTACCCTTTGACCAATATATTCCAAATTTCCCCATGCTCCAGCCCCTGGTGACCAGCATTCTACTTTGTTGGTACAAGTTTGGCTTTTTAATATTCCAACTCTAAGCGGTATCATACAGTAGTTGTCTTTCTCTGTCTGCCATACTTCACTTAGCATAATAGCTTCAGGCCCATTCATATTGTTGCAAATAACAAGATTTATTCCCTTCTTTCTCATGGCTGAATAATATTTGTGTGTGTGTGTGTGTGTGTGTGTGTGTGCGCGCGCACGCACGTGCGTGCACACTAGAGTGAGAAAGAGAGAGAGAGAGAGAGAGAGAGAGAGAGAGAGAGATCTTCATAAGTAGAGAATAGGAAAAGAACGAATTTTGTTAGCGATTGCATTGAATCTATAGATGGCTTTGGGTAGTATGGGCATTTTAGTGATATTAACTCTTCAATTCATGTACACAGAATCCAGTTTTTTGTATCTTCTTCCATTTTTTCATGAAAATCTTGTAGTTTTCAGTGTACAGATTATTCACTTCCTTGGTTAAATATATTTCTAAGTATTTTATTGGTTTTGGTGTTATTAGGAATGGGATTATTTTAATAGTTCATTGTTAGTGTACAGAGTCATAACTGATTCCTGTATGTTGCATGAGCATCCTACAACTTCACCAAATTCATTGATTGGTTCCAACAGTTTTTTGGTTAAGCCTTTAGGATTTTTCTGTTTATAAAATTATAGCATCTGCAAATAAAGACAATTTTACTTCTTCCTTTCAAATTTAGTTGCCTTTTATTTCTTTATCTCACCTTTATCTTATCCCAGTACTATGTTGAATGAGAGCAATAAAAGTGAGCATACTTGTCTTGTTTCTGATCTTAGAGGAAAAATTTTTCAATCTTTTACTGTTGATCATGATGTTAGCTGTGTGTTTGTCACATATAACCTTTATTATATTAAGGTACGTTCCTTATATACACAATTTGCTGAGAGGGTTTATCATAATAAGATGGTGAATGTTGTCAAATGCTTGATCTGCATCTATTGAGATAATATTTTGATTTTTATATTGCATTATATTAATATGGTTTATCACATTTATTGATTTGTATATGTTGAGTCATCTTTGCATCCCAGGAATAAATTGCACTTGATCTTGGTGTGTGATCCTTTTAATGTGCTGATAAAGTTGGTTTGCCAGTATTTTGTTGAGGATTTTTGCATCCATATTCATCAGTGTTCTTGTCTGGTTTTAGTATCAGGGTAATGTTGGTCTCATAAAATAAGTTTGGAAGCATTCCCTCCTCTTCAATTTATTGGAAGTGTTTGAAAAGATTGGTGTTAATTCTTCTTTAAATGTTTGGCAGAATTCACCAGTAAAACTACCTGGTCTTGGACTTTTCTTTCTTGGGATTTATTTATTTATTTATTACTGATTTAATCTCCTTATTCATTATCGATCTGTTCATATACTTTTCATGACTCAGTCTTGGTAACTTTCATGTTTCTAGGAATTTCTCCCTTACTTCTAGGTAACCCATTTGTTGGAATATAATTATTCATAATAGTTTCTTATGATCCTATATATTTCTGTGGTGTCAGTTGTAATGTCTCCTATTTCATTTCTGATTTTGTCTTCTCTCTTTTTTCTTAGTCTAGCAAAAGATTTGTCAATTTTATCTATTAAAAAAAGCTCTCAGTTTTGTTGATCTTTCCTATTATATTTCTAGTTTCTCTTTTATTTACTTTTCCTATGATCTTGGTTTCCTTTTCTTCTGCTTACTCTGGCCTTATTTTGTTCTTCTTTTCCTAGTTTTTTGAGGTGTAAAGGTAGGTTGAGATCTTTCTTTTCTTAATATATACATTTATCACTTTAAATTTCCCTATAAGAAAGAGGCTATGGGTTCCACAGTGGGGCAAGAGCTGAGAGGAGTTTAGCAGAGAAGTGCCCCTTCCTTACCAATGAATGATTGAGCTCCGCAGTCCTCTCAGGCTCTTGAAGAACAGGAAACAGCTTGCATTTGGACTCCTTTCCCAACAGAGGGCACCAATGGCCAGATTACAATAGCACCAGTCAATTAACACTTAAATTTTATTTCTTCCGCCTCCTCAACTCCATGGTCCTATACAGGCAAGAAGAAGAGGCAGTAGAGAAGTGAAAAACTGAATTCTCACTTTCTTCCCTGCTAGTCCCCAACCTCTATGTTAGAGCTACGATAGGGGGAAAGATAAAAATTTTGATTAGATATAACATTAATGTTTGATTTAGACTCTTTATCATCTGCACACAACAAACCTGTGGAATCTATAATGCCATCAAGAGATGGGAAAGAATGAATGATCTCTGGAATATATTTGAAGGCATTGGTTAAAGAAAAACTTTTTTGATCGGAGCTCAGTCTATCCAATAAATTTATTACACAATACATAGAAGTCAGTAAGATGCTAAATACCTTCACATTTTCTCTGAGATTTCTCGTCAGATACTGTGTATTACATTCCCCTTATAAAATGACCCTGAGAGAAATTCCTTTTCAGGAGCTAAACCAAAGACTAAGGTAAGAGCTTACCTCTGACGATCCTTAGTTTTCCAGCCGCAACGGCCCTTCTGATTCTCTCTACCTAAATCCAGATAGAGCAGCCTTAAATTGTGGGCTTGATCACAATACCTTTGCACACAGTGATGGAGAACCCAAGCAAGAAGTTACAAATTTTGTAGCTTTAGATACTTAGTTGATAGGGTTGGTAATGAATGCGGGTAGAAAGCAATTGTTCCAGGGACTGAGTGGACCCGCCTAACTTCAGGAGACATGCAAGCAATTCGTCCTTTGTGCCCCAAGAGGACTGCAAGTGACCAAGACATTATCTGAGCCATTGTGCTCCAGGGAGAGAACATCAGCCACCCAGGATGCAGACAAAGAATCACCTGTCAGATGAAGAGTTGCTCAGAAAATCGCAGACTGCAGCTTTTGTCTGATTAACCTTTTTCCCTAAATTCAAAACCATTTACCTACACTTTTCTTCTCCTTATAAAAAAGGCTGGCTTGAGATGAGATGTAAGACAGTCTTTTAAGGTACATAACCCACCACCTTCTCAGATTGCCAGCTATCTGAATAAAGAGCCCATAAAGATTCAATCCTTGCCCCTCCGTATTGGCTCTGGTGGGCAGCACAAACTCTGACTTTTCTGGTTTCAATTGGATTTCAAGAGCAAAACACTGAGTTCTGATGTTTGTGCTTCTATTTTGTTAATGGTGTTGTTTTGTGTCAATGGTCCTCATCGTTTGTGCATTTCTATTATAAATTGTGGTAAGTTCATTCTGGAAATTGGTCTTAGGGAAGATAAAGAAAGAGCATGAAAAGAAAGAAAGGCTCCAAAATAATAGTATAAGTAGCATTGTAGCAATAAAACAATCATGACATAACTGCAACTGTAAACCAATTTTTAAAAATTATCCAGGTTTACTTTTATTCTAGAAATGCACATTAAAGAAAAGAGGTCGGGAACTCTTTCATATGAAGCCTAGATGATTATCTACTTATAATCAGTATAAAATAATTTATTCCTGTGACTACTATAATCTCAAAAAGCTTCGTAATCACAGGGGTAAATGCATCTTCTTTTGCCTTTCTAGACAGAGCTTTTAATAGACTCTTTGAGACTCATTTATAATCTATTCATGGTGTCTCAAACTCCAAAAACAACATTTTTTAAAATTATTTATTTTTTTAAATAAACCATACAAAATTTTTCCTAAGCATGAATTCACTTTTTGCTAGTTTTGATGACAAGGGTATATAGTTGTAGAAACTATGTTGCCAAGTTTCTTTAAATACTATTTTAGATAAAATACATCAAAATGAAAGATTCCATTGGTTAGATAGGAGAGAAATCCCTTATTATAAGTTAAGGTTTTTTATTTTATTTTAACCTAACTGCTAGAGGTTTTTAAAAATTAACTTTTATTAAAATATGCTAGATGTAAGAGATGTAAGTAACTGAAACACAGCCAACTTACAATCAAAATGACTGGGCATAATCACTTGCATTTGCAGAGGAAAATAGATTTTAACATTTAAGTTTAAAATTAAAAGAAAGATACATTTCACAAACCTTCATTCTTTAAAGATAAAATGTGTAGGTAGATAGTTCTTGAGAATATTGGCAGCTGGATGTTGTCAGTACTGGATGGTTTGAATGAAGCCCACTTCAAGAACTTGGAAATGATATTGTCTTCTGAAGGGTAAATCACCTTTCCTCCTACCTCCACTCTAACTGTAATCACCTAAGAATTAACCAGAAAATAGGTGGGTAAATGTCTTCAAATCAATCTAGGCAGAGTCCAGATTGTAACATGTTACACAAAAAGAGGTAAAACAGGTCTTGAAATGAACTTATAACAAAAGGATAAATTTGAATGTCATTATGTTTGTCCCAGTCTGCCCAGATTTGGGGAACTCACTGAGATGCAATATGGCTCCAGCAGCAAAGGTGTCTGGGAAATGTTGGACTCAATTCTCTGTAGCCTCAGGCTTGGCTGACTACCCAGAAAACTGGAATGCCAACCAAAGACAAACATTGTGCCCCCAGGAAGGAGGTTAATGAATATATAGAGTGAAATAGCTGCCTGGTGGTCTACATGACTACCCACCACATAGTTTTGATATTCACCCCTTGTAAAAAAGAGACCCTGTCCTGAGAGGGGTGCGGATTCTTCTGAGCCGTCCACCACTGAGAGCAGCTGCTTTGCTAGTGTCTGTAAGTTTCTCCTATTAAAGCTCTTATGAATTTGAATAAAGCTACGAATTAGTTCTGTGGAATGATTCTGACTTTTGGGGCTTTCCACCAACACCATGTTAGCGGGATATTTGGTCAAACAATGTAAAGCTTTCTAGTCTTATTGACAAGTCCTTCAAACTATTATCTGAGAGATTTGTCATGAGGTCATATGAATCCTTTCAGTGTTTGTTCTATATGCTCTCACATCATTATGATTTGGCATTTTATAATATGATAATCTATGACTATATCCCTAAGTAGACATAAAAGGAAAATTCCTACCTTGGCCTGTGTATCTTAGTAGTTAGAGCATCAGCCTGTGCACCTAAGGGTCATGTCAATTCCTGGTCAAGGGCATGTAGTATCTGGGTTGCAGGTTTTATTCCCAGCCCTGGTTGGGTTATGTGTGGGAGATAATCAATCAATGTGTGTCTCTCACATTGGTGTTTCTCTCTCTCTCTCTCTCTCTCTCTCTCTCTCTCTCTCTCTCTCTCTCCCCCCCTCCCTCCCTTTCTTCCACTCTCTCTAAAAAATAAATGGAAAAAATATATTTTGGTGAGGAATAACAAAGAAAAACAAAAAGAAAAGTTCTAGGTCCTAAAATATGGGGATAGGTAAAAAGAGAATGTGTAATATACATGAGTATGGCACAGCAACTTTCAGGACCCAGGTCCCATACATTAAGACAGGTGGCTAAGCCTGGCCAGCATGGCTTAGTGGTCGAACGTTGACCTATGAACCAGGTCACAGTTTGATTCCAGGTCAGGGCACATGCCCAGGTTGTGGGCTCCATTCCCAGCGTGGGGTGTGCAGAAGGCAGTCGATCAATGATTCTCTCTCATCATTGATGTTTCTATCTATCTATCTCTCTCTCTCCCTTCTTCTCTGAAGTCAATAAAAATCTACTTTAAAAAAAAAAGACAGGTGGCTGGTTCTGTAACTAAACAAAATATTCGTCCACCCAGCACCAGCTGAGTCAAACACTGAACATCGAGAATTGCAGTACAGAAATTATATTTGTAGTGCTACACAAAGAAGCTACACAAGTTTAAAAGCCCAAATTTGGTTTTAAAGGGTGAAAATGGGGGTAAAGTTTTTCAAGAAATGGTCAGTTTATGGGTATCTTCTGACTGGTTGGAGCTGGAGTAATAAAGAGATATTTTAGGAGTTCTGGTGATCAATCCTCCAGCACCAGGTATTCTGGGGTTTATGTGTCTGTGGTCAGTACCAGTAAGTACTAGTAATTTTCTATCTAGGGGAGGTTTTGCAAAAACAACTCAAGGTGCGCATCAATGTTTTCTGTGATTCCAGTGCCCCCAAATCCTGATTTATGTCTGAAAAAGTTGACTTAAGTAAATGTAAGGAAAAGAGACTCAGGTTGGGTTTTTTTTTTCCAGCAAGAAACTTGGAGGAGGGGGTCATGAAGGGATTCTGGCTGGGTTTCAATACTCCACACAGACTGCTCATCACTCAGAGCATCACCTGAGAAACACAAGAGAAAGTTACGCTCACACTGTCTCTGGTGGTGTCACCATGTTTTTGATACTTGACAAATATTGATATACTAGAGGCCCGGTGCACGAAATTTGTGCACGGGGGGGGGGGGGGGGGGGAGGTAGGGGTCCCTCAGCCTGGCCTGTGCCTTCTCACAGTCTGGGAACCCCGCGATCAATCTTCCCAAAAAGGTAGGCCCCGTCCACCCAGCTGGGGCTCCTCAATGGATTGCCCCTGCAGAGGGATTCCCAGGCTACCTGCTTGCCGGTCAGTGGCCTGGGCCTCCCTCTTTGTGGTGATTGTGGAGCCCCCCAATCAATTTCCCTGCTGGCCAGTGGCCTGGGCCTCCCTCTGCAGGGCAATCATGGGGCGATGGCCGGGCCCCTGACCAATCGCATAGTGCCCACCTTGGCTGGCCTGGTGCCAGTGAGTGTCATAGCGTGGTTATCTTGAAGGTCGTCCAGATGGTCATTCTGCTGTTGGGTCATTTGATTAATTTGCATGTTATGCTTTTATTATTATAGATTGATATCTGTGAAGTTCATTTCTGCCATCTTCATACTCAGTTTCAGATTCTTTACCTAGGTTTACGATCATACCTAACTTGAATATAGGCAGAAATTCCCATTACATCTTGTCATTTAACATACATGCTTATCTCCATCTTTGTCTCAGTTTCAAGGTATGAGTTAGTTTCTCAACTTGATCACACCAGAGAACTGACAAGGATGGGTTCCTGAACCCATAAAATTAAGCAGTACCCAGAAGGTGATAACCTCACTAAGATATTATTTTGAGAATAATCCTGCCATACTTAGGATTATTACTGTCACTGTCTAGGTTACTTCTTTGTTATAGGCAACAACATTTATTTTAGATGGTTTAAGGAGGGGGAATTTACAAGATTTTAGGAAGCAGATAGATTCAGGGAGGTGTAGGAAAATGGTCAGAAGCAATGCAACCAGAAGAAATGCCCAACCATGCAACAGAGTTGTTCCAACAACACCATCTGCCACTTGGCATCCATGACATCAGAGAACAGGCAACAGAACTTGCATCACAGCTGCCCCAGGAGCCTTAGATGCCTCTGAGCCAAGATGAAATCCAGTCTACACAGCCACTATCCTACATCATTTATTTCCTTCTTGTAGGACTCTGGTGGGTGCCTCTGCTGACTGAACGTGGGTCACATATAGAGCCCTACCTGCAAAGAGTCTGGGAAAGGTCATGTTTAGTTTTCCAGCCTTCATCGAAGGCTCACAGGAAGGGATCTCTAGGTGGAGAAGAATAAGGCTAAGCAGTCTCTCTACAACTTTCTTACACAAATAACTATAATCTGTAATTTATAGTCTTCATGTATTTATTACCATTTTTTCACTAATAAAAATTCATTATCGCCAAAATTGTTTTTATACCTAAAATGGATATGAAAATAAATCATGAACGTTTTCAAGCAATTGATGCCAGAAAAAATATATCTAAAACAAACAAGGATAACTAACTATGGCTACCTTGGCATTTGTTAAAAACAAGAATCCCAAATCCAAATGATTTCAGGGCTGGTAGCATAAATATGTGAAGTGCGTGTAAGATGATGGTAAGCTCTGCAGTACATGCTTTACCCCCTCCCTCTGTTGTTTGCTTTCTATTTCAATGGGGGGAGGGGACCTTGAACTTAATGGTAGGGAAAGGGAAGGAGACATTATTATCTGTAGTCAATGGTCTTCATTTCCCTCCCTGACACACTTTACCAAAAGTCCATGTGTTTATCTCCTAACTGTAGTCAGTGTGGGCTGCTACAAGCTCACAGGGGCTCCCTTCTGAGAGACTTGCCAAGAAGCAACAGCAGAAACAGCCTCCCTCAGGAGGCTATTTCCAGCCCACAAATTGCAGCCACAGATAATGACCAACTCCCCTGGGTCAGATTAACTCTAGGTGTTAGTCCTGCTCAGAATTCCCCCTGGGCTTCCACATCCCTCATTACCCAGCTTTTCCCCACCCTGCCTCAATCAGCATCCCTCACTCATTTCCTTCTGAGAACATTCTTTCAATATATCACTCAACCAAGATGCTGCTCAAGTTTTGTTTCCAGGAATATGAATAAGAAACAGCTAATATCAATATTATTATTGTAGTAGAAAACAAGGAGAAAATAGCAAAGTAAAAATAGGAGGGACAAATAATCAGTGAAGAGAAATGTTTGAGAGCTAAACAGTATTAAAAGTAAGGTAGTCATATGTCAAACTCTAACAATAGAGTATATACCTTTGTTTTAATTGTGCATGTAGCATGTTATAAAAATTAACCATATATTAGACCAAAATGAAAAAATCAAGAAATTATAAAATGGAAATAATATTAATAGCATTTGACATAATTCAATAAACCTAGTTATTAATAATAAAACTATAAGGATCCCTTCATATAAAAGTTGAAAACATTCTAATAAAAACAACTTGGGCCCAGCCAGCGTGGCTCAGTGGTTGAGCAATTGACCTATGAGCCAGAAGGTCATGGTTCAATCCCCCATCAGGCACATGCCTGGGTTGCAAGCTCAATCCCCAGTGTGGGGCGCACAGGGCAGCCAATAGATGATTCTCTCTCATCATGGATGTTTCTCTCTCTCCCTCTCCCTTCCTGTCTAAAATCAATAAAAAATATATTTAAAAAAAATCTTACATCAAGAGAGAACAAAAATCAAGATTTCATAATTTATTAACAATAAGAAATAGAAAAAGAGATCAAATCTATGAGATAAACTAAAGCACTTTCAGTTTATAAAAATAATACACAAAATGAAAATTAATTAAACATCCTACTCAAAAAGCTATAGAAGGAAAACAAAAGAAGCAAGAGGAAATTAATACAGATAAAAGCAAAAATTAATGAATTCAAAACATAAAAAGAGTTAAATAAAATCAAATTGAAAATTTTAACAGAGTAGACAGATTGCTAACTAACTTAATCCAGAAGTAAAGGAGAAAAACAAAATTATAATTGAGAAAAGAGAAATAAACCATTTAAACAGAAGGACTTTAAAAAACATCATGAGACTACTTTGCAAAATTCTAAGCAAGTCAATTGTAAGACATAGATCAAATAAATAATTTTCTAGAATAATACGACAAAGAATCCTAGTTTTCTATTCCACATGTAAAGAGCTTAGAAGTTGCCATTCCATCCTCACAGCAAATAAAAAGCAGGACAGACTGAACCCTGGCAAATATTATCAAGGTCATGTGATCAAGGTTAACCTCATCAGTGATATGTCATGTTGATAGCATGGGCCCATGGTATAATGTAATGAGAATGATACTTTACCTCTGTGGTATTCCTCCTAAAAACCCAGTCTAACCATGAAAAAGAAATCAGACAAACCAAAATTTAGGGACATTCTACAAAATATCTGACCAGTACTCTCAAAACTGTCCAGTGTATCAGAAAGTTTGAGAAACGGTCACAGACCAGAGGAGGCTACGGCAGCCTGATAACTACATGCAGGGTGATGGCTTGGGGAAGACCCTAGAACAGAAAAAAGACATTAGGGGAAAGCTAGTGAAATCTGAATAAACTTCAGAATTTGATTAATAGCAATGTCTCAGAGTTAGATCCTTAGTTGTGACAAATGTACCACAGGCACCCTATTTACCCTAATTAACAATCAGGGAAACCAAGCATTAGCACTCTTTGTCCTACTCTCTTTACAACTCTTCTGTATACCTACGTATCTTAAAATTGAAGTTTATATTTAAAGAGCAATTAAATTGCTTACATAATACTTCCAACATTTGGGTCATTTCTTTGTCTCTTGAGAGTGATTCCATTATTCTTATTTGCATGTTTTATAATTTTTGATTGAATGTCAGACATCTTAGGAAAAATAGTGAGTTGAGGTAAATAATATTTGTTCCTAGATACAGGCATTCTTGCCTTCTGCGAGGGTATAATTTCTCTCTCCTCAGGAGTTTGTCCCTCCATGGGTTTCAGATTGTGTCCTTAGCCCTCTCATGAGTTCAGGAAAAGTTATAATTTTGTCATTTATCCAGCTCTTTCTCATTGATAGGTGGGAGCATGCTCTTTTCATCTTTCTATATTCTAAGAGTAAGCAGAAATCCAGGGTGCTTTTTCTCCTGTTGGAATAGATTCAAATCAAGCATCGCTCTCTGTTCTCTTACTAGTGGCAGAAATCCATGTGAGGGGGAAATCAGGGGCATCTACAATGTGAGGCCTGAACAACAGAGTCCATCTTCTCTTTCTGTCATTTTTAAACACTGAAGAAAAAAAAGCATTACCATTGATGAGTAATTATTGACAATAATTGCCATAGATGAATAAAATCTAACCTTGTAACAGTGTTCCCTCAATTTCGTCCTAAGAATCATCTGGATTCTTATTAAAAACTAGAGGCCCGGTGCACGAAATTCGTGCACGGAGGGGGGTTGTCCCTCAGCCCAGCCTGTAACCTCTCCAATATGGGACCCTCTCACAATCCAGGACTGCTGGCTCCCAACTGCTTGCCTGCCTGCCTTTCTGATTGCCCCTAACTGCTTCTGCCTGCCAGCCTGATCACCCCCTAACAACTCTGCTGCCAGCCTGTTTGCCCCCAACTTCCCTCCTCTGCCATCCTGGTCACCCCTAACTGCCCTCTCCTGCAGGGTTGATCACCTCCAACTGCCCTCCCTTGCAGGCTTGGTCCCTCTCAACTGCCCTCCCTTGTGGGCCGGGTGCCTCCCAACTGCCCTCTCCTGCTGGCCATCTTGTGGTGGCCATCTTGTGTCCACATGGGGGCAGGATCTTTGACCACATGGGGGCAGCTATATTGTGTGTTGCAGTGATGATCAATCTGCATATTACTCTTTTATTAGATAGGATAGAGGCCTGGTACAGGGGTGGGGGCCAGCTGGTTTGCCCTGAAGGGCGTCCCGGATCAGGTGGGGGTTCCATTGGGGCGTGGGGTGGCCTGAGCGAGGGGCCTGTGGTGGTTTGCAGGCCGGCCATGCCCCCTGGCAACCCAAGTGGAGGCCCTGGTATCTGGAATTTATTTTCCTTCTACAATTGAAACTTTGTAGCCTGGAGCAGAGCCAAGCCTGGGGCTCCCTCCGAGGCCCGTAGCCATTTGTGTTGGGGTTATAATTAAAACTTTGTTGCCTTAAGTGGGTGGGCCCGGCCAGGGTGTGTAGAAAGCTTAACTTCCCCTGTTGCCGGCGGCAACCCTGGCCTGCTCTCTCAAGCTCCATTCTGCCACCATTTGTTTGAATTTGTTTACCTTCTATAATTGAAACTTTGTAGCTTGAATGGAGGCTTAGGCCTGGCAAGGGCAGGCGGAAAGCTTGGCTTCCTCTGTTACCTAGAAAACCTTGCTCTCTGTGGCTGTAGCCATCTTGGTTTGGGTTAATTTGAATGCTCGCTCTGATTGGATGGTGGGCATGGCTTGTGGGCGTGTCGGAGGTATGGTCAATTTGCATATTTGTCTATTATTAGATAGGATAAAGATTCCTCAGGACCGTTCTAGATTAACAATTCAGACTCTTCAGGAGAGGTTCCTCAGAACCCCAGAACCTCAGAACCAAGGCCCACGGGATTCCCTGGATCAGAATTGTTTGGAAAATAGTCTTAGAACACAGTCTCTTCACAATGTCTGGCTGTAAACCACATTTTGTGTTACTAGTGAATCATTTTTTATGATCAAGTCATGATAATCCTTATGCTTAACACTAAACTATGAAATACTAGGAGCTGGATGTGTGCTTGTTAAACTATAATTTCCTTTCTGGAGCTATAAAGAGAAGAAACTCAATATTGAATTTACCTTACAGTAAATTTTAGTGAGAAGCTGGTAGCAAACTAAGCACAGTGTTTCATTTACTTTTGTTTGAATAATTTCCTTTAGAAAAGTATTTAAGGACAAGAGATAACCTTTTAAACAAATTATTCCAATGCATGTAGTTGTATATGTGCAAGAACAAATCAAAATATGTTAATGAAAAACATGTGACTGACAGAGAGTAGAATCATTGCTCCAAACCTCAGGAGAGTATGTCTCAAACTGAAGTTCATTTGAGATGCTCTTTGTGAAATATCCAAGGCTGTATACTTTAGTGGAGAAGGAAGAGTTTCTAATGAGGAAAACTTGGTCTTTTATGGAAAAGACAAAGAGCATTGAGGCTTGATTTTAATTTGGGGGAAAGAGATGAAAATTCAGTGGAGAGCTCTTTGAATTTTTCTACAAACTACCTGCTAAACTTTTATTCTTGTCCCTTAGAAAGTGTTTCTTTTTTTTAATTTATTTTTATTAAAGTATAGTTGGCATATAGTATTATATTAGTTTCAGATGTACAACATAGTGATTCAACATTTATATACCTTACAATGTGATTGCAACAATAAGTCTAGTAACCATCTGTCACTGTACAAAAAAAGTTATTACAATATTATTGACTATTTTCCTTATGTTGTACACCACATCCCATGAGTTATTCATTTGATAACTGGAAGTTTGTACCTCCTTCTCTCCTTCACCATTTTCATCTACCACCACCCCTCAAACCCTCTGGGAGCCATTAATTTGCTCTCTGTATCTATGAATCTGTTTCTGTTTTATTTGTTTATTTTCTGTTTAATCATAGAGTATTTGTCATTTTCTGTCTGACTTATTTCACTTAGCATAATTCCATCTAGGTCTATCCATTTTGTAGCGAATGAAGTTTTTCACTCTTTTTTTAAAAAAATCTTTTCCATTGCTTTTCAGAGAGCGTAGCAGGGAGGGAGGGTAAGGGAAGAGAGAGAGAAACATCAGTGTGAGAGAGATACATCGACTGGTTGCCTCCCCCACATAACCTGAGTAGGTGGGGGAATGGAACCGGCAACCCAGGTACATGCCCTTGACTGGGAATCAAACCTGTGACCCCTTCATTACTCGAGTGGACACTCTAACCATTGAACCACATGGTTAGGGCTCATTCTTTCTTGTGTCTGAATAATATTTCATTGTCTATATCTATATCTATACCTATATTTATAGCTATACTGACACATTTTCTTCATCAACTCATCTATTGATGGACACTTAGGTTGCTTCCATATTTTGATTATTGTAAATAATGCTGCAATGGACATAGAAGTGCTTATGTCTTTTTTATTTCGTGTTTTTTGTGTGTGTGTTTTTTAAATAACTATCCAGGAGTGCACTTACTGGATTTTGTGGTAGTTCTATTTTTAATGCTTTTTGAAGACCTTATATAAATAACTCAACATAAAAAACAATCCATTCAAAAATGGTCTGAGGACTTGAATAAACATTTCTCTAAAGAGAATATACAGTTTTAAAACAGACATATAAAAAAATGCTCAACATCACTAGTCATCAGGGAAATGCAAATTAAAACCACAATGAGCTATCACCTCACACCTGTCAAAATGGCTATCATCAAAAAATCAACAAACAACAAGTGCTGGCAAGGATGAGGGGAAAATGGAACACTTATTAATTACTGGTAGGAATGCAGATTAGTGCAGCCACTATGGAAAACAGTATGGAGTTTCCTCAAAAACTGTTTCAGCCAGCAACCCTACTTCTGGGAATATACCCTAAAAATCCCAAAACACCAATCAGAAAGAATATATGCATCCCTATGTTCACAGCAGCATTATTTACATTGGCTAAGATTTGGAAACAGCCCCAGTGCCCATCAGTAGATGAATAGATAAAAAAAGCTATGGGACATTTACACAATGGAATACTATGCAGCTGTAAAAAAGGATCTCTTACTCTTTGGGACAGTATGGATGGACCTGGAGACTATTATGCTAAGTGAAATAAGACAATCTGAATAAAACAAATATCACATGATATCACTTATTTGTGGAATGTAATGAGCAAAATGAATTGACCAACAAAATAAGACCCGAAGTAGGGAGGCATGGAACAGACTGAAATACCTTGGTTTTGGGATTGGGGAGATGAGAAGAGATAAACCAAAAAACTTATATGCTTTATACATAGCTCATGGACACCAAGCAATAGGGAGATGACAACATGAGGGGGTGGGTAGGGGCTGGGAGAAGGAGGGTAAAGGGGAGTGGGGAATGGGAGACATCTGTAATACTATCAACAATAAAAATATATATTTAAAAAAAATATTATGATTCACTTTATTGCTGTGGTCTGGAATTGAACACACAATATATCAAAGGTATGCCTGTACTGAGTATTTCATTTTTTAAATTTTAAACCACTTTTCTGAGATATGATTGGCATGTAAAAAAATGTGCATACACAGCTTAATGAGTTGTAGGTTAAGTATATACCCATAAAACCCTCACCACCTGTAAATTCATATCCATCACTTTCAAAAGTTTCCTCCTGCTCCTTTTATTATCATTGTTTTTTTGTGTTTGTGATAAGAACACTTTACATAAGATCTACCCTCATACCAATATTTAAGTATACAATACAGTATTGGTAGCTATAGGCATTATTCCATATAGCAGGCCTCCAGAACTTATTATCTTGCAAAACTGAAATTTTGTACCCTTTGACAATCACCTTCCCCATTTTTCATTCCCCACAGCCCCTGGCAACCACTTTTCAACTCCGTTTCTTTGAGTTTGATTTTTCCCCCCACATATAAATTAGATAATACAGTATTTGTCTTTCTGTGTTTGTTTATTTAACTTAACATAATGTCCTCCAGGTCTATCCATGTTATCACTAATGGCAGGATTTCCTTCTTTTTTAAGACTGAATAATACTCTGTTGTATGTATATGCACATTTTCTTTATTCATACATCTGTCATGAACAGTTAGGTAGCTTCCATATCTTGACTATTATGGACAATGATACTATGAACATTGGAGTACAGGTAAGTATCTCTTCAAGATCCTGATTTTAATTCCTTTGAATAAATACAAAGAAGTGGGATTGCTGGGGCAAATAAGAGTTTTATTTTTAATTTTTTGAGGAGATAATGTAGTTTTAGAATGCATATAGCTAGAGGGATAAACAAAACTGTACTTTTGTCCAGAATGTTTTTGTGTTGTCTACTTTAAAAAGAAACCGCAAACTCTTAATAGTCCTAATTGCATTTTTACCAAAAACCTCACTTAGTAACTCTAGTCATAATTAAGTGCTTCATTTATTTTTAGCTTACTTAGAAAATGACTATGACTTTTAGAGCTCTGGGGACAAATTATAATTTGAATCACCACCAGTAGCCTTTTGGCTTAATATCTTTTAACCTTCTTCTTTCTTTCTTTTTTTTGTAATAGATAGATAAATGTACTTTTATGTCTACAAAATTTATTTCATACCAAATTTCTATAATTTCCTAGATCCACTATCCAACCTAACACCAGCTTTGTTTTTATTTCATACTAAAAAATTACTATGTCCATGAGGCATATATTTCTTTTCAAAGGTAAACTTTGAAGGCTTTCCTAAATACTACAGGTTCCCAATCATCATATGTTCTCTTCCTGCCTTTGCTATCCCCATCCCCTAATTCCCCATATCCACTGTGTTCACACACACTCACACACACACACACACACACACACACACACACACACACAGAACACAGACACACATTGTACATCCTCTTGTCCACAGACATCTAAACATTGTTACTAGGGCTTTTCTGATTTACTAAAGAAATTCTTTAGCAGGGAAAAAATTGACTGACGATAACAGAAAAATATGAATAGAACTAAAAAGAATGGAGTAAGTATTGTTTGGGGGAAGCAATAAATGAAGTAACTGTATGAGAAAGGGAGTTGCATGTAAGTCCCTTCCTCCATGATCCTATATAATAAAAGGCTAATATGCAAATTGTCCCCTCGGGAGTTCTAGAGACCAGGAGTTGACTGCTTGCTATGACATGTGCTGACCACCAGGGGGCAGCATGGAATGAAGGAAGGCCCCGGCCAGCAGCTGGCAGCTGGGGAATGAAGGAAGGCCCCCACTGACAGCCGGAAGCCAGGGGAAGGAAGGCCCTGATTGACCCTGATCACTGGCCAGGTCTAGGGACCCTACCCATGCACAAATTTCATGCACTGGGCCTCTAATCTTTAAAAAAAATCTTAAGACATATTGATACAGAACTTGAGAACTAGGTGAGATCTTTTATTCCTCTAGTATAAAGCCCTTCATTAACAGATTTTTTAAAAAGAAGTAAATAGTAGGTGACTTGGTTCAGGAATTTAAGTAGTTGGTAGGGAAACTAAAGTTTACAACTATCTTCCAGTTTTCAATTGAGATGCTATTTTTTTTTTTTCTGTGTTTATGCATTCTTAGCAGAGTACACTCATCCTAACCAATGTAAGACAAGACTGATATTTTCAGGTCCTCTCTTCCTGTATCGTTATCATCACAGTAGTGGTGGCAGTACATTCACCATTGTTCAGGATTATAGGGACTTAGTTACTTTCAGATTCCACAAGAACAGAAGTATGATTAGTTTAGGCTAATTAATCTGGACTTATTGGATGGATATACGAGGAAGTAAATCATATAGTAAACAGTATCTCCTATCCCATAACCAGACTTCACAGAGCACTGGAACGTTAGTACAAAGCAATTAGTGACCCAATTTTTTCATTCCCAATAGGCACACTTTGTTCTCTACTTCAGTGTTCTGATATGATGTTGATTTAGCTCATCTCTAAATGTAATGCTCTTGTTTTTACTAATAATAGACTTCTTTCTCTTTCTGTGTGTGAGTCTTTAATACCAACATCTTAGAAAAATGGCAGTCACCATTCAATATGGAATAACACAAATAAGACAGAGCACTAGTATATGGCCACTTCAACCAACAGATTTGGTTCCTTGGATCAGATGCTCATCCTTACTTCAATGAGCTCTGGTGACTTTGGGGGCACAAAACATGGCATCATGACCTAATGATTCCTCAGTGAAACCATAGCACTATGGTTTCCAAAAGGATCATTGTAACTGTAAGCATTTCACATGGCCTAGTTTCTGTAGAAACAAACTCTGAAAAAAATATACAGTGAACTAATATATAATACTAGAGGCTCAGTGCATAAAATTTGTGCACTCAGGGGGGTTCCTCAGCTGGCCTGCACCCTCTTGCAGTGGGGAGCGGACCTAAGCCAGCAGGTGGACATACCCCAAGGGATCCTTAGTGCTGCTGCGGAGGCAAGAGAGGCTCCTGCTACCACCGCTGTGCTCACTGGCCATGAAACCATCTTCTGGCTGAGAAGTGCTCCCCCTGTGGGAGTGTACTGACCACTAGGGGGCAGCTCCTATGTTAAGCATCTGCCCCTTGGTGTTCAGTGCATGTCATAGCAACTGGTCGTTCTGCCGTTCAGTCTATTTGCATATTAGCCTTTTATTATATAGGACTACAGGCCTGGTGTGTGAAATTTGTGCACTGGAGGGTTGTCTCTCAGCCCATCCTGCACCCTCTCCAATCCTGCACCCTCTCCAATTGGGCCTAAACTGGCAGTCGGACATCCCTCTCACAATCCGGGACTGCTGACTTCTAACCACTTGCCTGCCTGCCTTCCTGATTACCCCTAACCACTTTGCCTGCCAGCCTGATCACCCCCGTAACTGCTCCCCTGCCAGCCTGATTGATGCCTAGCTGCTCCCCTGCCAGCCCGATTGCCCCCAACTACCCTCTCCTGCTGGCCCTATCACCCACAACTGCCCTCTCCTGCTGGCCATCTTGTGGCAGCCATCTTGTGAAGACATGTGGGTGGCCATCTTGTGGCAGCTATCTTGTGACAACATGGGGCAGCCATCTTGTGATGACACGAGGGTGAGATGCCACCTAGGCTTTTATTAGTATAGATATGTGTAGTATGCATAAAGCAGTGACATTTCTGATTGAAGTTGAATGTACTCAGTAGTTACTCCTGAAACTACATTAATAATGTTGATAAAAGTATAGGGGGGGATAAGGGGGAGCCAAAATAAACCTATACAGACAAAGAGAAAGGGAGAAGAGAAAACAAAAAGAAGATTTTGGAAGCTAGAGAGCAGATGTTTGGTAACTGACAGCATTACTGAGCAATTTGAATTGTAAACTGGTAATATGGAAACCCAAGAAGCAAACCAATTACACCACACAACCCAGGGGAAGAAAGGAAGGCACCAGGCACCTCTGGAAGTAAGAGTAAAAGTGGGGTAAGAGCAAGAGAATGTGCTGAAATCTGCTGAACAGTGGGATCCACATTCCTCTGCCTGCCCTGGCAGAAGCCTGCAGCGTTATTCTCTAGAGAGGATCACACAGAAGGTGCCTGAAACAGGACAGTGATGTAGCTGAGACAGAGCACCATACAGAGCAAACAGCCTTCTAACAGGACTGAGGATAGAGAACCCCAGCCACCAAGTTGCTACCTGGGACTTAGGAACACTGTCCTGGGGAATTTTACTAATAGGAGTTCCCCAAACAAATGGCCTAGTCAAGTCACCCAGTGGAGCATCCCTCATGCAACACACCCTGATCCTGTGAACAGAGCTTCCCATCAACATTTTACTGCCTATCCTTCAATATGATTGAACAGTATCCCCAGCTAATTCAAGAAAAGCACAGAAACAAGAATACAGGGAACAGTAACTTGGTGGGAACAAAAATTAAGGAGTGTTTTTTTGTTATGTCCCCTATTAAATCAAGCTCTCTGTGGCCCCACCCTTTGCAAGGTTGTACTGCTGCTCCTCCCGGGAACAGAGTCCACTTCTCCACCCTCTATAATCTGGGCTGACTTGTGATGGGCTTTGACTAACTGACCAATGGTGGGGTAAGTGTGCATCTAGGAAGTCTGGAAGCCACTGCTCTTGCCCTCATGGTACCCGGAAACTGCCCAGCCAACCACAGAGTCATGAAAAATTGTAAACTGAATTGTTACTTTAAACCACTAAGTTTGACATATGTTCATTTTAAGATTGCATAAGAGTCATGATGGTATTAGCTTTTTAAAAATTATACTTAACCAACAGCTAGGTTCTCACTTTTCTTAAGTTAAGAGATGATGTCTAAAATTAAAAAAACAAAATAAACATGTTACTGCAATGGAGGTTAATATCAAAAGAATCCATTTAAACTTGAAATTTCTGCTTTTCCTAACAAACTTTGAAGAACTTTTGTTCTCTTAAAGCCTTGTGCAAGTATAACTACATTCCAAAATATAAAAGACAAATAACTTAAGAAGAAAACATACCAAAACATTCATGATGTTGTTTGCTTATCTGAATGGAAGATTGCAAGAGATTTTTATTTTGCTTGCTATATAGTTCTCCATTTTCTAAATTTTCAACATTGAGTATATATTCCTTACATAATAAGAAAGAAAAAAAAGAACTCTGAGAGATAAAGAAAACAGTAAGATAGAAAGCTCTCTTAACCATGTTTAATTGATTATGCTTAATTCCCAGGCTTTCCCAGTCCCCACATCCCTTCCCAGTCTCTTTCTGATGTCTGTATGTTTTCATATCTTTCCTGTTCTTACATATAATGAGAAAATTAGCTTCTGTACAAAAGTTCAATTTATTTTAGGATCTTAGTTCTTCCTGAACACAAGGCTTCTCTTGCCTGTATATTTCAGTTTTCTTTGATTTCTAACAATCCTCAGCACGTCTCCATAACTTTTTGTCCCTACTGTATCCTAACACTAAGACTCCTGGCTCTGCCTACATATTCTATCCTCCCCCTCCCCCATCAGGAGACACAAACTCACATGATTTGATTAGCCGACTAAAGAGTGATTCAATATTTCTGTGTCGAATTATGATCCACCTTCCCGGGCTGCTTTTCTCACCATCTGGGCTAAGGTCAACCAGAAGAATGACACAAGTTTCACTGGTCTCTAGTTTCACTCCCTGTGAGATTTATTTATTCATTTAATCTTTATTGTTGAAAGTATTACATATGTCCCCTTCCCCCGCCCCCCCGCAACCCCTATTGACCCACCCCATCCCCCACCCCGGGTCTTCACCACCCTATTGCTTTTGCCCATGAGTTATGCATATATGCATACAAGTTCTTTGGTGATCTCTTCCAATCCACCCCCACCTTCTCTCTGAGATTCCACAGTCTGTCCCATGATTCTATGTCTCTGGATCTATTTTGTTCATCAGTGTATATTGTTCATTAGATTCCACATGAGTGAGATCATGTGATACTTGTCTTTCTCTGACTGGCTTATTTCGTTAGCATAATACTCACCAGGTCCCTCCAGGCTATCTCAAAGGATAGGAGAACTTTCTTTTTTATAGCTGCATAGTGTTCCATAGTGTTAATGTCCCACAGCTTTTTTATTCATTCATCTACTGATGGGTACTTGGGCTGTTTCCAGATCTTAGCTATTGTAACTTCCATTGCTATGAAAATAAAGGTGCATACATTCTTTCTGATTGGTGTTTTGGGTTTCTTAGGATATATTCCTAGTAGTGAGATTACTGGGTCAAATGGCAGTTCCATATTTAATTTTTAAAAAAAATATATTTTATTGATTTTTTACAGAGAGGAAGGGAGAGGGATAGAGAGCTAGAAACATCGATGAGAGAGAAACATTGACCAGCTGCCTCCTGCACACCCCCCACCGGGGATGTGCCCACAACCAATGTACATGCCCTTGACCGGAATCGAACCTGGGACCCTTCAGTCCGCAGACCGACGCTCTATCCACTGAGCCAAACCGGTTTTGGCCATATTTAATTTTTTGAGGAAACGCCATATTGTTTCCCATAATGGTTGCACCAGTCTGCATTCCCACCAGCAGTGTACTAGGATTCCCTTTTTTCCACATCCTGGCCTGCACATGTCATTTGTTGATGATAACCATTCTGACAGGTGTGAGGAGATACCTCATTATCATTTTAAATTGCATATCTCTGATGATCAGTGACTTTGAGCATTTTTTCATATGTCTCTTGGCCATCTGTATGTCCACTTTGGAGAAGTGTTTATTTATGTCCTTTGCCCATTTTCAAATTGGATTGTTTGTCTTCCTTTTGTTAAATTGTAAGAGTTAATTATAAATTTTGGATATTAACCCTTTATCAGCTGTATTATTGCCAAATATGTTCTCCTATACAGTGGGCTCCCTTTTTATTTTGTTGATGATTTCTTTGTGCAAAAGTTTTTTTTTATATATAATCCCATTTGTTTATTTTCTCCTTAGTTTCCTTTCCCTTAGGAGATATACTCACAAATATATTGCTACCAGAGATGTCTGAGATTTTGCTGCCTATGGTTTATTTTTATGGTTTCATGACTTACATTTAAGTCTTTTATCCATTTTTAGTTTACTCTTGTGTATGGTGTAAGTTGGTGGTCTAGTTTCATTTTTTGCATGTATCTGTCCAATTTTCCCAACACCATTTATTGAAGAGACTATCTTGACTCCATTGTATGCTCTTGCCTCATTTTTCAAATATTAATTGAGCATAATGACTTGGGTCAATTTCTGAGGTCTCTGTTCTGTTCCATTGATCTATGTGCCTGTTCTTGTGCCAGTATCAGGCTGTTTTGATTACAGTGGCTTTGTAGTATAATTTGATATCTGGTATTGTGATCCCTCCAATTTTGTTCTTCTTTCTCAAGATTGCTTCAGCTATATGGGGTTTTTTAGGTTCCATATACATTTTTTGAGTATTTGTTCTAGATCTATGTTAGTATTTTAATGGGGATTGCATTGAATCATTGAATCTATAGATTGCTTTGGGTAGTATACTTGTAGACATTTTAATGATGTTAATTCTACCAATCCATGAACAAAGTATATTCTTCCACTTGTTTATATCTTCCTCTATCTCTTTTTTCAATGTTCTGTAGTTTTCCAAGCCTGTGAGATCTTTGACATTGAATGTCGTTGCTCACCGTATAATAGCACAGCCCAGTCTGTCTACATTATTGCCCAGGTCACAGACTGATCTGCATGAAACATAATCTCCAGGAACATAAGTTAGGGTCCTACAGAGCTGATCATTTAAGAAGACTAACTGTATGAGAAAGATTTTTCTAGAGTATTAGTTCTTTTGTTTTCAGAAGGAAGGCTAATTTCGCAAATAAAATATTATGGAGACAGGGAAGGCCAGAAGGAAGGGCAGATAAGAATTTGCCTTTCACTAAAACGTAAATATTTTATATTGAAAGCTGAGATTAGCTTTTGCTCTGGTGTTTGGATTTTATTCTCCAGCTAGAATTTGCTTTTTCAAACTGTAGCAGGAATATTATAATACAACAGCATTTCCTAACATTGCCACTATGCTGCCCTCAAATTTCCTGGGTCACCTCTTTAAATTTTGCTTCAGATTACACATATAAGTAATACTTTTATAAAGCACATATTTTTAAATATCTGCATTCTTAGTGGAAAAACAAATCTCCCTCATGCTCTTTCTCCACCTACATGGGGGATAAATGGAGGAAAAGGGAGAAAATGGTTAAAAACTAAGGGCAGGACCATGAGTAAAGTTTTTGCTCTCATCTGAAAACGTATCAGTCAATGGTTTGAATAAGCAGCTGTAAGAGCATGAGAAGATCCTTGTGTTTACATGGAACACAGCCTGTATTTATATACAGTGCAAGGTCTTCATGTGTCAACACTACATGTGGCTGCAGCCTCTCCCTAAGGAAATAACACCCACTTCCTTTGTGTTGAGGGACTAAGAAGCTCTCCACGGTGTCAGGGAAACCACCCAAGGGGAAAAGAAGGAACCAACTCTAATACATGAAGGAATTTTGAGAAATACTGATTTATAGCAAGAAAAACATTTTTAATTTACTATTAAGGGGGCGGGGCAGTGATGTCGGTCACATCAAAAAGGGGACATTAAATTCTGTCCTATACAGCTGTGAGCAATAACAATATGTAGTTGAGACTTTTTATGTAAAGGCACTATTGACGGTAGAAGTCAGGTTCTTGCAGTGTCTCAAGAAAAAGCATTTTTGGGAACCCACAAGGAAGGATGAGGTCTGGTGGTGCTATTTATTTGTGAGGCAAAATCAAAAGGATGTCCCTCTGATTGCCCATCTCCATCTGTCCCACCATGGAAAATCAGGGCCAGAAACAGAGTCAGTGTTGAGATTCTGTGCCATGTTAAAGCTTAGTCCCGAGCCAGCATTGGCTAATTCAGCTTGTGTTCCCAGCTGCAATCCATTGCTTTCCTGCTGTATCCAGGCTCCTTCCTGGAGCCAGTGTTTGGCCAGCAGCTATGTGGCTACTAGGGCCACCTGGCTACTATGGAGAGAACAGGCAAGTGCAGGGAGCACAAGCAAGCGAGAGAGAGCTTCTTTGCTCCCCTGGCATTATGTATTCTTGGGCTTGGGAGGAACCAAGGGTTTTTTCAAAATAACCAATCAACTTGCCAAGCTTTGGGGGACTTCTAATGGGGTCCACCCCTCTAACCAATGATCTTTTTTCCAGGTTAGAATGACAGGTCACTATGGTTGCGTATCCCCTCCCCATCCCCCCGTGCCATTTTGATTTTATTGTGCATGCTCAACAATGCCTAACTCCTCCGTTCTCTTTTCCTCATTAATATCTAGCTAGCTATGGTAACAGTATCATAAAAAGTAAAAAGACTAAAAAAAGTGAGTTCTGTGGATGAAAATAAAGGCCACATACCAGCCTGAGTAGCTCAGGGAAAGCCTGCATGGCATAGGATGGTCTAAAATTAAAACTTTAAGCCCTAACTGGTTTGGCTCAGTGGCTAGAGCGTCGGCCTGCGGACTGTAAGGGTCCCAGGTTCAATTCCGGTCAAAGGCATGTACCTTGGTTGCAGGCACATCCCCAGTGGGGAGTGTGCAGGAGGCAGCTGATCGATGTTTCTCTCTCATCGATGTTTCTAACTCTCTATCCCTCTCCCTTCCTCTCTATAAAAAAATCAATAAAACATATTTAAAAAACAACAACAAAAAAAAAAAACTTTAAGTAAAAGCAGTTTATAGTGGGTAGTCATGTCTAGGACAGTATCTTCCCTGACAAAGATCAATCTTTACCTTAACTGAGCCTATTGTCTTTTTGCATCTAAGATAACATCCTTGTGAAATGTCAGGGTAACTTGTAACTTCCCTTTTACGGGACCTCTCAGGGCACAACCAAATGCGCCTGAACACCAGGAAGGTGATCATAAATTCCTTCATTGTTATTGTTATTTTATTGACTGCTAACTATCCTGTACCCATCTGGGTAAAGAAGTATGTGTCTATGATTTTACTTTTTATCTAATCCCATAGGTTTCCCCCACCACACTTTGCTTTCTCCCGCCTCCCTACTCTATCACCAATGGATTTCATGGAACCCACTTATGTCTCCTCAACTTGATTGTAATGTATAAACAAGGTGAAAAACTGCCATTCTCCGGAGCATTATCCCAATCTGTTGAGATTCTGCTTCCTGCAACTGTCGACAGTTTGGCTCAAATAAACTCACAAAAATTCTTTTCAGGTTTGAGTGTTTTTACGTTAACATTTCTTATATCTCCCTCAGTCTATGGACACAGCTTACTGTGCCTGGTGTAGTAAGGGGGACTGGAATCGGTGGGTGTAGGGGCCTGCATGGGACATTTAGGTCACATACCTGGATTTAGAGAGCTTTTGGAGGATGACAGTCTGGTTTGTTTGTTTTTATTTGTTAGGGTGTATTAACATTTTTTTAATTTTATAAAATAAAGAAAAAGAAGTCAAAGAGATAGAAAATTGTGATAGAGATTAAAATATTAAAGTCTACAAAGAATGAGGATGGGATGGGAAAGTTAATTACTAACATCTATTCTGATTCTTTCACCTGTATTTTATCAGAGTTCTGGCATCTCACTTTAAATAAAACCTTTATCTTTTTCTTGAACCTCATTTCATTTTTTCTTTCTCTTATCTCCAAATGTCCATATTTATTGCTTCACTCTTCTTAATTTCCTGCACTTGTCTATCCTCCGCTACTTTCTATTTTTATTTCCTTCATTGCACGAGAATACAAAATATAGAACAAAATGGCATTTTTTTTTTAATAAGATGGGAACAATTTCACAGAAACGTGGAACATTTGGGAGATCAGTTTAATTCTACTTCTCCTCTCCTCTGCAAAAGCAAAGAGGGAAAGAAAGAGTGGGGAGCAGGAGGGGGGTCCCACGGGTAATACGCAGTGGCTTTGGCAGGCAATTGAGCCCAAGCTTGAAGCACTAAGGACTGGCCCAGTCAAAACCTGGGGAATAAGAGTGCTAGTGAGGGGCAGGGGATGGGATCAGTGGTGAGCACAAAACAAACAGAGAAATGTGTAAATTTGTTAACATTTATAGCCAATACTTTCAGTGGTGTTAATGTAGGAAATATCTAAACCTGTAAGAACTTTCGTGGATTTATTTCGGCCAAACCAAACGGAGGACAATTGTTGGGAAGCAAAGATCTCAACAAATTGAGGAAATGTTCCAGAGAATGGCAGTTGTGCACTTTATTTTATTACAATCAAAGAGGGAGGCTTAAGGGAGGTTACATGAAGTCCATTGGTGATAGGTAAGGGAGGTGGGAGAAAGCAAAACTGGAAAATCTCTGGGATTGGATAAAAGGTGAATGGAACAGACATATACTTCTTTTACATAGGTGGGCATACCACAGTAAACAGTTAACAATGAACAGGATAACAATAACAGTGAAGGGCTCTGTGGTCTCCTGCTGTGATGGGAGGTTGTGGCCTGAGGGCTCCGGGAAAAGGAAATTACCCAAAGGTGTGTTACTATTGGTGCAAAAAGACAATAAGACAGGTAAAGCTTGACTTTTGTGAAGAAAGATACCTGCCCAGAACATAATTAGAAAGTTTTGATTTCACACCATCCTATGTGATTCCTTTCAGTCTCTGAGTTTGTAAGGCCACCATGCAGTCCTCCCTTGAGTGTCTCAGGTTTAGAACTAGTATGTGGCCTCTTTTTCATCCACAGTGGTTAGAGCAAAAGTATGATAATCCATGATAAGGGCTTTTGTTCCTGTTAGGTCTCATCAAATAATTGAATCAATAACCGTCCCCCAGGAACTGGCTTTTCAGGCCATTTCACTACGGACATTCCCTTTGCTGAAGACCACTTTTCACTTGTGGTGACCACATCCCATTTTCTCCCCTCTGGGTATGCATAAAGAAGTCTCCGCCCAGAAAAAGCCTGCCAAAAGTCCTTTAAAAGCCGCTGACCCCCGTGTGTGGATGATTGAATAAATTTGTATTCGCTCACCATTCTGGCCTTGTGCGTGCATTCCTCCTTTGGCAACCTAACAGTCCCAATAGTATCACATGGCATACAAGTATATTATTTTTAAAAACCATGAATGCTTTCATGTATACTTTAATAGTTCAACATTACAATAGGAGAACATATATGGGAGAGATTAAAATAATAATGGGAAGAGCTAAAAAAAGAAATTCCCATGAACAAGTGAGAATAGAGCAGTCCATTCCACAGACATCACAGGGAAAGGAAGTTTGGAGGTGAAAAATAAGCACTAAAACCTAGAGGTAGGCATGCCCTTGTTTCTGAAGTTTCTTCACTGTATCACTCTGAAATCAGTTCCTCTGTGATTTCAGCCCACCTACCAGCCTATTTCTCCTGTCCCTGGATTCACACACACTAAAACTGTTCATTCCTGAAAAGAAGCCTTTTAATAATGACTTGGGTTATTTTATTGAGCAGGGTGATTTGCTTTCCCCGGGGTTCTTGTCCAGGTGGATTTGAAGAATGAAGCCACGGACAAAAGGTGATAGGTGAAAAGTACAGAACCTTTACTGCAAGCAAACACTAGCTCTAAAACCTTAATTCTAAATTCTAAGCCTAAGACTCTGTCCCTCTGGGACAGAGGGGCCTCTTACAAAGGTGACCACTACTTTCTTTGTCCTGAGGCATCAAATAGGCTGGAGACCCCCCTTTTCTACGGTGGGTCCTTAGCCCTATAATCAGCTTTCATGACCCCCACATCTGCACTTTTCCTCGTTTGGTCATTTGTTTAGGTTGGAGTCACTTTTGATGTATCTTATAGCTCTCCCAGTTGTGCTGGCAGAGAAAGTCTAATAGCCTCCTAGCTACTCAGGTCAGGGCTTCTTTTGGCCTAACTCAGTGGTCGGCAAACTCATTAGTCAACAGAGCCAAATATCAACAGTACAATGATTGAAATTTCTTTTGAGAGCCAAATTTTTTAAACTTAAACTATATAGGTAGGTACATTGTTATTAACTTAATTAGGGTACTCCTAAGCTGGCCTTTTCTAAAAACTCAAGGGGCCAAAGAGCCGCATGTGGCTCGTGAGCCTCAGTTTGCCGACCACTGGCCTAACTTATGGTAACTTTAATTGCTCAGGCCCAAGATACCCCTGTCTGTCCTTGATTTATGGTCACTTTAATTGCTCAGGCCAGAAATATTTCTATTTGCCTGTGGCATTTCTCTATCCTCTGTACAAGTAAGATAAACATGCTGGCATCTTCAAGTCTCCATTATGTATTCCTCTCCCATAGACCCTCCTTATCTCTAAGACTCCCTAAACCTGCCTAATTAAGCTAGATAGCTAACCCTTTCAATCATTGCTGATTCTGTGTGAGTCTTCTGTTAAGATGGATCTTCTGTTTTTTCTTAAATGAAAATTTTAAATGTTTCATAACTGTCATAGTTTTGAATCACTTTATTATCTCCATTGTTTTCTTCTAAATCAGTTCCATATTGGTCACAGCCTTTCAAATGTGTTGTCAAAGTCATTTTGATGATGACAAAGCAAAACTGGATTGCAAGATCTTCGACTTCCAAATGCAAATTAAATAAAGGACAATCCAAAATGACGAATCTGTTACAATCGTAGAAAATCTGGGGGCTTTTGTATGTGGCTCTGAACTCCAAAGAAGTATTATTAAGTGGGAAACTGAATGACTAAATCCTAAAAATTTTCACTAATACTGTCACTGGAGGGAAATATATGGTGAATAGTCAGCACAGGAAAATCTTGAGAGTGGAAGCCACTAAGATTTACCTCTAGCTCTTAGAAGCTCAGCAGAGGCAGAAAAATGTTAAGATTATCATTGTCCAGGGGTTAATTCCAAAATAGGGGAACAATTCACAGCCTGAAGCCAGTGTCTTGAAAATACAATACACCTTGCACTAGATAATGTAGACCCTATGCAGTCTAGTGGGCCATTAACAAAATATTAAGCAGGAACTCAGCATTCAAGTCCTATGCCTTCAGCTCCAGCTCTCACATGTATTTCAAATTTCAGAAAGGAGGATAAAATATAGTCACCAATCTTCAAGCAAAAGATAAACCAGTCTTAAAGTATTAAGGCTATCAAAAAGAACTCAACCACTTTACAACAAAACATTGAGCATATCTCAATAAAATTGTCCACATTAAAAAAGAGCAAGAGGGGAGGAGGAAGGCAAAAAACATAACAAAGAAAAAATAAGCAAACAGAGAGAAGAAGGAGGAGGAAGAGAGGGATGAGAAATAAGCATGCTAAAGCAGATGATGAATGCTTTATGAAAGAAAACCTTTTCAAGATAAAGAAAAGCCCCCCAAAGTGTCTTGAGCCACAAAAAAATCTATGAACAGGAATTCAATAAAACACAAACTAAAGGAGAAGATGATAAAGCAACTATAAATGGCTAAAGAAACGAATGGAAAAAACACACATTATTTTGGAACTAAACAATAGCTTAGAATTAGAAAGGAACAGTGTTGATAATCCCATAAAGAAAAGGCTTGAGATAATCCCTATAATACAGAAAATGAAAAACAGATTAACCTTTTGCACTCGGATGTCGAGTGTGACTCGACACGGTTAGCATCGGTAGCAGCTCGTATGTTGAGGCACACTCGACACGTAGTTTCACCGCGGGGCCGGGGAAGGGGGATTTTTGTCTATTTTCAGTATCTTTTCTTGTTTTCTTTAGCATGAAAGGGCAAGTAAAATGTAAATGCCGTCTCAATTGATGCCAAAAAAGAAAAAATGAAAAACCGATAACGCATGTGAAATTTATTAGGAAACTAGTACATGATCTTGTTGGAGAATTCAGAGATGGTACACTAACTTCCAGGGGTAGATTATTATCCACTAACTTAGAGCAACGTTTAGATGGAAAGCTCCATATAATCACACCTCACCCTAACAAAAAACACAAAGATTATGTTGTTTGTTCTAACAGAAAAATCAAAGGAGGAAGAAGAGAGACGATTTATATTTGCGAAACATGTGAATGTAAACCAGGTCTTCATGTGGGTGAATGTTTCAAAAAATATCACAACATGAAAAATTATAGAGATTAAAATTACTCTTTGAATGTATCAGTAATTTGAAATATAAAAAAATCCAAATAAATAAGTTTGTATGAAAAGAAACTCCAGTTTTTTATTCTACTGCCACGCTTTTTAAAATCTGGGGTATTTAAAAAATTAAATCCCGAGTAGAATAAAGGAATCGAGAAAAAAGCAAGCGAGTGCAAAGGGTTAAAATGATTGGCTATAACATTATATATATACTAGGGGCCCAGTGCACGAATTCCTGCACCTTGAAAGGAACTGTGGGCCGTGAGGCTGCAGTGGGCACAGGGGTGGGTCTTGGCCCATCCTCCATGCCCCTGCCCAGCCCCTACGCCGTGGTCCCCCAGTCCCCGTCTGATGACAGCCCTGCTCCCACTGCCGCCGCTCCCAGCCCTGCTCGCACCCGCTGACAGTGCGGAGCAATTGGGGCCATTGCCAGCAGCAGGTGTGAGCTGGGCCAGCGTCATCAGCGGGTGCGAGCGGTGGCTGCTGCCCTGATCACCCCTCAGGAGCAGGGGGAGGTGGAGAAACCCTGAGGGGCGATCGAGGCTGGCAGCTGGAGCTCGCACCTGCTGATGGCACCGAGCAATCAGACTGGCGCCAGGCACCGGCAGTGGGTGCAAGCAGCAGCTCAGGCACCAGCAGTGGGTGCGAGCGGGGCTGGTGCCAGCAGCAGGTGCGAGCGCCAGGTGGAACCACGGCACGCTGGAGCAACCAATTTTCAGTAACCACCAGAGGCTTTCCCCAATGACAGCAACTGACGCCCCGTTTTGGTCTGGCGCCCCCGCTCACCTGCTCCACCATCCCACCGCAGCTGATGCTCACCATGTTCCACGCTCTGCCGCCTGCTGCCGATGCCTGCTATGTTCTGCGTGTGCCCCCTGGTGGTCAGCGCATGTCATAGCGACCAGTTGTTCAGTTGTTCAGTTGTTCCGCTGTGGTCTCTTTGCATATTAGCCTTTTATTATATAGGACTAGAGGCCTGGTACACGAAATGTGTGCACTCGACTGGGGGCGGGGGAGGTGGGGGAATCCCTCAGCCAGGCCTGAGCCCACTCACAGTTCAGGAGACCTCAGTCAACAGTCAGACTTCCTTAGTACTCTGCTGCATTCGCCAGCCATGAGCCTGGCTTCTGGCTGAGCGGCACTCTCCCTGTGGGAGTGCACTGACCACCAGGAGGCAGTTTCTGCATTGAGCGTCTGCTCCCTGCTGGTCCATGCACATCATAGCAACCAGTCAATCAGTTGTTCAGTCACTTAGGTTTTTATATATATATAGATATTTTTTATATTATATTACTGAATGTAATTAGAGGTCTGAAGAATAATTTCCCTGAAATGAAGACAATTTAAATATATAGACCAAATGGGCACATTGTGATCCAAGGAAAATGAATGTAGAATTATCTATGTAAACATACCCTACTCAAAATTGTTATACTTTAAAGACAAAGTTTAGAGATTTCCTCATGTATGGGGCCAGGTGTGGAAAATCTCTGTACCTTACTTTTAATTTTGCTATGAAGCTAAACAGCTCTAAAAAAAAATTAAGTCATTAAAAAGAAAAGAGTGAAAGAGCATTCTCAGTTATTTCATAGGAAAAGAAAATCACTATAAAGGGAAAAAGTTATTCTGACAAAATAAGTCAGTAATGTTCTACAAAATAAAAAATACATAGCCACGTACTTTATGCCCAACCTAGTTGCCTGCTCTTCAGGTATATGAAATTACTTCCACATAACTTTATATCTATGAATCTATCCTTTCATAAATACTTTAATGTTTTAATTCACTTTTTTTTCTAGTTACATGTTTACTGTTTGGAGTGATATTCACCTAAGGTTAAAATGCTTATTTCTGAGTTATGGGTAAAGACAATAGTTTTTCTGTTTTTCTTTGTACTTCCCTGTATTACTTGAGTATTTTAACATGTATCTTCAAAAAGTGATAACACCTAAAAGGATTCTAGAAAAAGTAGTTTCAGTTTAATCAAGTTGATATGGTTGGTAAACCAACACATTAGCAGCCTACTAAGCGAACCAGAGGAAGGCTGTATTATGAGCATTATCATGAGAAAATGCAATGAGCAATGAATAAATCTAATTTTTATATTTTATTTATTATGCACTAGGAATGTTCTAAAATATAGTAATTCATTTAATCTCCGCTGTAAGGTAGACACTAATTAATATATATATATTGATCTCAGAGAGGAAGGGAGAGAGAGAGATAGAAACATCAATGATGAGAGGGAATCATGGATCAGCTGCCTCCTGCAGGCCTGCTACTGAGGATCGACCCCACAAATCAGGCATGTGCCCTGACCAGGAATCAAACCATCACTTCCTGGTTCCTAGGTCGATGCTCAACCACTGAGCCACGCGGGCTGAGCGGTAGATACTATCCAAATTTTACAGGTTGGGCAACTGAGACACACAAAAGTTCAGTAGTTTAAGACCGTACAACTCATTAATGATGGAGTCAGGATTTGAATCCAGAGAGAGTGGCTCCTTTTTAACCATTAAACTACATAGAAAAGACAATGTTTTATTCACTATTTACCTATTGCTATAAAACAAATTACAACAAAATTTAGCTGCTTAAAACAACCATCATTAATTCAAGCAGGACTCAGCTGGGCAATTCTTCTGCTCAGTGTAGCATCAATTGAAGTCAAGCTTGGTTTTTCAGCTGATAAGTGAAGTCCAAGGCGGCTTCCCTTGCATGGCTGGCCTGTTGTCAGGGATGGTTGGAAAGCTGGGCTCAGCTGGAACAGTTGGCTGGAGGTCCTACACATGACATTACAGCTGACAGGCTCAGGAGAGTCAAAAGAGAGAGTCAGAAGCCCCATAAGAGTGTTCCAAAGGAATCTGATGGAAACTACAAGGATTTTTATAACTTACTCTGAAAAATTCCTTCTGCTACATTCTATTGGTGAAACAACTTACAAAACCCCACCCAATTCAAAGGGAGGATATTAGACTCTCAATGGAGAAATAGCTAAGAATTTGAGACCATTTTTAATCTACCACAGATATTTATTTAAATAAATTTAAGAACTAGTTCCTCAAACTTTGTAAGCCTATAACTATCCTGATATACATCAAAATAGTAATGTTCTTAATGACCTGTACATATGCATTACCTGAACTACAAATTAGGGGACTTACTTTACCCTCTTGTTGATGACTAAGTAATCCTGAGCATATTATTTAAACTCTCGGTCAATTTTTTCATCTATAAAATAATGATTTTAGGACTATTTAAAAGTCTTTTCTCTCAGAATCTTAAAATTATAGGCTGGAGACATGATGCTAACATGTGGGACAGAGTGCAGAGAGGACTGCTCTCCTTCCTGCTTGCTGCCTATAACAGGAGGTGGTTGTGTGTTACACAAGGATCTGGCAGGGAGGTACATGGGGTGAGATATTTTCCAGGTCTGTTTCAGCTTTAAATTTATCATCTGTTATCTGATACTTTTAATCATATCTAACTGCATTCGACATGATTAGATGTGTCTAGCGACAACCTCAAAATATTAGGGGATGAATACAATTAAAGTTTACAATCAATGCATGTGTGGGAGGGCAGGGGGGGGCAATTTTTGCTCCATGAAGTCATTCAAGGACAGAGGGACTTTAAATAGTAACCCTGCCACCTCCTATGAACTCATAGACCTCAATTGAATTCTCCAAACCCAGTTGGCTGGCAGAGGAAGAGAGAAAGCCAGGAAAATCACACAGTTGTCCTTATGCCTATAGATTAATCTGATAGTGGTTAAGCCCTTCTGCATTCCATTGGCCAGAGCTCAGTTATATAGCAACCTTAGGAATAAAAAGTGAAGTCTACCTGTGAGCCCAGAAGAAAAGGAAATAGATTATGGTGAGTATACAGCTATCTGACACACAGTCTAATCTTTAAAGCAGGGATGCATCATGATGTTGAGCAAATCCAGATGAATCTTATATAATAAAAGCCTAATATGCTCAGTGTCTGGTTGTCTGTTCAACCAAAGTGTAATCTTACCTAATAATAGACAAACATGTAAATTGACCGTACCTCTGCCACACCCACAACCAATCAGTGTGAGTATGCAAATTAACCCAACAAAGATGGCGGTTAATTTGCATACGTAGGCACCCAGCGGCCTGGGTCCCGGGAACATCCTTAGCACACAGGTCACTCCGAGGTAGGCCCCGTGTGAGCCCTGAGCAGCCTGGGAAGGGCCTAAGCCAGTGGGCTCCTGGGCACGGCCGAGCCTGCCATTGGAGCCGAAGGGGTCCTGCCCAAGCCTAAAGCCTCAGCCAGAGGCTTTAGGCCTGGGCAGTAGTGGAGCAGGCCATTGGAGGCGTGGGGGGCCCCGGCCCAGGCCTAAAGCCTCTGGCCAAGGTTTTAGGCCTGGGCAGGGGCAGAGCTGGTGATCAGAGGGAGCTGGGGGGCCCCTGTCAAGGCCCTGAGGCTTTAGGCCTGGGTAGGGGTGGAGCTGGTGATTGGAGGGAGCCTGGGGTGCCCTGCCCAGGTCTAAAGCCTCAACCAGAGGCTTTAAGCCTGGGCAGGGGCAGAGCCAGCAATTGGTGGGAACTACAGAGGAAATACCTTTTCTGACCTCTCATTGGCTAAGCTCCCTGTATGTCACTGGTAATATTCTTAGTAACTTGGGTAATAAGAATCCAAAAAGGTGATCTAGGGTTTTTCCACCACACTCCTGGAGAAAAAAACGAAGGTCCGCTGCTGGAGGGCTAAGAAATGTCATATCCTGCCCTAGCTGGTTTGGCTCAGTGGATAATGCCTAGGCCTGCTGACCACAGGGTCTGGGTTCAATTCTGATCAAGGGCATGTACCTAGGTTGCAGGCTCCTCCCTGGCCGGAGCCCAGGTCAGGGCTCATGCAGGAGGCAACCAATCAAAGTGTTCCTCTCACTCTGATGTTTCTCTCTGTCTTTCCCTTTCTCTTCCACGTTCTCTAAAAATCAATGGAAACATATCTTCAGGTGAGGATAAAAAAAAAAGAAAGAAAGAAATGTCATATCCTATGAAAGACACATCTTGAAAATGCCTAAAGAAAGTTGTCATTTTTTCATGGTGAAGGGACTGGAGTCCGTGTTGATGAAAACGCCTTGGCGGCTGTGCTGACTGGCAGTGGCTGCAGCAGTGGGGTGATGGGGCTCGTACCTTTCCCTGATCAGCCCGGTCACTTCCCACAGAGGGAGGCCAGACTGCAGGGAGCCGTAGGGAGCTTAGAGCTGTGGGGAGCGGGCCTAAGCTGTCAGTAGGACAGCTCTGAGGGCTACCAGTATGTGAGAGGGGGCAGGCTGGGCTGAGGGACACCACCCCCCTCAGTGCACAAATTTCGTGCACTGGGTCCCTAGTATACTAATAATATGCTAAGGCCATTCAACCACTCACTATGACATGCACTGACCACCAGGGAGCAGACAGTCTACTGGTTGACCAGTTGCTATGACATGCACTGACCATCAGGGGCAGACAGTCAACCAGTCGACCAGTCACTATGATGTGCACTGACCACCAGGGGCAGACGCTCCAACCGGTAGGTTAGCTTGCTGCTGGGGTCCAGCAGATCAGGACTGAGCAAGATGGGCCAGACACACCCTGTCCCTCCATGATTGGCCAACCTCCCGCATCCTTCTCCAGCCTTGATTGTGCACCAATGGAGTCCCTCGGCCTGGCCTGGGACCTCTTGCAATCTGGGACCCCTCAGGGGATGTCGGAGAGCTGGTTTCAGCCTGATCCCACAGGCTAGGCTGAGGGACCCCACTGATGCACAAATTCGTGCACCAGACCTCTAGTTTAGAATGAAAACAGAAGAAACGTTTTGGGGGGTTTCTTGGCTGAAGGAAGCCTAATATCAAGTGCTGAATGAAGAACCTGAACAAATAAAGCTTCCACTTGTTCAACAAACACTAGAAAAGAAAAAGACTTTTTTTGTGTGTGTGAATGCAAAACTTTAAATTACAACTAGAAATGCCTATAAGATGTACTATGGATATTAAAAATGCTTCAGAATGTGTTCAACTTCCTGTTAATGGTAAATTGATGCCAATCAAGTCATCAACCCTTTCTTGAGGACCCAGAGCATAAGAGAATCCCTGTTGGGAGTCTCCTAGAACATCAGCCCACACTGTGCCCTATTGTACAAGCAGCACTCTTAAGCCCCCATTTTTTAAGGCAACACATTTACGCACCATTTTAGCAAAATCACATCATTGTGTTCTCACAGTTTTCAAACAAAAACCTCAAAATCTTGGAAAGATTGCTCTGTAATCAGAAACCATTCAAATTAAACAAATCTATAATTGTTTGTAAAATGGTCCATTCTCTTTTCATCTTGTTCTTTAACGATGTGTATTATTTTCGTGTCCAAGGTTAAATGTCCATTCAAGCTTAACTAGTTTGCTCCTCATGTTCATTTCAGGCACATACCACAATGAAGTCATTATTTTACTCTTGGGATCACATATTGGTAAGCTAAAATTACTTTTAAAAATTATTTAATGTATGGTTTAAAAGAAAAAATATGAGAAGAAATAACAAGTAGCAAGGACTCCTAGTGGTAGGTAGTTGACTATCTTCCCAACTCATTTCAGAACAAGGGATTACATAGGAGCAGAGTGAAACTACACTACATACTGAAATACACCTCACCCCCAACCACTCAACATATTTTCTGTTATTACGATCTCTTATTTATTTATGAAAAACAGAATCAAAGAGCAGCATTTCTGAAGTGCAAGATGAGTACTCCTGATTGATTTTAAGTTTCATGCAGCATTATATAAAATTTAATTACATAGAAATAAAGATTTTTCTCTTTTTTTAAACTTTATTGTTGAAAGTATTACTAATGTCTCCTCCCCTCCCCCCATGATTCCCTCACCCTGCTCCCTCCCCTTCCCCAGGCCTTCCCTGCACTATTATTTGTCCATGGGCTATGCATATATGCATATAAATTCCTTGTTTACTTTCTTCCCATCCCCTTCTGAAATACGTCAGTCTGTTGCATGTTTCAATGTCTTTGGGTCTGTTTTGTTCATCAGTTTATTTTCTTCATTAGATTCCACATATAAGAGAGGTTATATGATACTTGTCTTTCTCTGAATGGTTTATTTCACTTAGCATAATACTGTCCAGGTTTCGCCATGCTATCTCTTGTAACCCGCAAGCAGCTGCAGTTCAAATGCCTCACCATCCTGCCTGCATCCTGTGTAGCAGGATGAAGGAAGAGTCCAAAGAAGGAAAGTTCTGTCCTTTTAAGTGCTATCTTGGTAAGGACGAGGTCATATGTCCACATCCTATCTAATAAAGAGGAATATGCTAATTGACCCTCATGCTGTTGCAAAGATGGCGGTGCCCACAGCCAATAAGGAGGGAATATGCTAATTGACTGCCCTGCCCTCAAATATGGTGGCACCCACGGCCACAAGATGGTGGCACCCAGTCCCCCCAGCACCGCTGGGGCGGCTCCGTGTGCCTGCCTCCAGAGTCCCCCAGTCCCCTCAGCCCCCCAGCTGCCCAGGGCCGGCCCAAGGCGCAGGCAAACCTTGGACAGCGGCTGCCCAGCTGCCCTGGGCCGCCCGAGCCTCAGGTAACCAGGGCCGGCTGAGGTTTGCGCTGCCAGCAGTGGCAGAAGCAGAAGTGTGATGGGGCGTTGCCTTCCCCTGATTGCCTGGTCGCCTCCCACCCCTGAGGGCTCCCAGACTGTGAGAGGGGGAAGTGGGGCTGAGGGACCCCCCCCTCCAGTGCATGAGTTTTCATGCACCGGGCCTCTATTTTAAATATAAAGAAGATTGGTTGGTTGGTAATGTGGCCCACTGAAAATTCCATTTCTATAAAAGAAGAAGAGAATGGGTCCTAATGAACACAGTCTGTTTGAAGATGCAAGGGATTTCTCAATCCAGACAATATGAAATTATATTTAGCACTATTTCATTATTAAAAACATTTTATAGTATCTTACTGTTCCATTCCATCCCAAATTAAATACAAACCCCTTGGGTCCTGGCTGGTTTGGCTCAATGCGTAGAGCATTGGTCTGCAGGCTGAAGGGTCCTGGGTTTGATTCCTTGGTTGCAGGTTCCTCCCTGGCCTGGGCCCTGATCTGGGCAACCAATCGACGTGTTTCTCTCACACTGATGTTTCTCTCTGTCTTTCCCTCTCTCTTCCACTCTCTCTAAAAAGATCAATGGAAAAATATCCTTGGGTGAGGATTAACAATAAAATACAAACCCTTTGGCCTAAAGTTCAAATGCTTTCACAATTGTCTACACACAATATAAAAATATGGCAATAAATGGGGTAGTGAGTTTGAAAGTCAACACATTAGAGCTGCATTCTTTAAAACACTGAAGTTATCTGGGTAGTAATTAAGCAAGATGAGAATTTGATCATTTAAGAGCATGTGAAAGCCTAAAAAGGTGTTTTGCTAGTTTTAGCTCTGCCAAACGACCAGCAGGTCACAGAAGGTAAACTTCGGACTCGCACAGAAGAGGCCGACACTGACAAACGAAAATGAGCTTAAACGGAATCATTTTTAAAATCCCTCTGGTAAAACTTCAGAAAACAGAAGTTAAAGCCAGATGCTTCTATTACCCAGCTCATTCGAGTTACATCTGCACAGGAATTGAAAATCTCTACTCTGAAACTTCATAGAAAATGCTCAAGTTGTGGGAAATAGCAGGAGGCTTGGTTAGCAGTTGCCAATGCTGGAATACTTTGTAGGAGCCCCCAAAACCCTATAACGAATTAGGGGAAGTCCTGGAAATCTCTCCTAGATGTAAGGATTTTAAATAATATTCACCATTATGATACCACCATTTGGAAAATAACTTCAAAACTTTCAATTTTCTGGAAAAAATTGTGACATGCGAGAAGCAGAAAACTTAGTAGGATCCCCTAAAAAGTAGCATAGATTGCATTCTAATACAAAAATGAAAATAGGGTGAAAACAAACATTAATAAAATAGAATAATATTATTACTATTCAAATGGTATCAGAACACAAAAATTCACTTATATATAAGACAATCATGTTCTCATTCAGATATATATGATCAAACACGATTTCTCTTTCAGATCTTAGAATATTTTTAAAATATAAACAATTGTGTCTAGTGCTCACTTTGGCAGCACATATACTAAAAAAAAAAACAACAAAGAAAACAAGTGTGTCTACTGTACTCAAAAATTAATGCTACACTGGATATGAGTAAATTCACATAAGTATTATTAGGAATAGTTCTAAACAAAATTGCAGAGAAGTCAGAGCCTCTGTCTTCATGCCAGCCTAGCTATTATGTAATGTCCTCTTTTGATCTCTTCTAATCTTTCAAGCATCTGGTCTCCTTGCCTTCTCTTTTGCCCTATCCTATGTTCTAGCCCAATCTGCTCCATTCTAGTCTTGTTCTCAGAGGTGGATCTTCTAAATAATGGCATTACATTTTATACTCAATTTTGGAGAGAAAAGACTGACTATGAACAGGGTGGTTGGATATTTGTCCGTTCTTACATTCTTACTCTCTCCCACCAAGAGTACCGTGGTTTCTCATGAAAGAATCACTCCCTACTCATTCTTGGGTTGGATAAACTCCATTTTCAGCTCTATAGGTGAGCTATAAGATTACCTTTTGTCACCTGGAGAAGGCCAGGTTTTTAGTGGAAATAGAGTGTAAAGTTGTGGGTTTGTTTGGTTGCTTCTGGAAACTTGGGAAAAAAGAAAATAATGAGCTTAAAGCTTTAAATTCTCAGCCCAAGATCTAGGAAATGAACCAGAAAGCCTCCTTATACCATATAACTAAATGGTTGAGATTTCTGAAAACAAACCCAAGGCCTAATCCTACAGGTGGCTTAATTAAAATGTACATGGAATTCGAAGCCACAGATTTGTTAAAGTTATAGCATTGATTGGAAAAGAGTTCGAACCATAAAAATTGGAGTGAGAGAATCTGGGTAAGTTCCAAAGAAGCTGGGGACCTTAACCCTTTGGATAGATGCTGCTTGCTTTTTTGGCAGTAGTAACAGCCCATTCTTTCTGGCTAAGGAGGTTAGCCTAAAGAACCTGTAATGACTTTCTGAAAGTATTGCCTTACAGGAAAATCTTAATAATCTTCTTGTTACTCCTGATCTATAACTATATTAAAAGCCAAGGTTTTGGGTAGAAAGTATGTCCTCGGAGAAAGTAGCATATACAATATCACAAGATATTGCCAATGTACAAAAACATGAGAAATATTATCATAATGGAGTCCAAAAGTTTGGCTCTGTTAATGTAAAAACATTCAAACCTGAAAAGAATTTTTTGTGAGTTTATTTGAGCCAAACTGTCGACAAATGCTGGAAAGAAAGCAGAATCTCAACAGATTGAGATAAAGCTCCAGAGAATGGCAGTCCTTCACCTTGTTTTATACATTACAATCAAAGGAGGAGTCATAGGTGCGTTACAGGAAACCCATTGGTGATAGAGAGGCGCGGAGAAAGCAAAGGGGCTGGGGGTCCTCTGGGATTGGATAAAAAGTAAAATGATAGACCTGACATTTCACAAGGGTGTTATCTTAGGTGCAAAAAGACAATAGACTCAGTTAAGGTAAAGACTGATCTTTATCAGGGAAGATACTATACACTGCTTTTAGTTAAAGTTTTAATTTCAGGCCATCCATTGTGGTTACTTTAGGTCTTTGTGTTTGCAAAACTGCCATGCAGGCCTTCCTAGAGTTAGCATGTGGCCTTTTTCCGGCCACAGATTGGCTAGAAGGAATGCAGTATTGAATGAGGCCAAATTTATTGATACTGAGGAATTAACCAGATTTTAAAAATTTAATGTGTGAACTTGGATTGGCTCTGTGCTTTTGACTGAATTAATTCCGTGGGTTCAATTACTAGACTGAATTCAGAATCAAATGTGGTTTATGCTAATTGGAGTTGAAAAACCAGAATTACTCTGGTATTTTGTAAAGAAAGATATCAAATATTTAAGGAAATTGGGATGATGTAGTGACTTTATAATCATCCTTCTTATAATTATGTCCCCAGGGGAGGTCTGGGAGACACTTCTTTTATAAAGGCTTTGAAAAGTGCTCTATTGAAAGGAGCACCAGCATCCCTGTGGCCTCTGGCATAGCTATTCTCTCAAAGCCAGGAGTAGCAGTGGGAAATGCTCCTATTAAAAAAAGTTCTCTGAATTCATGTGGTATAATGCAATCCCAGTGTACTGAGAAAGTGTATCTGAGAAGCTTGCTCATTCTGAAGGGTCTATACTAGACAGAGTTCTAGAAATGGCTTTCAAGCCCAGCCAATGTGGCTCAGTGGTTGAGTGTCAGCATAGGAACAAGAGTTCATGGTTTGATTCCCAGTCAGGGCACATGCTCAGGTTGTAGGCTCAATCCCCAGTACGGGGTGTATAGGAAGCAGCTGATCAATATTTCTTTTTCATCACTGTTTCTATCTCTCTCTCCCTTCCTCTCTCTCTAAAATAAATGAAAACATATTTTAAACAAATGAAATAAAAATGGCTTCTTCCATTTCTGGACTGTTTCTCCTCTGTTTTCATGGCTGGAGCAGTCTTGTCAATTCCTCTCTGTTGCAGTAATCCACATGGTCTCGGAGTTGTTTTCTGAAAATATACAAACATATTCTCGACCAATAGTTAATAAAGGAATCTTTTCTATAAATTTGACTTGCGATCCTTTTTCATTTTTTGCCCAAATGATTTTCCTTTTGTTTGTTTTGACGCCATGTATGTTTTACATGGGTGTCTTGCTGTTAGCATTACAAATTAAAGTTAATTTTCTAAAGCAAAAATTTTCTAGATGTAATTTACTTACAGGATATTTTTCCTTACATGATATTCTTCTACTATCCCCCCTTTTTAATTTAAATATTAGGAGGCTTTTGGAAATTTTATAATGTAGTCCTGATAGCTTTTAAATTATAATTTTTTGCACTAAAATATGACTTCTTTAGGTTCATTACATGTTACTCAATTTTATCATGAGATGAACTACCAATAAAAATTTTAGTTAACACTTTAGGAACAGCTTTTTGTCCAGTATAATTAATTTTTCTAGAATATTTGCCTATTTCAATTAGCCAATTTAAATTAGCCTGAAAACTTGACTACTATTTTACTGTCAAATTTAATACTCTAACAACAATCTTATTTTACCCTGTAAATATTAGTGGAAAGGATTATTTGCCTTCTTGAGTAGGTCCTAAGCATTCCTGGTGCTAGGCTGGATTTAGATATCAAAAACCCACTTCCCCACACCATGGGTATAAGACAACTCAAACAAGTCTTGTTGCAGTGAGAGGGCAGCTACTGTCAGCCAAGTCTCTGTCTGTTTCTTGGGTCCCGATTTGCCATACTAGCAGTCAGCAGCTGTGCGTCGCTGCAGGTTGCCCAGGACCAAACCAGAGAGGGTCAGACCTGCATTACCACCATATGTCCACCATCCAGAACTGAGATATCATTGCAGACATGTACACATAAGGAACTGTTTGACATTGAAATTGGGACTCAAAAGAACTGTTGGCCCAGAAAGAAACTCACTACAGACTGATTCATTTGCCTCTCAGCAAAACCACTATTGTTTGTCTCATTTTCGGTTCTTATAAGTGTATTTCTAGTATCACATGACCTCACTCATCTAGGGGAAATAATGAACAATATAAACTGATGAACAAAAACAGACCCGGAGACAGGGAAGCATCGATCAGACTGTCAAACCTCAAAGGGAAGGTAGGGGAGGGTGGGGATGAGGGGGAGAGATCAACCAAAGGACTTGTATGCATGCATATAAGCCTAACCAGTGGTCACGGACAACAGAGGGGTGGGGGCATGCGTGGGGAGGGATTTGGGATGGGAATGGAGGGATGAGGACAAATATGTGATACCTTAATCAATAAAGAAATTTTTAAAAAATGGCTTTCAAGATTTCTTGCACTTATACTAGAAACTGTGAATTTGAGGAAATATTATACCCATGAATATGCCATATTGCATAGAAAGAGGGGTTTGGCAGATGTAATTAAGGTTACTAATTAGTTGCCCTTGGTTAATAATAAATTGACCTGAAGATAGGTAGATTGTCCTGGATTACCCAGGTCCTAATCTAATTGCATCATCCCTTAAAAGCAGGAGAGGAAGACAGAATGAGAAAAAGTTGGCATGCCATTGCTGGTTTGAAGATGGAGGGGGTCACATGAGAAAGAGAGTTGAAAAGATTGAGTTGAAAGAAGTCCCCTGTCCAATAGCTAGTAAGGAAGCATGAACCTCAGTTCTACAGCTGCAAGGCATTGAATTCTGCCAACAACTGAAATGATGTTGGAAGCAGATCCTTCCCCAGAACCTCCCTATAAGAGCCCAGTTTGGTAAACATCTTGATTTCAGCCTTGTGAGACTTCTCCCTCTCCCTCCACCCCAGCAGAGAATCCAGCTATGCTTTGACCAGACTTCTGAGCTGTGAGCTATACATGGATATTGTTTTAAGTCTCCACGTTTTACATAGAAATAAAAATGTAATGTAGGGGCCATGCTAAGTCCAAATGCCAAGCAGTAAAAGTACTGGAAGAAATAATTAGTTCCTTATTTACTCCATACATGTTATGTTTTCTGCTGCCATTGTTTCTACTGAATTTTTTATATATTGCTGTTGAAAACAACTCATCTTGCATGGTTAACATATTCTTGCCTACCAAGGTAGGCAAGCACATGCTGCCTAGGTCCAAGGGTAGTGTTATTAACCTTCAGGAAAACAGGCTCACAGCTTACAGCTAAATAGTTACAACTAAAGATTGTGCTAAGTGACTCATACTTTGTTTTCAAAGTATACCACTACACTAAGGTAGCTTTGTCTAGGAGTACTTCTAGCTTCAGACACAACTGTGCTGGAATTAGTCTTCTTTGATGACAGATTAGACCAGTGGTAAGAAACTTTTGGTCACATAATATATAGGATGGTTTTGATTTGCCATCACTCTTAAGTATCATTTATTATGAATGGCAGATATTGAACTCTGTCCCCTCTAAATTTATATGTTGAAATCCTAACCATTAGTACCTCAGAATGTGATCTTATTTGGTCTTTATAGAAGTGATCAAGTTAAGTTGAGGTCATAATGTTGGGCACCAATGCAATATAACTGGTGTCCCTATAAGAGGGAAAATTTGAACACAGTGATATGCATCCAAGGATGATGGTGTGAAGAAACATAGAAGACGGACATCTATAAGGCAGGGAGAGAGATCTAGAACATAACATTCTCTCAAAACCCTCACCTTGATTTTGGACTTCTAGCCTCCAAAACCTAGTCTGTGGTACTTTATTAAGGAAGCCCTAGTAAACTGACACAATCAGTATGTACCCTCCACAGATCATACCATTTCCTTGCATTTTATAATCAGCAACTGTACATATTTAGATTGTCTGCCTGGGCCCCTAAAGAGTATTAAGTTTGTAGGCCCTAGTAATAAATTTAGATCAATAGTCCAGACTTGCCCTTCCTTGGATGACAGAGTCATCATTTCTTTCTGGTTTGTCCAAGACTTTCTCAGTTTTAGCACTGAACATATTGCATCTCAAGAAACTACTCATTCCCAGGCAAACCAACATGGCTAGTATCCCTATGTCCTTCCTACCAGAAAATCTAGTTGGAATCATACAATTAATCAGAGAAGTTGTAATAATATTGAAAACCGCAAATACAAGTTTGGTATCACTTACCTCTAGAGCAATGTGTGATGACTTATTTTATATCAACACAGCCAAGACTACTGAAATAACTCTTTCCAGATTAAGTAAAAACTGATCCAAGCCAATTTACAATACCCACCTAAATACAGATGTTGCTGGATGTTTCAAATGAAATGATTTCTCACACAAAAAAGTTTAAGTTCTATCTATGTTGAGGCAATGACATGTTCATCTTTGTATGTGTAATACTCAGAATAATTCCTAGTAAATAGCAACAAGTTTGTATTGAATGAGTCCAAGTATAAAATAACTACAGGCTAGATAAGGAATTGGGGAATAGAGCGCAAAGGAATTGATGGATTAAATTAAATTAGTAGGAAATAGTTATAAGGGGGCAAAGAGCTGAATAAAATTCAAAAGTTTTATAGTTGGAGAACAAGCAGGCAGTTTGGGAAGCATGGACAATAAGAGTGTGAGTTCTTACTTTTTTAACTCAATTTAAAGTGAATAAATGAAAATTTACTGATAGATATAAATGGAAATTTTGGACACTTTGGTTCCTAATCACATAGCTGTCAGAGTGATGTGATCCAATTTGGTGTCTATGATTATAAGATATAAGGAGTTTTTAGAGGCAATTGGTATCCAAAGAAAATCATAGATCCTTCAGAAAGCATAATCAAGCTAATGAGGTCATGAAGTAGGGGCCAGCAAAGAACAAACTTCAAAAGCAAATTAAGAAATAAAAGGAGGACCCATGGTGGTAGCAGAGTAGATGGATGTTACATCCCCCTCTCCTAGGACCAAACTGGAATGACAACTGAAATATAGAGCAATCAACCTGAATAACCAACTGAAGATTAGCTGAAGAGAAGTCTTATAACCAAGGATTTACAGAAGAAGCCACATTGAGACTGGGAGGAATGGTGGAGACATGAAAAGAGTTGGCCCTGCTCCCACTGGCAGCAGCTGAGATATACACCTTGATCAAGTGGGATTTATGCCAAGGATGTGAGGTTGGTGCAATATCTGGAAAGCAATAAATGTGATACAGCATATACACAAAATGAAAGATAAAAATCATGTGATCATATCAATAGATGCAGAAAAAGCATTTGGTAAAACCTAACATCAATCTATCTATATAAAAGGCTAATATGCAAAGTGTCCCCTTGGGAGTTCAACCAGGAGACCAGGAGTTCGATCACTCGCTATGACGTGCGCTGACCACCAGGGAATGGTGCGGAACCAAGGAAGGCCCCAGCTGGAAGCCGGAAGGCCCCAATTGGCCCTGATCGCTGGCCAGGCCTAGGGACCCTACCTGTGAATGAATTTTGTGCACTGGGCCTCTAGTTTATAATAAAAACTTGCAGCAAAGTGGGAATAGAAGGAACATACCTCAATATAATAAAGGCTATATATGACAAACCCCAGCCAACATCATACTCAATGGGCAAAATCTACAAATGTTTCTCTTAAGATCAGGAATAAGACAGGGATGTTGCTTTCACCACTCTTATTCAACACTAGAGGCCTGGTGCAAGAATTCGTGCATGGGTGGGGTCTGGCCAGCCCAGCCTGATGGGGGGTGAATGGGGGCCAGGCCGGCCAGGGTGAGGGGCTGCAGGAGGTTGGATGGCTGGCATCAGCCCTATTGGGGTGGGGGCACCGATTGGGGCCCTGATCATGCCATTTGGCTGCCACAGTGCACATCATAGTGAGTGGTCCTTCCAGTTGTTCCAGTCGTTCTGTTGTTCCGGTTGCTTGGCTTTTATATATATATATAGATAGTACTGGAAATCCTTGCCACAGCAAGCATACAAGAAGAAGAAATAAAAGGCATCCAAATTGAAAAGGAAGAAATAAAACTGTCATTATTTGCAGATGACATGATATGTACGTAGAGACCTTAAAGATTCCACCAAAGAGCTACTAGAACTAATAAATGAATTCAGTAAAGTAACACAATACAAAACAAATATTCAGAAATCAGTTGCATTTTTATGCACCAATGATAAACTCTCAGAAAAAGAAACTAAGAAAACAATCCCATTTACATTACAGCAAATAAATAAATAAATAAATAAGGTACCTAGGAAGAATTTTAAACAAGAATTTTAATCAGAAAATTATAGGATACTGAATAAAAAAATTGAGGAAGATGCAAATAAGTGAAGAATATACTGTGTTCATGGGTAGAAAGAACTAACATTATTAAAATATCCATACTACCCAAAGCAATCTATAGATTCAATGCAATTCTTATCAAGATACCAATGGCATATTTCATACAACTATGATAAATATTCCAAAAATTTATATGGAACTGTTGTGTTGCAGATTAGCAAGCTAGACAAGATGCCTTAATGAGCCAATTAGTTAGGAGTCATCTTTATTGCACCCAGGTTCAGAGCAGATTACCTCTGTCAAATTCTGAACAAACACAGGAAGGAGTATTTCCTTTTTATATCCTTCTAGTTCTTTGTGTAAGTTATTTTTGTAGACAGCTTGTAACCTTGAGTACATATCATATCTATACAGACACCTGTAACCTTGAGTACATATCTATACAGACATATGTAACCTTGGATACATAATGAACAAACACTTGGCATGAGAATATGGGAATTATTATCAGTATCAGTGTATCAGTCCCTTTAGATGGCTAGCTTGCAAGGTCAGACAGTTAAGTTTATCTTTTCTATTATTCAAGCTAAAAAACAAAGTTATTTCACAGTCTAAAAATAACAGAGGGACTAGCAAAAAATAGCAGAGAATTTCAAAACAGCAGAGAATTTTAAAACAGCAGTTTCAAACAGCAGTTTTTCCAAAGGAGGTATTACTATTATGCTTCAGAACCACAACAGAGATCTTGAAAAAGAAGGACAACAGTGGAGGAATCATGCGATATCATATCAAACTAGACTACAAAACAACAGTAATCAAAACAGCATGATACTGATGGGTGTCAGGTGGATGGGGTCAACGGAGGGGAAAAGGATGTCATCTGTAACACTTTCAACAATAAAGATACATTTAAAAAATAAATTAAAAATAAAACAACAACAACAACAACAGCATGGTACTGGCATAAAGATAAATAGAACAGAATAGGGAGCCCAAAAATAAACCCATGCCTTTATAGTCAATAAATATTTGACTAAGGAGGCAAGAACATACAATGGGGTAAAGATGGTCTATTCAATTAATGGTGTTTGAAAAATTGGACAGATATGTGTAAAAATAATAAAGCTGGAGCACCTTCTTATACCATACACAAGAATAAACTCAGAGTGGATTAAAGACTTACTAGTATAGCCAAAACCGGTTTGGCTCAGTGGATAGAGCGTCTGCCTGTGGACTCAAGGGTCCCAGGTTTGATTCCGGTCAAGGGCATGTACCTTGGTTGCGGGCACATCCCCAGTAGGGGGTGTGCAGGAGGCAGCTGATCGATGTTTCTCTCTCATCGATGTTTCTAACTCTCTATCCCTCTCCCTTCCTCTCTGTAAAAATCAATAAAATATTTTTTAAAAAAAAGACTTACTAGTATAAAGAAAATCCAGGAACTGATGTTTTCTAGGTGTGCTCTGCTTTGTCCAAAGTCCCTTGAAATTATTCAAAGTTTTGCCTGGCCACATGATCTTGCATCAAGTTTCTTTAAAGTCTAAATATTTCAGAATTGGGCCAACATACCCACAGAATTAGAAAAGAGCTCATGAGAGGGAAATGGCAGTTTTAATGCTATCACATCAAAATAAGAAAAAAAATGCTGTAGTAGAAATGATTCCACGCAAAGTGGCTGTAATTCGCCCCCATCACTTCTACACTGTGAGACACTGTTAGAATGAAGGCCATTAGAAGACTCCATGCAGCTGTGCTTGGAAACTGGAGGTCATAGCCCAGTGGCAGATGGTAGCAGGGAAGATAATACAAAGCACAACTAAATGATAGCAGGAGATGAGGATGCATGCATGGAGGGAGGGCACCATAACCTTTAACTTACTAATGAGAAATTAAGTTCAGTTACATAAGCTTGTCTAAGACTTCAGTATTACGCAGTGTGAGGTTTTAGAAAAAATCACTGCCAAACAAGAATAGACATGGTCTTTTACAGAGAACTTAAACACAATCATTTCTCTTCTCATATAGGTAGATATTTTCCTTACCAAGCTTTCCTTTCCTTGAAAAATTTTCAGTTGATTACTACTGTTTAACAGTTAAGAGTTTATGAATAAGATTAGAAAGGCACATAAAATATCACTGGGACATTTTGCTGCTAGGGAGCAATGGGAAAGTTATAAACTACTTTGTTGGGAAGCATTAGACTAAACTTTCTTCTACATGTAACTCCCCTGAAAGGATTAAATGGGTAATACTTCTAAAATAGTATGAAAGATTTAATTAAAATTATATGATTTAGCATTTAGAATTTGGACATGCAGTGCGAATCAGCACGTCTGGGAAGATGGGCTCTGGAGGAAAGATCAGGAAGGCTAAGCATGAAAGAATCTGGGGTAGGTTAAGAACTAAGGCAGCACAAGGGACGGCGAGATATAAATAATGGAGTGGTTGAGAGCATGAAATTTTTTCTCTCTTTTTTTGCCTGGGTTTGTAATCTTAACTCTTCCCTATCTGTAAAGCAGGGATAAAAACAATATCTGTTTCAAAAGACTATTTCAAAGGGTCAATGAGCTAGTGAAGGACTTAGAACAGCGGCTGATAGGTGGTAAGTTCCAAGTAGTTCTGATGCAGGAGATCCATACTATTCGAAAGTATAAGGGCTTAAATAATCAAACTTTTCCCATAGGTAAGCCAAATCCCTTCTTTTCTTTCAATTTAAACTCATGTTCTCTTATTCTGTCATTCATGGCAACAGGGAATAGTCAGACATTCTTATCTGCATGATGACCCTTCACACACTGAATGATTTCATGTAATTGGAAACATTTGTGGATGGATAGCTCTTCAGGGAAAAGTGTGTCCCAATCTTATTTCCCATAATGTCAGGAAGGAAAAAATGAAGTTACTCGAAATCAAGGCCTTTTAGAGAAAGTCCTTTGATCCACAGTAAAGAATGGAGAGAGAATCACTGATGCCCAAAAGATGTATTAGAAATGGTTTCTTACATCTATACTTTAGAGGTTAAAATTAAAGATGGAGGAAAGGTCTAAATAAATCTGAGTAGTTTCGTGTCTGATTAGGATATCAGAGCATTTATTTTGAATCTTGAGTTTTATAGTACATGATTTGGTTTTCCTAACCTTCGTTTTAGTTTCCTATTTTAGGTAATAACTTGAAGGCTGAGGAGCCCATTTACACATATTTAGACTCTCACAAAACCTCGTATATGTTCCTCCTATGACAAGTGTTCACTAAGCATTAGTGCTCAATGGGTCCACAGTGGTAGATTAGAAATTTTGGAACTAATAATTTCTGAGCTACGTTTACTGAAAATAATGGCAACTGGTGAACATCAAGCAGTGATATAATTGCTCAATAAATATATGTTTCTCCAAACAGTGCAGACAAATATTAAGTAGAATATAAGCCTCCTCTTCTTCAATGAGCACCCAGGGTGTTCATGGGCCAGTTGGGGGTTTCACAGGTGAGGTGTACCCTGTATCTCATGAGAGGGGTTCTTGATGGAGTTAGTGACACAGTTAGTAGGATCCATGTCCCTTTAATGACCTCTGAGTGTCCTATTGGTCACTCTCTCAGCCTCTTGCCTCTCTGCAGTCATGGTGCTCATGACTCAGTACTCTGCATGGGGTGAAACAGAAATGGCCCTCTTGGGAGCTGGGTTCTCATTCCTGTGCACTCACTTTTCCCCACGGAAGGAATCACAGGCCAGGAAGCTCTCAATTGGTACAGAGCTGTGTCACTTTGGGGGAGGGATGACAAAAATAAGTCAAATTGTTCTTCTTACTCTCTCTCTAATGCATCCAAACTTGTATTTTTTGTTAGAATGGTGTGCTGGAACTTCACCCATAACCTGGACTTCCACAAAGGCCCTCTCACCCATAGGTGATTGTCTAAAACAGTGTTCTTCAGGGATGCTTAGACTGAAGCCACGAGGGGCTGGATCCAATTTCCAGGGCCCTGCAGAGTCCACAGACAGGACCAAGGTCGGTGTGCCTACTATTACCCAACACACAGGTGAGTAAGTCTGCTCCCAGGGTCTTTGGTATGTTGTGCTAGATCCCATAGCTCCCACAAAGGCACTTTTGTCTTTGGATGCCAAATTGTTGTTGTTAAGGGGGGATACGATGAGGGACATGTTATTCAGCCATATTGCTGACATCATTCTTGAAATATACTTAACTCATACAGATTCTTCTCTGTTTGAGAAATGTACTTTATTCCCTGTGTTATGTTGTCACCTGTCTCCATTGAAGCACTGCCACCCTCAGGCCTTCCCAGACTTCTTTTCATTCTCATTAAGTTCTGAGTTTGTTTCATTAGACCTCTCTAATCTCTATAAGAGATAAAACAGAGCTTTTGACACTACAGACCCAGAGTTTTTCCTTTCAAGTAGTATCTGGATATGTTTTACGTGTTAAACATTAATACATATAATTCTTTTGCTGTTTCTTACAAGACAGAATGAAAATACATGTAACAAAAGAAAATCAGGCCCAGCCAGTGTTGTTCAATGGTTGAGCATTGAATTATGAACCAGGAAGTCACAGCTCGATTCCCAGTCAGGCCACATGCCCAGGTTACTGGCTTGATCCCCAGTAGGAGGTGTACAGGAGGCCACCGCATTGATTTTTTCTGTCTCTCTCCCTCTCCCTTCCTCTCTCTGAAATCGATAAAAAAAATATTTTAAAAAAACAATATTAAAAAAATCTGAATGTTTTAGTGATGTTTTGTTTTTACTAAGAAATCTAGAATATTTTTCAGTGCTTTTTATTGTTCATATCACCTCTCCCATTTGTACTTGGGAAATGGGCAAAGAGCTTCAAGTCACTCAAGATCATCCAAGGTCAAGCTAGAAATTATAATACAACTAGTAGCCCATCCCGTGATATCACGCGCAATAGGCCGCCCGCCACTTCCACAGGAGCCGACCGGAACCGCAGCGCGCCACCGGGAGCCGCGCTGCTTCCACAGGAGCCGTGCTGCTTCTGCGGAAGGTGGAAGTGGGCTGTGCCACTTCTGCAGGAGCCGGGAGGGTCCCACGCCAGTTCCGCGGGAGGCGGGAGGGAGCCGCACTGCTTCCATGGGAGATGGGCCTGCCGTCTCCTCTCCAGGCCTGTGCTCAGCCGTGGAGGCTGTGGGCCGGCCCCCCAGCCCCCAGAGGCCCCAGCTGCTCTGCTCCTGCTGCCCAAAGGCCCTCCGTGGCTGGGCCGAATGCTTGCCTCGTGGCCTCAGCGACAAAGCAAACATTCCGCCAGGCCACTCATGCTACCTGCTCTCAGTGGCACCCCCCTAGGACTGGGGGACTTCGGCGTGGCTGAGGGGACTGGGCGCCGCCATCTTTGTGACGGAGTGACAGTTAATTTGCATATTACCCTTTTATTAGATAGGATGACTACCAACTATTCCAGGAATTGCATGAGCTTAAGATGTCTCCCTTGTATTTTGAATTCTTTTACATATAAGCTTAATTTTATATTCAGGTTCTATAGGAGTTTACTTTGTTTTTACTCATGTTTGTTTTCATCTTCTGCATTTCAAGTTTAGTCAGTTTCTCACTGAATTGTCATATCCAGGGAAAGTTGGTGTGATTGCTGATGGCATTTGAATTGTGGGGAATATACAAGTGCCCAAAATATTCCTTACTTGCATGAACTTTCCACTTTTTTAAAATTAAAATATTAGAAGAAGTCAGAGACATTGGAGGGGACCAGATCACCTACAGACACTGGTAGGCTACAATAAAAACGTTGTTCTTACTCTGAATCAGAAGCACTATGGAAAGTTCTGAGCAGAGGAGTAACAGGGGCCCATGGATGTTTTTAAAAATTAAGTCTGGCTCTCTTGTGGAAAATAGCCTGAGGAGAGGCAGGTAAGAATGAAAGCAGGGAGACTAGTTAGGAGGCCACTAGTAAACCAGGTGAGAGAGGATAGTGACTGGGACCAGAGTGACAGCAGTGAGAATGATGAGGAACGGATAGGCTTGGGTCTATTATGAAGAAAGAGTGGATGAAGACAGCCTATTTCTAGATATTTTTTATATGAAAAATAATATCTATGTTACTTAAGCCACCATTATTTTGACTTTTTCCGTTATATGTAGCTGTGGATGAAAAAAGACAAGCTCAGGGAAGGCCTGCATGGCGGTTTTGCAAACTCAAAGGCCTAAAGTAACCACATAGGGTGGTCTGAAATTAAAACTGTATCTAAAAGCAGTTTATAGTGGGTAGTCATGTCCTAGACCAGTAGGTTCCCTGACAAAGGTCAATCTTTACCTTAACTGAGTCTATTGTCTTTTTGCATCTAAGATAACACACCTGTGAAATGTCAGGGTAACTTGTAACTTCCCTTTTTCCAGACCACTCAGGACATAAGCCATAAATTCCTTCATTGTTATTGCTATCGTGTTAATTGTTGACTGTTAACTCTCCTGGGTAAAAGAAGTATGTGTATATCATTTTACTTTTTATCCAATCCAAGAGGTTCTCCCCGCTCCCTACCTCCCAACCCCCTAATCTATCACCAAGGGATTTCATGTAACCCACTTATGTCTCCTTCTTTGATTGTGATGTATAAAACAAGGTGAAGAACTGCCATTCTCCAGAGCATTATCCCAATCCATTAAGATTCTGCTTTCTGGCAATTGTCAACAGTTTGGTTCAAATAAACTCACAAAAATTCTTTACAGATTTCAGTATTTTTACATTAACATAGCCAAACTTAACTAACCCATTTTACTTGTCCCCCACCCTTAAACCCATTCCTCTCCCATCTCAGTAAATGTCAGTTTCATTCTACCAACTGCTCAGGCTAAAACCTTGGAATCAATATTAATGACCTGTTTTCTTTCATACTCCACAAACATTCCAGCAACAATTATCAGGAAGGTTATCAGGGATTCAGGCTCACTCTATAGAAGCTCTCTACTTAACTAATACCCCCAAGGTGTGGTCCTCATTCTCATGGTCCCACATGGCTGCTAGAACTAGAGCCATCATGTCTGCATTCCAAGCAGCAAGAATGAAGAAGAGAAAGGAGAATGATGTCCCCTCTCCCTTTTTTAGGAGGCGTCCTAAAAGTCCTCACACTTATCCTTGTATCTCATTGGCTGAAGTGTAGTCATATGGCCATATCTGGCTATAAGGGAATCTAGGAAATGTTTTTTAGAGGTTGTGTGCGACTCCTAAATAAAATAGTGTACTGTTACTAGGCCTCTGAAGCAATATTATGATAGGCTGCCAGTGTAGTCCCTACTCCAGAGTTTGGAGTTTGATTTTGGAAGAAATGAGTTCTAGTCTTATCTCCGGCACTACCTAGCTGCGTGACTTCGAGCTAAGATTCCATCACTAAATCTCTATTTCAATTGCAAAATGAAACAATTGGACTGAATGACTTATAAGTTTCATTCTAACAGTAACATGGCATGAGTTTTTGAATTTGTCATATAATAAGGTACTTACAGTTTTCACAAAAGATAAAAAATATTCAAGAAAAGTTTATGCAAGATGATGTCTATCAAATGTCTTAAAATTGTTTTCTGTAATTTAAAGGTTCATTTCAAATTTATTTATGAATACAATTACATTCTTCCATCTTTCAGAATCTTTCCGCATATAGGTATAGGTAATTTTAACAAATACTTGAAAAGAAACATACGAATTATTTACTACTGTGTACTGAATAAACTTAATATTTTATAAAAAAATCTTTAAATAAAAAATTTATTAAATTATATAATATCTATAAATTTTCTATTAAAATTCAAATGCACCTGGCCAGTATATCTCAGTGGATAGAGTGCTGGTTCATGCACCAAAGTGTTTGCAGGTTCTATTCCCAGTCAAGGGCAGATACCTGAGTTGCAGCTTCAATCCCAGGTCCAGGTCAGAGTGCGAGCAGAAGGCAACCAATCGATGTGTCTCTCTCACATTGATGTTTCTCTCTTTCTCTCTCTCTCCCTCCCTTCCACTCTTTGTAAATATCCTTGGCTGAGGATTTACAATCACAACAACAAATTCTAATGTGCTACTTGTAATAAATAATATTTTATCATTATCATTAGCATATATTATAATTAAATCAGCTAATATATTGTTTATTGAATCTTATATAGACAAGCTTTATACCTTATTTAAATCCTCTATTCATGGATTTATTATTTTATTTTTGGGTGCTATTTATTAATAGAAGTGTATTTTGTCTTTTGACCAAATTAGAGCAGGTTAATATACAATTCCTGATTGGTTACTAAACACTTATTTCAGTGATAAATTTTTTTAAATAAAATAGGAGATTTAAATGAAGAGGCAAAAAATTAGCTTAAACCTCAATAGTACTTACAAAATAAATGATATAAACTTTATTTTTTACAATTTGTCTTTTTTATTGAAAGTAATACAGATGTACCCTTTTCCTTCCCCCCACTTGATCCTTTCTAGCCTGCCCTCAAACCCCACCTGAGGCCTGTACCACACTATTATGCACTTTAAATTTGATGGGTTCAAGGATCAAATGCTAAAACATAAAATGGAAATTTAATTAAGTCTTTTCAACTGTTACATATTACTCAAAGAACAGCTATAGAGAAAGGAAGCAGCCTTAGCTGGTTTGGCTCAGTTGATGGAGCGTTGGCTTACAGACCGAAGGGTCCCAGATTCAATTCTGGTCAAGGGCATGTACCTCGGTTGCAGGCTCCTCCCTGGCCCGGGCCCTGGTTGGGGCATGTGCAGGAGGCAACCAATCAATGTGTTTCTCTCACATCGATGTTTCTCTCTGTCTTTCCTTCTCTCTTCTACTCTCTCTGAAAATCAATGGAAAAATATCCTTGGGTGAAGATTTTAAAAAAGAGAGAGAGAGAGAGGAAGCAAATCACAAAAGAAAACACTTAACCCACAAATGTTAAAAATCTTTAGTTCAATATTTAAAAATAAAATGTACATTAAAACAACAATGAAAAATCAGGATTTTTTTGTTGTTGTTCTTGTTGTTAATCCTCACCCAAGGATATTTTCCCATTGATTTTTAGAGAGAGTGGGAAGGAAGGAGGGAGGGAGATGAAGAGAGAGAAAGAAACATTGATGTGAGAAAGACACATTAATTGGTTGCCTCCTGCATGTACCAGGGATCAAACCTGAAATCCAGGTACAGGAATCAAATCTGTGACCCTTCAGTGTATGGGTTGACGCTCTAACCCTTGAGCAACACTGGCCAGGGCTGAAACCAGGGGTTTTTACCTCTCAAAATGTCATTTTAAAAAATTGGTAACAATTTTGTTCAGAGTACTAAAAGAAACAAATATATAACCCCTTATATTAATGGAAGCAATGTTAATCGATACAAAAAAATACATACCAGATATCTTGAAATTATGTTTATCAACTCAGAAATACCTCTCCTAAAAAAGTTGTTCTCAGGAAATAATTAAAGGTAACTGCAAATATGTCGCTGCATTATTAAAGGCTTATAAATGTCCAATAATCTGGGTTAAGTACTGTGTTTCATAAATTATTGGGTAGTCTTTAAAATGATATTCTGAAACATATTTATTGACATGTAAAGTTATTCAAAATTATTGTTAGTGGGAATCCCAGTTTTGTAAAGAATAAAAATTACGCTTATATAAATAAATGTAATTTTGGTTAAATATACCGTGTGTACTGAGAATTTACTAGTACATGATACCTATTTTTTTTTTACTGTGGATCATCTATATTTATACTTTTTGTGCAGTGAGCATGTATTTAACAAAGTTTTAAGTAATAATCTAATAATTATTTTACCTAAATGATGTAGGCCTCAAATATGTCATCCAAAAAAAATCTCCTCTATGATCCTTTTTAATGAAAAATAAAAATTAGAAACTGTATTAGACACTCGTGGAGCTGTACACTCAGCACCACGTCCCCATCCCTGCCCTTCTCCAGTGGTAGAACCCCACAGCTGTGTTTGTAATGGCTTAAGTTGGTACAGCCAGGTGTGCACATTTGTGCAAACAAGGGCGCTAAGGGCCTCTGTCTCCTTATCAGTTTGGCTTCAGTTTGGCTAGTGAGCATTACTTGAACTAAAAACAAATACACCAGAGCTATGAGGTGCTATAATAAAAGGCGTAGAGAAAATTGGTCTACTGAGCGAGATATAGAGAAAGTAAGGAAAGAATAGAGAAGATGGGACAATAGAATACGATAAAGACAAAAAGGAATAACCTTAGTTCAGGCTTTTTTTCCAAAGCTTACCAGGCCTTCTTGTCCCAAGATTCCAAGAGAAACCTATATTCTATGATAAAATCTGTTTTCTTCTTAACCTAGTTTTTAAGTAAGTTTTTGGTTTTGCACAGAAAACACATAGATTAAGAAATTTTTTTATCAGTTAAGAAAGCAGAAATCAGACCAACGTTTTTTTAAGTTTATTTTTTATTGTCATTAAGTTTATTTTTTATTGTCATTGCTAGAGGCCCAGTGCATGAATTCATGCATGGGTGGTGTCCCTCTGGGTGGCCTGCAGGGATCGGGCTGAAACCCGCAGTCCAACGCCACTCCAGCTCATCCCGGCCGCACTGTGCCTGCCGTGGGCTTGCCCCCAATCAGTCCTGATCAGAAGAGGCTCTTGCTGCTGCAGCAGCGCTCACCAGCCATGAGCCCTGTATCTGGCGCCCTCCCAAGGGGAGTGGCCTGCAGGATCGAGCTGAAACTGGCTCTCAGACATCCCCCGAGGGGTCCCAGATTGCAAGAGAGTGCAGGCCAGGCTGAGGCACCCCACCGCTACACAATCAGGCTGGAGAGGGACCATGGGAGGGCCCCAGGATGTGTCTGGCCCATCTCGCTCAGTCCCAATCCACCGGACCCAGCAGCAAGCTAACCTACCAGTTGGAGCATCTGCCCCCCAGTGGTCAGTGTATGTCATAGCGACTGGTCGACCAGTTGACTGTCTGCCCCCTGGTGGTCAGTGCACATCATAGCGAGCAGTTGAGCAGCCTTAGCATATCAATAGCATATTACACTTTGATTGGTTATTTGTTCTGCCATTCAGTCTATTTGCATATTACCCTTTTATTATATAGGATTACAGATGTCCCCTATATCCTCCCCTTCCTGGCTTCATCTTCTCCCCCTAGTTCAGGCCTTCATCACACTATTGTCTCACCAACTTTTTTAACAAGAGAATTTAATAAGGGAATTGATTTAATAGGTACTAGACTAGAGGATCATGGAGCTAGCTACTGCAGTAGGAAGCTATCACCAGTAGTGGAATACTAGAAAAACTAGTAGTTTGAGGACAGTCTGCCTGGCTGGTGCTTATACCCCAGGTCTCGGTGGCGAAGTCCCAGGGAGCAGGGACTCAGATATCTAAGGATGGGATACCAGCTAACTGATGCAGGACTCTCTGAGAAGGCAAAATGAGACTGGTGGTAGAAGTTTGGGGGAAAGAAGTAGAAATAGAACCAACTGCTCCTGTTACCTACTGCCACTTCCAGGGTGAAAAATCATTGCTCAGGTGATGTTGACAGTCACAGGAAGCAAAGCGGGAGAGAGCGTGTCTCTTTGTCCTTCTCAAGACCTCCAATCTTACCTTAGAATTCTCTGCTGTCGAAGTCTATCAGTGAGGCAACGGTCAAGGCAGCAATGTGGTTTGCAGAGTCCCAGACCTAGAAAGACAAGGCAGAAACCAGAAGGGTAGGTTTGAAACAAAAAGAAAATGGCGGTAACAAGCCAATATGGTAAAAATAAATGTTATGTTACTTTTTAATTATATGTTTTATGCAAAATTCATTCTTGTAAAATGAATGAAAAACACGATTGAGAAACCATAGAAACCACTCAATAGATAACTTAAATTCAGGGAAAATTTGCTATTTTGGCAGCCAGTGTTCTACTAAAAGTCTTTTAAGTAGTTTTGTTTAGTCCTAAATATAATTAAGTTTATAAATTTAGAAGCAATTTTATATTTCAGTTGAACAAAAATGAAATAAGGTAGTACCTTTATTGTTTAAACATATTGAATTTTCACAATACTAAATACTAATACAACAAAAAATAGACAAAAATAAATGGTAACTATGTGAGGTGATGGATATGTTAATTTAGCTTGATTGTGGTGATCATTTCACAATGTGTACATATATCAGAACATCATATTGTTCACCTTAATTATATACAATTATTTGTCCAAAAAAAAAGAAAAGAAAAAAATAAATATTCCTCAATCTATTGGAGAAATAGAATCAATTAATTTTATAAAACAAAGAGAAGCACATTCTCCAAAAGCTTCACTAGTGAACTTCCAAACATTTGGGTGAAAAATAATACCAATCTTGGACATACCTGTTCAAAGAATAGGGTGGATACTTCTCATTTCATTTTATTTTAACATAAATATAACAAGAAAGAGAATTTATAGATCACCAATCTTGCAGATGCAAAATCCTTTTTAAAAGTTGTCAACTCACCCTAGCTGGTTTGTCTCAGTGAGTAAAGACCTGTTGACTGAAGGGTCCCGGGTTCGATTCTGGTCAAGAGCGCATGCCCGGATTGTGGGCTTCATCCCCAGTAGGGGGTATGCAGGAGGCAGCCAATCAATGATTCCCTCTCATCATTGATGTTTCTCTCCTACCCTCTCCCTTCCTCTCTGAAATCAATAAAAATATTTTTTAAAGTTGTCAACTCAAATACATATATATATATATATATATATATATATATATATATATACACACACATATATATATATGTGTGTGTGTGTGTGTGTATATATATATATATATATATATATATATATATATATATATATGAAGGATAATGCATCAACACTAACTGGGATTCAATCCCAGGAATGCAGGATTGGATAAACATTCAAAATTTGATCAGTATAATTTTCTACATTAACAGAATAAAGAAGGATCATTTCAATAGGTACAAAAAATATTTGACAAAATTCAACACCTATTCATGATTTAAAAAACACACAAAACACCTCTTAGCATACTGAGACCAGAAAGGAATGTTCATAATCTTATAATGGTTGTTTATGATAAACCTGTAGTTAACATTATGCTTAATGATGAAAGAGTAAATGATTCCACATTGAAGTCAGAAACAAGACTCAAATGTCCACTCTACCATTAATATTCAACATTTTCCCAAAAGTCCTAGCATGTGTAATAAGGCAAGTAAAAGAAATAAAAGGTATAAAGATCAGAAAGAAGGAAGAAAAATTATTTATTTGCACATGACATGTGTGTATGCATTTTTAAGATCCAAAAAAGTATATAGAAATACTAGTAGAACTAATGAATAAATTTGGCAAAGTTGCAAATTTAATAAGATTCATATACAACAAATCAATATTTTCTGTATACTTGCAATAAATAAATGGAAAGTAAAATTCTAAGTCAGTGTCATTTGCAATAACATTAAGATCATCAAATACTTAAAACTTAATCTAATAAAAGATGTACAATGTCTCCACAATGAAAATTTCAAAACTTTATTAAGAAAAATCAAGTAAATAAAATTAGTATTCATCGTATTTACAATTTGGAAGCCTCAATTTTTTTGAGGTGTCAATTCTCCCCAAATTAACTTCTGGTTTCAATGCAATCTTAACCAAAAATCCCAAGGTATGTTTTTGTGAGCCTGTGAATTGGCAAGATGTTTCTAAGAGTTACTTAAAAATCAAAGCAACTTGAATAGCCAAGATAATCTTAAAGAAAAACAAACTTGGAGGACCTAGCATATATCAAGATTCATTATATTGCCACACATTAAAACTGTGGCATTGGTGCAAGGATAGATGATAAATGGAGCAATGGAACCAAATGGCAAAGTACCACAGTAATTCAGTAGGAAATGAATTGTTGTTTAATAAATGGTTCTGCTGTAATTCTCTCTATAAAATAAAAAAGACATTAACCTCCTACTTCATACATTATATAAAAATTAATTTGAGTTATAGCAAAGGCAAATGTGAAAGGTAAGTAAATAATGCAAGTAGAAAAACTGAGGAAATATTTTTGTTATTTGGAGATAGGCAAATATTTATTACTAGAGGCCCGGTGCATGAAATTTGTGCACGGAGGGGGGTTGTCCCTCAGCCCAGCCTGTACCCTCTCCAATCTGGGACCCCTCGAGGGATGTCCGACTGCCCGTTTAAATGGGCAGTCGGACATCCCTCTCACAATCCAGGACTGCTGGCTCCCAACTGCTTGCCTGCCTGCCTTCCTGATTGCCCCTAACCGCTTCTGCCTGCCAGCCTGATCACCCCCTAACCACTCTGCTGCCAGCCTGTTTGCCCCCAAATTCCCTCCTCTGACCAGCCTGGTCACCCCTAACTGCCCTCTCCTGCAGGGTTGATCACCTTCAACTGCCATCCCTTGCAGGCCTGGTCCCTCTCAACTGCCCTCCCTTGCAGGCCGGGTGCCTACCAACTGCCCTCTCCTGCTGGCCATCTTGTGGTGGCCATCTTGTGTCCACATGGGGGCAGGATCTTTGACCATATGGGGGCAGCTATATTGTGTGTTGCAGTGATGATCAATCTGCATATTACTCTTTTATTAGATAGGATAGAGGCCTGGTACAGGGGTGGGGGCCAGCTGGTTTGCCCTGAAGGGTGTCCCTGATCAGGGTGGGGTTCCCTTGGGGCATTGGGTGGCCTGAGCGAGGGGCCTGTGGTGGTTTGCAGGCCGGCCACACCTCCTGGCAACCCAAGCAGAGGCCCTGGTATCTGGAATTTATTTTCCTTGTACAATTGAAACTTTGTAGCCTGGAGTGGAGCCAAGCCTGGGGCTCCCTCCCTGGCCGGCAGCCATTTGTGTTGGGGTTATAATTGAAACTTTGTTGCCTTAAGTGGGTGGGCCTGGCCAGGGTGTGTGGAAAGCTTTGCTTCCCCTGTTGCCGGTGGCAACCCTGGCCTGCTCTCTCAAGCTCCGTTCTGCTGCCATTTCTATTTGAATTTGTTTACCTTTTATAATTGAAACTTTGTAGCTTGAGTGGAGGCTTAGGCCTGCAACGGCTTGTGGAAAGCTTGTTTCCCTCTGTTGCCTGGGAAACCTTGCTCTCTGTGGCTGTAGCCATCTTGGTTGGGTTAATTTGCATACTCGCTCTGATTGGATGTTGGGCGTGGCTTGTGGGTGTGTCGGAGGTATGGTCAATTTGTATATCTGTCTATTATTAGGTAGGATATGAGACATAAAAAGCAATAGTAAAACAATGGATATGTTGGACTGCATTAAAATTTTAAAACTTCCATTCACTAAAAGACACAATTATAGAGTATGAAAACATAAATGGGAACGACATTTTCAGTTATATAATTGTCAAGGTCTTATATGCAGGATATTTAAGAACTAGCACAAATCCATAAAAAAGACAACCTAAGTGAAAACTGAGCCAAAACCGTAAACAGGCATTGTGGTAAAGAGGAAATTGAAATGGCTAATAGATGTATAAAAATGTGTTCAGTTTTACTGTACTACCATCTCCACAAAAGTGTCAAAATGAAAAAAACAGACAAGAGTGACAAAGATGTGGAACAATTGAAACTGTCATACAATGCAGTAGACATTTACATTGGTTTTATCACTTAGGCATATCTACTAATGTGGAGTACACACACCTTATCGAACTTCTGCTAGATGCACACTCAAGAGAAATGCATATAAATATTAGCAAGGACATATAAGAATATTCATAGCAGTGTTGTTTCAATTGTTCAAAACTGGACAAATGTAAATGCCTACTTACAGTAAAATTGATGAATAAATCGTGGCATGTTTTTAAAAACAATACTTGAGAGCAACAATTTTCAATCTTTTTCCAAGTTATGGCACACATAAACTGCTAAAATTCTGCAGCACAACAAAAAATATATTTTTTGTCCATGTAACAGAAAAAAGGTATAATTTTGATTCAGTCACACCAGATGGTTATTGTTGTGTTCATTGTTGTCATTTGTTTTAATTTGACAATCTAAGGGAAAGAGGTCAATGCCCCTGACTAAATAGTCAGGTATTGCATGCTTTAAATTTGTTTGTGGAACAGCAATATGCTGGAGCACACAGGTTGAAAATCGCTGCTATAGAGCAATGACAAGGATCAAACCACAATTTCATGCAACAGCACAAATATACTGTTGGAAGAAAGAATCCATAACCAAAAGAGATGATACTCTAAGATTCCGTTCATAGAAAGAAAAACAGGCCAAACTAACCAATTCTATTAGGTCAGGATACTGGTTACCCTATATGCAACATTAAGAAGCCATTTGAGGTGCTAGTAATGTGAAGGTTAAGTGGGTATGTTCACTTTGTTAAAATACATTAAGCTACTCTTATGATTTGTGTACTTTTAAAATCCTATGTAATAAAAGCCTAATATGTTAAGTGTCTGGTTGTCTGGTTGGCCATTCAACCAGTCAAAGCGTAGTACACTAATGATATGTTAAGGCTGCTCAACTGCTCACTATGACGTGCACTGACCACCAGGGGGCTGATGCTCCAACTGGTAGGTTAACTTGCTTCTGGAGTCCGGCAGATTGGGACTGAGGGAGACAGGCTGAACATTGCCCTGGAGCCCTCCCGCAGTCCCTACCCAGCTGGCCAACTTCCCACATCCCTTCCCAGCCCCGATTGTGCACTGGTGGGGTCCTTCAGCCTGGCCTGCACCCTCTCACAATCCTGGACCCCTCAGGGGATGTCAGAGAGCCAGTTTCAGCCTGATCCTGCAGGCCAGGCTGAGGGACCCCACTGGTGCATGAATTTGTGTACCTGACCTCTAGTGTATATTATAATCCAAGAAAATTTACATGACCAAACCTGAATGGAAGGATTAATCAGCTAATTAGATACAGTGAGGACTGAAAGAGAGATGAGGAGAAACTTTGAAAAATGCAGCACTGTGAGACAACCAGAAGGAAAATATAAAATGAAAAGATGCAGAAGATAGAAGAACAAGTTATATATCTATAAATAAGGCTAATATGCAAAGTGTTCCCTTGGGAGTTCAACTAGGAGACCAGGAGTTTGACCATTCGCTATGATGTGCGCTGACCACTAGAGGGTGGCATGGAATGAAGGAAGTCCCTGGCCAGCAGCCAGGGGAAGGAAGGCCCCATCTGGCAACCAGAAGGAAGGCCCCAGCTGGCAGCCAGAAGGCCCCAATCGGCCCTGATCAATGGCCAGGCGTAGGGATTTTACTCGTGCATGAATTTCATGCACTGGGCCTCTAGTAATATATATAAAATAGCATCCTGGAAGAATAGAATGGAGAGAGTCAGGAAAAACGAATATTGAAAAAGGTAATAGTTAATCATTTCCTAGAACTGATGAAAAATTAGAATGTTCAGTTTGAAGACTCACAGGAAATTTTTAAAAAATAAATAAAAATCAGCCAAAACCGGTTTGGTTCAGTGGATAGAGCGTCGGCCTGTGGACTCAAGGGTCCCGGGTTCGATTCCGGTCAAGGGCATGTACCTTGGTTTCGGGCGCATCCCCAGTGGGGGGTGTGCAAGAGGCAGCTGATCGATGTTTCTCTCTCATCGATGTTTCTGACTCTCTATCCCTCTCTCTTCCTCTCTGTAAAAAATCAATAAAATATATTTTAAAAAAATAAAAATAAATAAATAAATAAATAAATAAATAAATAAAAATCAATACACATGTAGAAATAGTGTAGTAAAATACAAAATGCCAACACACACACACACACACACACACACACACACACACACACACTACTGAAAAGCAGGAATGAAAAGAAATTTTACTTGAAAGAAGGAATGATAATTATCCTGGAATCCAGGAAAGTGTCTTTAAATATCTTCAAAATACTAAGAGAAAGCATTTTCAACCTAGATTTGTATGCCACATGCCTGCATCCTAGATGAACATAAATTTGGGTATGTGAACTTCCTTGGTTTCTCAGGAGGGTTGAGTTTATGATGCAGAAAATTACTAACACATCAGAGGAGTGTTTAAACTGATCGGACAGCTCCATCTGATGACTACCTTCTATATCCCATCTCTTGATTGCCCAGCAACAACATGATACTTCTTCCAAACCTAAATATCCAAATATCCTAAATATCCTCATCCATTCAGAAGAATGCTGCTTCTATAAAAGCAAAGTGCAATGAAACACATTCATGTGTTTCCTAAAAGAAATAATCCATAAAGCTCATCAGTTATTGCATCCAACTCCAGTTGCAGCATTTATTCTAAGTACTAATGTGCTCTCTTCTGCTAGTTACTCTCAGGCTCTTTGGGGTTTAAAATAACTTTTTATTGAGATTTTTAAAAAATTACATTAGTTTCATGCATACAACATAACAATTGATATTGGTACAATTGAAAAATGATCACCATAAGTCTAGTTAATATCATCACCATACAGTTATTGAGCTACTTTAGTATTCTATAATTTATGAACTAAATTATGAAAATAACCACTGGCCATAAACCCTATTAAACCAGTAGATGAAGTGGAGGAAATAAAATGTAGCTAATACTTTAAATACCATCTTCATTTCTAAAGATGACTGATGTGTATGATTTCCTCCCGTTATTAGCCTTTTAGCATTGTCTTTGCCCTCAGCCACCACTCTAACTGACTAAGGTTCTTTTGACTGGCAAGGAAGATCAAATTTCATTCCTTAGACAAGTAAACCTTCGATGATCCTGCTTGGGTAGACTTGCTCTAGTGTTCCATTCATTCTAGTTAACATGATAGTACCAGGGGACACTAGGAAGCCCCCAGGTTCATCTCTCCTCCACCCAACCTTTATTGTTTACTTTATACAAAATGCTCTGCAAAATGCCTCCTGCTGTTTTTCATTATCTTGAGAATAACTACCTTTTGGATGGCACATTAGCTGAAACTCTTTGGGAAATTTCAGCCAAAACTACATACACACACCCCAAATTGTCTTTAGACAGTGAACATAATATGCCTTTCTCGTTGATGTATTGCTATTTTTAAAATGTGTAGATGTGTCTGATCAATAAAATACAGTTTGCTTCATTATTTCACTAATTTAACAAGTATTTATTAAGATAAAGCCACATGGACCATGAGTAGGAATAGAGTGGATGCCTACAGAGAAAATTATTTCTATTACCAGAAGAAAGGCTACACATTTTGAGCAAAACCAAGAAATAGTCATGTCACTGTTTATTTTCAAAATCTATGCAGCATGGAAAGATGGGAATGAAAAATGAAGTTTTGAAAACTTGCCAATTCTTATCTCTTCCTCTTGATGCTCTGGGTCCAAACAAATAATGAAGAAAATGATAATTATAGTTACCCATGATATAATAGAGTCAGGAACCTGAGCTTTGGTCTTAGCAATATCACAGTGACATTATTTTAGATCTCTGAATAAAGTTTCTTGTTTGAAAAAGGTAGGGGGAGGTAAGGGAGTGAGATAATTGAATAAGGTGAACTCTAAAGTTCTACGGCTCTTAAGTACCAAAATTCTATGCTTCTAATTTTTTATTTTAAGAATCTTGAGTAGACAAAAACCTCATTTTTCTTTGACATTTCTAAATCTATCAAGCTTCATAGTTATTATTCAAATAGATGTGATGAGAATAACCTTATTGTCTGGTATTAGGTTTTGAGTAAAAACAAAGCTGCAATATTCGATGACAAATATATAAGAAAGATTATATCTGGAAGCCTGGATACATATTTTCATGGGATTTGTTTTCCTTACTAACAGGATTTGGATGCTTGTGCAGGAAAAGAATAATGTGTTAGCAATAGATTAAACCTCATTAGGAAAACATGTTGCACTAATCTCAGGTACAGAAATTCTGCATGTCCAGGAGAATAGTGCCAAGCAAATTATAATTGTCATTTTTCAGTGATCTCTAAATAGGATGCTATAGAACCTTGGAGAGGAAGATAATTACAGCTACCCTTTATTGAACATCTGCTATGTGTTGGCTGTTTTGTGTTCTCCATAATGCTCTTTCATAAACCATACTAGTGGCCCGGGGCACGGATTCATGCACATTGAAAGGAAATTAATTAGAAGAAATATTTTAATATCGCTATTTGCTCTTCTCTATAATAGAGGTGTCAGAGATGAATGAAAATTAGTAAAATGTATATGAAAATAATAAAATTGATTAATAAATAAACAATAACAACATGATATAACAACAAAGACATGATATAAAAACAACAAAAACATGGTATAAAAACAATGACTGATAAATTTATTAAACTTAATCTAATATCTCCTTGTATACCACATTAAGAATAAAAAGACTTTCAGAGTCCTTAACTAATTTCCCTTGTGATGAAGTATTTACAACTGTAACTTTAACATCACATGTTCTTCGTACTCGAAAAAATAACATATAACTGATCATGTCGGAAAACGGGTTCAGGCAGGAATATTCCTACTCTATCTAGAGTTTGTCCTTGTGATTTATTAATAGTCATTGCAAATGCTAGCATCACGAGAAACTTTCTCTGAATTAATTTAAATGGGAGGCCAGTGTCAGACAGGGACAAATATCATACATACTCGAGTCAATGTTTATTTTTAAAGTGCCAGTGCACGTCATATGTACCGGCCAGTTGGTTGGTCAGAGGATTGGACCGACGTATGGCTGGTCACTTAGCCTTTTATATATATATAGACTAGTGGCCCAATGCATGAAATTCATGCACGGGGGGGGGGGTGTCCCTCAGCCCGGCCTGCACCCTCTCCAATCTGGGACCCCTTGGGGGATGTTCCACTGCCGGCAGTCAGACATCCCTCTCGCAATCCGGGACCACTGGCTCATAACCGTTCACCTGCCTGCCTGATTGCCCCTAACCACTCTGCCTGCCAGCCTGATCAACCCCAACTGGTCCCCCCTTCTGGCCGACTCACCCCCAACTGCCCCCCCACCAGCCTGCTTGCCCCCAACTGCCCCCCCCACCAGCCTGCTCACCCCAACTGCCCCCCCCCGCTGGCCTACTCATCCCCACCTGCCCTCCCCTGCCTGCCTGCTCACCCCCAACTGCCTCTCCTGCCAGCCTGATAGCCCCCAACTGCCCCTCCTGCTGGCCTGATTACCCCCAACGGTCCCCCCCGCCACCAGCCTGATCACCTCTAACTGCCTCTGCCTTGGCCCCGCCACCATGGCTTTGTCCAGAAGGACGTCCAGAAGGTCTCTGGAAGGTCTCCCAGTCTAATTGGTACATTACTCTTTTATTAGTATAGATCAGTGGTTCTCAACCTTTCTAATGCCGTGACCCTTTAATACAGTTCCTCATGTTGTGGTGACCCCCAACCATAAAATTATTTTCGTTGTTACTTCATAACTGTAATTTTGCTACTGTTAATGAATCGTAATGTAAATATCTGTGTTTTCCAATCGCAGAAAACACAGAAGACCATCGGAAAACACAGATATTTACATTACGATTCATAGCAGTAGCAAAATTACAGTTATGAAGTAACAACGAAAATAATTTTATGGTTGGGGGTCACCACAACATGAGGAACTGTATTAAAGGGTCACGGCATTAGAAAGGTTGAGAACCACTGGTGTAGATTATAGTGTTATATATAGTGACCATGAGGTAAAATCTATGTATGAGGAAATGATGAGAGCATAAGGGCTCAAGGAGATTAATAATTTACCTAAACTCACAGATTTGGTAATTGCAAGAGATTGATCCATTCTCGGGTCTTTTGGGTTTCATGAGACCATTGCTTTCCCACGTTGTGATCTCCCAAAATAGAACGTGCCATGTATTCTTTCCTCATTTCAGAAAAACTGTTTCCTATTAAACTATTCTGCCACTTTTGAATTTCAGTCAAATATATACCAAATGAAGGAAAATGTATAAAAAATACAGAGATAATATTGAGAAATTATGGCTTTTTATAAATTGGTATTTATTTTGTGGTGGAGAACACAAAATCTTGATATAAAAAAAAAAAGAGTTTTGTAGAAGCTCTTACTGGAATGTCTTGCAGAAACATTTCGTAACTAATTTAGAAGATGTTTAATGATTACAGTATTAATTTCTCTTTGTTTTCTGTGTTATCCAGAATAAATTATCTTATTTGAAAGAAGATGCCTCTGAAGCAAGAAACACAACTGACTCACAGCTGAAAGTTTCTAACTTTTAAGGATGATTGTTCCTTACTAAATCCGTGCACATAGGGCAGCAGAGCGGCCTCCAAAGGTAATTTCAGCTGAATCAAGCCTTAAGGGAATCGAGGCAAAGGTTTCCTACATGAATATTAATTTGAGTACTTCTCACAGTGCTAAAGGCAGTAACAGAGCCCACAGGAATAGGCATGCTAATAAAGTAGCCAGATGTAGTATCAGGAAAGAGAAGTTGAATAGGTTACATTCCTAGTTCAGTAGCAAGATTTCTTTCTATTCTACATTTCCACACCAAAGTGGTTATACAAGCTCAGGTAAATCTCAAGAGGTTGAACAATGCCTCACAAGACACTTGGAATGTTTCCATTTTAGATGTAGTCATTATTTCGGTAATGTCATTGCTTCATTCTGCTAGCTTCTTTAACAGCAAAGGGAAATGAAAACCATTCCTGTAATTGCCAATTGGAAACTTTACACAGGAACCAGTTGAACTGGAAGGGAAGCTATGCTGGTCTTTCAGTTAATGAGGTTTCTCAATCAATCAGCAATAGTTGCTGAGTACCTGCTATAGAGGTGTGTTATTCCAGGTAAACCCTGTGTTGTAAGATTTTCTAGGCAGAGTTATAAGTGCCTCTCAAAAAACTTGAAAGAAGCAGAATGAGTTTGCTTTAAGAGACAAACTTTGGAATCAACGTATAAAACAGCAATAAGCAAATGTGCCTCAAAGAGATTGAATGGCTCCCTTGGCTAATTTACGTAACCTAATTGAATGGAATAGCAACATATTTAAAGGAAGAACGTGTTAATGAATGTAGAAATGAGAGGGAGAGAGAGAAAGAGGCAAAGGTAGGAATTGAAAATCCAAGCATCTAAAGAAAAAGGAGCCCTGGCTCGTTTGGCTCAGTGAATAAGAGCATCAGCCTGCGGACTGAAGGGTCTCAGGTTCGATTCCGATCAAGCGCACATCCCTGGGTTGTGGGCTCAATCCCCGGTGGGAGGCATGCAGAAGGCAGCCGAGCAATGCTTCTCTCTCATCATTGATGTTTTTTTCTCTCTCTCTTCTCTCTTCCTCTCTGAAAGCAATAAAAATATTTTTTAAAAAGACAAAGAAAGGAAGAAAAAAGAATCTGTGCAACACCAGTCTGAAGCAAATTGGACATTGGCATAGTGTACCTCTAAGGGCAAATACAAATTAAACATAAGAGGCTTCATTCTCCCTGTTGAAAATAAGGGAACTTCTCTCCCCCTTCACTTTCTTAGAATATTTACTTTAGAAAGTGTGAGTTCTTTCTCTCCTCTTTGAAATATGTATGTCTTTTTATTTTATTAAATTTAGATATAATGGAGGTTGTGTGAATGCGGCATCTGGGAACTGGGACTCCTAGGTCCTAGGGAGGAGGAGGCTGAAGGTCAGGACACCTTGGTCCTAGGCAAGGAGCTGCTAGGCAACCAGACTCCTGTGAGATAGGGCCTGGACTCCTAGGTCTGAAGGTGGGGATGGGGTCTGGACCTCTGGATCTCTGAGGGGCTAGGGGAGTATTCATTCATGGTTCCCCCAGGAAAGGGAATGGGGGATACCTGGTTTCCCGAGGAAAGAGCATTAGGGAGCTTCTTGGCAGACAGATGTTGGGAAACTGGATGTGCCTGTCCAGTTGAGGTGCCAGACAACCCCCTCAGTGATGAGAGATGTAGTCCTGACTTAGATGCCCGATAGCTGTGTACAAAATGGACCTCTGTGATCCATCTCCAGCATGGTGGGCTTCTGGTGGAATTTGCTGAGTGACCCCAGGGCAAGAAGAATGTGGGGAGGAGGGAGGAGGATGTAGGAACAAAGAACTGTGCACCTGGGCCAACATGGTGGAAACCCCTGAGGCAACTGCCTCAGCTAGAAAGGGGATGTGGAGACAGCTAGAGAAGTCTTAGCCCAATATTTTAAATGGCCCAATAGGAGACAGCAAGACCTAGGTCACGTATTAGGAAACAGGTGACCAAATAGTACTCAGCCAATGAGGAACCGGAGGAGAGACTAAATAAATAGGCTATGTTTCCTTCCCCACGTGTGTTGCTGTACAATGGGCGCCCATTCTCCAGAGTGTTATTAAAAGTCTCATTTTCGCCATGCTTCTGTTTCCCAGTCCGTCATTTGAAATTCGGACAGGGGAGCCATTTCTCACAGCTGGAGAATGGATGCTGAAAAATCTCCAAATACATTCAACTGTGTTCTTTTTTGCTTATGTCTCTGTTGGGACAGTTCCCCCCTCCTCTGGCCCAGCCCCTGACCCCATCTGTGAACAAGGATGAGGTTGGTAAGTCTGGAAACTCACCTGGTTCCTTCAGCTCCCAGCCTCAGCTTCCCTCAGGGACTCACATCCCAACTCTTAGAACTTTGGGAATCTTAGGGGTCAGGCCCTGATTCTTGCTGGGACTCAGTGGAAGTTTGATCTTCCAGAGGTTCTCTGCACCCCAGTTGTCTATGCACAGTCCTATGGTGTCCCTAGGCTCTCAACCCCTCAGCATTCTGGGAGTCCAGGTCCCAGAAGTTTAACCTTCCAATCCCTTGGTGTCCCAGAATTCTATGTCTAAAAAGTACAGCTTTCAGTACCTTGGGAGATTCCAGGCCCCCACACAGGTCCTCTGGCCTTGGCTATGACTTCGCTAACTCTGGTAACCAAGCCCACCCCTGCTCCTCCTCTCACATGCAGGCCATACCCACTTCCCAGTCCACCAGGAGACTGTAGGTTCTGGCCAGTACATAGGCTTTCCAGACTGGAGCTCCTACTACTTTTTTTTTTTTTGCTCCTACTACTTTTGCTGCTGAAGGTTTCCTGACTGTTGACTTCTGCCCACCCTTGGACACAGGACAGCCATATCATTTCCCCTGGGGATGGAGGCAAAAACAAACAAAAATTAGATATAATTCATATGTAACATTATATTATTTACAGGTATACAAACAACAGAATGATTTGATATTTGTATATATTGTGAAATGATCAAAACTTTTTAGATCTACTCTTTTAACAACTTTAAAATATACACTACAGTATTATTTACTACTAGAGGCCCGGTGCATGAAATTCGTGCACTTGGGGGGTCCCTCAGCCCAGCCTGTGCCCTCTCGCAGTCCAGGAGCCCTCGGGGGATGTCCGACTGACAGCTTAGGCCCTCTCCCTGTGGACATTCTTAGTGCTGCCACAGAGGCAGGAGAAGCTCCCACCACCATTACTGAGCTCACCAGCCGTGAGCCTGGCTCAGCGCTTCGGGCTGAGTGGTGCTTCCTCTGTGGGAGTGCACTGACCACCAGGGGGCAGCTCCTGCGTTGTGTGTCTGCCCCTTGGTGGTCAGTGCACATCATAGTGACCGGTTGATCTGCTGTTTGGTTGATTTGCATATTTGCCTTTTATTATATCGGATAGTTCTCATGCTGTACATTATATTGCCATGACATTATTTTTATAACTAGAAGTTGATACTTTTTTAAACCCCCACCCTTTCACCCATTTCACCCTCCCTCTAACCTTGCCTCTGGTAACCACCTATCTGTTTTCTGTCTTCACAAGTTAGGATTTTGGTTTGGCTAGATTTTGGGTTTTGTTTGTTTGCTTGTTTAGATTCCTTGAATAAGTGATATCATAAGGTATGTGTTCTTAAAAGTTAATAAGCTTAAATGATCCAGAAATGTCTTTCTCAAGGATCTAGGAACCATCTCTTTGAAATGTAAGTATCAAGGAAGATAACATTTCTATTTTCCAGGTTCTATGGGACCATAGTGTCCTAACTTCAGTAAAAGTCTCACTCCAAGTTGCAAAACTACCTCGTGTCATAAAGGTATAAGATTTTATTTTTCTTTTGGGTAAGACCATTAGCTAGCACAAATGATCACCCCAATTTCCAAGTGAATTGAGAATGAACTACGGGTGACAAATGGTGCTGTTAAGTTCTCTTAGTTAAGAACTTAGTTGAGAACATATATGCAATGGGTTGTATCTGCTTGGCTATACAAAAGGGTGAGATCTCTTTGTCTTTACAGTCTTTTTAGTTGATTGCCTACAATGCACACCACATTGTGGTTTAATGCTTATTCCAAAGTAAAATTGTTTTCTTTCTCTCCTACCTTTGTGGTGCGGTTTGCTGAGTCTGGAGGAGATTTTGTTTCTAATTATATTTCTCCAACACAACTCTCTTTGTTCTGATTCCATGCTCATTTCCAATTCTTGATTATAAGTGGTTTTCCCTAAAAAGTCCAAAGCATTAAATAGGTGCAAGAATTTTGATTTGCATAATTATTCTTCTCATTGTAAAATAATAAGCATTTGATTATACACATCAGCCTATGAATTTTATTATTAGTATACTCTCATAGAAGAGCCCATTCTTAATGTTATTGTGTTTTTGTTTGCTTTTTTAAGCTTGTAAATCTGAGAACCAACCCCTAATACCTGATTAATTGCCAAGATTAATGCTATTCTGTGAGAACTCTGAACAAACAGCCCACAGGCCTTCTTGAGTGAATTCATTCAGACATGCACATTTTTTATGCAAAATTTCTTCAGAAACAAGAAGATATTAGATTGGAAAAAAATTGTCTCCCTAGCAAGAATTGCTAAATATTAAAATAGATGTTGTCTGTTCAGATTTTGCTTTTATCTTTGGACTAAAAAGTGGTAGGTATTGGGGAGCTTTCAAATTTCTTTCTGGGATATTCAACTGAATTCATCAAGGTAGAAAGAAGCATGTATTCTACTATGGAATAAAGAATAAAAAATACTATTTTGCAGTGTCCCTCTCCTAACATCTCTCAGACACAGGGCTTCATAAACAGCAGATGGAGGACACCAAGGAACAGTATTTTAACATTAGCATTAGGGTAGAGCTTTCTTTTTCTTTTTTTGTTTTTTAAATCAACCACCTCCCCATTTGAAGAACCTAATATGTAATGATTTATAGAGGTTATATTGCATGTATCTCTGAAAATTTTAGTTCTTAAAAATTATTGGGTTTACATACGGTAGGTAATATTGAAATAGAAACACAAATTTTCTTGGAAATTTCAAGATACCATTGATTGTCTGGAGCTGACCTTTTAACTTGATATCTTACTTGGGTTCTTGTTTCTTCACTTGAAGTGTTAATAAAAAGCTCTCATTTCTGCTTACTCTTTCTATGCTTAGTTTATCATCCAGCATCTTAATGTACTGGCATATTTTTATCCAAAGCAGCTAGTCTTTACTATGTCAGTTTTTCAGTATACCAGATCTAACCTAATACTATGGATATACTCCACCTCACTACACCCACGCTGGATATCTATAAACTACTTAAGATGAACAATCACTGAGATTTATATTCATTTGAAGTTTGGGGTACTTGATTTTGATTCTGGATTGTTTTACTCTCCAGCTTTTCAATCATTGTTTGTTTACTAAGAAAAGCCTTTTAGTTTGTGCGGTCATGATTTTTAATATAGATATTTTTATTGATTTCAGAGCGGAAGGGAGAGGAGAGAGAGAGAGCTAGAAACATCAATGATGAGAATCATTGATCGGCTGTCTCCTGCACGCCCCCTATTAGGGATCAAGTCTGCAACCCAGGCAGCTACTCTTGACCAGAATCAAACCCAGGACCCTGCAGTCCACAGTCCCATGCTCTATCCACTGAGCCAAACCAGCTAGGGCATGATTTTTAGATTAACTTGAATTTTGGTTATGATATATTTTATTGGTGTGCCCTGAACTAAATTTTATTTTTCAAGCTAATTATTCATCTCAAACTCATCTAAAAACTGAAAATATTTGTGAATATAATGGCTAGTTACATTTTTACCTCATCCCTAGTTTTCATGATTTGTAAGAAAAAGGGTACTAATCTCAAAGCCTATTCCAATTTCAATCCCCAAATGCATAAAATATATAATATAATCATTGTCACACTCATAAAGGGTGTAAAACAGCAATTATAGAAAAAAAGGCATTTGATACTAGGAAGAATAATTAATCTGTAGGCTTTCTTCCAAGTCTTCCATATTATTTTTTCATGGAATTAGGAAGAGAATGAAAGAGAATCTACACTAATAAAAGAGAAACATGCAAAATGACCATCACTCTGCTATGCCCACCAGCCAATCAGGAGTGAGTGTGCAAATTAACCCAACAAAGATGGTGGCAGCCACAGAGCTGGAGTGAGCAGGAGGCTTGGGTTGCCACCAGCAATGGAGGAAGCCAAGCTTCCTGCCCACCCTAGCCTCCGCTCAAAGCTACAAAGTTTCAATTAGATAAGATAAATAAATCCCAGATACCTGCTTCCAGCCAGCCCTGGCCTCTGTTCAAGGAGGCACTGATAAAAAGAAAAAGAAAGAAAGAAAAAAAGGAGGGCCTGGGAGCCTGGATTGCCAGGGGGACATGGCCAGCCTGAAAACAGCCCTCAGCTCCTCACCCAGGCTGGCCACACTCCCATGGGGTGAGGGTCCCTGCTGGGGGGCTTGACCAGCCTGCAAACAGCCATCAGCTCCTCACCCAGGCTGTCCAGGCACCCCAGCAGGACCCCCCACCCTGAAGGGGCTGTGGAAAACTTGAAAACAGCCCTCAGCTCCTCACCCAGGCTGGCCGCACACCCCCAGCAGGGACCCTCACCCCATGGGGGCATGGCCGGCCTGCAAATCACCACAGGCCCCTCACCCAGGCTGCCCCACGCCCCAAGGGAACCCCCACCCTGATCTGGGACACCCTTCAGGGTAAACCAGCTGACCCCCACCTGTGCACCAGGCCTCTATCTATACTAATAAAAGGGTAATATGCTAATTAGACTGGGAGACCTTCCAGGAGACCTTCTGGATGTTCTTCTGGACAAAGCCATGGTGGCGGGGCCGAGGTAGAGGCGGTTAGAGGCCAAGAGGGGAGGGCCGTTGTGGGTGATCAGGCCAGGATGAGATGGCAGTTGTGGGTGATCAGGCTGTTGTGGGGGGCGGGGCTGTTGGGGGTAAGCAGACCAGCAGGGGGGCTAGTTGGGGGCAAGCAGGCCATCAGTGGGGGTCAGCTGGAGGTGATCAGGACAGCAGGGGGTGTCAGTTTGGAGTGAGCAGGCCAGCAGAGGGGCAGTTGGGGGGCGAGCAGGCCAGTGGGGAGGGAAGGTGGGGGTGAGCAGGTCAGCAGGGGAGGCAGTTGGGGGTGAGCACACTGGCACAGGGGGCAGTTGGGGGTGATCAGGCTGGTGGGGGGGGCATTTGGGGTGAGCTGGCCAGTGGCAGGGCACAGTGGGGGCGAGTAGGCCAGCAGGCAGAGCAGTTAGGGGCAATCAGACAGGCAGGCAGGCAGGTGAGCAATTAGGAGCCAGCAGTCCCGGATTGTGAGAGGGATGTCCCACTGCCGGTTAGGCCTGATCCCTGTAAACCGGCAGTAGGACATCCTTCAAGGGGTCCCAGATTGGAGAGGGTTCAGGCCGGGCTGAGGGACACCTCTCCCCCCGCCCCCATGCACGAATTTCGGGCCTCTAGTAGAGAATATTAAAAACTCATATATTTCAAGATACAACTTAAACAGTATTTCTGAACTTAACCACAGATAAGCAGACACACACATCCTATCTAATAAAGAGGGAATATGCTAATTGACCATCACGCCTTCACAAAGATGGCAGTGCCCACATCCAATAAGGAGGGAATATGCTAATTGACTGCCACACCCTCAGAGATGGAAGCACCCACAGCCACAAGGTGGTGGCGCCCAGTCCCCTCAGCCCCGCCGGGACGGCAGAAGTGCGACATGGCCGGGCCCGCCCCCAGGCAGGTCGGCTGCTCCTCGCGCCTGCCTCCAGAGTCCCCCAGTCCCCTTAGCCCCCCATCTGCCCAGGGCCAGCCCGAGGTGCAGTAAAGCCCAGCCACCCAGGGCCGGCCTGAGGGATGACCAAACAAGTGAACAAGCAGGCTGCGTGGGGCGACCAGGCCGGCAGGGGGGTTAGTGAGGGATGACCAAATGACTGAACAAGCAGGCTGTGTGGGGTGACCAGCCCGGCAGGGGGGCCGTGAGGGGTGACTAGGCCAGCAGTGGGGGACAGTTAGGAGCGATCAGGCCAGCAGGGAGAGGGCAGTTGGGGGAGACCTGGCCAGCAGCGGGGGTAAGTTAGGAGCGACCAGGCCAGCAGGGGGGACAGTTAGGGGTGATCAGGCCAGCACACAGAGGCAGTAAGGGGCAATCAGGCCGGCAGGCGGGGGGCTAGTTAGGAGCCAGCGGTCCAGGATTGTGAGAGGGATGTCCGACTGCTGGTCTAGACTGGCAGTCGGACATCCCCCGAAGGGTCCCAGATTGGAAAGGGTGTAGGCTGGGCTGAGGGGACTCCCCCGCCCCATGCACAAATTTCATGCACCGAGCCTCTAGTACACATATATACACACATATATATAATATATAAACACACGATTTCTCCTTTATTTTCTGAATTCCCCATAATATTTTTCATCTCTCTTACAACTGAGATCAGTATCTTAAGTTTTCATCTTACAGTTTTTTTCTAAACTCTTAATAATAGTGTTTTCTACTTATTACTACATGTTCTATTTCATTATATGTTACATATACTGGGTTACTAGGTAGCTTTTTGCTTCACCATAAAAGTTTGTAAATCTCATTTAAAGTAAAATATATACACTGTGTGCGTGTGTGTGTGTGTGTGTGTGTGTGTGTGTGTATGTAATCTCCCCATCTTCAAACAAACCCAACTGATTTTTAGTTACTCTTCAAGTGTAAGAACTTTTAATAATAGCATTTATGCCCAGCCAGTGTGGCTCAGTAGTTAAGCATCAAGCCATGACCCAGGAGGTCATGGTTTGATTCCTGGTTAGGGCACATGCCTAGATTGCAGGCTTGATCCCCTGTAGGTGGCATGCAGGAGGCAGCCAATGCATATTTCTCTCTCATTGATGTTTCTATTTTTCTACCATCCCTCTCCCTTCCTCTTTCTAAAAATCAATTAAAAACATATTTTTTAAAAATAGCCTTTATCATCTACTTTGTCTAACCATTTTCAGTGCTAATCAGGAAAATTATATATGGGAACATGACTCTTCTAATGAAATCTGATATTTACGGTATTGCATCATAAGGAATATAATTTCTTTAAAAAAGTATAATAAATTCGTGTGATTTAAATGACTAAATTATAATTAGCAGTTAAAATGTCATTTCATTTTATATTGTTCTAGAGAGTGTTGACTTGCTAAATTTAATATTAAGACAAGCCCGAGCCGGTTTGGCTCAGTGGATAGAGCTTCGACCTGCAGACCAAAGGGTCCTGGGTTCGATTCCGGTCAAGGGCACGTACCTTGGTTGCAGGCTCCTCCCCAGCCCAGGCCCTGATCAGGGCTTGTGCAGGAGGCAACCAATTGATGTGTTTCTTTCACATCAATGTTTCTCTCGTCTTTCCCTCTCTCTTCTACTCTCCCTAAAAATCAATAGAAAAATATCCTTGGGTAAGGATTACAAAACAAACAAATATATATTTATATATCAAGACAAGAGGTGATACCCTAACTGATTTGGCTCAGTGGATAGAGCGTTGGCCTGCGGACTCAAGGGTCCCAGGTTCGATTCTGGTCAAGGACATGTACCTTGGTTGCGGGCACATACCCAGTAGGGAATGTGCAGGAGGCAGCTGATTGATGTTTCTCTCTTGTCGATGTTTCTAACTCTCTATCCTTCTCCCTTTCTCTCTGTAAAAAAATTAATAAAATATATTTTTAAAAAAAGACAAGAGGTGATATTTGGGTTAAATAGGTAAATAACAAAATTCTGGTATGTAGCAAGGTTCACTGACACTCAGTAGAAGCTGTGGCATTATGAAAACTAAAAAGTCAAGGTATCTTCATTTACTTAGTATACCTAGTTCTCATTTGCAAAGAATTTAAGTAATCTTTCTGGTTACTTCCGTATTTTTCCATGCTAGCTGAGTAGTGTTAGAAAAGGTTCACTAAAGTACATAGGAACATCGATGTGGTCTTTCTTGGGGCCAGGGCATATGATTGGTTAGGAACAGCTCTAGATGTGTGATTTCATCCACAGTTGCCCCAAGGCCTTGTGGATTTGTTTAACATGGTTGTTTGTTGGCTGGCTGTTTGTGTCTTGAGGAAGAGAAGGTTTTCTCTTAACATGAACAAAAGCATCATTCCGGCTGCAGCTGTAAAGTTGGTACAATAATAGAACCTACTTCATGGAGGGGGTGGGTTGTAAAAATCCAGTGAAAAAAATTACATGAACTCTTAGTAAGTCGGCTGGCTTGTGATACACATTTCACCTTTAAACAGATGGCAATGCTTCTGGGTTTCACATTAGCTGTTATTATTACTGTTGTTATTAACTACTTAAATATTTTACTTCCATGTAATTAGGTATTATATTTCAAGTAATAAAAAATTTTGTTATGGGAAGGAAGGACTTAAGGTAGCTTTGGAAAAATTCTAGGTAATTTTACAGCTGAAAATTCACAGTATCAAGAAGTATTCATGCCAGGATTATATTTTTAGTGTTCATAGGCCATCTTTCTGGGGAGGAGAGAAGCTTCCAGAAAAGCTATTTATTTGTTTTTTTAATTTATTGGATTTATTGGGGTGCATTGGCTAGTAAAATTATATAAGTTTCAGGTGTATGATTTTATAATACATGATCTGTATATTGTACTGTGTGTTTACCACCCCAAGGCAAGTCTTCTTCCATTACCATGTATCCTCTCTTTACTCAGTTGTACCTCCTCCCACACTCCTTTCCCTCTGATAATCACCATACTGTTGTCTATGAGGTGTTTTTGTGTGTGTGTTGTTGTTTTTTGTTTTTTGGGGTTTTTTGTTGTTGTTGTTTAATCTCTTCATCTTTTTCACCAGGCCCCCAAACCCTCCTTCCCTCTGACAGCTGTCAGTCTGTTCCCTGTATCTATGAGTCTGTTTCTATTTTGTTTGTTAATTTTGTTCATTAGATTCCACATAAAAGTAAAAATCATATGGTACTTGCTTCCTCTGACCAACTCATTTCACTTAACATAATGCTCTCCAGGTCCATCTACGCTGTCACAAATTTAAGATTTCCTTATTTTTTTACGGCTGAGTAGTATTCCATTGTGTAAAGGTACCACAGCTTTTTAATCCATTCATCTACTGATGGACATTTGAGCTGCTTCCTAATCTTGGCTATTGTAAATAACCCTGCAATGAACATAGGGGTGCATCTATTATTTTGAATTAGTGTTTTGGGTTTCTTTGGATAAATTCCCAGAAGTGGAATCTCTGGGTTAAAGGTAGTTCCATTTTTAATTTTTTTGAGGTGACTCCATACTGCTTTTCACAGTGGCTGCACCAATCTGCATTCCCACCAATAGTGCACAAAGGTTCTCTTTTATCCACAGCCTTACCTACACTTGTTGTTTGTTGATTTACTGATGAGAGCCATTGTAATAGGTGAGAGGTGATATCTCATTGTGGTTTTAATTTGCAATTTTCTGATGATTAGTGATGTCGAACATTTTTTCATGTCTATTGGCTATCTGTATGTCCTCCTTAGTATGGGCCCTCTTTTTGTACTAGTCCAAGTTTTCAACCCATCATTTGAATGCACTGGTGGCTATCTTCAGGGTATTAGCATGTGGATATCTTACTACAGAAACTCTAGAATTCAAATAAACAGTTGATAGTGATGGTTTAAAAAATGTGAATAGTACAGTATTTGGCTGTATATTCAAAATGCTTCCAATTTCTCATAGTTCCATGTATGACATATTATGAACAAGTCTGAATTATGAAATATTTGAAAAATGGACCATTAACTAAAACTTTTGATTATTTAATATTATCCCTAACCTCTTTATTTTTTCTTCCCAATCCAGCTCTTGAAAATTTGTGAGTGCAATGGAAATATGTGTAGGTATACGTTCACCAAGGAAAATTATTTATGTATATATCAATACTTCTAGGTGAAAAATCCCCAAATATGCAGATTCTATTAGAATTCCAAAGAATCTCATTAAAATGGTTCTTTAATATTAGTCCTTGAAATTAAGTTAAAACTTAAATCAATTGGAACTTATAGAGACTGTACTGTTAAAAGCTTAACTGTGATTTTTAGTTGGATTACAGAAAAATTAAATTTATTTTAGAAACAAACCCTTACACTCTACTATTCTTTGTAAACTTCACATGTAGGAAAGAAAAACAAAACAAAAGATGAACTTGTAGGTTGAAAGCAGCTAGAAACCAGCAACAGTCTCCTGAGAGATTCACTAAATCAGGGCTGGATTTCATGAGCTTTTGTCAGCTCTATATGTCACTGTGAGTTTGGGAGCCCTTTCTCTGAATTCTGGAGACTGTGTATGAAATGTTCAATTCATTTTTGTCAATACTTCCAATTGCTTGAATGGGATTACATGTACTACCTCTGGTATTTTAATTTTACACCTGAAAATTCTTTCTCAAATTAAAAAAAATCAATTATTTTGTATATTCCGCAGTGCATAAAATAATAGACCTTTTTCAATATGTAGAGAGGAGGGGATACAGACAGAGGGGAAGGAGGAAGGGAAGCGATGTCCACCTGTCCAACTAAGGAAATGGGCGAGTAGAGTGAGGCAGGAGTAGGAATACATTGTCTCAGAGAGTAAGGATAAAAACCTTATATTTGATTATGTTATTCTTCATCTTCTATGCAATGCTCATTTTTAATCACTAACAAAAGTATTTTTTACAAGTGTTAGCTGTATTACATTTTTGTATTTTGCAATACATAATTATCTGCCAATAAAATGTTAATTTTCTATATGTCATTTCATTCTATGCCTTTAGAAATCTGTTCTTTAAATCAACTTTATTGAGGTATAATTTACAAAGAATGAACTGCATCCATATTAACTATACAACTTGTTGAGTTTTGACAGATGCATACACCTGCGAAACTACTGCTTCTAATTAAGATACAGAAGTTTTCAGAACCCCCACGTTATTCCCCATGGTGCCTTGCAATCCATCTCACTCTCTGCTCCCAGTTCTAGGCAACCACTGACCTGCCTTCTGTCACAGATTGGTTTGAAATTTCTACAATTTTTATAACAATAGAATTATACCTATGTAATTTTTGGGTCTGCCTTATTTCACTTACCATGATATTTTTGAGATTCATTCATGGTGCATGTATAAGTAGTTCATTCTTTTTTATTGCCAAGTAGTACTCAACTGTACAAATTTACCACATTAAAAAAATCCATTCACCTGTTGATGAACATTTGGATAGCTTCTAGGCTATGGCTATTGTGAATAATATTGATCTGAGCATTCATATACAAGTCTTTGTGGACATAGGTTCTCATGGTAAGTATATGTATATCTACTGTATTAAAACTGTCAAATAATTTTCCAAAGTGACTGTATTATTTTATATTCCCACCAACAGAGGGTAAGTTCCAGCTGTTTCACATCCTCACCAACAATTGGCATTGTCAGTCTTTTTCATTTTAATTCAAATGAGTATACAATATTGTCTCGTTGTGTTTTTAATCTGCATTTTTCCCTGGTGGCTAAAGTTGTTGACCATCTTTGCTTGTGTTCACTTGCCATTTGCATATCTGCTGTGAAGTACCTATTTAAATCTTTGCCTATCATTAAGTTGGGTTATTTGACTTCTCATTAATGAATTGCATGAATTCATTATGTAGTCTGAAAACAAGTACTTTTTCAGATATATGTGTAGCAGATATTTTCTTCCAGTATGAAGCTTGCTTTCTCATTTGCTTAATAGTGTCTTTTTATGAGAAAAAAACTTTAAAATTTGATAGAGACCTACTTTTTATTTTTTCTTCATTTCACATTTTTTGCATCTTATTAAAGAAATCTTTGGATAACCCAAAGTCAGAAAGATTTTCTGTAATGTTTTCTTCTAGAAATTTTATAAATTTAGCTTTTTCTTTAGGTCTGTCATCATTTTTATGTTAATTTTTGAGAATGATATGAGATGATGATTGATACCTATATTTTTGTATGGGTATCTAGTTGTTCTAGCACCATTTGTTGAAAAGACTGCTTTTATATTACCCTCCATCTTTTGTACAATGCTTATTTTCTAGTACTAACCAAAGCTCAATTTTAAAAACATTTGGCAATATTATTTTATATCCCTTTTTCAATAAATATCATTATCTGCCAGTAAAAAGGTAATAGTCAATATGGCATTGATTGTTTGTCTTTGGGAACATTAAGAAAAAACTTTACTGAGATGTAATTTATAAGCAGCAAACTGTGTCTTTTAGTGAACATTATTTTTAATATTTAATAATCTGTTGTTAGGTTTCATTTTCATCTTCTCCCTAATTCTAGTCAATAAATATTATTGATCATCTACCTTGTGTCATGTTAGGAAAGAGACAAGAATAAGAAACCATTTCCTGGAAGATTTCACTTTGGTATACAGAAATAAAAACATTTCCTATACAATCCAGTTGTAGCAATAAATATTTAGGGAAAAACGATATTGGCAATTACAGAGGAAGCAAGGGAAGTTGGAAATTTCACTTGAAGTAAATTATTATAATTCCTTTTGCCTTCTTTAGAAAAGGAAACACATTCATAATAGAGAATTTGGAAAAGAAAAATAAGGATATATACTTCATTAATCTCAATTTTGGATTAATCTCATGTAGATCAAAAAATTAAATGAGATGTACCTTAAATGAAAAAGGGAAATCTGTGTGGCCTGCCTGATAGACCTTCCTTACAGGTGAGTCATTTAATATGGTCACTAGAGCTAGCTTCACCTAAGTGCCAAGTTTTTGTCTTGGGCCAAACAAATGTGCTTCTTTGGGAAAAAGAAATGAGTATGGGTGGAAATGGAATGGCTATGAGAGGCCTGGAGGTGGGAATACCATTAAACAAGCAGAAACATATAGAAATAGGGTTCTCCTATTTACCTAGCACTTACCATCTGCCAAGCATCCTAAGTGCTTTGTTGAATTGTCACAGCAACCTTGGAAAGGCTGTACACACAGAAAAATTGAGGCAAGAGATGTTAAAGCCATCATGGTAGATTAAGTTGTTCAAAAATAGTCACTCTTTCCCACCCTCACTTCCCCATCCCATTGATGTTGGATTTGGTTATGTGACTGGATATCATGAATTTCGTGCATCGGACCTCTAGTATAGGATAGTATTGGAAGTCCTACCCATGGAGATCAGACAAGAAGAAAAAATAAAAGGCAACCAAATTGAAAAAGGAGGAAGTAAAACTGTAATTATTCACAGATGACATGATATTGTACATTGATAACCCTAAAAACTACTCCACCAAAAAACTACTAGATTTAATAAATGAATTCATCAAAGTGGCAGGATACAAAATTAATATCCAAAAATCAATGGCAATTTTTAAACACCAATAATGAACTCTCAGAAGGAGAAGCCCCCTCCCAAAAGAAAAAGAAAAATACAATCTCACTTAACCACTGAAACAAAAAAATTAAGATACTTAGGAATAAACTTAACCAAGGAGGTAAAAGACCTATACTTGGAAAACTACAGCACATTGAAAAAAGAGATAGAGAAGATATAAACAAGTGGAAGCATATACCATGTTCATGGATTGGAAGAATTAACATCATTAAAATGTCCATACTACCCCTAGCACTCTATAGATTCAATGCAATTCCTATTAAAATACCAATGACATATTTCACAGATCTAGAAAACACTCCAAAAATTTATATGGAACCAAAAAAGACCCCAAATAGCCACAGCAATCTTGAGAAAAAAGAACAGAGTTGGAGGGATCATAATACCTGATATCAAGTTATACTACAAAGCTATTGTAATCAAAACCGCCTGGTACTGGCCCAACAACAGATATTGCCCATGGACAATCAGGATAGGGTATTGAAGGACTGGGGTGGGTGGGAACCGGGTGGAGGGGGGCAATGTGGGAAAAAAGAAGACATCTGTAATACGCTCAATAATGAAGATTTTATATATATATATTCATTGAATTAATTAAGCTGTGGAGATTTCTGTAGTAGAACCCTGGCTGTTGTTGCTATCTTAGTATTTTTCATGTTCTTTTGACTGATGTGCAAAGATTTTTTCTGCACATAGTCCCTGTCCTGTTGTACCTTTAGTCTTTACAAACAGACTTTTATCATCTCTTTGATTTCTTCCAAAGGAGCTGATAAGGTATTATTTTTCCTACAGATGCAGTCTTAATTTCAAAATGAATGTACAGTGAAACTTATAATTAATATTTTTATCTTCTTAATCTTTTAAATTTACAGTAACTATTTCTTATACATCATAATACTATTTTTCCTACTGAATACAGAACATCGTTATAGAAAACAGTTTATGGGAAGGTACCATTGACATAAATGTCCATTATGTGTCATTGCATAACCAACAGCATGATCAAGTGGATGGGAAAATGATTCATTACTTGTTTTTAGTTTCTTAATTTTAATATTTTATTTTAAATCACACAAATACGAGTTTTGCTATATTACTTTATTTAAAGAAATCTCAATATTATTTAGACTTTCTATTTCAGGACCAAAAAAGAAAAAGATGATTAAAAAAAAGTTAAGAAATTTAAATTCCTAGAAATTTTGAGAAGGTGAAAATGTCTTCACAAATATGGTATCATATATTTCCTAGAATTTGTTTATAACTTTTTAGGATGTCATTTGGTATTTTTCTGACAAAAATGTATATGTTCTTAATAACAACCACTCACTAGGCTTTGATATTTTGCAGTGTAATGTTGCATAGGATTCTCCATTCACTAGAACCTCCTAATAACTACTAAACTATTCAAAGATTTCTGCAAAATTACAGCATTATAGCACACCTTTTAAAGTTGTAACGATGGTGTCCTTCAGGAGATGGCACTGTTGACAGGGAGAAAAAATTCTGAGCACTTGATAGAAAACCAAATCCATAAAATGAAATACATTTCCAATTGTAGCAGTAAGTATTTTGAGATTTTCATGTGTATGTGATGGAGTCCTGGTTCCAGGCTTGGATATTATTGCCAACATAGATATTATTGCCCTCTGTAACTCCAAATATTTTCTTTCATGAACACATTTTCTCGTGTTACCTCCGCTATTCCTTTTGGCATGTGATCGCTTATCTTAAAAAAATAAAGGATTCTATAATGAATTTTAAGTACTCTACTTTTTAAATATGTTTATGAGTGATAATTGCACGGGATATGAAATGTTATTCCTCCTGGATTGTACCGTCCTAAATAAAAAATACTTTTGTACAATTGGCATATCTTAAATGACCTTTCCCTCACTAGGTAAATAATTTTGCTAGGTATACAAAATTATTGAGTTAATTTCTCCATAGTTCTACTTTTGAAAGGAAGTGCTTGCATGCAATATCTTCTCTAATTTTCAGCAAATTGGATGTTTCAAAGGACTTTTCAAGACTATTATTGACCTTGGTGGAAATTGATATGGTATATAATTCAACTGCTTTATCTAATATGTGCAAAGTGGCTCTATTTCAGAAAATGTCAGTGTCAATAAGAATTTCAATTATTTTTTTCACCTATAATTGGCAACTAAATCTGGGACAAAGATACTTTAGCAATTGTGTGAGATATGAAAAATAAGTTATATAAAGATTCTGATTAAAGTTTATCAACATCTCTATATCATAAGGCTTATTAAACATTGAACTTTAACCTACTTTTAAAAACACATTTGTAATAGATGTATTTTAGCATTCAAGTATCTGACCAAATTAACTTAAAGATATAGCACCATCTTATGGATATTTCTATATTTGTAAAATGTAGAAATGTAAAAGTTTTTCTGAGTTTGGGAATGGAAAAGCTTAATTTATAAGTAAAAAAATCATAGGAGGAGAATATTTTAATATAATAAGAAAGTATGCGGCATTGAATAACTTAAATGTGTTTGTGTGTGTGAATGTATGTTTGTGATGGCATGATAAAGGCACAAACTGAGATTTGTAATTCTTTCTTCTTTCAAAATTAAGAATTCTAATAAAAGGAAACATAAACAACTGTTATTACAATAAAAATACATAACTTTGTGAAAGAAGACATGTATATTATCAGTCTTTAAATGACACTGGGGCATCACCAATTATCAACCTGCAAAGATGTTTTAAAACAACTAAACTACTGAGAAGTAGAACTTTCTTATGAGCCAGGAGCCACACTTCCTAAAGAGTGCTGAAAAAAATCAGGCATGCTAATAAACCCATTTAACTGTCTGCAGATACTATATAACTGGTAATAAATTCTCCTTATATTTATTTAGCATTTAAAATTTTTATAAGTGATTTACGCCCACTATTTTGTTTAAATATAGATATAGATATTTTTGAATGAACACTTCCTAATAATCCTTCTTATTATTTTAATGTAGAGCAAATACCCAGTTTAAGGAGATTTCAGAAAAATTGATGAACAAAACTTCTCCATTCATTATTAAGGAATAGTTACACATGTATGGCATAGTTTTTTTTTTTTGTTTGTTTTTAAATATGTATTTATTGACTTCAGAAAGGAAGGAAGAGGGAGAGAGAAATAGAAACATCAATGATGAGAGAGAATCATTGATCGGCTGCCTGCTGTACACCCCCTACTGGGGGGATTGAGCCCACAACTAGGCATTGCCCCTGACCGGAATTGAATCCAGGTCCCTTCAGTCCACGGGCCAACACTCTATCCACTGAGCAAAACTGGCTAGGGCTGTATGGTATAGTTTTAATATTTAGTTCACCTTAGTTATTATATACTAGTAGCCCATTGCAGGAAGATTCCTGAAATAGGGCTTCCTGCTGTGCTCTCCCCCGCCCCACCTGCTTCCCTTCCTTCTCCCCCACCCCTCCTGCTTGCTTCTCTGCAGCTTCCCTCCCTTCTGCAGCACTTGGCTTCTTTCTACGCTGTCTTGATATGCAAATTAACTGCCATCTTGGTTTGGTTAATTTGCATACTCACCCTGATTGGCTGGTGGGCATGGCTTAGGCGTAGCGAAGGTGCGGTCAATTTGCATATCACTCTTTTATTAGGTATGATGGACTTCAGGCATTACATAATTTACCCAGTTCACACAATGCAAAACATAGATTCAGTGGTTCTTTGCTTTTTGGTGTCTTGAATTCCATGAAATAAGCTTTGGAACCTCTCCCAAGAAAGAAGTCCATTAGTAAAATATACTTTGCATATAATTTTAGAGGTTTCTGGACTTCCTGGGGTTCCTCCATGCTCTATGATTTTAAATAGTATTCTATTTATTTTAACATTTATTTATTTTAGATCCTAATTTTGAGTATTGAAAGCCAGGAGCTTAATTATGAAGCCTTTTTGTTGTAGAGAAGCTCTATCTATTTACACACACACACACACACACACACACACACACACACACACACACACTCTATTTGGTTTTAACTCATTCTCCCCCTTCTCCAACTAAATTATATAAAAGTGTCAGTGTAAATAAAGGAGTTATCATATAGGTTTTATTTTCATGTTATTTACTTTAGAGTGAGATATAAAAATATGATATTGACTACAAACAACACAGAATTTTTGGCTTTATCCTCACAGAATAGTACAGATTCTAATGATGTCTTATTAGGAATCATTTTTGTATATAATGTAGACACTTGACTCTAAATTTCTAAATTTTGTTTCAAATGTAAACTTGTCATTGATTTAATAAAAGTAAGTTATTCCTAGATATGTACATTGATAGAAAAATATTAACAAAAGTTGTAAAATGTTATCCATAGCATGTACATATTTTTATGTTCACTTCTTAATGTGGCTAGGTATTTTCTAGCTTAATAGAAAACCCAGGGAAATTTAATAGATTTATTTTAATAGTATGATGTTTAAATTCAGATCTAAGATACTATATTAGATGTTAAATTTTTTCCTGTTATCAAATTGAAAATTTATCTTAATTTTAAAAATATTTCATTTATTAATATTCTAGAACAATCTTGTTAATTTATTGGATACAGTTGTAAGGGATTGTCAAATAACAACTATTTCCTATTACTTTGGTCTGTTGCAGTAATCAACAAACTTGTTCTCAGGACCCATTTACACTATTAAAAGTTATTAAGGACCCCAATGATCTTTTGGTTATGTGGGTTAATTTAACACAATGCTTTCGTTTTTTGGTGATGGAAGGAGACATGACTTGGAGTGGTGAACACACAATAAATATATAGATGATTATAGAATTGAACCCCTGGAACCTATATAATTTTATTAACCAATGTCACCTCCATAAATTCAATTTAAAAACCCACAATACTTTACTTTTCAAGGGCATCAAAATTTATGAAAAATGTAGATAGCTAATCATTTAAAATAGGAATGAAGACGTTCTCACAACCTATATCTTTAGCTATAATAAGATTCACAGGATATATTGGTTCAACATAGTATAATACCTGTTTTATCTTTAAATCAGGCAGAGAGAAGAATATCTGAGAGTGAATATTTGCTGAGTTAGTTGTGCAATAATAAAATTGGAGACCTAACCCTGAAGACTGAGCATTCTCAAAATGTGGTCCTCAAACCATTGGGAGATCCCTGAGACTTTACCTGGGAAATCAGTGATGTTGAAACTTTTACATATGAATACTAAAGCATTACATTTCTTTTTCACTGTGTTAACACTTCAGAGATGGTGCAGGCCAATGGTGGATTCATGTGGAGCTTTATTAAGACAAGGCACCAAAATCTACTAATAATCATTGTGTTCTTTATGTTATACACTCACAGAAAAAAGTGCCAGTTTCATTTAATAATACTTCTGGTTAGGCAGTAAAAAGTATTAATTTTGTTAAAGCTCAATCCTTGGGTACACATTAACAAATATTCTGTGAGGTGAAATGGGAAGAATACAAAAAACACTTCTGTACAGTGACTTGTAAGAGAAGCACTGGTTTGAGCTGGAAGCTTTTTCCTAGAACACCATTCTCACCTGAGAAAACAACTTGACAAATTATAATTATTCATACTTGGATATTTGGCAGATACTTTGTCAGATGTCAGTGAAGTGAGCTTGTTACTTTAACGAAAACAACTGACAATATTGTTGCCAGTGATAAAATTCAAGCATTCAAGAAAAAATTAATATTTTGTAAAGTTTGTATCTGTCACTATAAGCTTGATAGTCTTCCACTGCTTTTTTTGATGAGATTGGTGGTTATTAAAAAATGTAATTTTTAAAATACTTTATAATAAAATTAAAAGTGTCAACTTTTAATCTGTATTACCCAATGAACCAGTGTTTTCCAAATGAGCAATGAATCATGTCACAAAACCATCAGTACAAGGTGCAAGATAGAATAATGGATTTTTTAATATCATAGAGTAAAAAAGTTTATTAATGTGGTTTTAGATTCCACATTGCAGCTAAGATGAAAGAATTGACCACTTATTAGTTTTGGTGTAATATGAAAGAAGAATATCTACAATTATATAAAAAGGTCATTAAAATACTCCTTCTATTTTCATTGACATATCTATGTGTGACTGGATTTTATTCATCTATTTCAAACAAAATAATATACAGTATTGCAACAGATTTAATGTAAAAGCAGATATGATAATCTTGGTAACACGAATACCAAGCCAGACAATAAAGACATTTGCTTAGTATAAAATAATGTTACTCTTCCCACTCAACTTTTTATTTTGAAAATATAATTCTTTTAAAAAATAAATATATGTAATTTTGTTATAGCACAAACTTGTTATTTTAAATGAATAAATAGCTATTCCTAAGTTGTCTTAGTCTTATTTTTCTATTATTAGAAATACTAATACATATAACCCGCATAACCAAAAGATCTTTGGGGTCCCAATAACTTTCAAAGTGTAAATGGGTTCTGAGAATAAGTTTTTAATTATTGCTACAGACCAAAATAATAGTAAGTAGTTATAGACATATCTTTACTTTTTTCACTTGATGTTATTTGACTATCCCTTATCATTTTGTCCAGTAAAATCTCTACTTCAATTTAATTTAATTTTCTGGAGCATTATTGTTGAAATGGTATGTTTACAGCAGTATTATTTTCATCTCTTAAGTAAGACATTGGTTGAATTCCTAGTCAATCAATGCAATGTCCTCTTTACAGAGTTCTAATATAGTGCTTTATATAGAACAGGCACTCAATTCATGTTATTGACTGACTGGCAGAAAATGTATTTAACAAGTCAATACAAGTACAAAAAACTGTGAAAGCTAGAGGGGGGGAAAAGCTCTGACTATTGCCTTATCTATTATGAGCATCATTCTTAGATTTTTTTCCCATTTCCACAAAAAGTTCACATAGTTTGTGTTTCTATTGACATTTAAAATACAAACATCCTCTTCTAGGCTAAATACCTGCTTCACTAGGCGATCATAATAATTATCACATACATTATATATCTTGAATTAATACAAGACTTTTCTCATGACATTTCAAGCACATAGGTCACAATATACTTCTACCTCTCTTTCCTCCCTGTACTTCACAACCAACTCAAATTTCTGTTACTTCCTCCCCATTTCTCACAAAATGGAAAAGTAAAGAACAGAACTGCAATCAGTCATTAATGGGAATACTCACAGACTGAAAGGAATAGAAGTAAAGTAACTTCTTATTGTGAGGTCAACCTTATAAAAATTACGAAATTTTTGAGATCTTAGTAACCTTAACCTATATTGGGGCATTTCTTAGGTCTGATTGTTTCAAGGCAAATAATTGAGAAATACAAATTTTAATTCATGTTAAACCCAATAAATAAATGCACTGACTCATTTACTAATTTGTCTCTATTTCAAAAAATATAGGGCTTTTTAAAAATAAATATATGTAATTTATGCTATAGCACTGTTTCTATAGTTCTATGGTTAGAAGTGAGCTATGTGATAAAGCCATTCCTAGTATAATAGCAGTAAAATACTTGTCCCATAACTGAGAATTTAATCTAACAGATGTCTTTCAGCATTGCTTTCTTTACTCTTTGCAAGCATTGCTTTCTTTACTCTTCACAACAATCGTGTGTCTGTGTGTCTGCATATCAGTGTGGACCACTCATTTACTGGTCAATTTGTGCTGATCATCTGCATATATTTTTACCCATTATCTGTAAAGATTAGGATCCCAGAATAATTCTCTGCTAGCACTCAACTTATAACTGGAGAGGAGAAAAAGAAAAAGCTGAGAAAAGGGAAGAAGGGGTTGCCAGGAGGATTATTGCCTCATAAGATAAAAGTACTCCCCTTAAAGTTTCAAAAATTTGTTGTTTTTATGTTACTTTTGTAAAAGCATACTCCTCTTATTAGCTGGGTTTGTGAGTTGACAATTTTCTGGTACATATTTGCAAACCCGGTCTTTCCAACTGACCTGAAGTGATTCTTCTCTCTGTTGTAATATAATTTTAACTATAACTTCCAAAACAGTTAAGGGGTATTTTGTGAATTTTGTTCTCTATTTCCACAAGGGCATATATTACCATAATTTTTTATTTTGCTCATGTCTGTTTCATATGCATTCCCTCAAGGACGAACTTTCTTTTGGTTAATCCTCACCCTAGGATATTTTCCCATTGATTTTTAGAGAGAGTGGAAGGGACAGGGAGAGACACACAGAAACATGGATGTGAGAGAGACACATGGATTGGTTGCCTCCCGCACGCACCCCAGTCGGAGGCGGGATTGAGCCTGCAGCTGAGGTACAGGCCCTTGACCAGAATTGAAACCTGGGCCCTTCAGGCCTCCGGCCCATGCTCTATCCACTGAGCCAAACTAACTAGGGTCAAACTTTTATTTATTTTTTTATCTACTCAGAATACTGTATAGCCTAGAGTGGGTGCCCAAACAATGTCTGTTCAAATGAAAGAATGATTTAATCTGTGACTTGAAAGAGTTAATAGCTTCCTTTCAGGTCAAATGCACAAATCACTTCTCAACCAGCAAACAGACCACCTATAGCTATTCGGGTCACACACCTGTTTTCTTAAATATCATTGCTAAAACACATTTATATTCTATTTTATTACTGTGCATCCATCTTTTACCAGCATTAGAGGTGTTTCATTAAAAAGCAGTATAACTTTAATTTGTTTTTATGCTCACCTTTACAAAAGTTAAAATGAGTCACTGACTCAATTCCAGTGTATTTCTTGTATTTATGAAATGGCACAAACCAATAGCAATCTTACGTTGGGTATCATTTATTCAATTATCCCAGAGCATCGCATCAACTAATATTATAATTACTTGAAAAGCTAACATTGTTCATAGAAATTTGGTTAAGAACATTAGTGTACCTGCAAAGTTGAAAATGTTCATTAGAAATTATTAGGGCATAATTAATTTTTAACGGTCAGGTTTTCTTTGCAGGTTCCTTTTCTTCCATCCAACCCTTAATTGGCGGGGAGGTAGGGAGGGTTCTCCAGAGACCCGTTATTCTCCCTCTTCTCACCTTGAACAAAGGATCTCTGGACCTTATGATCATCTATATCTGTATCTGTAGATTCAACTACCACCTATAGGCTCATGATCTCATCTAGATTTGAGTATCACATTTGTATTTCCAACAGAGATTAGGATCTCTCTGATAAGCTCCTCAAAACTCGATGTTTCTCCAAATCTAGTCATCTCCTAGAAGTCCATATCTCATCCATTATCAGTCAAGTTATCTTATCTTGGGAATCATCTTCTATCTTTGACCCTCTCCCTCAGTTTCTCATACATATGGTACTAATACCTTTGTTCATCTTTTAAGATTTCCTTCTCTCTTTGTCTCTTGTCTTATATTCAAGCCCTCATTGTTTCCCTCCCAGATTTCCTTAGTAATCTCTTGGTATCTTGCCTCTGATTTCACTGCCTTTACATTACTCCAGATTGACTCTTAAGAGTTACAGATCATAAACTGATGAACAAAAACGATCCAGAGACAGAGAAACATCGATCAGACGTCAAACCTCAGAGGGAAGGCAGGGGAGGGTGGGGAGAAGGGGAAGAGATCAACCAAAGGACTCATATGCATGCATATAAGCATAACCAATGAACACAGACACTAGGGGAATGAGGGCACGAGTGGTGGGGCGGGGGGGTGCAATGGGGGGATAAGGACACATATGTAATACCTTAATCAATAAAGAAAAAAAAAAAGCACAACCACCAAAAACAAAGAGTTACAGATCACCTTATGTCTTACCTTACTTAAACCTTTAAGTGTTTCCCTGTTTTCTTCAGGATATGGTTTAAATTCCAAAGCATGGCATACAAGGCCGTGGATGCCTGCCCGCTATTCTTCTGCTCGATGCTGAATTTGTCTCTGCTTGCTTTCTAGTTTCATTTCCCCCATCTTCATATGTATCCCTCACTGCTGGTAGACCAGTTTACTTGCAGTTGTCCAATGAAGCAAATAATTTAATGCCTTTGCAAATGCAGTTCCTCCTGCCTAAAGTGCCCTTGCCCGGAAGCTCTAAATCATTCTTCAAAATGTACGTCAAGCATCCTGGAAGCCTTCCCTTACTCTCTCCTCAGTGAAGTATTTTTTCTCTGTACTACCATTATCTCCTGGTTTATCTCCCATCCGATTGCAATACCAATATTTATTTTCTGATTTTTTTTCTTCAAATAAACATTTATTTTAAATAAATAAATGTTTTTCTCATTTGTCATTCTTTAACCTTATTAAGGTCAGAGTCTGTATCTTGTTCTTCTAAGTATGCCCAGCATCATTTTAACATATGTTAGTTTCTTAACAATGTATAGTATGTTTAATTAATGAAATCATTAAACATTCTCTTTTCTAAAATTTTTATTTATTAATTTTAGAGAGAGGGGGGGGGGATGGAGAGAGAGAAACATCGATTTGTTGTTCCACTTATTTATGCATTCATTGGTTGATTCTTGAAAATGCCCTGACTGGGGATTGAACAGGCAATTTTGGCATATTGGGAGGATGTCCTAACCAACTGACCTACCCAGCCAGGGCTTAAACATTCTCTTTGTTGTCTTTTGGATGTTCTTTGAACCATTTTCATCTTCATAGAGAAAACTGTATACCTTATTCTATAAATTATTAGATGTTTCCAGTGGGGTCCCCAAGGCTTGGAGAATCTTTAATTTGATAACCATTTTCAATAGGAAGAGAATAAATAACAAGCCATCACGTCAAATACTATTAACTAATTAATAAAGGAAAATGAAAAATATACCCTTCCTTGGCAAGAAAAGGAAGTGCAATAAAGATGCTATATTTCAAATGCACTTTCATGTCCGTAGGAACTAAATTATTTTAGTTATCAGTTTAATAAACATTACACATTTAGTATATACTGATTTATAATTAGACAAATTGTAGTAGTGAAAGCTACTATTTGGAACAAGAAGCCATTTATTATCTTGAGTCCTTGTTCCATTAGTTAGTTCTGTAGAAAAGAAGGTTCTTTAAGTCTCAGATTCCTTATCTGTACAACGGAACTAAAAATAAATGAGATTATATAAAGGGATTAGTGCTGTACCTGGAACAAAACATGTAAATGGTAATTGTCATCATCATCACCTTTCTCAAAGGGTTACTTCGGTGACATTCACAAAACTTTGCAAATTGTGAATATAAGCACTAGATACTAGGACTTACATGAACAAGTTTGCCATTTATTGTTCACTTTGCCAGAAGTGAAACACTGTCTTTAAATGTACTAGTATCAGTTTTTGAGATTTTCTCTTCCTTGGCATTTGGCGATCAGTCATGCCTTCAGAGAACCCCTTTTATCACTGTGAGCACCCATTAAAGATGGATAAATTGACAAGAAGGAGTAATCACCTGCTTGCCTTTTTATCCCAGCTAGGGAGAATGTCACTCAATGCAGAAGGAATGCCTCTCTCTTGTTTACCTAACTGTGACAGTGGCTTGAAAAGGCTACAGCTGCTATTTGGCCACGGGATAGACAAACTCAGAGGCAGTAATTTCATCTGCTCAGTGACACCACCACTGTGCTTTATCACCTCCCTGCCAGCTTGGCCAGGGCACACTGCTCCGTGTGTTGAATGCCCCGTTTTCCTGATTTCCCCGCTCTGTCGGTATGAAGAACATAAACAAAATCTCAGACACGTCCAGGTGGTTCCGGCTTTGGGACTGAGAAATCTGCGCCGATAAGATAGGCTTCTGGTGCAGCTAGGAGACGCCCGCTGGGGGCCAGAACCGCCAGTGACCCAGTGCTGTGTGACCCAGTGCGCCGCAGGCTCGTCCAAATACTCAACAGTGCTGGGCACAGGGCGTGCACTCCAATATTCGCTGAATAAATGTTTACACCACTGCACTCCCTGTCTGGAGTCGCCCACGTCCCAACCCAGAAAATAATCGAGCTACGAGAGCTGAATGAGTATGCAATTTAGCAAATATAAAATCTATCTTGTTTCATGCATCTACAGGAATAAAAAGTTTTTTTATTTTATTTTTTTAAGCCTCGCGTGTTTTGCTTTTTGTTTTTCTTTTCAAGAACGTTCCTCTGACTTTTATAATTTGAACTTCACCATGAGGATCAAACAGCAGCAGAGCAGAGAGAGAGACTTTTCAAAGTCTCTTCCCAATGTTATTTGGAGAACAGCAAAGGCCCCACTTCTCCGTGCTCCGGTTCAAACCTGGGTACCAGTTTCGGGTCCGAGAGAGTTTCTGGCAGCTCCCTTACCTGCGAGGGGGTGGGGGGGAGGGGGTTGGGAAAGAGGGATGGTGGGGTCAAATCGCCCATCTCCCGCACCTCAGGAAGGAAGCTCGGGAGAGAAAAAAGGATGGGGTGGGGCGGTCACGACCGTCCAGGCAACCCCGGGGGGTTGCACACAGAGCCAGCACGCTCCGCTGCTCCCCGACTTTGCAAGCTGGGCACCCGGGCGGACAGCTGAGGCAGCGCGCGCACGCGCACTCCGCGGCCCCGCGCCCGCGCCCGGGCGGTGCAGCCCACGTGTTGCTTGTTGCAGGCGCCACAGGTTCCCCACCTGCGCCCGGGCGCTCGGGCCGCTCCGCCCCGGCCGGCCGGCTCCAAAGGACCGCGGGGTGGGCGGGCCCGGGCCCGGCGCGCGGGCTCACCCCCCACGCTAACTCCGCCTATTTAGTCCCGGCGGCTCTCCCTCTCCCGCCCGCGTCCTCCTCCCGGCGCCTGCCCGCCCCTTGCGCCCGGGTGGTAGGAAACACTCCCGAGTCTAACTCGACGTGTCCGGAAAGCCCCGGCCAGTTTCCCTTTCACTCCGCGGCCGCTGCTGCCAGCCGCGCGGCTCCCTGAGCCCCGCGGGCGCTGCCGCCGGGGGTGAGGCACCTGGGGCCGCGGGCAGAGCGGCGGGGCGGCTCGAGCACCATGCTGGACCCTTCCTCCAGCGAAGAGGAGTCGGACGAGGGGCTGGAAGAGGAGAGCCGCGAGGTGCTGGCGGCGGCCGGCGGTTCGCAGCGAGCGCTGCCCGCCCCGGCTCGGGAAGGGCGGCGGGACGCGCCGGGGCGCGCGGGCGGCGGTGGCGCGGTCAGACCCGGGAGCCCGAGCCCCTCGGTGATCAGTGAGGGGCGAGACGAGCCCGAGAGGCAGCTGGATGAGGAGCAGGAGCGGAGGATCCGCCTGCAGCTCTACGTCTTCGTGGTGAGATGCATCGCGTACCCCTTCAACGCCAAGCAGCCCACAGACATGGCCCGGAGGCAGCAGAAGGTGAGTTGCGGGCAGGACCGCGCGCCTCCTGGACTTCCCCCGCCCCTGGGCGGGCAGCGCTCTGGCCGCGGTTCCTCTGCTCCACGCAGGACGCGGTGTTGTTGTTAGTCTTTGAGGGCAGGGGCACCTTTGCGGGGAGGACAGTGTCTTAGCCCGCTGGGAATCGGTTGCAGCGGACGCATCTTCGCCCCGGGCTGGGCAGAATCTGGCCGCTTGGCGCCCGTGAGACCGAGTCGGACCGGGCAGCGCAGCGCCGGCCCTGCGGCGGGGCACCCGGCGGGCTGGGCTCTGGCCGGGTTAGAACGCAACCCCCATCAACTTGAATTTCCCAGGGCAGCGGTGCCTCCTGCTCGCCTAGCCCAGCTGGAGCTGGCCCTGGCCGGAGGTCGGGATGAGTGTGTGTAGCCCGGCGAAACAGGTGGAATCCGGACACTTGCACTGGTTAGAGGGAATCTTCACTAGGGCGAAGGGGTGGGAATGTTCCTCGGTGACGGAAAAAGTAAAATGGACAAGCTTCCTGTACTGCTTTATAAGCTAGGACCTCACCTCTAAACACCGCGGAAGGCACGCAGCTTTGTGGAGGTACCGTGAGTTAGTAATTCCTGGGCCAGCCAGGCCCAGTGAAACGCACTATTGATAAAAATAAAGGATTGGCGCATAGCCACTTCAAAACAAATGTCCTCTCCCCGCTCCCCCTCTTCTGTCCCCCCCAAGAGGTCAGGAGTTTGTTTCAGGAGAAATGCGTGCCAAAGACCCCAGGGGTTTAATGTTCTGTAGCAGACAAAAGTAATGGCTCAAATTGCCTTAACTGGGTGTTTTCAACAGAACCGGTGTAGACGGTCTCTCTAATGGAATGCTGAACCTAGAAGGTTCAGTAGAAATATATGTCTCCTTGGTTTGGGACCAGATGTGGAGACCTAGAGAGATTGCCCAAGGCATGCATACCTAGATGCACAGGTGTTTGTTAGTTTCCTGGAGTATTAACTTTAGCGTATGAGGCACTTAGAAATTTGGAGAGCTTTCGAATTGAATTTTGAAAACCTGCATTTCAGTGTCAATGCAGTCTCCCCACACCATCCTAACCCTATGTACCCATCCTCTTAAAACAGGCCCAACCTAAGCAGCTGTTTTGAATCGTCCGTTTTCAGGGCATGCTTATAGGATGCTTCTCTGCAGCTGGAAGCTAATTACACAGACCCTTCAAAAATACCTAACCCTCTTCAGAGTCACAACCCCAGGGAGGGAAAAGAGGTAGGGATCCTCTGAGTAGACCTCTGGGTTTTGGAGGAGAGAAAGGTGTCAGAGTAGCATTTCTAATCCCAGACCAATTGGCATAATTGATGACCCCATTCCTCAGCTCACATTTGAGTGCACCGGGGAGTTTTGTGAGCCTTCCATTCACCCCTAGGCCAGTACCATACTTTCTCTTGTCTGTAGCTTGCTGTGGAGATGCAATCACCTCTTCCCTCTTCTCAATTCTGTATGTCAAGTGACTCAAATTTCAGTAGTCATTCTTAAACCAAGTGTGACTTTTGACAAATATAGGTGCCCCCCAAATGTATGCACACATTTTGAATAATTATAAAGGCAGTGTTTATTAAAATACATTTCATTTTCAAAATTGAGCTGCCAGCTGTTAAAATGTGTGTACATTTTTGGGGGCACCCTGTGATAAGTGGTCATATCAAGTTCATGAATATCATCCAGTCTCCAGTGTTTTTCACTCATATTGCATTAGCACTTATTTTTGGTGCGTTAAAGTCTTACAAAAAACCCAAGTTTGGTGACATTAAGATGCTGTCCCATTTGGAATATTATCTTTGAAAATATTTTTTGCAACTTATTAGTAGCTGCTTTATACTGTGTGTACTGGTTGGATTTTGGTAATGAAACAAATTTTCCCTTGCTGGTTCAGCTAGAGCAGACCACTCTGACGACACCTGTTCAATTACAGGCATGCCTCAGATGTTGCAGGTTCTCTTCCAGACCATCTCAATAAAGCGAGTCTTAATCTTTTTGCTGCTGGAGGGTCTTGCCTTCAATTTGCACCACCTCCGCCCCCAAAACAAAAAAAGCCCCAAACCCACACATCTGTGAAGTGCAGTAAAGCCAAGTGCAGTAAAATGAGATATGCCCTGTAGAATGTAGAATGTTTCTCCAGAAATTGTGTTGGCAAACAGGTGCATTCCCAATTCTACCGCGTATGTTCTGTTCAAAAATAATTTGGAATACTTGGAAATTTTTCTAAATGATGAGAGCATTGAGTGTGGTCAGATTAACTTTTGCGAATTTTTTATTTTTATTAAGGAGGAAACCCTACAACAACCTAAGTAGTTCTAGTATGAGTCAAACTTATTCAAAGGGCACCTCAGACCTTTTTTTTTTTTTTTTTTTTTTTTTTACATGTTGTTTGCTAAGGGGAGCTGGAGCAATTCTTGACAGATTTCCTCCTGGACTGTTTTGAATCGTTCATTTTCAGGGCATACTTATAGGATGCTTCTCTGAAACGGTAATAAACTATATTTTTGCGAATTTGATGCACAAGCCAATTTGAATTATACAGTTGGGTTATACAGAGGAAATAACAGGATAATTACAAAATCACAACCTATTGTATATTTTTATACTGTCTTCAAGCAGGCAGACATCCCATAAAAGGATTTAATAGCTTAAATTGTTGTCATTGAAATGCATATTGCTACTCACTTCTTTCTTTTTTTTAATATAATTGGTTAATAAAATTATACAGGTTTCAGGTATACAGTTTTACAATACATCATCTGTATGTTGTATTGTGTGTTTCCCACCCCAAGTCACTTCTTTCAACTTGGTGAATTTAGAACTCAGAAATTGAGATCTGAAAAAAGGGTCCTCATTTTATAAATGAAGAAAATTAATCGGAGATAAGAGATTTACCTTGCCAGTCAGAGCCCTCTCACTGTTAGGGCTGGTGGCCTCTGAGGAGCCGCAGTGTTGTTTTTCAATTGGCTCCAAAGGCCCACAAAGCTAGTGAAGGGCTCATCCATGAATTGTTTGAGAAAGCTTAATAGCTTTAAACTCACAGTTGACCAAAACATGTCTGTCTTTGATTTTGGCTGGGAAATTTCAATGCTGAGGAACAACAGTTGTCACCCTATGCCAGTTAGGCCCTCAGAGTGACTTTACAGGAAATTCTGGGTGGTGGTGGTGGCGGCGTGTGGACCGGATACTGGTAAGGTTCTGCACCAGTGGGCACACTTCCTAAGTGGACATACGTAATAAGAGTGTGAAGTAGATTGCCAATGGCAAAATAGCTTTGTCTGAGCAGTGCATAAGCCTCTGATGCTTATTTACCTTGATTACCTTGGCACTATCACACTGCTAAGGGCAGTAAAGATGAACTTTGGGTGGTTCTATATCATTGGTTAAACGTGGGATCAGTGTTGAAACGGGAAAACAAGGACACAGATAAAGCAAGTCAGTTATTGCTTTAGGCAATTTGTTTGTTGAACCTTTGGAAAAAATTGAGATCCAGAAGAAAAAAGTGATAAAAGGAGTTCATGGTGGTTAGAAGGTAGGGAGAATCTGGCAAACACGATACCCAGAGAAGTGATTAAGTACATTCACTCACGTAGCTGAGGGTTTACAAACTATAATTCTCAAATTATAACTGTCTTTCATATGTGCTTGACTTAAAGTGGTAATCGTTTTGGTAAGCCAGGAGTCTATAGGTTTCTAGTTGGTGGTTGCTATGTTCATTATTTTTGTTTTTATTAAGTTAAAGTCAGATGTTAAGAAGGTGCCAACTATTTTTTAAACTAGAAATAATGAAGAAGGAATTAAAAAGATTGAAATGGTACCTCATAACTTTCCACATGCTTCATGTACCCACGTTCTTTGCATTTTTATGTGCATTGTCACTGTAATCACACTAAATTGGGCCTTATTAAACCTTTTTATATAATCACTCCCACCACTTCACACAATTTTTCTTGTTAATTCTAAATTTGACTAATGTATACAAATAATACTGTGAAATTGCAGATGGGGGTGGGGGAGAGTAAGCTCCTTAACTAAAATTGATCAGGAAGAGAGCATTGTGGGGAAACAGTATTGGTGAAATAATTCACAGTGGGCTCTTGCCTACAACTCTCTCCCATCTGAATATTATACTACAGTAAGGTGGGCACTTCTGTCCCTCTTTAGAAGTTGTAGTCTTTTTGGGGTTTTGTTTTTGTTCTGTTTTGATTTTCAATCTTCTGACTGCTTATGTTATCCCCCCGCTCAGGGAAAGAACCACTTTTATAAAATACTAGATGCCCGGTGCACAAAATTCGTGCACTCGGAGGGGTGTCCCTCAGCCTGACCTGTGCCCGCTTGCAGTCCGGGAGCCCTGTGATAGATCGCCCTGTATAGGGAGTCCTCGTCTACATACCACAGCCCGCTGGTCAGCGGCCTTGGCCTCCCTCTGCAGTGCGATTGATTGTGGAACCCCGTGCTCCCCCCCCGGATCTATCACCTTGCAGAGGGTGGCCTGGGCCTCTCTCTTTGGGACTATCATGGAGGCTCCCCGCCCGCCCCTCCCCCCCCCATTGATTGCCCTGCCAGCCGGTGGCCTGGGCCTCCCTCTGTGGGGTGATGGTGGGGCCCCCCAACTAATTGCATCACACCAGCCTTGGCTGGCCTGGCACCAGTGCGTGTCATAGCGTGTCATCCGGATGGTCATTCTGCTGTTTGGACATTTGGTCGATTTGCATATTATGCTTTTATTATTATAGATTAGCTACAGATTTACGAAGATGGAGAATCGCTTACCTTATGGCAGGAGTCATTGTGCCTCAATGCTTATGCTATTGTTCCATCTTTTGGAACTAAAATACAATGGTGGCCCAACACATTCTCAGTGCAGTGCCTGGAGTCTAAGAAATGAGTAAATGTCTGGATATGTGGAAGGGTCCCATTTAGTCTGCCTCAAAGAATTAGCGACATATAGGATGGAGAAAGGATACCATAAAGGCAAAAGAGGAGTCTTATAGTTTACTAGAAGCCCGGTGCATGAAATTCGTGCATGGAGGGGGGTTGTCCCTCAGCCCAGCCTGTACCCTCTCCAATATGGGACCCCTCAAGGGATGTCCGACTGCCCGGGATAGGGCCTAAACGGGCAGTCGGACATCCCTCTCACAATCCAGGACTGCTGGCTCCCAACTGCTTGCCTGCCTGCCTTCCTGATTGCCCCTAACCGCTTCTGCCTGCCAGCCTGATCACCCCCTAACCACTCCGCTGCTAGCCTGGTTGATGCTTAACTGCTCCCCTGCCAGCCTGTTTGCCCCCAACTTCCCTCCTCTGCTGGCCTGGTCACCCCTAACTGCCCTCTCCTGCAGGGTTGATCACCTCCAACTGCCCTCCCTTGCAAGCCTGGTCCCTCACAACTGCCCTCCCTTCAGGCCTGGTCCCTCTCAACTGCCCTCCCTTGCAGGCTGGGTGCCTCCCAACTGCCCTCCCCTGCTGGCCATCTTGTGCCAGCCATCTTGTGTCCACATGGGGGCAGGATCTTTGATCACCTAGGGGAAACCATATTGTGTGTTGGAGTGATGGTCAAACTGCATATTACTCTTTTAATTAGATAGGATAGAGGCCTGGCGCAGGAGTGGGGGCCAGCTGGTTTGCCCTGAAGGGTGTCCTGGATCAGGTGGGGGTTCCCTTGGGGCGTGGGGCAGCCTGAGTGAGGGGCCTGTGGTGGTTTGCAGGCTGGCCACGCCCCCTGGCAACCCAAGCGGAGGCCCTGGTATCTGGAATTTATTTTCCTTGTACAATTGAAACTTTGTAGCCTGGAGCGGAGCCAAGCCTGCTGCTCCCTCCGCGGACGGCAGCCATTTCTGTGGCAGTTAATTCACCTTCTACAATTGAAACTTTGTAGCCTTAAGCAGAGGCTGGGCCCAGACAGGGTGTGCGGAAAGCTTTGCTTCCCCTGTTGCCACCGGCAACCCTGGCTTGCTCTCTCAAGCTCCGTTCTGCCGCCATTTCTGTTTGAATTTATTTACCTTCTATAATTGAAACTTTGTAGCTTGAGTGGAGGCTTAGGCCTGCAACGGCTCGTGGAAAGCTTGGCTTGCTCTGTTACCTGGGAAACCTTGCTGTCTGTGGCTGTAGCCATCTTGGTTGGGTTAATTTGCATACTTGCTCTGATTGGCTTGTGGGTATGTCGATGGTATGGTCAATTTGCATATTACCTTTTTATTAGGTAGGATAATTTGCTGTGGAAACTAATGTTCCATAAACGTGTTTTGAGACCACCAGGACTCACCCCCACCCTTCTAAAGAAAGCCATAAAAGTGGTAATACCTTTTGGTGTGCAAGTAATAACTTCAAAGTGACCCTTTCCCACTACCAATCCCAAGAGGCACGCAGTGCTTGTAGGAGCCCCACAGTATCCTTGCTTTCTTGCTTGCAGGGATCCAGCAGATCTGGGGATAGTGTAAAAATCCACCCTTTGTGCTCCCTGTGGGTTCGGGATGTTATGGTGCAAATACAGAAGAGATAGGTTTTGTTGTTTGCTGCTGTCCTGACGGGAGTGAGTTGGAAACCACACATAAAAGTAAAACTTGAGACTGGTCTTAAACAGTATCTCGGAGGAAAATGATTGTTGCTTCAACTGATCCATCTAACCCTCCATCAGGGTGTCTTGAGACCACAGAACTTAATTTGGTGAAATGAGTTGTATGAATGAGAACTCAAACAGGTTAAGTATTATTGGCATTTGCTTTTCTCTTTCAAAAATCAGCTGTAATTTTAATACACAATGACTGCCTATAAAGTGAAATATTGTCATGTTGTGGTTTCTCTTCAGTTTTTGTCGGTCTGTTTGTTAACGGAAACAGTCCTCTTCATTTGTGCACTCACAAGATAAAAAGCACACTTTGTAAGGTCATTAAAGACCTTCAAAGCAAAACAAAAGGAAGCCAATTGCCAGGTTGTGAAATATAGGCATTCTGAATGGAAAATCCTACCAGTTATTTGGCTGTGAGGCAGGTCTCTTTTGAGTTATTGTGTTCCTTTATATGCATTTCAAATTAATTTAGACCTTTCTTTGGGAAGGAAGACGTGGGTTGCATAGTCCCATGTTTCAGTTTTTAGGCTAGAAAAGACCTAATGATTGTAAATAGTGGATGCATTATTGAAACAAAGGACACATTTTCCAGGGTTTTAGGAATATTTAAGAATCAAATTATGGAACTGTTGTCTTAAATCTATAACATTTCATTTTATGATCACTATTTAAGTTACCTGAGGGTTTGGATATGATTTCCTTTTTGAAAAGAAAAACACCTGTGATTCTTATCCTTAGCTGCACAGTAGAAACACCTTGGGGGACTTTCAATGCCATTATCCAGGTTGTGCCCCAGATTAATTAAATCAATCTCTGGGTAGTCTTAAAGCTTCCCAGGTGATTCCAATCTACACCCAAGGTTGAAAACCAATGTTTCAGACTGCAAAGCTACAGGGAAATTGCTTATTTTCACCTAAGCAAGGTGAAAGTATTTGATTAAGATTACTGAGTAATTAAACCAGTTTTCCATATTAATATTCCATATTAAGAAAAAGGCAATAGGGACCCTCTCATAAGGAACAAAGAACCCCACACATCTTAATAATATAGGAACCACAGAAGACCCTGAATAGCCACCACAATCTTGAAAAAGAAGAACATAGTGGGAGGTATCACACTACCTGATATCAAACTATACTACAAGGCTGTAATAATCAAAACAGCATAGTACTGGTATAAAAACAGAAGCATAGATCAATAGAACAGACTAGAGAGCCCAGAAAATAATACCTGCACCTATACGGCCAATTATTCTGTGACAGTGGAGGAAAGCATATACATTAGGGTAAACACAGTCTCTCCAATAAATTGCGTTGGGGAAACCGGACAGATACATGCAAAAAAAAATGAAACTAGAACACTTTCACATCTTATATAAGAATAAACTCAAAATGGAAGACAGTGTGGAGGTTTTTAAAAAATTTGTTCTTTTGTTTTTTAGAAGTGAAATAAAAATTATTAGTGATAAGCATAGACTTCAAATCTGGTAGAATTGAGACAAAGACCAAAGTATGCTTATTAAGTTTAGCTGTTTTTCATTTCAATTGTGAATGAAACAATCAGACTCGAAGAACTTGTACAAATACATAAGCTGAAAACTGGGATGCAACCAGGTTTTGTAATACGTTTTTATCTCAGTGGAAATGTATGTCTCCCCTCCTACATTGTCTCCCTTTTCTTTGTTTGGCTTTCCCACTCTCAGTGTTCTGTGTCGTTTGTGGGAACCTGTGTGTAGGAGAGTAGGGCTCTGCCCTTCACTGTCCTCTCTACATTGCTGTCACCTCATTTGTCAAATGACTAATACTTACTTCAGCAAGATGCCATGAAGATTATGTAAGATTTCTGAACAGCAGCTAGCATAGTGTCTGGCATGGAGTAGATCTTCAAAGAGTTTTTAAAATTTATTTTCTCATAATATTCCTTCATAAAATAAATTTTTCATTCTATAAAGCATATTGCATTTAACAAAAAATATTTGAACAGATATGTAAGCTAGGCAGTATTTTAAGCACTGGGAATAGAGATGTGGACAAGACAGCCCTCAGGAACGTATATTCTAGCAGAGGAGATGGGTGATCAACAAGTATATGGATTTACGTAATAAGGGATATCTAGTGACTGTGGGAGGGAGTTTGGCATCATTGGCTGTTTCAGGTCGGGTGGTCAGGGAAAGCCTCTGAGGAGCAGGTAGTGGTTGAGCAGAACTTGAAATTAAGTTAAGGGTTGAGTCACTTGAAGATGAAGAGTCTGGAGAGATAGGGCTAGCTCATATGGATTCTTTAGGTGACGGTAAGATAAAAATTTAAGTGTGATGAGAAGCTATTGACACGTTTTGAGCAAGTTCAAGAAGGGATCTGATTAAGATTCTGAAAAGATCTCTTTGAGATGAGAATAGATAGTGCCACTACGTTGCAGAACTCGAGGGTATACCAGTTACATGGAATTTAAATCACTGCCTTAAAGTTGTACAGCCGTGAGAATTGACTAAAGGGGCAAGAGTAGAAGCAGGAAGTTGGGAGTTAGGAGGTTGTGGCAGTGGTTCAGTTTTAAATAGGGTTGCAGACTAAAAGGTAATATGGAATGTAGATAGTATTTATTCAACATTATTTAACCAAGTTCACAAATAAATTATAATGAGCAATATGCTAAAATACTGTTATTTTGAAATTATAACATGCTAAAAATATTTAAGCATTCTGTTAAAATAATGTATTCAGGTGGTTAAAAAGACAAGTCTTGAAGATCTTAACAATAAAAAGCAATAGAGCCAAAGGTGTGGCTCAGTTGGTTGATGTTGTCCCATGCACATCAGGGCACATACCCAGGTTGGGTGCTTGATCCCCTGTCAGGGTGCATGTGGGAGGCTGATGATTGATGTTTCTCTCTCACATAAATGTTTCTTTCTCCCTCTCTATCTCAAAAATCAATAAAATAAAAATTTTTTTTAAAAAAAACAATAGTCCCCTGTCCCATTCCTTTTCCTTCCTAGTCACATGCCCAGAAGGAACCCTTTTCACTTTTTAACTAGTAATGTTTTAAATCCTATCTAATAAAAGAGTAATATACAAATTGACTGTCATTCCAACACACAAGATGGCTGCCCCCATGTGGACATAAGATGGCTGCCACAAGATGGCCAGCAGGGGAGGGACCAGGTCTGCAAGGGAGGGCAGTTGTGGGCGATCAGGCCAACGGGGGAGGGCAGTTGGGAGGGACCAGGCCTACAAGGGAGGGCAGTTGGGGGCGATCAAGCCTGCAGGGGAGGGCAGTTAGGGGTGATCAGGCCAGCAGAGGAGGGAAGTTGGGGGTGACCGGGCCTGCAGGGAAGGGCAGTTGGGGGGGACCCAAACCTGCAGGGGAGAGCAGTTGGGGGGACCAGGCCTGCAGGGGAGGGCAGTTAGGGGCAATCAGGCTGGCAGGGGAGTGGTTAGGGGGTGATCAGGCTGGCAGGCAGAAGTGGTTAGGGGCAATCAGGAAGGCAGGCAGGCGAGCAGTTGGGAGCCAGCAGTCCTGGATTGTGAGAGGGATGTCCGGCTGCCCGTTTAGGCCCGATCCTACCGGGATCGGGCCTAAACGGGCAGCCGGACATCCCTCGAGGGGTCCCAGATTGGAGAGGGTGCAGGCTGGGCTGAGGGACACCCCCCCATCCCCGTGCATGAATTTCGTGCACTGGGCCTCTAGTATTTCATAAATTGATGTAAGATGCTCACACTACTTTTCCTCAAACTTTAGTTATTATTTCCTATAGAAGGGGCAGGGTGGGAAGATTTAACTCGTGCACACAAGCAACTGGCTCCTCTTCTACTTGGAATTATTTTTCTGCTAGTGACTCCAATATGTTCTTCCCTTCTTAAAAACAATAGACTTTTTAGTTGAGCTGATGCCTGTCTGGCTGAACAATACATTTCTCATCTTGCCCTCCCCCCTTTTTTGTTAACAATGGGACTGAGCATGATTGACCCAGAGAATGTGGGTCAAGAACACAGCCCTGAGGGATGCCAACTTTATATCTCTCACATGATATCAGGACCAGGTTCCATGAGTCCCTCAGTTTTCATGAGGAATTGTACAGGCAAAAATCTTTGTTTTTACAGAATTCAGGAGGACAGGCCATAGACTGCTGAGATTTCCCTGAGGAGGGCAGAAAAATGAGTCTTACCAGAATAGGAGCAAGTATGTGGTGTACAAGTTATGGCTTTACATTGTTAAAAATTGTTGCGGACTAGGAACAATCAGGGTCTGATATCTGTCCAGCTTCTCTTGCAGCTAGATGAAGCCAAAAGACTAAGTTCAGGCTTGTGGGCTATGAATGGAAGTGATGTGGGCAAACTCTATGGGCCATTCCCTGAAAGGGGAGGGACATGTCCTCCCTGATCCCTTTCCCCTTCCCACTGGATGGAATATTATCATCACTGTGGAAGTAGATAGAGCAGCCATTCAGACTAGGAGATGGTTGCCACTTATTGAGGATAGCAAAGCAACACATTTGAAGGAGCCTAGAACCCTGATAGCTTGCAGAGGAGGGCTGTCACACAGCTCAGACTTCTAAGTTAGAGAAATGAACTTCTGTCATGTTTATGCTAACCTTTTTAAGTTAAAGGATTTGATTTTAGTTGTTATAAGAGGTCTGTTATGTCCATATCCTATCTACAATTAGCTTTATAATTTAAGTAATATACTTACTCTTTTATTGCTTGCTCCTTTCTCTGTAGACCTTATGGCTGTAGTTTTCCTGCTGTTAGTGTTACTTGATGTTCACCTCCCCTCCTATCTGGATACTTCCCCACCCCTATATTCCCTTGCAGCTATAGGTGGCCATGTGACACAAGTTCTGCTATATAAGACAGGAGACAATCGTCTTGTGACTCTGAGGGAAATACTTAAGGGAATTTCAGATGTGCACACTTGATTCTGAAACCATTGCCAACAGCACCTGCATCTGTGAGAAAAATATTCTCCCCATATTTTTTTCCAATATATTGCTAATTTACTTTGTTCTACAAGAATCATTAGGATCTCTGCACTTTGTTGTAGTTGAGTCTAGAAATTCAAAGTAAGTGGAGTTTACATCATCAAGACTGTTTTTCACTGCAATACCACATAGTATGCTTGGTTGCATTCCTTTTACTTACAAAACTTTGTGTTTTTCTTGGAGTTTTGATTTGTTTTTCTTCTCTATCCATCTTGTCTCCTTTCATTGCCTCCTGACAGTGGACAATATTATAAGCCAGTAGTTCTTAAGGAGGATGGTAGTACCCTTTAGCAGATGTTTAAAATAAGTGTGGCCCTAGCTGGTTTGACTTAGTGGATAGAGCGTCGGCCTGCAGATTGAAGGGTCCTGGGTTCGATTCCCATCAGGGGCACATGCCTGGGTTGCGGGCTCAGTCCCCAATGGGGGGCGTGCGGGAGGCAGCCGATCGGTGATTCCCTCTCATCACTGATGTTTCTATCTCTCTCTTCCCTTCCTTCCTCTCTGAAATCAATAAAAATGTATTCAAAATAAATAAATAAATGGAAACAATAGTTAAAATAAACTTAAAAAAATAATTGTGGGGTGTTTTTGGTTTTCTCAATGATTAGGGGTTACTACTGGTATTTAGTCGGGATCCAGGGATTCTACACATCCTGAAATGCATGATGAATTGTCCATCATACATGGCATTTGCATGTTCACATGGACACTTATGTTGGTAAAGATAGTTTATAATTATTTGAGTCACAGGGTTTAATATATAATTATTTTTTTCTAGAAATACAACTCTTGGGTAAATGGAGGGAAGATTGCACTTTATTTTGTTAGGAACTTTTTGAGAATTGCTCATCGTTTTTGGAAATAATGTCACCAACAGCAATGATGCTTGTGACATTTGTGTTATCAGTGCAGGATGCTTGTGTCAGCCTTCACTTACAGTTGTCACATTCTCCTTGATTTTATAGATATATACAAAAACGATTTAGCCCTTATGTCAAAATGTCAAAAGTAAAGCATAGTGTTGACAACAGTTAAATATTTTCTAACTTCCCTTAAATTTAGATTCCTTCATTATATAAGAGTGTCTAGGCATCTAGTTTATGTTCTAGACCAGCTATGCCTAATCATTTACATACTAAGATACATGTTATTTCACTTTATTATTTCTACTAGAGGCCCGATGCATGAAATTCGTGCAAGGGGCTTGGCCCTCATAGCCACGGCAGCTTGCCTTGGACCTCACAGCCCTGGCTTTGTCTGGAAGGTCATCCGGAAGGATGTCTGGAAGGACGTCCAGAAGGTCGTTCGGCTGTCCGGTCTAATTAGCATATTATGCTTTTATTATTATAGATTCCAGTTAGGATCATATATTTATAATTTTTAAAATATCTGTGCAGATAATATAACCTGGTAATAGATGTTATTTCTGTGTAGCAAAAGGGTTATTTTGTTTTCTTTTAAAAAGGGGCTTAGCAGGGCCCAGTAGGAAATAGCTGTCATACTCCAAGGGAGCAAGTCACAAACTACAGGGGGTCTGAAAGGTTTAATGGAACCAATGAGGGATGTTGAAGCACTCAATAGCTGGCTGCAGAGGAATGCCCTTACTTAGCCCTCAGCCTCCATGGGCAAAAGGAGGGAGCTGTGGCCTGAGCTGGGCAGGAACTAAAGCTGTGGGAGAAAGAAGCTCAGGTCTCCAGGTGAAGAACTAGTCACTGACCAACTGGGCATGGCAGGGAGGAAGTGAAGGGAGTCAATCTCCTCTTGCTCTTCCTTCCCTCCCTCTGGTTTCCTGCTGATACTTCACCAAAAGGGAAACCCTATGAGAAGTTGAGGAGCAAAACATACTTGGCTGTTGCGGTTCATTAGCCTCCCAAGGTGCAGAGTAGTAGTGTAGACAATAGGAGAGAATGGCTCTGGAGGGCAGAGGTGGAGGGGATTCCCAGCACATGGGATGTTGTGTCTGATTAGGTTTGAGAGTCAGTATTCTAAAGGGTAGCAATAATTTCTTGTTTTTACCTTTCTTGCCCAGATATGTTCCTCCTGTAGCCTTTCTCTGACTTAACTCATTTCTGAGTCTGTGTTTGGACAACAGGCTGAGAGCTGTTCATTCTCATAGTTCCTTTTGAGTTGGAGACACTGTTCTCCTATTCTCTCATTTTTAAAAATATTTTTTATTAATTTCAGAGAGGAAGGGAGAGGGAGAGAGAGAAACATCAATGATGAGAGGGAATCATTGATTGGCTGCCTCCTGCACGCCCCCTACTGGGGATCGAGCCCACAACCTGGGCATGAGCCCTTGACTGGAATCGAACTCGGGACCCTTTAGTCCACAGGCTGGCGCTCTATCCACTGAGCCAAACCAGCTGGGGCAATTCCCTCACTTGGTTTGAACTTTTTCACATGCACCTTTATAAGAAAGTGTGATAAATCGTCTGAATCCATGCAGGTCTGAGACTTTGTTTATTCTGATGCGAAAATGGACTGGGCATGGAAGTCTGGGTTGAACTCATTCTCCCTCAGAACTTTGAAGGCATGATTACTCCATAGTGTTCTAGCTTCCAGTGTTGCTAATGAAAAGCTTGAAGTGTGGTTTCACTTTTAAATGACATTTTCCCCCCTTTCTTAAATGACTTTATGTTCTTGTCTTTGTCTTTAGGGGGTTCTGAAATGCTACAATAATCCTTTCGGCTTTAAAAGTATTTGTTGTGCAAGGAACTTGTTTCCATCCAATCTGCCTACAGGATCATGTCTTTCAACTCTTGGAAATTTTTGTGGGAAGTTGGAATGGAAGGCCAGGTGGTAAAGAATGGTGTTTGCTTTCTTTAAGGTGGCACAGCTTGTTGAAATCATCCTACTGGTTATTAGCACACTTACAAACCTCGAAACGTCCTATTTGGATGAATTTTCATCCATTTGGATGAATTTCCATCATACTGAAGATAGTCATTAACAAACAGGTGTTTTCTCTTTGCTTGCTTCCTGGCTTTATTTAAGTACACAGAGTAATATACTAGTAAAATCTGCTTAGGAGAATCAGAGAAATGGCAACAGGGTATTCATATGTGTGTAATGAAAATATTCCCTATTTTTCTTAGGTTTTAATTTCATATATGACTTTGCGGTTTTATCTTTGACTCCCCTGTGTATTAATGGAGCTATTAACTGGAGTAAGATTTTAAAATGATCTTGATATGATGAAATGTAAACTTCTGGTTGGAGAAAGGAATTTCAAAAGAAATGTTTGCTCATTCAGCATTATGTTTGCCTAGAGGCATTAGCCAGTGTTGTGTATAGGTTTATTATAATTGTAAATCCACTTGTTTATGACCTAAGTTGTTTTAATCTACTTATGACAAAGGGGGAAAAAAGAGTTGCTTTGATTCAAATGTGAAGTTGTGGCAGGATGTCATCGTTCCATATTTCTTTGATATAAGAATGAAGGTAGACTTTAAAATCTACGGCTCTGGAAGATGGCGGCGGAGTTGAACGGCTGATCTGTTGCCTCGCATGGCAGTTTCGGAAATACAACTAAAAGATGGACTGGTGAGCGTGGCGACTCCTGCTCGCGTCTCCCCAGGCCGGGCGGCTGCTCCTCTCGGTCAGCACCTCAGCCTGGGCCATGAGCTCGTGGGCAGCCGCGGCAGCTGCTATGGCGGCGGCCGCGGACTCGGCGCAGTGGTTCTCGGTGAAGGAAGAGACCATCTTTCTGCGGGACGGGCCCATTCGTGTCACCGACCTGGCCGAGCTGCCCAGTGAGATCCTCGGGGCCCCGGAGGCCGCTGACACCGACTTGGAGGGTTTTTATGATTTCCCGTCTTACATTCAAGTCCTTTAGCCATTTTGAGAGAGGAGAACCAAGAAGGCGGCAAAGTTAAACAAATGAACTGTGCCGCGCACAGCAATTTCAAAAATACAACTGGAGGACAGAGCGTCTGCCACCCAGAACCACAGGAGAGCTGGCTGAAGGGTGGATTTACAGCTAAGAGGGAAGAGGACAGAGCGAACTCGGAAGGGATAAGGTGCGGAGGCGCATGGGTCGGACTGGTGGCGGGGGAAGGGTCGTGCGGCTTTTTTTCCAACCCTAGGGGAGATTAGCTCCCCATCACCCTGAAATCCAGCTTCTGGGGACTCGCGGGAGACCCAGACGCCTGTGGGGAGAGGCTGGACTCTCGGCCTTCATGTCGGAGAGTGGGAGTAACTTCCTTGCGGAGGTGCGCCCAGCAATCAGTGTTTGCTGCGCTGGAGTGCGGCATGAGGGGGCTTAGAAACGTGGAAAGCAGAAAAAGCAGACTTGCAGCCATTGCGGTTCGCCACGCCATGGCCTGGTGGCGCCCTGAGACCCCGCCCCGGCCTGGGACCCACCCCGCACATTTTACAGACCCGCCCCGCACGTTTTGCAGACCCCCCCCCGCAGGTTTTGCAGGCCCACCTGGGCTCCAAGCAGCAGCTTTTGCATGTGGGTGGCCTGCCCTGTGGCAGCTTGACCAGATGAACTGCGGTTCTAGTCGGACTGCTCCAGGGCCGCTTAAACAGGAGGAGGAAACTGCAGTTTTTGCTGTAACTCCTGCTGAGTGGCCTCAGACAGTAGCTGACCTGCACCCCATTGGAGACCCAGAAACGAGGGCATCTAGTGGTCGGTGTGAGATGACACCAGATTTCAACCACTCGCATAAGGGACACATTCAAGAGGCAGACTCAGTGAGCGCCAAAGCCTGCTGCAACAAGATCCGGCCCATAAACGTGTCTCCTGCACGGCAACTCTTCCTTTATAGAAACAGAGGGTCCTCACGGACAATTGGCCAGGAGGACAATTCCTCCCAGTGACACCAACAACAACCAAGACTTAACTATACAAAGGAGGACCAAGATGGAGGCATAGGGCGGAAGCCTGATTGTTGCCTACCACAACAATTTTGAGACTACGATGGGAGAGCAGAGCAGACACCATCCAGAACCACCGGAGGGCTGGCTGAGCATATGCTCTACAACTAGAATAAAAGACAGGGGTACGCGGGATGATGCTGATGCCGGTGACCCAAAGATCACACTTTAAGAACTACGGCTCAGGCGACACAATGGCAGCCTGGAACGTGCTCGGCGCAGTTCCCCCGGCAGTCTCCGGCTGAGGGGACGGCTCCACTCGCTGCCTAGCACGGACAGACGAGCCCCTGAGAGACATGGGGTGGGAGATTCCGCACTTGCTGACCTCCGAGTCCTTCAAGAATCTCAACGCCCCGGAAGTGGCCAGGTGCGCATGCTCGGCGACTGGCCACCGCTGCAGACCCAAGGGCCGACGCAGCGACCCCGGACCAGCCCGCCACCGCGCACCGGGCACACCGGAGCTTCGCCGAGCCCGCAGCCCAACGAATTCTGCGGCAGCCGTCCTGGAGCTCTGAGAAAATGGCCGAAGGAATTGCTGAGAGGGAATTGACCAACAGGAATTGGGATCAAGAAGACGAAACCCCGCTGGGTCCCGGGTCCGGGTGAGGCCGCGCGCCCCTGGGTCTGGGTGAGGCCGCGCGCCCCTGGGTCCGGGTGAGGTCACGCGACCCTGGGTCTGGGAGAGGACATGCGCCCCTGGGTCCAGGTGAGGCCACGCGCCCCTGGGTCCGGGTGAAGCTGTATCCCGGGCCCGGGTGAGGCCGTGTGCCCCTGGATCCAGGAGAGGCTGGGTCCCGGGTCCGGGTGAGGCCTCGCGCACCTGGGTCCAGGTGAGGCCACGCGCCCCTGGGTCTGGGAGAGGCCATGCGCCCCTGGGTCCAGGGTGAGGCCACACGCCCCTGGGTCTGGGTGAGGCCACGTGCCCCTGGGTCCAGGTGAGGCCACGCGCCCCTGGGTCCGGGTGAGGCCACGTGCCCCTGGGTCCAGGTGAAGCTGGATCCCAGGTCCGGGTGAGGCCATACACCCCTGGGTCCGGTAGAGGCTGGGTCCCGGGCTCGGGTGAGGCCATGCGCCCCTGGGTCCGGGTGAGGCCGTGCGCCCCTGGATCCGGGTGAGGCCACGCGACCATGGGTCTGGGAGAAGAGAGGCCACGTGCCCCCCTGGGCCCCTGGGTCCGGGTGAGGCCACGCACCCCTGGGTCCGGGTGAGGCCATGCGCCCTGGGTCCGGGAGAGGCTGGGTCCAGGGCTCGGGTGAGGCCGTGCGCCCCTGGATCCGGGTGAGGCCACGCGACCATGGGTCCGGGAGAGGCCACGCACCCCTGGGTCCGGGAGAGGCCACGCGCCCCTGGGTCCGGGTGAGGCCACGTGCCCCTGGGTCCGGGTGAGGCCACGCGCCCCTGGGTCCGGGTGAGGCCACGTGCCCCTGGGTCCAGGTGAAGCTGGATCCCAGGTCCGGGTGAGGCCATACACCCCTGGGTCCGGTAGAGGCTGGGTCCCAGGCTCAGGTGAGGCCATGCGCCCCTGGGTCCGGGTGAGGCCATGCGCCCCTGGGGCCGGGTGAGGCCATGCGCCCCTGGGTCCGGGAGAGGCTGGGTCCCCTGGGTCGGGTGAGGCCACGCGCCCCTGGATCCGGGTGAGGCCACGCGCCCCTGGGTCTGGGTGAGGCCACGCGCCCCTGGGTCTGGGTGAGGCCATGCGCCCCTGGGTCCGGGTGAGGCCACGCGCCCCTGGGTCCGGGAGAGGCTGGGTCCCTGGGTGCGCCCGGGGGTGAGGCCACTCGACCATGGGTCTGGGAGAGGCCACGCACTCCTGGGTCCAGGGTGAGGCCACGCGCCCCTGGTCCGGGTGAGGCCACGCGCCCCTGGGTCCGGGGTGAGGCCACGCGCCCCTGGGTCTGGGTGAGGCCACGCGCCCCTGGGGCCGGGTGAAGCTGGATCCCGGGTCCGGGTGAGGCCGTGTGCCCCTGGATCCGGGTGAGGCTGGGTCCTGCGCTCGGGTGAGGCCATGCGCCCCTGGGTCCGGGAGAGGACACACGCCCCTGGGCTCGGGAGAGGACACACGCCCCTGGGTCCGGGAGAGGCCACGCACCCCTGGGTCCGGGAGAGGCCACGCGCCCCTGGGTCCGGGATGAGGCCACGCGCCCCTGGGTCTGGGTGAGGCCACGCGCCCCTGGGTCTGGGTGAGGCCATGCGCCCCTGGAGCCGGGTGAAGCTGGATCCCGGGTCCGGGTGAGGCCGTGTGCCCCTGGATCCGGGTGAGGCTGGGTCCTGGGTCCGGGTGAGGCCGCGCACACCTGGGTCCGGGAGAGGACACACGCCCCTGGGCTCTCGGGAGAGGACACACGCCCCTGGGTCCGGGTGAGGCCACGCGCCCCTGGGTCCGGGTGAGGCCACGCGCCCCTGGGTCCGGGTGAGGCCATGTGCCCCAGGGTCCGGGTGAAGCTGGATCCTGGGTCTGGGTGAGGCCGTGCGCCCCTGGGTCCGGGTGAGGCCATGTGCCCCTGGGTCCGGGTGAAGCTGGACCCCGGGTCCGGGTGAGGTCGTGCGCCCCTGGGTCCGGGTGAGGCCACGCGCCCCTGGGTCCGTGTGAAGCTGGATCATCCCGGGTCCGGGTGAGGCCATGTGCCCCTGGATCCGGGTGAGGCTGGGTCCCGGGTCCGGGTGAGGCCGCACGCACCCGGGTCCAGGTGAGGCCACGCGCCCCCTGGGTCCGGGTGAGGCCACGTGCCCCTGAGTCCGGGTGAAGCCGTGCCCCTGGGTCCGGCCAAGACCAAAACAGAGGGTGTCGGACCTGCATTACCACCATTTGTCCACCATCCAGAGCTGAGGGGTCAGTACCGACATGTACACGTAAGGAACTGGTGGACATTGATATTGGGTCTCAAAAGAACTGTTGGTCCAGAAAGAAACTCACTACAGACTGATTCATTTTCCTGTCAGCATAACTATTATTGCTCGTCTCACATTCAGTTCTTATAAGTATATCTTTAGTGACACATGATCTTGCTCATCTAGGGGAAATGATGAACAACATAGACTGATGAACAAGAACAGAACCAGAAACAAGGAGGCATCGATCGGACTATCGGGCCTCAGAGGGAAGATAGGGGAGGGTGGGGGGAGGGGGGAGAGATCAACCAGAGGACTTGTGTGCATGCATATGAGCCTAACCAATGGTTAAGTTCAACAGGGGGTTGGGGCATCTGTGGGGAGGGGTGTGGGATGGGAATGGGGGGATGAGGACAAATATGTGACACCTTAATCAATAGAGAAATTAAAAAAAAAAAAAGAATGAAGGTAAGCAGGGCCAGGATGTCATCATTCTAAATCTGTTTTCCTCCATAAGCGGTCAGCAACCCATCAGCTGAGCGTCGTCGGGGTGTGTGTGGGGGCTTATCCATAAGAGCTTTTGGTAGAAGCAACTATGGCAAGGGGACATTTAAAATACTAGGAATAAATTCTGAGAGTTTGTGAGGACTGTTTAGGAGTTTCAGCTTGGGTGAGGTGACTCTTTGCTAACAGAAACTCTCCAGGGGTCTTTGGGGCATATAATTTCTGCTGTGGTCAAGGTGACTCTTTGGTTGGCCCTGGTGATAAGCCAGCCCTGCTGTGGCCCCTTGGAAGAGATCAGCCCGCTTATCAACACCGGCATCTGCATTCCCTAGCAGCGGGCTCTAGCAGCATGGGACGTTTACTTGGGTGTTGGCAGCTGGAAGACAGTTCTTGGTTGAGTACTAACTCTCCTGAGTGTCTCCTCATCTAAACGGTACACCTCACTTTGCCTGGGACAGTAGTGTCATTAATCTGTCATTTGTTTCAAATATGTTATTTCCTTTATTTTGCTTATTAAGTGAGATTATCCTGTATATTATGTGCTTGTGAAATTATTATATTTCTGACAGAAAACCTGGGCTAATTTGCTGGCAAAGACAGCTTAGTCTCTGAGCATAACTTTTGCTGCTTCCCACAAAACAAAACAACCAGTTATTATAAACGTTAAGATAAGAATAAAAATGAAAAGGTTCTTGTCTAATTAGTTATTCAATATATGTATATTGAAAAAAAATACACACACACACACACACACACACACACACACACACACTGAGTGGCCAGATTATTATGATCTCTGAACGCATAATAATCTGGCCACTCAGTGTATATCCTATATAATAAAAGGCTAATATGCAAATTGTCCCCTGGACCAGGAGTTCGACCAGCAGGCAGGCCGGCCAACCGCCCATGTTCCCTCCCCCTGGCCAGTCTGGCCGGACCCCACCCATGCATGAATTCATGCACTGGGCCTCTAAATTATACACACACACACACACACACACACTATATGACTCACAGGCTCAGTCAATTATTTATAAAATTTTATAGGAGTATTTTGGGAGAATTTTTTTTACTGTAAAATAGTATAAACTTTCAATTAACCAACACCCAGTTGAATTGAATGTTTTAAGCAGTTTTAGGAACAAACCAATAAAGGGAGTAGTGAAGGGGAATCAAAAGCATATTCCGAAAAACAACTGGTGAGGTATGTGCTAGGGTCAGGGAGAGACCTGGATTCCATTAGTAACTTTTTGGCAGGAGTTACTCAGTTCTTTTTATAGTGCAAGATCCTATGGCCCTGTTCCCTGACCATCCTGTGTAATAAAAGGCTAATAATGCAAATTGACCAAACAGCAGAATGACTGTTCACTATGACAGGCACTGACCACCAGGGGGAAGAAGCTCAACATAGGAGTTGACCCCTGCTGGTCATTGTGCTCCCACAGGGGGAGTGCCACTCAGCCAGAAGCTGGGGCTCACAGCTGGCAAGGGCTGTGGTGGTGATGGGAGCTTCTCCTGCCTCCACGGCAGCGGTAAGGATGTCTGACTGACAGCTCCCGACTGCGAGAGGGCGCAGGCTGGCCTGAGGGGACCCCGCCCCCCCAGTGCATGAATTTCGTGCACCGAGCCTCTAGTATCAATATGTAATGGTTTCAGTAGTACCATCTGTTGTACCCTCTCCAACCTCCTCACAAGAACCAACTGTATGACAATGAGAACGTTTTAACTTGTTATGAAGCATCTTTTATTCTCATTAAAGGCAACTTTCTTCATATTTGCTTGAACATTAAACTTTTTACTTGTATGTTTTTTTTCTTGCCAGCGACTTCATTCATTAGACCCCCAGTATTTTCAATAATTTCAGAATTATATATTGCTGTTCTGAGGCCTCACAGCAGAATGATCTCAATATCTTCACAAAAAATGTATAGTCTAAAATGTCAACTCTACATAACGTGTCAGATATATTAATGTTTACTAGGTGCTGAGCATGAAGGTTGAAAAACAATGGGTAAAACAATAATGACTTTTTAAAAAAGTGAATAGGATTAAATGACATTTTTAAGTCTTGGAATTTTGAGGTCATCTTATTTCTATTTCGGTATTTTCTCAGAGATCATAGCAATGTGCCTAAAGTCATTCTATTTCTAAGTGGACTTTAGATTCTAACTCAGACCTCTGTGTCTCTGAACCCTTGGATCTTTCCTTCAGGTGCTTCCCAAGGTGTTGTGTTGTGTTTTGTTTTGTTTTTCAAAATTACAACTACTTTGTTTCTGCTACAAGAGCTCTTATTTGAAATAGTTTTATTAGATTGCACTGAAGTCAAATTGCAGGAAAAATCATGTGCCACTAACACATTACAACACCCTCTTAAAGCCTGACAGAAGGTGACTTGAATATTTTGTGGTCTTCACGCCAGCTTTATAAAGGGAGTTAGGATAGTGTGAGGAACTGTTTGAATAAGAAATCTTAAAATGTCAGCATTTCATAATTGGAATTCTGAATTCTCATAAAGTCTAATAGAGTCTGTCAAACTACTGAGGGCGTTATTGATCTTGATTCCAAGTGCCTGCCCTTGGGGCATCTGTACTCAGGGCTTCCCATTCCCTTCCCCAAAGCAATGTGGAATCTGGTTTTGGAAAGCTGTCATTATTTAATAAATAGTCCAACCTCAGTTTTTTTTAATTTTTTTTTTTTTTTTTAGTTTTTACTATCTTATCTTTATTACTCATAAATCTCTAGAATTATATATTTTTTTCTGAATGTAGAAATAATATGTGCTTGTAGTAACGTCCAGAAACATGCAGAGAAATTAAGGGAAAATATTTACCATCTGACCAGAGGTTAACAGCAGCGAGTGCTGAGCAGTTCATCCTTACTGTTGTTTCCATGATTGTTTCCCCCTATTGACCACCTGTGAAGACAATTTGTATCTTGCTTCTCCCTGCCCCCCCCCCTCCACTTAACATTATATCCTGGATATCTTTCTATTTAAAAAACTATTTCTAGTACTTTTTTAATGGTGTGTACTCTTTCCTCATACTGTTTGTGTATCATAATTTTCTTAACACTTGTGCCATGATGATCCTGTAGGTATACCTTATGGGGGCTGAAGGATGGATTTCACAATATTTCTAGACTGGGAATATCAAAGGAAAGAGTGTGCATATTTTGAGAGTTATAATACATATTGAATAATTCTTCTCTAGAACAAATACACACACATAAATATATATGTACTAGAGGCCCGATGCACGAAATTTGTGCAAGGGGCTTGGCCCTCGCAGCCGCGGTGACTGCCCTTGGCCCTCACAGTCCCGGCTTCGTCCGGAAGGTTGTCCAGAAGGTCGTCCAGATGGCCGTTCTGCTGTTTGGCTGTGCTGTCTAATTAGCTTATTACGCTTTTATTATTATAGATATTCCTGTGACTAGTTTGTAAGAATACCCATTTCACTGCAGCCTGTCAGCTTCCAATATTATATTAAAGATGTCTTTGTAAAGTTCATTTTTTAACAAAGAGGTATAGTTTTTACTCTGCTCTATAAAGAGTTTGTTAGACATCTTTGTGTATTTGATTACCACAAATGGGGTCTTGTTTTACTAAAAAAAAAAAAAAGTTAGCTAAGATGCTCCGTTTTCATGTGTTTCTTTTAGCCAATTGTTGGGCCCCATTATTGGGAAGGCTCTTGTGAGGCAAGCTGAGAGCCAAGAATTCATGTTGCTGTGTCTGAAAAGTAGAAGTTTGTGTGTCTAAGAGGATTGGGGGCAGGGAGAGGAGTTTGGTGGTACTGCGGTAGTTTAGGGAAGGAGAGATGAACGGACCTGGTGAATGTAAAGACCGATAAGGTGATGGAGAAATAGAAGGATTGTAAGAGATGGTTGGGAACCAGAGTGAGAAGCAAATGGAGTGGTAAATGAGCAGGATTTAGAGATTATTCTTAGGATCATGCTGGTACTACTTGTGGGATGGGGATAACATTACCAATAGGTGAAAAGGATTTGAGGATATTCTAGTGAGGATTAGGTTGGCTCTGAACACAAAGCCTATCTCATAGTAGCTTTAGCCACTGGACTTTATTTTCTTACTTTACAATAACAGCAGCTGGGATTGTGGCTCATCTTCCTGTTTCCCTGCTCTTCCATTCCTAGCCTGAGGCTTTTACCTTTATGGTTGCAACTACCTGCAGGTGAGGGATTTACATTCCTGGCAGAAGGAAAGATAGAGCCATGGGCTCTGTCATGGAGTAACTTTCTTCTGGAAAAGAGCAGCCCTCCCCACCTTGACTTCTTTCTGTATCTTCATTTTTGTGGTAAAATTGCTATACTAGATTATATATATTTCAGGCGGACAACATTATAATTTGATATTGGTATATAGCGCATAGTGTTCACTACAAATCTAGTTATTCCCCCTCATCAAATAGTCGCCCCCTCACCCATTTTGCCCTCCTCAACCCCCTTCCCTTTGGTAATGACCCATCTGTTCTCTGTATCTGTTTTGTTTGGTTTTGTTTTAATTCCACATAATTGAAATCATTCAGTATTTTTTATCTTTATCTCACTTATTTCACGTAGCATTATACCCTCTTGGCCCATCCATGTTAGTGTTGCAAATGGAAAGATTTCTTTTTTTATGGCTGAATAGTACTCATACCACGTTATCTTTGTCCATTCATTCATTAGTGGGCATTAGGTTGTTTCTTTATCTTGGTTAATGTAAACACGCTGTAAGGAACATAGGGATGCCTGCATGTTTTCGAATTAGTGTTCTTGTATTCTTTGAATAAATATCCAGAAGTGGAATAGCTGGGTCACCTGGTATGCCTATGCTTTATTTTTTGAGGAATCACCATACAATTTCTATAGTGGCTGTACCAGTTTGTGGCAGTTCAATTTTCCCGACATCATTTATTGAAGAGGCTGTCCTTTCCGCATTGTATGTTCTTGGCTCCTGTGTTGTAAATTAATTGTCCACTTATGTGAGGGCTTATTTTTGGGATCTCTTCTCTTCCATTGATCTGTGTGTCTGTCTTTATGCCGGTAGCATACTGTTTTGATTACTCTAGCTTTGTAGTATAGTTTGAAATAAGAGAGCATGATGCTTCTGGTTTTGTTCTTTCTCAAGATTGCTTTGGCCGTTTGGAGTTTTTTGTGTGGCTCCATTCAAATTTTAGAATTACTTCTAGTTCTGTGAAAAATGCCAATGGAATTTTGATAGGGCTTTCATTAAATCTGTAGATTGCTTTCAGTGGTATGGACTAGGACGTCTTATTGGCAAACCATAGCACTAAGGAAGGCTGGGATATTAGTTTTTTGTTGTTGTTTGTTTTTTTTACCATTCTGTACTAGAGGAAAGCAGAGGAGAAGGGATTTGGGATGGGAAGTAAGCCACTGAAAGTATGCCAACAATGGGATGGATAATAAATTTAATCTTGGCCATGTTTGTGGAGGAGACATTTACGCAGTGGGAAATTTGCTTAGATTTTAGAATAAGTTGTCAGGGCTTGAAAGATAGATGTAGATGCAATCTGCATTTGATTCATATTCAGACCTTTATCTAAAGGACTTCAAATTCCAATTTCTTGGTTTTTCTGTCCTGTTTCCATGGCTTCTCTTGTTGCCTGAATTCCATTTATGAGGTTTTAGGTCACTTTATATCAGGACTATCCAGCACCATTCAACCACAAGGCTAGATTCCCTCATGACATCCCATCATTCTGGTCTATTTGCTATTATTTCATTAATTGCCCTCAAAATTCTCTTGGGTATGCTTGCTTATTGTGTTAATTGAGGAGTGGGGGTTCCTCTATCCATGTTTGGAATTTTAATTCCAGTCCGCAGTTTATCAGGGATATGGCAATAACCACATTTTTCAATCCCTCTCGAGATATGCGTTTTCATACCTGGGGGAATGATGGATTGTTGCTGACACTGACCACACTGTGTGTATAGTGACTCTCACTTCCTGGACTGTTTCCTTCCCGTCTTCCTGACGGTGACTTGGTATAGGAAGAACTAGCTTCCAGGCAGAATGCTGCTAAGGACTGTTCCTAATTCTACTGCTAAGGAAATGATCCTGCTTGTTTTCTCATCAGTGTTCCTCTCCGGCCCTGACTACAGCAGATGGGGATCAAAGTCACACTTTCAAAAGCTTTCAGACTCTACTACAAACTACTTCCTCTCCCGGGAGAGAGGCTTTTAAGTAATTCAAGGCTTTTATGGGTTATATTTCATATATAACAAGTCAGTAAACATTATCTAATTATTGTAGGTCTTTTGCAAATATGGGGATGTCCCTTTATGTGCTGATTTTCAAGGACACGCTTCCCCTTTGATTAAACTAAGTGGTGACTAACAGCTATGGTGCTGAAGCCATGTGTTTTGATCAGTTGGGAATGTCTGTCGTCTCCAGGTCAACTCAGCCTTCCCTTTATATCAAACACTTTTGCAGCACAATATCACCTTAAGTGTTTTCTTGTAGAACTTGTTGCTGTCTGCATGTACTTGAAGCTAATTTTTCTGTCAGTGTTGGCACAGACTACTAATGTGCAACACTATGAAGTGTTAGCCCTGAGATTGCTCTTGGATGTCTAACAGTCCTCAACATGTACAGCACTCCTGGTCTAGCACAGCTGAGCAGCACGGTGTGGGGTGCCGTGCTTGGCGACATTCTGTAGCAAATGTGGATGGTAGCTTTGTCAGACACCTTCTGTTGACATGTCTGGGCATAGACCTCCCCTCCTCTGCCTTGTAAAATATCAGATGCTGGGAGGACAGCGGGTGAAAGCAAGTCCCTCATTGGTGGTTCTGAGGACAGCGTCCCAGGAGCGCCTGGCACCCTGTTGTCTTGACGATGGGTGGCCACCGGCTCTCCAGAAGGCCTGGGATCGGCTTTCCCACCAGAGTTGCATGCCCCAGCGGCCTCTGGGGTTTCTCCCTTGGGCTCCAAGGTAAGAGGAAGCTTGCAAAGCACTGAAACAGTGGCACAGGGCACATGCCACTCCCCCTTTTCTGCCTCTCCCCTCCCCCACCACCCTGTTTTCTCCTGCCTTTCCTTCTCTTCTTCCATCTCCGCTGTTATTCCTGCAGCCCGATTTCTCTGGGAAGGAGTTGATCTGAATAGTATGGATCATACAGAATGATATATGCACACTTTCTAGATTTTAGTAGAACAGAATATATAAGCGTACATTTATTTGTGTATCTTTTGAAGTGGTAGGATGGTAGTCAGGATCTAGTCAGAAAAACAAGTCTCATGAAGTGGGTTAATAATGGGAATCTAATATAGGGAACTAATTACCAAGGTATTGGAAAAGTCAAAAGAGCAAATACGAATCTGTTATGCAATGCAGAGGCTGCCAACTGCAGGAAGCAGCTATGGTCCCTTGGGCTAAAGAGACAGAGGAGCTGATGTTATCAGGGGAGGATGGAATGAGGGTGCTGCCTGGTGAGAGCAGAACACAGGATTCAGGGTCACCCAGTGGACCTGTGGAGGGGGCTGCCCATGGGGAGCTAAAGCAACAGAGGAGCTGTAGCTATTGCTGGAGTTGCCACCTGAAATAGAGGATGTGAGGGGAGAAATACCCTGACCTTTTCCAGCCTCATGATGTCTGGTCCCCTGCTAGTCTCTCATCAGCCAAGACACCAGTAGCCAGCTGTCAGGGAAACCTAGGCATTGGAGTTCGCGGGATTCAGTCATGTGAAGGAGCAGGCAGGGGAACCAATGGGAGAGCAAACAGGCCAAGGATTGGCACAGAGGTATGGGTCTGTTGATTATAGTCATGCACGAGGCACATCCCTAACGCACCTTCCATCATTTCCCATTTTAGATTTTTTAATTTGTAGGACTTCGTTAATTTCTCTTGAAAATGTTTGGAGTGGAGAATGCAGCCTGTATGCAGTGTTCTGCAGTAGCCTCTAAATTTGTTTTCCTGCTTCTATCCTTACCACCCCCAACTCTAATCTGAGCTCTACACGCAGTCAGAGTGATTCCTTTATAAGAAAAGTGAGTTTTTTTCTCTTCATGACCTCCAAGGGTTCCACCACACTCCCCGCTGAAGTCTTTCCAGTGTCCCTTCTCACAAGGCCCTGGAGGTATTCCCCTTTCTCTCAGACCTCATCTCCTTTCTCTCTCAGACCTCATCTCCTGCTCCTCCCACCTTGCTCTTTCTGCTCTAGCTAAACGCACCTCCTTGCTGTTGGTGGAACATGCTGGCATGTTTTTACTTGTGCCCCTTGTGGATTATTCCCTGTACCTTGAATGCTCTTTCTTCAGGTTTCCCTCCCTCCCATCCTTCACTTTTGCTCAATCATCAACTTGATAAGGTGTTTCTTGACTTCCCTGTTTAAAATGGTCCTTCTTATTCGCAAACTACTTTCTTTCTGAGTTTTATTTTTCCCTGTTGCACTGAACACCTCCTAATATACTACACAACATTCATGATCTACCTCAACTTTTCCCCGTCTCTATCCCCCATTAATGTAAACTCTGTGAGGGCGGGGAAACTTTTTGGCAGTTTTATTAATAGAACATCTGGCTCACATGCTGTTGTTGGATGAATGGCTAGAGAATCTTCCTAGATTTTTAGGAGTTCTTTCTCAAAATCTCTTTTAGTTGTTTTAATTACATTTAATGTGACAGTAATAACTTACTAACTTGCTTCTCATGAGCCTTTCCAAAGTGTTTTACCTTATTTTTTAATAGAAAAAAAGAATTACTTTTGACTAAAATTTTTGAGGTAGTAAGGCGTTCTGGATGCACATTACACTTCTGACACTTCTCATAGTTTGTTCACAGACAATTACTTGTGGCTTAGCTTCCTTGTCTGTAATAGAGATAATAATAGTACCCAACTACATGGTTATAAGTATGAAATTAAGGCATGAAAATCTTCAGTCTACACATAAGTGCTCACTAGATCTTAGCTTTTCTTATAACGTTGGGTTTACATGCTGCAGTGACCAGGAAAATGCACCCCTCTGGTCTCCTGCTGCGGAGCATAATTGACGGATAGCCCAGCTGCTGCCCCTTTGCTTCCACCTTCATGATGACGTCATGTTTTCTGTAGGCCTCCTAGCCAGTGACTGGGCACAGAAGTGATAGTAAGGCACACCCATTCCTCTGAGTGTGGGTTTGTGCTAGCCGGTGAACCTTTTTATGATCTTTGCTATAAGTCTAGTTTTCCTTCCCTCTTTTCTTCCACCGACATCAGCCTTGCATCCTGTATAAGGATGCTCCTTGTCTTCTGTTCCTACTTTTCATGGACTGAAATGTTTGTGTCTCTCCAGAATTCATACCTGGAAATCCTAACTCCCAAGGTAGATTTGGGAGGTGATTGGGTCATGAGGGTGGAGCTCTCCTGAATGGGATTAGTGCCCTTGTAAAAGGGACCCCAGAGAGCTCTCACACCTCTTTGAGTAGTGAGGATACTGTAGGGAGAGGGCTGTGTCTGAACCAGGAATTGGGCTCTCACTAGATGCTGAATCTGCTTGTGCCTCCATCATGGACTTTCCAGCCTCTAGGACTGAAAAATAAATGATTTTTGTTTAAGTCACCCAGTCAGTGGTATTTTAAAAAAATATATTTTTATTGATTTTTTACAGAGAGGAAGGGAGAGGGATAGTTAGAAACATCGATGAGAGAGAAACATCGATCAGCTGCCTCCTGCGCACCTCCTACTGGGGATGTGCCCGCAACCAAGATACATGCACTTGACTGGAATCGAACCTGGGACCTTTCAGTCTGAAGGCCAACACTGAGGGACCTCCCCTTCCCCCCCCCCCCCCCCCCGTGCACGACTGGCAGAATGGTTAGGGATGGTCAGGCAGGCAGGCTGAGTGGTTAGGGGCGATCAGGCAGGCAGGTGAATGGTTAGGGGTGATCAGGCAGGCAGGCAGGTGAGTGGTTAGGAGCCAGTGGTCCCGGATTGCGAGAGGCCAGTCAGACATCCCCTGAGGGGTCCTGGATTGCGAGAGGGTGAGGCCAGGCTAAGGACCACCACCCCCCCACCCCCCACCCCCCGCCAAACGAATTTCATGCACTGGGCCTCTATTATTTAAATAATAAGAACAGTTATTATAATAAGTAAAGCTGACATGAATGAATTGAGAAACACAACTGTCTCATTGTAGACATACAGCATAGCTAGTCCTAGTGAGAACAGAAGTGCCTGGGTGGCTAGGAAAGGAGCCACTAGCTACAGTATGCCCTTTGCAGAATAAGAATGCTGCCCAAGTGAATGGAGATCTAATAAACTGTGTCCTTACTGGCCTTTTTTGGAGCATCTGCTGATACTTACTAGCTTTTTGAATGGAAAGCTCCTTCAGGGAAAGACTCAATCAAATGCTGCTTTTATATCAGCCACAGCAGCTGCCTACAGTGGTAAACATACATGTTTAATAAAACTTTGTCAAGCCCTGGCTGGTGTGGCTCAGTTGGTTGAGCGTCCTCTCGTGCACTGAGAGGTCACAGGTTTGACTCCCTGTCAGAGCACATCCCAGATTTTGGGCTCAATCCCTGGTCTCAACGGGCTGTAGTGTATGCGGGTGGCATCTGATTGATGTTATTCTCTCACATCGATGATTCTCTCCCTCTCCTTCTCTCTAAACCCCCCCCTCTCTAATATACATACATACATATTAAAAAATACACACACAAAAAAACAAAACTTTGTTAAATTGAGTAGACATTCCTTAAATGACGGACACTATATTCACTTAACTTGGGAATTTTGAGTAGGTGTTAAAGACTTTGTGGTTGGAGGGCAAACAGAGATTGAGGAGCTCTAGAGTTCTTGAATTCTCAGATGTTACCAGGGAATTTCTCTGGAAATCTAAATCAGTGGCATTTTTGCTGTCCAAAGTATAAATAGTGAAGCTGTCAATTCATCTATGCTATAAGTACATTTAAAAACACAGAACCAGCACACCTCCACCCTTAGTCTGATGTTCATCTACTGGAGTAGATGGTGAGGGACCTAGGTAGAAGAGAAAGACGTAGAAGAGAAAGAAAGGGGAAGGGGAAGTAGGTGCATAGTGGCAGAGAGACTGTCTCTCAGAGACCCAGCTCCAGAGTTAGGTCTCTTCCAGGACGTATTTTATTAAATTTCCTAAGTGACCGTTCAGTGGTGTCTCTGTTTCTTGCAACCAAAATAGCCCTTCTAATTGCAGCTGATCCCCATGCAATAGTTGATAACAGAGCTCTGCTATGCAGACTGTGGACTAGTGTCTTCAGAGCTTGTTAGAATCTTGCCCTGGCCACCAGGTAACTCAGTAGGTTGCTGGTTAAATCCCTGGTCAGGGTATATATAAGAATCATCCAATGAATGCATAATAAGTAGAACAACAGATCTCTCTCTCTTTCATCAATGAATAAAATATTTTTTAAAAGGAGAAATTTGGAATCTCTAGCCCCATCACCCCTAGCCATGGAATTAGTCTGCATTTTAGCAAAATCTCCAGGAGATTTGTATGCCTATTAAAGCACTGTCTAGTGCAGTGGTCGGCAAACCGCGGCTCGCGAGCCGCAGTTTGCCGCTCTGTTGACTAATGAGTTTGCCAACCACTGGTCTAGTGGATACTCTTACAGTAAAGCTATCTAGGAGAGATAAAGGGATGGACTACATATCTAATTAAAATTTTATTACCTGTTGGACTGCCTTTTCATTCTCAGTATTGAGACTTTATGGATATATCATAAAAATGATTTATTAATCATTTATGTGATAAGATTCTGTTAAACACTGTATATACATTTCCATTTAGTACCTCACACTTAAGAGTTAGGTTCTAATTTATTTTACAGAATGGGAAACTGAGGCAAGATATGCTTATTTTTAAATAAAATAAAATAAAATGGCATTGTACAATTTAAAAGTTACTGTGAGAGATGAGGTTCAGATGTTTCTCTCCTTGATAAGGATTGAATTTTTCGCAGCATACTCCTTGATATAAAATAATTTAAGATTTAAATAAAATAGACCTTTGAGAAGGTAGAACATATTTCTTTTCCTGCTAACAACAACAGTGTGTCATGAATAATATACTCTTTTTTTAAAAACATGAGAATACTATTCTTAACTTGCTGGTCCTACAAAATGTTTGCTGACCCCCATATTATAAATTTTATGATTTTTACTGACACTGTTGTGGTTATAAGGGTGCAGTTAAGATGCTTATTTTAGAGTGTTTCATTTGATATTTCAAAAGTCTGCATTTGTTCCTGGTTTCACTAAGTTGAGAAGGTTTCATGTCGTTATTTTGCTTATGTGATCTGCTCAAGATATCTCCTTATCTCATTATTTGTCTTTAGGATTTTGCTAATTATGTTATTACCACCCCATCATGTTGTTTGCTTGATTTCCCCCCCCTTATTTTTTCAAAATACTTGGCAAGTTACCAGTTGGAAGGCATAATAGCAAGGTGTAGACTTTGAAGTCAGATTCTACATGCTAGCTGTATCATTGGACCAATTTACTTAACTTTTCCTCAGCCTTATTTTACCCAGCTTTAAAGTGGGAATAACATGACTAACTTTGCCCCCACATCTCTGTATATATGTTAATGAAGTAATTTGAAAAAGAAACAAAAAAGCTGGGGTAAACACTATTAAAACAACAAAGAGATCACAGTATACCCCTCTTTGTATGGCCCAAACGTGGAACACTGACAACACCACATGTGGGTGAGGAGGTGGAGCAACTGGAACTCTCATGCTTTGTTGCTGGGAAATAAAATGGCACAGCTACTTTGGAAGACAATTTGGTGGTTTCTTACAAAACTCTTACCAAAGCATCCAGCAATCACACTCCTTGTTATTTACCGAACAGTAATGAAAACTTACATTCACATAGAAGCTTGCATTATGGGATGTTTACAGCAGCAAAAGCAATCAATATGTCCTCCAGTAGTAAATTGATAAAGTGTCATACATCCAGACAGTGGAATATAATGCAGCACTAAAAAGAAATGAACTGTCTATATATATAAAAGCCTAAGCTACTGGTCAACCAAATGACCATCTGACCGGTTGCCTATGACGTGCACTGACCACCAGGGGGAAGATACTCAATGCAGGAGCTGCCCCCTGGTGGTCAGTATGCTCCCACAGCCAACCTCCCACGGTCCCTCCCCCTAAACTGGGTGAGATGGCCCCGAACGCCGGCTAGGCCAAGGGACCCCACCCGTGCACTAGGCCTGTAGTCAAGCCATAAAAGACCTGGAGGAACCTTAAATGTGTATTACTATGTGAAAGAAGCTAATCTGAAAAGGCTTCTGTACAATTCCTTCTGTATGACATTCTGGAAAAGGCAAAACTAGAGAAAGTGAAAAGATAAGTGGTTGGTGGGGTGGGAGGAGGAATGAATAGCAGACAGGATTTTTAGGACACTGAAATGCTCTGTATCATACAGCAGTGATGGATACATGTCATTATACATTTGTCTAAACCCATAGAGTGAACATCACCAAGAGTGAGCTACATTGTAAACTGTAGATTTGGTGTGATTACGGTGTGTTGATGTAGGTTTATCAATTGTAACAAATGTACCACTCTGGTGGAGGATGTAATGGGGGAGGCTGTGAATTAGGAGGGATGGGGTATTTAGTTCTCTGTATCTTTCCCCTTAATTTTGTTGTGAACTTAAAACTACTCTAAAAATATCCTACCTAATAAAAGAGTAATATGCAAATTGACCCTAACTCCGCTACACCCACAAACCATGCCCACCAGCCATGCCCACCTGCCAATCAGGAGCAAATATGCAAATCCAACCAAGATGGCTACCGCCACAGAGAGCAGGAGGGAGGCTTTGGTTTCCCCAGTAACAAAGGAAGCCAAGCTTTCCACCTCCACTCAAGGCTACAAAGTTTCAATTATAGAAGGTAAACAAATCCAAACAGAAATGGCTGCAGCCACTGAGCTGGAAAGAGCGGGAGGCTTGGGTTTCCCCTGGCAATGGAGGAAGCAAAGCTTCTACAGCCCTGGCTGGCCTAGGCCTCTGCTCCAGGCTACAGAGTTTCAATTATAGAAGATACATCAATCCCAAGAGAAATGGCTGCCGACCACAGAGCGAGCAGGAGACTTGGCTCCGCTCTAGGCTACAAAGTTTCAATTGTAGAAGGTAAATAAATTCCAGATACCAGGGCCTCTGCTTGGGTCACCAGGGGGCGTGGCCTGCCTGCAAACCACCACAGGCCCTTCACCCAGGCTGCCCCACACCCCAAGGGAACCCCCCACCTTGATCCGGGATACCCTTCAGGGCAAAGCAGCTGGCCCCCACCCCTGCACCAGGCCTCTATCCTATCTAATAAAAGAGTAATATGCAGTTTGACCATCACTCCAACACACAAGATGGCTGCCCCCATGTGGACACAAGATGGCTGGCACAAGATGGCCAGCAGTGGAGGGCAGTTGGGAGGGACCAGGCCTTCAAGGGAGGGCAGTTGGGGGCAATCAAGCCTGCAGGGAAGGGCAGTTAGGGGTGACCAGGCCAGCAGAGGAGGGAAGTTGGGGGTGACGGGGCCTGCAGGGAAGGGCAGTGAGGTGGGACCCAGGCCTGCAGGGGAGGGCAGTTGGGTGGGACCCAGGCCTGCAGGGAAGAGCAGTTGAGGGGGACCAGGCCTGCAGGGGAGGGCAGTTAGGGGTGACCAGGCCTGCAGGGGAGGGCAGTTAGGGGTGACCAGGCCTTCAGGGGAGGGCAGTTAGGGGTGACCAGGCCAGCAGAGGAGGGAAGTTAGGGGCAGACACGCTGGCAGGGGAGCAGTTAGGCATCAATCAGGCTGGCAGGGGAGTGGTTAGGGGGTGATCAGGCTGGCAGGCAGAAGCGGTTAGGGGCAATCAGGAAGGCAGGCAGACGAGCAGTTGGGAGCCAGCAGTCCTGGATTGTGAGAAGGATGTCCGACTGCCCGTTTAGGCCCGATCCCAGGATCGGGCCTAAACGGGCAGTCGGACATCCCTCGAGGGGTCCCAGATTGGAGAGGGTGCAGGCTGGCCTGAGGGATACCCCTTCCCTCTCCCCCCCATGTACGAATTTCGTGCACCGGGCCTCTAGTTCTAAAATAAAAGTGTAGATAATAAATATTACCTTTAAAAATTTCAGTCAGAACTTACTTCTTCCTGGTTCACAATGTTATGGGAAATGTTTAATTTTCTGCATTAATTTAAGGGGGAGCTCTTTGAAAAAAATGGAAATTTAGGGCATCCATATCTTACAAAGAAATACTCTCTATTCCTTAAGTATTTCCCAGTGTCTACTGTCTTTTTTTGTGCTATACTAAAAATGGTGTTATCAAGGAAAGCCCTAAAAAGTAATTGAGACCAAGCTGTTTTTTAAAATCATACAGTTTTAATGCAGTGATATTGTTAGAATGCCCCAAGGTAGCCTCCATGTATTGGCAGGCTTTGCTAAAGTGGAACTTTTTGATAAAGTTCAGTTTTTAAAAGGATTTCTAAAAAAAAAAAAAAAAAAAAAGAAGAAGATTCCTGTACCTGAAAGACTGTTAATGTAAATTTACAAGTGATGATGGTTTTGAGTGTTTTTTTGACTAGAGAACTGTAAACACTCTAGTTATGGTTAATAAACAGTTTGAAATGATGAGTTATCAAATTTCACAATAATATTTTAGCAAAAAGACAAATGTAATTATTACAAATTAGCATAATTAAGCAATATAATTATTGCAAGTTGTTCGTATAATTAAATCTAAAAAATTGGACTTGTATAGAAAATCAAAGTGTTATTTTTCATGATTTTGCTTTAAGTATGTTTTTTAATTGTGAGTGGGAAGAGAAGAAAAATACATAAATGTAGATATTGATTCACATCTTGTAGGGAGAATCAAAGGGACTTGGTACAGATAAAGACATACTTAGCTTGCATTTTTCTCTAAGATAATAACATTGACTTCTAAAAAACTTACTGCTTATGCTGTTTTAAAATCTGAGTGGAGGAAGAACGGGACGTGGTGGAGGGCCTTTGTCCTTTTATCATAGCTTTTTTTTTTTTTTTTTTTTTTTTTTTTTACTGTGCTCGTATTGGATGTAACACAAAAAGAATTTGATTCCTAAGTTTGAGGTCCAAGGAATGATTGACATATAGCACATTGAGTGCCAACTGGAAATGTTCATTAGGTTCTTAGTGTGCATAGCAAACAATACCTTTAGCTAGAGTAAGTTTATGGTAGGACACTATACTTACCTTAAAAATGAATATAGTAGTAAGAGACTGGGATTTATTTTTAACATCTAATCTATTGTAATACCTGGAGAAGAGTAGAACTCAAATATTTGTTGAATTGAATAAGTACTGAGAAGGAACTCTTAAGGATAACTAATAGATTGGCTTCATCATAAAGACAACTCTCATCCTATCCCTTCCTCACATGGTGAGTGTTTTTAATACTTGTAATTTACATGTTAAACACTAGGTGTGTTTTTTTTTTTACATTTGTTTGTTACATTTGTGTAACAGACTTTATCGCCTTTAGCATTTGTTACTTCAAAGTTATACAGCATCTGTAAATAATTAGAAGTAGATGCTACTTCTGTTTTTTGAAGTGTTATCTATCAATATGTTATGAAGTCCTTTAGAACAGTTCTTTTTCTAAAATATATTTTTATTGATTTTGGAGAGGAAAAGTGAGGGAGAGATAGAAACATCAATGATGAGAGAGAATCATTGATTGGCTGCCTCCTGCAAGCCCCACACTGGGCATCTCTCCTGCATCCCAAGCATGTGCCCTGACCAAGAATGGAACCGTGACCTCCTGGTTCATAGGTGAATGCTCAGCCACTGAGCTATGCCAGCTGCACTAGAAAAATTCTTTATCGGCATAAATAACTTCCATGGGTATAATACTTCCATTTTACAGATGGGGAATTTACTTGGTTCAGAAACCACTGAGCAAGATAATTGGTACAAGTAGAATATTTAGTATTTAGGGACTTCAATCTACTGAGTTCCATGAAAGGAAAGACAGAAGAGGGAAAGACAGAAGTGAAATTCTCAGTTAACTTAGGACCAAGAATATTGGAATCTGAAAGCTAGAAGAGGAAAAAACAACTGTGAATGATTTAAATGATTGAGTAGATAATTAAATAAAAGATGAGTCTCCTCAGTTTAGCAAATTATCTCCTTAATCAGTAGTACTGCTCAGCACAGTGTAATGCAATCAGTTTCAAGGACATTTTATCTCCATATATAAAAAGCCACTTAGTAAAATACATTTAAGGTTTCTCCGTGGCTTGATAATTCATATTTGTGAATATTTAAGAATATATTACAAAGCTGCTTTATCTTAGGGTATAAGAGAGCATTTTTAAAAGTCTTAGATCCTTGCCCTCTTCTTAACTGTGCAATTTTATTTAAAAATATTTTTAATTTTAAAAACATTATTTAAACACATTTTTATGATATAAAACAACATACATATATAATATGCATGCAGAAAAGCACATGAAACAAATATAGAGCTTAATGAGTTATTAAAGGCAAACAAGCTCATTTTGGTGACAAGGTAAGAGCCTTGCCTACTAATCCTGAAGCCCTCCATTGTCCTCTCCCACTAAGGAGAAATAAGTTTAAGACAAGAGGTTTTGTAATCAGAAATATCAGCATGCACTTCCATATATATGTACACATCTAATATCATAATTTATATATACTTGTCTATATCTATATCTACCTACCTATAGATATAGATATCTTACCTCTTACACAGGAATAACTAACCTAGTAATAATGAGTATCTGTAGTACCAAGACTGAGGTCTTCAAATACTGCTTCCCGTAAATTCACCCAATTGTGGCAAATGCTGGGGTTTCAGAAGATGTCAGTTGTATAGTGTGCCTCTCTTCAGCACTATCTGAATTAGATTTGTTTGCATTCATGATGAAAACTTCAATTTAGATTAAATAATTAGTTTGACATAGGACTCTTCATTTGCCTCAAACCAAAACTTGTAAGCATCTGCATTTGACTTCTCTGTTATCAAGGAAATGGTTTGCAAGTAGGTAGAGCTGCTCTTATCCAGTTTCTTATTGTTACCCCACAGGACCTCATGCACTTGATCAGTAAAGTTGTCATGGTATTAAGAGTAATACGTGGCAGAGAGTTCAACAGAACTATAATTCCGCAAAACTATATTTTAGTTTCTTAATTCTAAATCATACTGGTCCAAAACCATAGGCATGCTGAAGTTATAAAAATATGAACATAGACAGTGGGGCCTCCCAGTTCTATGTGGATCAGAAAGGGCTCAACCAGGAGGCAGAAACCACAAAGTAATTTGAATAAGAAAAGTTTAATTAAAAATTAACTATGGTGGGGAATTCACCACAAAGGGCTAAAAGGAACTTTAAACAGTGTCTTAATTGGATGAGTGAGAGTACCCATGTGTTATGGTCTAGATTATGTCCCCTCCCAAATTCACATGTTGAAATCCTAACTCCATCTGTTGGTGTCCTTATAAGAAGAGGAGATGAGGACATACAGAGAGACACATGCCAGGGATGCAAGCCTACAGGAGAGACCATGTAAGGACACAGCAAGAGCGAGGCCATCTGTGCAGCAAAGAGAAAGGCCTCAAGAAAAACTGAAGCTGCTGACACCTTGATCTTGGACATCCAGCCTCTAGAACTGTGAGGAAATGAATTTTGTTGTTTAAGCCATCTAGTCTATGTTTTTTGTCGGGTTTTTTTTTGCATTATCTTTGATTTATAATGAATAAGGAATGTCAAAGAGATAAGTTGGAGAGAACATCATGATAGTATTTCTCTTTGGGTAAAAAACTCCTATTTCTCTAAATTTTTTCAGCATCAATAATATTGAGTAATTATACATAAATAGATATATCTAATTTTAGTAGAAAAAATTTACCCAAATTGAAGGAGTTGATATTAAATTTTTAAAATTTTTTTATTGTTGAGAGTATTACAGATGTCCCCCACTTTCCCCCCTTTGCCTCCCTACACCTGGCTCCTGCCCTATCCAGGCCTTCAATGTCGGTGTCCATTGACTATGCACATATGCATATATGGCAAGTTCTTTGGTTAATCTCTTCCTGCCCTCTGCCCCCTTTCCCTTTGGGATCTGTCAGTTAGTGCCATACTTCCATGTCTCTGGACCTGTTTTGTTCATCAGTTTATTGTGTTCATTAGACTCCACATATAAGTGAGATCATATGATATTTGTCTTTCTTCTACTGGCTTACTTTGTTTTGCATAATAATCTCTAGGTCCACCCATGCTGATCAAAGGATAAGAGATCCTTATTTTTTATAGCTGCATAGTATTTCATTGTGCAAATGTACCACAGCTTTGCTATCCATTCATCTACTGATGGGCACTTGGGTTGCTTCCAATTTGGATGCTTTTTATTTTTCCTTCTGTGGCTAGGACTTAGAGTACTATGTTGACTGGGTTGTGAAAGTGGACATTCCTGTCTTGTCCCTATTCTTAAGGGAAATACTTTTAGTTTTTGCCATTGAGTATGATGTTGGCTGTAGGTTTGTCATATAGAGCCTTTATTCTCTTGTGGTATAACCCCTCTCTTCCCACTTTGCTGTGAGTTTTTATAAAAATTCGGTGCTGGGTTTTGTTGAATGTTTTTTCTGTGTCAATTGATATGACCATGTGACTTTTGTGTTTTTTTTTTTTTTTTAATTTAAATTTTTTATTGTTTAAAGTATTACATGAGTCTCCTTTTGCCCCCGTTGACCTCTCCCTGGCCACCCCCAGCACAAGCCCTCACCCCCCTAACTGTCTGTGTCCATTGGTTATGCTACTCTCTGGTATTTTTTGTGGCAGCCCTAACAGACAAACCAAGGAAGGGATAAAGTTGGAAAAGGAGCCACCTCTCCAGCATTGGAATTCAGACCTCATAGTAGAAGGTATGCATGCGGCCCACTGGATGTTAGAAGTTGACTGGGTTGTCCAGGCCAGGGCTGGTCCTGTGTCAGGCAAACAGGAAACCCTTCCAGATTATGGGCAGCTTGAGACTGGCAGGCAAGAAACACCTCTCTGGTGTTCAGGTGGGCCCAGACTGGTGGATGGATGCACAAAGGGATTTGGGCAGTGGGAATGTGTTCACTGGTTGAGTGGAGCAAGACCTAGAGTACACCCTGTGCATGTCAGGAGGCCATGGTGAAGTGTTTACTGGGCTGAGCTGGGGCTATAAGCTTACTGTGAAGGTCTGTGGTTGGGGCATGGTGGCTGGGGTGGAGCTCTGTGTCCCTCATTTGCGCCTCTCGTGTTATGGGTCATTGTCTCCTTTTAATCACCCTATTCAAGTTTAAGGGTGGGAAGGGCTGTAGCAAGTTAATATCTGTGTGCATTTTTTTCTGTTCCTTTTGTTGTGGTTCAGGGAAGGATTTCTTTTGTGAATTAATGGGGCACGTACTTCCAGGTACCAGCTGCATGTGTGATGGTGCCACTGTCAGTGCTGGCCTTGCACAGACCCTCACGGTCCTGAGACCCTCAGTTGTGCCTTCTCCTGATACTTGTCCTGGTTAACAGCGTAAATTGCTTGAGTCATAACTGGGAAAGATGGTTATGGGGCATGTCAGTGTAAAAGAGATTTGATTTGGAAGGACTGCAGCTTAATATGTAAGCTGGTAAAGTTTTGAGCTTTGGTGCCACTGTTAAAATTAGTAAAAATACTCATCTGGACATAAGCTATCCAGAATATAAAAGAAGTAAACGATGAGCATGTGAGAATTCTTTCAGTGTTTACCAAGGCACTGCAGGGGGGTTAGCTGTGGGAATACAAGGAGGAGTCCTGTGGCCTTTGCCCTCCAGAAATGTGTGATTAATAAAGGAAGATAAGACACATATGAAAAGGATAACATATACCTAAATAGATCAAACAAAATCCTCCCACTGAAGCGCCTGAGCTTGTGATTGGTAAGAATGCTCCTGACCACTTTCTCGGGTCTACTCATTGTTTCACTTAACCATTCTTACAAGCTTGCCACGTTTTTAAGTGTATGGTATTAGCAGCAGCAAATAGGTGAGGATGAGGGCTCTTAGAGGCAGCATGATGGTTGGAGTGAAAAATGATAGTTGATTTCAAGATAGAACCTAGAAAATCCAATAAAGTGTGTAAGAATGTGAAAAGTGTGTCAATCTTGAGTCATTAAATACAGGGAAACAGACTCTTTGTGGTACATGGTGTCCTGAGGGGCATGTGTGTATTCTGATCTAGAGTAATAATTGCCATTCATGATGATGACACAGAGACTTAAGAAAGGTGTATTTTCTGCTTCATTACTTAATACCACATACTTAATACTACATACCCTAGTTATTTCCTTACAGTGTCATTGAATAGGTGTGCTCTCTTTGTCAGACCATGCCCGCACCTCTCCTCACTTTTTCATCCCTCTCTCCCCCTTTCTCCTAACCTCCAAGGGCCCTTCTACCACCTCTGTAACTTTCTAAATAAACTTTCCCTTAAAAAAAGGTCCTTGAATAACTATGCTATGAAAATGGTAAATTAAATGATCTCTTGTCTTTAAACAAAACTATCAGTGATTCTAAAATTTTCAGCCATTTATTTGCACAGGATTTCTGAGAGCAGATGCTTTATTACATGAAAAATATTTTTCTAGCCCTGGCCGGTATTGTTCAGTGGTTAGAGAGTCAGCCAGCACACTGATGGGTCTCAGGTTCAATTCCCAGTCAGGGGTGTGTGACTGGGTTGCAGGTTCAATCCCAGGCCCTGGATGGGGCGTGTGCAGGCGGCAGCCGGTTGATGTACATCGATGTTTCACTCTCTCTCTCTATTCCCCTTCCTCCCTCCCTTACACTCTCTCTAAAAATCAAGGGAAAAAATATCCTTGGATGAGGTTTAACCAAAAATTTTTTTTTCTGAAAGTAAAAGGAAAACTCAGTATATATCCATGGTTGTAAAAATGCAACAGAATAGTCTTCAGTGATTGTGTATCTTTGTGTTTCAAATCTTGATGAATAGATATGCCTTGTTTGGGCTTATGAGAAGCTCCTACAAGAAGTAAGAGTGTTTTCTTTTCAAGAGAAATACTGGTAATACCAATGGCCTGGCCCTGGCGTGTGGGGAAAGGAAACTACAGGGGTCAGGATCAGAGTTGTGGCCTAGACTTTTCCAAACAAACCAGACTTCAGGTCTGGTCCCATCTACACTCAGGGACCACTGAGGCAAGAGTGTTTGGTGGCTGGGAATGCTGGATCACAGTGGATTGCTTTAAACTAGCGTTTGGCCAAAGTGTAGCTGTCCATTACGTCAAGCAGAAGCTTCACTACAAGCCTGCCAGTGGTTGTTTCCATTCAAGACTGGTTAAAAGGACAGCACAGGTGGGTGATCAAACTTAGAAAGCATGGACATAGGATTCTCATTTTAAGTAGTGCATCCTCTCACCTCAGTTAAATTTGAGTATAAATATATATCATGAAAAAAATTGTATATTAGGAAACCTGGCTGGGTGGCTCAGTTGTTTGGAGTGCTGTCCTGTACACCGAAAAGGTTGCGGGTTCGATTCCCAGTCGGGGCAAATACCTAGGTTGCAGTTTGATCCCCTTTCAGGGCACATACGGGAGGCAAACAATTGATGTTTCTCTCTCACATAGATATTTCTCTTTCTCCCTTCCCTTCTCTCTCTAATATCAATGAAAACATATCCTCAGGTGAAGACTTAAAAAAAAAAAAAAGGTATAGTATGAAATGAGAAACCAGGACTTGTGTATCATTTTGGTTATTTAAAAAAATGTTTTGATGGATGTGTTTGAACTGTATGATGCTCAGTTAACAAATGTGAAACATTTCATTTTTAAGATGAATTGAGTATCTTATTTCTCAATCTTTTTTCCATTGAAGGGAGGGAGCAATGATGTCACAGGCCTGAGCTGCCAAGCTGCGAGATCACCATCTAGTGGTTAAAGGTTACAGTAATTTGTGGTTTGTGTCACATTTTCATACATGATTCTGATATAAAACACTGTGGAACATACAGAACTCTGTGTCACATGTAGCAATATGACATTTTTTCCAGATCTTGAAATGAGATTCCATAATAACATCACGTATTCTTCCCTGCTGGTTTTCCTATGTTACCAGGGCGAGAATTTAGGGAGGTTTTGTTGTTCTTGATCCTACTTTGAAAAGGAAGAAAAAAGTCTTTCTGAATTGTGATTACCCTTTAAAGAGCAAATACTGGCAATATTTAGTTTATTTTACTTAAGATTTGCATTTTTTTTAAGCAGCAAGGAAAGTATTGAGTGGATTTCTTCAAACAGCACTGAGCTGTATAACTTGTTCAGTTGACTGGTATAACTGAATTTTTCCCGAGTTTATATACATTGGGAAAAGGTAATAAGGCAGTTGGTAGAGTGAAGAGAACTATATTTTAAAAATACACACACCCACATCCAATAACAACTCACCTATATTGGGTTTTCCTTATTAAAAATAATTCATAATTATTTTATAAAATGTAAAAATTAAATAAAAGCACTAAAATGAATAAAAATACAAAAACCTTAACATGTTATTAAGTAGCCATTGTAAGAATTGTGTGTATTCTTATTTTTTTTGTATAAATTGTTTTATATACTTTAATAGCTGCCTTTAATTCTTTTTTCAGCAACATCATTTTAATGGTTGTATATTGTCCCACTGCATGCATGTGTAACTATTTAACCAACAGCTTACTAGTAGACTTTTAGGTGGTTGATAATAGTGAAAGAGTAGACATTGTGGTTGGAAGAACACACTCATACATTCTGTTTAAGCAAAAGCCTGTGTGCCAAGCCTTATGCCAGGCCCTAGAGATGACGGGAGATGGTTCCTACACTGATGGAGCTCACGTTCTGATGGGAATGCAAACACTATAGTTTGAGATGTATAATGGGATAGACCTACACCTATGGTGTATTTGGGCATATATGTGCATATCTGTGTTAGATAAAGAAGTCAGAGAAGGCATTTTTTTGAGCTGAGGTCTGAGTGGTAAAACAAAGCAGTGAGGTGTATGCTTAGTTGGAAGTAAATCACAATATGAAGTCAGTAAATCACAATATACTTGTTAATGGCATCCTGTGTACTAGTAGTCTTTTTCCAGACCGTTTGGAAGTGGTTGTTAATCTGGCAGCTGTTATGAATTGCTATGCTGGTATATCTCATGAAGTGCTTGACTGTTATCCTTTGTGCAGTTCAGAACAAACTGAAGATTTAGTTGTCATTGAGTGTTCAAGAAAATAACACAAGGAAAACTAGAATGGTTGAAAGAAGAACCAAGAATAGCAAAGTTTAAGAATTTATTCTTTTGTATGTGTGTATCTCTGAAAAGAACCTCATCCGATTGCATCTCTTGTTTCCTTATTGTTTTTTCTGTAGTCTAAAATCTAAAAGTTAGACAATATTATTTCATACCTAAATAATTTCTTACATAAGGGAAAATAACTTCATATATAAGACTGTGATGTTAAAGTTAAAAGCTTTAGCACCTGCACCTCATACATTACAAATTGGTCATTTATACTTTTTCTCACCCATCAGCACAGTCTCATATAGCTTATTTAATTTTGTTCTGGCCAGCATGGTCTACTTTTTTTGTTTTGTTATCCTCACCTGAGGATATTTTTTCTATTGATTTTTAGAGAGAGTGGAAAGGAGAAATGGAGGGAGGGAGAAGAGGAGAGAGAAAAACATCAATGTGAGAGAGACACAATTGGTGCCTCCTGCATGTGCCCTGACCGGGGCCAGGGATTAAACCTGCAACCCAGTTGCATGCCCTTGACCAGGAATTGAACCCAAGACCCTTTGGTGCACAGGCTGATGCTCTATCCCACTGGCCAGGGAGGTCTACATATTTTGAGAAAAATAATTCAGACAGCTGGGAGAATTAATGCACATCTGCATACACTGTGGGCACACCACATATTGAACCCTGAATTAAAAGTGATTTGTATCTTTTCCCTTTGCTTTCTTATGTTAGGTGCTACCATTTCCTTTTGTACTTGTTTGTAGTTCATATTTTTAAATTCTTGGGTATTAAGACTTGATGGCCAGGAGAAGTTATAAAGATGGGCTCTTGGGAGAGCTTGGTTCTACAGAAGCCTTGGATTTTATTCCTGTGAATTTTCAGTTAGGCAGTACTTGTCATGCATTGGAGTAACTTTTAGAGCTACCTTGAAATAAATTTCAGATGTGGATGGGTGTTCATGAGCCATAATTTGAAGAATGACTGAGGGATATAAGTACTAGATTTCGATACTTAAAAAAACACACAATTTCATATGGATTAAGTTGGATGTTTTATTTATAAGGAGAGCTAGTTTGATCTTATAATACCTTGATATTTTAAAGTCCTATAGTTCCTATGTTTTGAATTCACTTCTAGACAGAGTAGATTTAAAAAAACACACAACTAAATTGGAGTGGGAGGGCTTAAGAACATTTTACTCGCTTATAAGAGCTTTAATAAAATCTCATCTGAGGAAAAACCAATTCACTCTGATGCTTTCTTCTTTCTTTTTTAAATCCACGATTTTATCATTGCAAACTTGGATTACAGGTAACCAGTGTTTCCTCAAAAAACACACCAAAAAAATACTGCCTGGTACATGATTCCTTATTTTTATGTGAACATACCAAATTTATGTTTCTTATCAGCATACTATCTTTAACAATAGTTTATTATTTTTTTTAAGAAAATGGGTACTAGTAAGTGCCATTTTTATTTTCTGTGAATGTCTTATTCAAGGCTATGTTCTGTGTTAAGGAAACTTGCTCTTATCTCTTGGCATTGTAGATCTTTTCCCATATAGGTTTTGGCCTTTCTCCATGTTTTGCTTTGTGTTCTTATATAAAAGTTTTAGGCAGTCAGATTATCAGTGTTTTCCTTTTGGCCTCTGGGTTTTATCTGCAAAAACTTTGAAAGCATTTGTTGAATGTGCACATTTATCTATGGACACTTTAGCTGTAATTTATTATTTTTTTTGTAAGTTAATTTCTTAAAGCATTTTATTGTGATTATTATTATTATTTTTTGCCATGGGAGGGAGAAGAATTTGTATTGATGTCCTTTGGGTTTGAGGCTTAAAGATGCTTTGGGGTTAGGATACAATGCTTCTAGTAAATGGCTGAATTTTTTGTATTCCTTAGCCGATATGCCCTGCAAGACCCCTTTCCTTTTGAGTGCTTTGCAAAGCAAGATAAAGTGGTTGAGTCAATTAAATAAGAGCTCTCACTGCTAAATTACTGGACCTTTGGAGTAAAGAAACAAATTAGTGGCTGACCCCCTCCTTGAAATGTGTGGGCCTTGAGGAAGATGGGTTAATGCAGCAGAAGTCTTCTTTCCGACTGATAAGAAAGGGGTTGTAAAAACACTAAGCCCTGGATGTACTTGATGCTATGGCTGGCATTCTGCATCCTTCCAGTCTGAATGATGCCCTAATACTGAAATCTACACTTCTAAGGACATTCCCTTCACTCTTCAACCTCCTACTTCGCGGGCATGTTGAGTACAGCCAAGCTGGGAACCAAGAAAACCATTACCATTGCCTCCACCATCTGATACTTATCACCTCTGAGGACTTATGAACTTGGAGTCTAACCCCTGGGACCAAGAGTTGGAGATAAGAGGGCATGGACTGGTTCCTTCTTTGTGGTCAGCATCGGATAAGAGCCAGGGTGTGCTGAGTGTTGAAAGTAGGGCTTACCAAAAATGGAAATAATGAGCTGTTTGTACTGCTGAAGCTGGCATTTTTTCAGTCCTAACAACTGGGTTGAGGACTTACATCCTGGCAGGACAAGTACACTTAAGCCTGACTGAACACAAGTGACAAAGTGGTGCCCTATGACCTCAGGGAGGCCAGACTTACTGCATAGGGCTTTGCTTGATTCTGAACTCAATCATGGAAGGGGCAGTTAATGAAAGACTTGTTGAGGGTCTCACCATAGCCAAACCAGCCTAAGCCCATCAGGGACAAGCTGTAGTTCAACACATTGACACGGCAAAAAGGGAGACCACACACCAGAGGAACACTCATGGGACTGCTTACTGATGAAAGAATTGAGTTATTGTAGGATTTTGAAGAAGGGTGGAGTTGAGGTGACATTTAAATCAACTTTTTGATGTGTTCAAAGCACAACAGGACTGTGTGTAAATGGGTCGACATCACTGCACAGTGGACCACAGTCCTGTTTCCTTGGAAACTGTCAAGTTGAGAGTGGTGTGGAATGTTGTATACAGAACCCTCTTTCGGAAGCTCTGTGCCTGGATCGAGAATCAAGGGTACTTGTCTTTGTCAAAGTGATGTAGATCCTCCAGGCAAAAGTGAAATGCTTCACTCTGACTATTGTAACTGCAGCGAACAAAGTTTCTAATAGTCTGGGGTTTTAGAGAACTAAGTTCTCTCTGCAAGAAGACAGTCTACACTCAGGGAAGGGGGTTATTGTGGCACTTCACAGTAGCAGAACGTCCTTAAGAAAACTATGGTTTCCTATTAACTTCGAAGCTAGCTCTCTTCCTGTTTGTTTCAACCTGATGAATAGGTGAGCTGATTTTTACTTTCTTTTCCTGAGTTAATTTTACTTTCTCAGGCTCCCATGACATGACCTCTGCCTCACAGGAGGGCGTTTAAGTCATCTATTCTTTGAGAACCATGTGTCAGGGACTCTCTTTGTTCTCTCTAGTCGGACCATGTAAGTACTGCACATGCTCCTTTCCAGTGTTTGAAGCTGGTGGTTGGACCTTGAGAGGTGTCATGTGAGGGATCAGGATCAGATGTTTGGTACTGCTTTGCCTCATTTCCTCACTACCATGAAGTTCTTTGAGCGATTACAGATGATCCTGAAGGTTGCCCTGCCTGCTAATGCCAGGAGATGACCTGGAATGCAGTTACTTTTTCTTTTTTATTGATTTCAGAGAGGAAGGGAGAGCGAGAGAGAGATAGAAACATCAATGATGAGAGAAAATCATTGATCGGCTGCCTCCTGCACACCCCACACTGGGATCGAGCCCACAACCCGGGCATGTGCCCTGACCAGGAAATCAAACTGTGACCTCCTGGTTCATAGGTCGATGCTCCACCACTGAGCCACGCCAGCTGGGCTTTATGTTGGAACTTTCTGCCTTTTCCCTGCCTGAGACAAATAATGGGGGCCTACAGAGTGCCATGCAATGCACTAGGCACTTAGACTAATTACTAATATGAACACAGTGTGTGTTCATCTTTGAGGAGCCCCTCTCTGTTCCAGGAAATGGACATGGAAGCAGATTGTTGCAGTGCGTTGTAATGAGTGTTAGAGTAAACGGTTAGGGACACAAACTAGTCGTGACAAAATCCCCATTTCCAATGTCCATTGGAACTTTAATACGCCTTCAGTTATCTGGCATTTGGGCCTTGCATTGCAGTGTCTGGGCTCAAAGAAGAGAGTCAAACTGCCAGTTTACCGAGAGGAAAACATCCTCCAGAAGTTTGTAATAACAAGAAAATGTCTGGGAGGCATCCAGGGCCCAAGGAAGTCTATGCACTGGGGATGGAGCTGTGAGAAAGGCTCATTCTCACGGAGCCTGGTTTCTAGTGGGGAGAATGCTTCGGCTGGGAGGTGGGGTCCTCAGCCTCGGTTCTACTTCCGTTTGTTGCCCAGTGTGAGCTTTCATTTCAGCTCTTTTGAATAAAGGGTGACCAAACCAATTTGAAAACCCCTTTTACAGAGAAATTGGAATCTAGTCCATGATACTTCACTTTCTTCCTCTCCCTCCCTCTTCCCTCTATTGGTTTCTTGTGAAAGCCTCATGAGATACAGGGAAGCTAAGTATCTTGATCACGGAGCTGGTAGGAGCATGAGCTGTTCTTGGTGCTTCAAGTTTTATTCTTTCTGGAATGGCTTACCCGGAGAATATTTAAACAAAAGGGTTAAGAGTAATGGTTTCTAAATAGTCCTTCATACTCTTAGGAGATTCATTTTTTTTATTTATTAAAAATATATCTTTATTGATTTCAGAGAGGAAGGGAGAGGGAGAGAGAGAGATAGAAACATCAATGATGAAAGAGAATCATTGATTGGCTGCCTCCTGCACACCCTACACTGGGGATCGTGTCCGCAACCTGGGCATATGCCCTTGGCTGGAATCGAACCTGGGACCCTTTAGTCCACAGGCCGATGCTCTGTCCACTGAGCCAAACTGACTAGGGCAGGAGATTCATTTCTTAAACAAATGCTAGGTAAGGCCTACTGAAGTGCCTTGCATTTTGTAGCTTGTGAGATGTAGCTGTGAGAAACACAAGGGCTTGTTCTCCTGGAGCCTGTTTTGTAGTGGGGAGAATGCTGTGGCTGGGAGGGTGGGGTCATCAGCAGCCTGGCTTCTGCTGCCATTTGCTTCCCAGTGTGAGCTTTTATCTCAACTCTCTTTTGAATAAAGGTTGACTAAAATCAATTTGAAAACCCCTTTTATAGAGAAATTGGAATGTAGTGATGCTTTATTATTGCTCTCTACTTAATTCTCAGGGAATGGAGAGAGCTTTGGAAATACTATTTGCAATCCTGTTTTAAACATGGGACTCACAACAGTAGTAAAAACATTTACGTCTCAAAATTGGAAGGCAAAATCATCCACAAAAGTTGTGCCATGTATTTATCTCACTAGTCGTCTCACTAAGGTGCCACATATTCACTGTTAAATCCATAAATATAACAATTCTTGATAAATTCTTAAAAGCAAAATGTCCCATCCTCGCCAAATACTAGTTAGAAGAAATGCAAGGATGTCATTTTCTATTCACCTGCTTCCAGCTAAACATTCTTGTTGTATAGAGCTACTAATCTTTAAATGTACTACTTATCTATTTATATCTGTAAGTCATTTTGACTCTGCTTCAGGCATTATCTGATCAGTCCTTCCTCCCAGCTTGACAGCTTAATCCTCCTCCTTACCCTTTGAAATTTGCTGTTGGCATCTAATGTTCATTATTAGCAGACCTACCTTTGTCTCTGGTCTCACCCATTTCGCCAAATATGCCCATTTGCCACTTACATGAACAAGAACTGTATTTAGATGTTGACTATAAACATAGGGAACATATAAGATCAAAGTCATAAGATTCCTCCTAAGAGGTATGGTTTGCAGATTTGGGTGTGGTTTATATTTTCTGCCAGAACCTTGTTCCCTGGCTTCTCTCTCGAGAAGGACCTACACAGCCGATTAAAAGTCCTTGTATGAGGTGGGGCTCCAGGGGAGGGAGATGATGGGAGCTTTCTCCAGTGATCTGAGCCTGAAGGTTCCTGGGAGTAGGTTTATGAAAGTATGCTGGATGTCTCTGACCCCCTAGAAGTCCAGGAGGGGGCTGAATGGCTAGCCTTGGCATGGTGCCCAGAGAGGACAGGTAGGCCTGAGTACTCTCTTCGTGGGACTGACAGCCTTCTTTCTTTGCAGAGCTCACGTGATGAGACTCAGAACCGGGTGAGGGCTCTGGTTCTTGTGGTACCTGAGGGAGCTACATCAGTCCTGATGCCGGAGCAGCGGCACCTCCAGGGTTCCTGATTTAATAGGCGTTAGGAATGTTAAACTTCCCCGGCACCCAAGTGAATCTGGTGTGCGTCCAGATCAGGGAGCCACAGTAGACTGGAGCAATCTATATAAGACCTGCAGGCGCAGAGAGAAAAATCAGAACAAATGTGAAGTGAAGCAGAAAAAAGTTTTTTGTTTTTTTTTTTAAAGAAAATCATGATTGTGATGTTATTTATGTTGTCAATGTAAGAAACGTTCAAACCTGTAGAGAATTTTTATGAGCTCATTTGAGCCAAAACTGATGACAAGTTGCCAGGAAGCCGTATCTCCGAGGCCCTTGAGAAGAACAGTTTTGCAGTTCCTTGTATTTGCATTTGAAGTTAGGGAGGGAACCCATGGACAATTACTCAAGGTGGGAGAACGCCAGGCAAGGACTGGATTACAGGATAGTTAAGTTTTTGTGCTCTCTTGAGGTTAGTTATACCTTCCAGGGGTTTCTTGGCATTTCAGAGGATGTTAACCAAGATGCACAAGAATAATGAGGGCTTGGTTCAAACCTTTCACTAAAGAAGTTACCCTGGGACCATGGCTACCTACCATCGGCTGCCCAGTGAGGAATTTATGATCAGACCACCCTGGGGAGTTACTTTTAGTCACTAGAGTTGTCAGATTTATTATAGAGCCTTTTTTTTTTTTTGTCCCCAGAAAAGGCCAACAAATACATTAAAGTTAAAAGAAAAGCAACAAAAACCGACAACAGTGCTAGAAAACGTGGAAGGAAACCAGTGAGTAGCCTGAGATTTTGAGGAATTTTGAGCAGTTCTGTAGCAGACAGGATCAGATAAGGAGGAAAGGAGGTTAATGCTAACTAGCCCTTGATTCAATACATGGAATGGAAGGAATGAGTCTGCCTTAGAAAGTAACCAGTTAATGAATTTCAGCCAAAAGGCTTTTTTTTTAAATCATAAGGCTGTAGTTTCAGAGTAGCAGGGCTTCGGGATGTGGTGGGTATGTGATGAGGTGGTCCATCGGGAGAGAAAATGAAGGCCTTTCACATGTACCAATGAATTCTGCATGTGAGACTCCTGACTTTTGTACTAAGCACTGTACACAAAATAAAGGGGCATTTGCTGCGGTTGGCTTTACTTGCTTTGATACTCAAATATTGAGGACCCAGGAGGAATATTTGTTGGGTGGGGAGAGGGCTGTGAGCCATGGAGTGAATGTTCACTCAGTCATGTATTGTGGACGAGTGACACGGTTTAGATCCTTGTCCAGCAAATGTTCACCCTCCTTGCTCAGTCCGGGCAGTTTGCTTTCTTACCACTTCCCTTAAGATTGGCTTTTTTACTTGCATGTTATATGAGCAGAGGTTTGAAATGGCCTCCTAAATGCTTCTGACTGCCACCCGAGAAGAACATGCCATGGTAGCTTCTGTTCCTTGAGCCTCTCCCCAGAATGAGACCAGTGGATGCGTGAAGCAGAGCTATCCCGGCTGAAGACCAGTGATTGGGAACAAGTGCTTATTGCTGTGTGCACTGGGGTTCTGTGGGGGGCTGCTACCTAGCAATAGGTGAGGGAGACAACTCACATAAGAAAAAACAGCACCTGTTGTTTTACGGGTCTGAGATCTCTATGCTCATCAACTTGACTAGAACTTGAAGACATACTCTACCCAAATGAAGAAAGAATCATAATACGGAACATAGAAGTAGAGTGGAAGAATCAGCAGTGAATACTGAAGCTAGTAAGAGTATGATTAAATTCATAGAAGATTGTGAATCTAAATGTAATTGTTGGGAAAAGATATTCAAAATTCAAGAGCTGAATTGTTGCAAGTATCAGGAATCTAACCTTAGTAAAATTTAGGAGGTTGGCAGGAAAGGGAAATTAGAACCTTGTTTATAGTCCTATTTTAGGAGGGGAAAGATCATATATTTAGTATTAATTCTTGATGGTGATAAGCAAATGTAGGTGCATATATGCTAAATTAAAGGTAACCACTAGAGTAAGAAATGCTGTGTTAAAAAAAAAAAAAAGGTAAATTATCTCTCTGGCACAAAGGGCAGGTTTGTTTTCTAATCTGGGTAATACATACACTGAGTGGCCAGATTATTATGATCTCAACGCATAATAATCTGGCCACTCAGTGTGTGTGTGTATGTTAGAGGCCTGGTGCATGAATCCATGCATGGGTGGGGTCTGGCCAGCCTAGCCAGGGGGCGGGGACATGGTGGTTGGCTGGCCTGCCTGCTGGTCGAACTCCTGGTTGAGGGGACAATTTGCATATTAGCCTTTTATTATATAGGATATATACTGAGTGGCCAGATTATTATGCATTCAGAGATCATAATAATCTGGCCACTCAGTGTCTATTGCTGTCCTCTAGGAGACAGTTTGGGTAGATGTATGTGCTAGTACCCCTTTAACCCTTTGCACTCGCTTGCTTTTTTCTCGATTTCTTTATTCTAATGCTAACCGTGTCGAGTCACACTCGACATCCAAATGCAAAGGTTAAAAATATTGGCATTTCCTAAACTCCAGGAATCTTCAGCTGTGACACAAATGCCTGCACGTATGGCATCTCTTTGAGCCACCTTGTATGGCTCCTGTGGGACTTGGCAAGGAGAACCCAGGGGAACGTGATGCTAATGCTGCCTTCTGTGTTGTGAATAACAACATCCTTTATCTTTGACCCAGGAGTTTCCTCTCTTGGGCCAGCATCTGTAAAACAATGGTAGGCTAATTCATTAGCTTGCATACAGTAAAATCCCAAATTTTTCACAGATACTGTGCTATATTCTTTGTTAAATATTTTACATATCACCCCTGGATAAAAGGTACAGCATGCTGAGAACAAATATAGTTGTCATCAAACTTTTATGATGCAAAACAACATAGCAACCGAATCTATAAAACGAAAACTTCTAGAAGCATGTTATTTTGTATTTTAAAAGTCAACTGAGATACTTTAATTTAGTTCTTTCAAAATAGATCAGATAGGCCAACAAATAATTTTAGGAAATTTGACTATCACTTTCAAAAAACTTGAGTGAGCATATATTGAATATTTATGAATGCACATCTACAATATTACTTAAACATTATATAAATTAAGTGCCTATGAAAGTGAAAACCATTAAATGTAGTCTTTAAATGAAAGTTTAATAAATATTAAATATATATTGTAGCCTTTAAATGGAAGTTAAATAAATATTAAAGAGTAGAAACAATTTAGCCTTTCTTTGCTTGCCTAAATCCATTTAAAAAAGTTGGGATAAAATTCTAATAAAAATTAAAATTTTTCTAAATAATTTTGGGATCAAAGGGGATATCAAATATAAAATTGCATCTCATGTTTGATAAGAGACATACTCTATAGCAAAGGTTATGGTAAGTATATAAACCACATTTGATAAAAAACTCATAACCTATGCTTTCATTAAAAAAAATGATCTGAAAATATATGAAGAAAGAATTCAGGTCTAGAAACCAGGGAGTCTTAACCAACTTGTCCTTGGAAATGGTTCTGGTTCTTATGCCTAAATATAAATCTGTGCTAACATGTTCCATTTTTAGAAAAGAAAAAAAAAATGTAGCTTTTTTAACTTTGAAAGAAGTAAATTGGCTGGAGGTGGCTTTTTTTGTCAGTAGTTTTCCAGAATATGTATTTTTTTATTTTTATAGAAAGACTTGAACAAAACTTAGTAAATTAATTTATTCAAAAACAACTTCCAATAACTTAGACCCACTTTTAGAGATTAATACACATACAGTGCTTAAAATTTAAAATGAAATTGAAAAGTTTTTTCTTTAAAATGCTTTCAAGACTTTAATTCAGGGTCTGTGAACCATATTGCTTTTTCTGTCTGTGATTTTTTTAGACTGTTATTGATAAAAATTTTGACCTATAATACAAGGTTTGCACAAGACGAGAGCTAAGCAAACATAGGTTTATAATCTGTGTAGCATGCAGGACAAAGGAGGTGGAAGAAAATGTGAATGCCAAACATCAAAATTGTGAGATCTAGCTTTTATCATTCCTTTAAAATGGGAAAGGTGATACTGGGTGTACCGGTTAATAATGTGGATTTTGTAATCAAAGAAAACACAATAATTTCAAGAGAAACATTAAAAGTGCTTTATTCAAAGTAATGTCCATCGCTAGCTACACATTTCTCCATCTTTCAGGTAATTTGTAGATACCGTCCCAATAGAACTTTTCTTGTTTTGAGGCAGACCATTCAGAGACCCAATTTTCCACTTCTTTGTATGTTTTGAAGTGCTGCTCAGAAAGTGCATGTGCCATTGATTGGAACAAGTGGTAATCTGAAGGAGCAAGGTCTGGTGAATACAGTGGTGGGTTATTAACTTCCCAGGCAAAATCTTTTCACGTGTCTTTAACTGGTTTTGAAGTGTGTGATGGTGCGTCATCATGAAGCAAAATTACTTTGCCATGTCAGAAGAGGCCCATTCTGGTCATTGTACGATCAAAGCATGGTTCAAATTAATTATTTGTTGTTGGTAGCAATCAGTATTAACAGTTTCACCTGGTTTTAGAAGCTCTTAATACACCACACCTTCCTGATCCCACCAAATGCAGAGCATTGTCTTCTCTCTGAAGGATTTGGCTTTGTAGTCGATCTTGATGGTTGACCTGGATCAACCCATGATTTTGTGCATTTGGGGTTCTCAAAATAAATCCACTTTTCATCACCAGTCACAATTCGATGCAAAAAAGACTTTCTTTTGTGCTGTTGAAGCAACATTTTACTGATGACTTTTTGGTTTTCCATTTGTCTTTGTTCAGTTGATGTGGCACCCATTTTCTTTCCTTTAATATCTTTCCCATTGTTTGTAAATGATCGGAAATTGTTTGCTGAACAACATTTAATCTTTCTGCAAATTGTTTTTGAGTTTGACATGCATCTTCATCCAATAATGCTTTTAATTGTTGGTCTTCAAACTTTTTTGGTTGACCTGGACGTTCTTTGTCTTTCACATAGAAATCAGCACTTTTATAGTGTTTAAACCAGCATTCACAAGTATCTTGAAATGGAGCATGTTGACCATAAGCTTCCCAAAGTATATAATAACTTTCAGCAGCACTTTCTTCAAAATAAAGTAATGAATTAAAACTTCCCGCAAATGCATTTTTTTGGGCATGAAATGTGACATTTTTAAGCGTAAAAATATCTATGATGTTAACACCTTCAGCAAATTTGACATGAAATTTTGAAGCTTACTGTCAATACAACAAAATAGCATACATATCAAATTGCATATATATCAACATATGTGTAACTCCATCTGTTGAAAAAAATCCACATTATTAACCAGTATACCTTGTATGTAATATTCATATATTGTACAGCGATGTCCAACTTCTGGTTTGAGGATGTTTTGTGATTTCAAGTGATCTTGAGACAACTGATTGATAAGAGTAAAGGGAAAAGTCATATGGTCTGCTGGAGTTCTTATTTTCTGGCAGAAGATTCCCTGCCAAATAAAGTCAAAAGAATGGTGGAAGAGAATGATATAAAATTATGGTTTGTGATATTATGAATATGTCCAGTTATACCTGGAAAAGCTCTAGTTGTTCAGGCTTAGGCCAGGTTTTCCCCTGAGAAAACCACTTTCCCCTCTCACGCCATTCTCCAGCAATCCTACTCTTCTATTTTCTTCAAAGCACCGATTATTATGTGACAGTGTCTTGTTCCTGTGCTTCCTTATTATCTGTTACCTTCCACTGGACTGCAGGTTCCATAAAAGCAGGAATTCCACCTCTTTAGTTTGCTGCTGTCCCCAGTGACTAGAATAGGTGCCCTGTGTGTAGAAGTGCTCAATAAATACGTGTTGAGTGACTGAATGAATGTGAAAACTGTATAAGGAACAGATATCTGAGAATGAGGAAAATGCATATTCACCCAATTTCAATGGGCCCTCTCTTTTTATTGTGAATCATTTTTAGTACAATTATACATTGATGCTGTGGTGATAACAACTTTTATATTATTTGTATGACTAATTTTCTTAGCTGACTTTTTTATGACACACAAACATAAAATGTTTTAAACAAATGTGGAAGAAGGACAAATTTGATATATTAAACAAAACATTTGAGTATGGATTGACTTGAATCTATTTTAGTGTGGGAAAATATTTTTATTTTATTTTAATTTTTTTATTGTTTAAAGTATTACATATGTCTCCTTTTCCCCCCATTGATCCCTCCCTGGCCACTCCCACCCCCAGGACAAGCCTCCACTGCCCCAATGTCCATGTCCATTGATTATGCTAATATACATGCATACAAGTCCTTCGGTTGATTTCTTACACCCCCCCCCACCCCCCCGCCTGCCTGCCCTCCCCTCCTTCCGAGGTTTGATGGTTCTTTCGGTGTTTCTCTGTCTCTGGATCTATTTTTGTTCATTAATTTATGTTGTTCATTATATTCCACAAATGAGTGAGATCACGTGATATTTATCTTTCTGTGACTGGCTTATTTAGCTATTTAGCTTAGCATAGTGCTCTCCGGGTCCATCCTATTTTTATTTTTAACATGATCTCATAGGGATCTCTCTTTTAAAATAATTTTTATTTATTGATTTTAGAGAGAGAGAGGAAGTGACCGGGGGGCGGCAGGGAGAAGTCAATTTGTTGTTCCACTTATTTATGAATTCATTGGTTGAATTGTCCTGATCAGAGATCTAATCCGCAACCTTGGCGTATTGGGACGATGCCAACTAAGCTACCCAGTTAGGGCTAGGATCTCTTTAATTTTGGTGTTGGAGGACAGTACTCACACATGCCTTGTAAGCTACAATATCTCAGTGTGGTAGACAAACTCTAAGTTGGCCCCTCATGTCCCCCACCCCTGGTATCCTCACCATTGTGTAACCCCCTCCTTTTGAGTGTCTGTGGGGAATGTGACTTGCTTCTAGCCAATAGAATATAACAAAGGTGATAGGATGTCACACCTGTGATTACATTTTGATATTTAAGACTCTCTCTAGAGACTCACTTTGCTGGCTTGAGCCTCCATGTTGAAACAGCCCACTTGTCATAGACTTCAGGCAGCCACTAGGACCTGAGGTTGACCTTCAGCCGACATCCAGCAAGAAGCAGATGTTCTCATTCCCATAACCACGAGGAAATGAGTTATCTCACTGGAAGCATACAACTAGTTTAAAACATTGTCAATCATTTATACCTCGGGGGCCAAGAAGGGTTTGAGAAGAGGTTTGCTACAAAGGTATCTGAGCTTGAAGCGGGTGACTACTCTTAGGTAAGGATGGATATGTGACAGGAAGCTTGGCTAGATACAGACTTCTTTAGCTTCAGTATTTGCTTATGTCTTGGCCATATGAATGTCTCTCTGTACTTCTTGCTTATATACTTAATATCTTGAGAATGACCTGATGGGGAGGTGTGTGTTTACAGGGCCCACGGATGGCATCAGAAGGATGAAAATCGATCACAGATTCCCTGAGAAGCCCTCTATATTGATGTTAACCATGGCAACATGTAGGCAAAACCAGAAAAACCAAATCAGGGGCAGTTGGTAGTATAATGGTAACTGAGCCTGGGAGAAATTTGCATCCTGCTGAGCCGAGCTCACCTTTCCTCCATAGCCATAGCCATGCACCTTCCTTTTAAGTGAGCTCTGGCTCAAATGCAGAGCCTGAGCATTCTTTTCACATCCGATGAGGAAAAAATCTAAAGAGGGACTGTGAGTGGGGGTAGGAAGGAGGCCAAGGACCAAGGCGCAGGCGTGCTGACCAGAGGAGAGGCCAAAATGCAGCCAGCCTTCACAGCCCTCTTCATGCTGCTCTTTGTCCTGCTGTGTCTCCTGGGAATCCTGGCCAATGGCTTCATTGTGCTGGTGCTGAGCAGAGAATGGAGGCGGCTTGGGAGGCTGCTCCCTTCTGACATGATCCTCATTAGCTTGGGTGCCTCCCGTTTCTGCCTGCAGTGGGTTGGAATGGTGCACAACTTTTACTCCTTCTTCCACCTGGGGGAGTTCAGCAAGGGTCCTGCACGGCAGCTCTTTGGTCTCCAGTGGGACTTCCTGAATTCAGCCACCTTCTGGTTCGGTACCTGGCTCAGTGTCCTCTTCTGCATGAAGATTGCTAACCTCACCCACCCTACCTTCCTCTGGCTGAAGTGGAGGTTCCCAGGGTCAGTGCCCTGGCTTCTGCTGGGCTCTCTCCTGATCTCCACCATCGTCACCCTGCTCTTCTTTTGGGGAAACTACGCCGTGTATCAAGGTTTCTTCATTAGAGAAGTTTATGAGAATATGACCTACATGGAGAGGGTCATGAGGATGGAAATTCACTATTTCCTACCCCTCAAATTAGTCACGTTGTCTATTCCTTGTTCTGTTTTTCTGGTCTCGACTGCATTGTTGATTCATTCTTTGAGGAGACACACTCGGACAATGCGGCAAAGTGCCCACAGCCTGCAAGACGCCAGCACCCAGGCTCACACCAGAGCTCTGAAGTCACTCATCTCCTTCCTCATTCTTTACATTCTGTCTTTCATGTCCCTGATCATTGATGCTGTAGGCTTCTTTTCAACAGAGAGCGACTGGTACTGGCCATGGCAAATTGTAACCTACCTGTGCACATCTGTTCATCCCTTTATCCTCATCCTCAGCAACCTCAGGCTTCGAGAGGTGTTCAGGCCGCTACTTCTGTTGGCCAGGGGCTTCTGGCTGGTCTAGGTGTCATGGTCTCCTTATTCTGATTCCCAGAAGAGACTCAAGTGAGGATGACAGAACCACGGCCCATTTACATGGAAATATCTTCATAGGTAGATGTCTACTGGATCATGCTGTGGGCTTCTCCTTTGAAAGGAGAGAAGGAGAACAAAAGCGGGAACACTCTGAGCATGATACCTCTCTTGGGACACTATTAAAATAGGGCCCCAAGGGTCCCAGAGAGCCAATATTGTCCAGAAGGTCAGAATACAAAATTTTGTGCAATTCTCTATGTTTGTATATTCTGTGTTGAGAGGAAGCCTTCATTTAAATGTCTTGATTAAGTATACTATCTTATCTTGAAAGCCTAATGGAAAATTAAGAGAAAATATGTCTGCAACTGAATTGGGGTGTAGATGGGGAAGCAGCAACCTTCGTGAGGATAATGTCAAGGTTACTACTAAGGGACAGTTGTGGAAGAGAGTGGCTGGGCTGTGAGGTCTAATGCCCTTCCTTTTGTGGAGATTCTTTTCCTCGCACCAAGCTTGGGTAATTTGGTTTTAATTTTGTTAAAAGCCGCTGGAAGGTTTCTTTACACTACCCCATCTCTTTTTTAATTGATATTTTCATTGTTCTGCATTTGGTTTTCTCCTCTCTCAAGTCTAAGTGGCAGCCAGATTTTTTCCAGGTTTATTCTCCCCACTCCCCCCCTGCAAGCAAATGTCACCAAGTCACATGTGAATAGAATAAACATGTACTTCTGTTCTGAAAAACATTCAAAAATTTCACTTAGTTTGTGTCAAAAAACTATTGAACCTCTTTTTTTTTTTTTAAAGTAAAATAATGGTCCTATTAAATCTTTGTTTAAATATTTTAAAAGTTTGCTCCAATTACTATGCAATTGTTTTTAGAAATAATTTTGTAGAAAACTTTAATTAGAGTTGGGTGCCTCTAAGGCAAGCTTAAAAGTTTTTGTTAAAAGGCATCAATGTGAAAATTTCAGAGTCCAGCTGATAACTGGATTCCTGAAAAGGAGAAATTTTAATCACTTGGAGTGAAAATTAGGGTGAATGTTGCTGAGTGGATGCATACATTGGTGCTGCCACTATAGCACTCAGTAAATGAACATTGATTTTTGAATCATATTTTATTCTGATTGAGTTATTATAGAAGAGAAATTGCGGAAGTAGAAAAAAAACAGTCTTGAGGCCTTAGGCTTACAGCATTTCAGAAATGCTCTACCATTTCATGTTCACCAATAAAGTTTGAAAGTTTCCATATCATCCTGTCCTTTCTAGCACTGAGCATTACAACTTTAATATAGTTAATTTAAAAATAGTTAATTTAATCAAAACAATCTTCTTTAATGTGCTTTCTTTTTATTACTAGAGCAATTACTAGTAGACAAACATATTAACTCATGAATTGTTCATGTCTTCTCTCTCTTTATATTGATAGTAGAGGCCCGGTGCACGAATTTGTGCACAGGTGGGGTCCCTTGGCCTGGCTGGTGATCGAGACCTATGGGGGGGCCGGCTGGTGGCAGGAAGGGACCACGGGAGGTTGGCCGGCCAGGGGGAGGGGCCGCAGGAGGTTGACTGTGGGAGCACACTGACCACCAGGGGGCAGCTCCTATCTGAGTGCCCCCTCGTGGTCAGTGCACGTCATAGTGACTGGTTGACTGGTTGTAATGTTGCTTAGGCTTTTATATATATAGATCTGGTTTTAATAAAGGTAACTTTTACCCATTTCATTTGGAGCAATTTCCTTGCAGTTTGTTTTTTAATTTTCCTTGAGATCTGTGTTTACAAACAGAAGCTTTTTGTATTTAAAATTAATGATTCTTTGTTATCTCCTTTGCCTGGAAAGTCTTTTCTTCCGAAGAGCCTAGAGTTTTACCTTTATTTTCTTATAGTTTTATAAGTTTTAAGTATCTTGTGTATGTGTAAAAGAGTGCATTTAGTTATTGGATTTGCAATAATTATGCATGTGGATTTGTGAAGACCTGACATCCAGTTTCTCACCTAGAAGTATGGTCTGTTTCACCAATTATTTAAACCTTCCTTTAAATCTCTCCGTAAAGATATGTTTTCTTTATATAGACTCCTTGAACCTTGTATATATTTTTTTCACATTTTAGTTTGTGGCTATCTTTGCCTGTAGATTTTTCTATTACATTAAACAATTTTTACTCTTCAGGAAAGCTCTTGATTTTCTTGGGTAAATTTAGCTTGTATCCATTGAATTTATTGAACTCCCTTACTTACCAGTGACAACTCAATTAATTCAGGCTTCTTAGATAGAAAGTAGTATCTAAAAATGAAGTGACATTCTTGTTGTGTTTTTTTGTTTGTTTGTTTGTTTGTTTTTTACTTTTAATGGGATTGCCATCAGTTTCTCAGCCATTAAGAATGCTTTCTGGGTCTTGGCTGGGCAGCTCAGTTGGTTGGAGCATCTTCCTGATACACCAAAGTTGAGGTTCAGTCCCCAGTCATGGCACATACAAGAATCAACCAATGAATGCATAAATAAATGGAACAACAAATCGATATTTTTTTCTCTTTCCCTCCCTCCTCCTTCCTCCCCCTCTCTCCTTTCCTTTCTCTCTAAAATCAATCAGTAAATCAAAAATTATTAAAAAATAGAATGCTTTCTGGTTTTTTGAGGTATAGATTGTGTAATATTATTTCAAAGATTTACTTATTTAGTTTTAAAAATCAGGATTCCATATTGAAATTGACAAATACATTTTTAGTATAAAGATCATTATATGGAGTCCTAAAGTGTAACCTAGTAGTGATATACTAATAGAATTTGTATCTTAAGCTGTTCTTGAAGAAATATGACATAGTCTTAATGGATAAATATTAATACACTATTGAAATTGATTCACCTTAACTCCCCTCCCCCAGATATTTAATATAATCACATTATTTCAGGAGTTTTAATGGGCTATTCACATACCACATCTGCCTTTTGTTCTGTCCTCTAGAATCTTTCCTAGGCGCTTCACATTGTCTTCCTAACTTAATTTTAAACTCTTCTTTCTTTCACTCCTCCATATCCAATGAGTCAGCTCAGTACCATTTCCACCCCTAAATTAGTGAAATCCACCCCCATCCCCCACTGATCCATTGCCCTGCTAGTCCTCACTCTTCTTCACCTGGTTTGTTGGAATGGCTCCCTAACTATCTGCCTTTCTTCTTCTTTTTAAATTTAAATTCTTTATTGTTTAAAGTATTGCATGAGTCTCCTTTTCCCCCCATTGACCTCTCCCCAGCGCTCCCACCCCCCAGCACATGCCCTCACCTCCCTACTGTCTATATCCATTGGTTATTCTCATATGTATACATACATAAGTCCTTTGGTTGATATCTTACTCCCTCATCCCCCACTTTCCCTCATTAGATTAGACAGTCTGTTTGATGCTTCTATGTCTTTGGTTCTATTTTTGTTCATCAGTTTATATTAATTATATTCCACAAATGAATGAGATCATGTGATATTTCTCTTTCTCTGACTGGCTTATTTCGCTTAGCATAATGCTCTCCAATTCCATCCATGCTGTTGCAAATTGTAAGAATTCCTTCTTCTTTACAGCAGCATAGTAGTCCATTGTGCAGATGTACAACAGTTTTCTTTGATTTTTAAATATCTATTTTATTGATTTTTTATAGAGAGGAAGGGAGAGAGATAGTTAGAAACATCGATGAGAGAGAGAAACATTGATCAGCTGCCTCCTGCACACCCCCTACTGGGTACATGCCCGCAACCAAGGTACATGCCCTTGATTGGAATCGAACCTGGGACCCTTGAGTCCACAGGCCAACCCTCTATCCACTGACCCAAACCAGCCAGGGCTGTACAACAGTTTTCTAATCCACTCATCTGCTGATGGGCACTTAGGCTGTTTCCAAATCTCAGTTATTATAAATTGTGCTACTATGAACATAGGAGTGCGTATATCCTTTCTGATTGGTGTTTCTGTTTTCTTGGGATATATTCCTAGAAGTGGGATTACTGGGTCAAATGGGAGTTCCATTTTTAATTTTTTGAGGAAACTCCATATTGTTTTCCATAGTGGCTGCACCAGTCTGCTGCATTCCCACCAGCAGTGCACGAGGGTTCCTTTTTCTCCACATCCTCTCCAGCACTTGTCATTTATTGATTTGCTGATGATAGCCATTCTGACAGGTGTAAGAAGGTACCGCATTTTCGTTTTGATTTGCACTATGTGCCTTTCTTCCATCCTTTCTCTACTATGAGACTGATCCCCCCACCCCCCGCCGAAACACAAGTATGATCATATCAGTTCAGTTTTTAATATATTTTTTATTGATTTCAGAGAAGAAAGGAGAGAGAGAGAGACAGAAACATCAATGATGAAAGAGAATCATTGATTGTCTGCCTCCTGCACACCCCCTACTGGGGATCGAGCCCACAACTGGGCATGTGCCCTTGACTGGAATTGAAGCCGGGACCCCTCAGTCCACAGGCCGATGCTCTATCGACTGAGCCAAACCAGCCAGGGCTGTTAGTTCAGTTTTTAAAGTTGGTCAGTAGTGTCCCATCGCCTTCACTGTGAAGCTGAAACTTTTATGTGAGTCATTTCTGGCTTTGATTTCCTACCTTCAGGTCCCCACGGTTGCCCTTGTTCCAGTCTTATTTTCACTTAATTTTACAGAATCATGATAGGAAGTTGTCACAGCATAGAATGATCTACCACCACCTTGCTTGCCTGGCGACTCCTTCCCCTTCCCTCTTAGGCTCAGAATTCACTTTGTCTTGGAAGTGTTTATGATACATTGGCTCTGCACTCTCAAGTTAGGTGTCTTTCCTCTCTAGTTTCATTATATCCGTCACATTCATATTCTACTTATTGCACAGTGTTTTAGTTTTCTTGCCTCTTTCTCCACTGGAAACTTTTTGAGAGCAAGAGTGGTGTATCTTAAGTAGAGGATGCTCAGTAACTGTCAGGAGAGGGGCTGGCTGGATGCACAGACTACCGATAGCCTGCATTAGAGTAGACCTGGTCTTTTCTTTTCTCTCTTCTTCTTCGCTACCAGAGTTTTCTTTCTAAAAGATAAACCTAATCATTCAGTCTGTGGCATAGGGCCGGTGGCCTTGTGTGTAGATACACCTCTGAGGAAGTTACTGTCACTAGCCAACATGGTCTTCCTGTTTCTTTAAGGTGAGCTTTTAAAATTCTTAATCTAGGGAACCCTCTTAGTCCCTCGTGGTTTTTTTGTTTTTGTTTTTTTAATTTCTATAATAGCGTGGCTCAGTGGTTGAGCATCAATCTATGAACCAGGAGGTCACGGTTTGATTCCTGGTCAGGCGCATTTACCTGGGTTGCAGGCTCCAGCCCCAGTGTGGGATGTGCAGGAGGCAGCCAATCATTGATTCTCTCTCATCATTGATGTCTCTATCTCTCTCTCGCTTCCTCTCTAAAATCAATATATATCCTATCTAATAATAGACAAATATGCAAATTGACCATACCTCCAACACACCCACAAGCCATGCCCACAAGCCACGCCCACCATCCAATCAGAGCGAGCATTCAAATTAACCCAAACCAAGATGGCTACAGCCACAGAGAGTAAGGTTTCCTAGGTAACAGAGGAAGCCAAGCTTTCTGCCTGCCCTGGCCAGGCCTAAGCCTCCACTCAAGCTACAAAGTTTCAATTACAGAAGGTAAACAAATTCAAACAAATGGCGGCAGAACGGAGCTTGAGAGAGCAGGCCAGGGTTGCCGCCAGCAACAGGGGAAGCAAAGCTTTCCACACACCCTGACTGGGCCCACCCGCTTAAGGCAACAAAGTTTCAATTATAACCCCAACAGAAATGGCTGCTGGCGGAGGGAGCCCCAGGCTTGGCTCCGCTCCAGGCTACAAAGTTTCAATTGTAGAAGAAAATAAATTCCAGATACCAGGGCCTCTGCTTGGGTTGCCAGGGGGCGTGGCCAGCCTGCAAACTACCATAGGCCCCTCGCTCAGGCCGCCCCACACCCCAAGGAAACCCCCACCTGATCTGGGACACCCTTCAGGGCAAACCAGCTGGCCCCCACCCCTGTACCAGGCCTCTATCCTATCTAATAAAAGAGTAATATGCAGATTGATCATCACTGCAACACACAATATAGCTGCCCCTATGTGGTCAGAGATCCTGCCCCCATGTGGACACAAGATGGCCACCACAAGATGGCCAGCAGGAGAGGGCAGTTGGGAGGCACCCGGCCTGCAAGGGAGGGCAGTTGGGAGGGACCAAGCCTGCAAGGGAGGGCAGTTGGAGGTGATCAACCCTGCAGGAGAGGGCAGTTAGGGGTGACCAGGCCAGCAGAGGAGGGAAGTTGGGGGCAAACAGGCTGGCAGCAGAGTGGTTAGGGGATGATCAGGCTGGCAGGCAGAAGTGGTTAGGGGCAATCAGGAAGGCAGGCAGGCAAGCAGTTGGGAGCCAGCAGTCCTGGATTGTGAGAGGGATGTCCGACTGCCCATAAACAGGCAGTCGGACATCCCTCGAGGGTTCCCAGATTGGAGAGGGTAAAGGCTGGGCTGAGGGACAACCCCCCTCCGTGCACGAATTTCGTGCACCGGGCCTCTAGTATATATATATATGTATGTATATATATATATATGTGTGTGTGTGTGTGTGTGTGTGTGTGTGTGTGTGTGTGTGTGTGTGTGTGTGTGTGTATGTATATATATATATAAATATGTGTGTGTGTGTATATATATATATATTTAAAAATTTCTATAATATTATTATTTTCTTTTGCCACTTAAATTATTAAATTGATTTCACAGTCTGCATAATGTGGGATCAGGGTAGGGTAGGGAAGAATTTGAAGAAATTTATGTGGCTGGCACTTGAACAGACTCCGCACACATAGCACTGTCATTAAGTGAGCCAGGTGTCCTAAGAGTTAAGACTTCTACAGACTCACTTGGGTTTCAGTTCTGGCCCCAGCAATTGTAGCTGGTGTCCTTGGGCAGCCCCTTACCCTCTCTGTCTTGGTTTCTCTATTTGTAAGCAGATACTAGTTCCTACCTCATGGGTGTTTGTGTGGATTAAGCGAGTTAATTATGTAAAGTGCTTAAAATACTACCTGACACATAGAAGTGCTCAGTAAGTGTTAGCTATAATTATAATTACGAAAATTATAATAATTTAACCCTGGCAGCAGCCTTTTGAGATTTCTATTACTATCTCCATTTTAGAGGAAGGAAAAAACAGCATTAGAGACGCTAATTCACTTGTCCAAGGTCACCCAGTAGACAAGTCCTAGATTCAAATACAGTGGTCTCATTCTGAAGCCTATACCTTTTGTTATACCATGTTGCCCCTGAAAAAGAGATGAAGGTATTGAAACCACTAATGAACATTGCAAAGTCCATAATGAGGAAGTTTTCAGGTTTTATTTGATCTGAGAATGATTGAGAACATTGACTTTTGGCAGACGGTTCAATGGCATTTCTAGAAAAGTATGCTCTGTTATGATGGGGAGGAGGAAGAGGCTCTTGTAGGAAAAAGAATTGGCGCTCTGAGGTGATGGGTGTTTGGATGAACAGAAAGAGGTGGACTCAAGGAATAGCACAGTTCCTGTCAAGAAGTCCTCAGAATTGTGCCTCTGCAAGCTGTGTGTGCGAATACCGCATTCCCAAGGCGTGGGGAACTCTGCCCTGTTATGAATTTGGAGTGAACAGGGATGTTGCCAAAGCCCCATCCAAAGGGAGAGAATGAGATATGGACTCAAATTTTTATCTGTGAATTTTAAAACCATGTGTTGGCAGAAGAATCAGAGCTAAGTGCCTTCTTATCCACTAGTCATAAAACTAGGCTGAATTGCCTTGAGAGCAGTGCTAATAAAAAAGCAGAAAGTCACATTAGTTACAGTTGTCTTGCTGATTCTTGCCTCTCTAAAGCGCTTTCCGTATGTATCCCACATTGAACATAGACCCGATTTGACAGTGCAATTTGAATGGCAGCCTTGCTGTGATCTGGGAACAAATACTTTTGACAACTGTGATTTTTTTTTTTTTTTATGGTGCCACTTAGCAACATATGCTGTCTTTCAGGTTATCTACATTTTGTCATAAGCTCTGTGCTTTGTTGTGTGATTGTCATTCCTCATTTGGGTTTTCTTTTTAGAATAAACTATATCTTCGATGCTGTCTTGTAACTTTATATGATTGAGATCTTTGGGCTACTCTACACAAAAGAGAAATATTGTTCTTAAGTCTAAATATATGGCTTCCAAAGGAACTGCCACTTATATAATTATCCACAATATGATTTTCTTCACATCTAAGAAGAAACTTTAAGAATATCAAACATTTTATTTCATTCTGCAGAATTGAAAACATTATTTTGTGTCTTCTTCAAGGCATTTTGTTTTCAGTCTTTAAAAACCAATCACAGTCTTCTATGATTGACAGTTTTGAAGATCACTACTGAATGACCAGTTGGGTAAGGCAGTGTGACATTTCTATAAATTTTCAGGTTCCTCTTTCACTTGATCCAAAGATTGAGTAGTCATTGTTTTGGCTCCTTTATTTGGTTTAAAAAAAAAAAAAAACATTTAAAAGTTTTTCTGCCCTGGACAAGTAGCTCAGTTGGTTAGAGTGTCATCCTGACATTGGTATACCAAGGTTGTGGTTCAATTCTTGGTCAGGACACATACAAGAATCAGCCAGTGAATGCTGGTGGAAAAACAAGTCAGTGTTTCTCTCTCTCTCCCCCCACCCCCTTTCTCTCCCCCTAAAGTCAATAAAATAAAAATTAGAAAACATTTAGAAGTTTTGGAACAAAGGAATACTTTAAAGAAGTCTATTTTCCTAACAGGATGGCCTGTCATAGATTTATATGTGACTGTGGTATATTTCTGATAAGTAACTAAATCTTCATGTTACCTTCACCCTTGTCGCTCAAGCACTCCAGAGCAGTAACTAGGAAATGAAGGTCATGACCCTGGATGTTAGCTTGCCAATATCAACTGTAGTTCTATGATTAATATGCCAGGCGCTTGTCTCACTCTGCCAACTCGGCGATTACAGACACTTGAAGGGTTCTGTAAGCCCTCCTTCATGAAGGGGCAAGTTTGGCTTTAGTTGTCACATTTCCCTTTGCTAATTTGTGATTGACAGCTGACTGAAGACTACAATAAAAGCTGTGCATAAGACCAGAAACTCATTTTAGCCACCACTGCCGCCTGACCTTTACTCATTTTTTCTAGAGTTGTGAACAAAGAGAATTCAAGCCTATTGCTCCACAGTGAGATAACAAATGAGAGGCAGCAGACCACTGTAAGGATACGAATTCTAGAAGCTTAGTTTTCCTATATAGATTATCTGAGTTTTATTATGAAATATTTTATTCATCCTTTTTTTAAACACAATCTCATGAATAGACTAAAAATCTGGGAGTTCTTCCAATCAGTGATAGTTCCTTTTATCCTGTTTTCCTGAAGGTACTGAGTTAGATTATTTGGAATGTCAGGAAGTGTGAGATCTACAGTTCACTAAAATTATTTATACAACATGGTCTAGGGGTAAGGCAAAGGGAAGAAGGAAGAGGTGCAGTGGGTGTGCCTGCTGTGTAGAATGAAAGCCTTTGTTGGCCTAGCTGCATGCTTTTGAATGTCCTCTTCAAGGATTGTCTTTTCCCTGTAGAAATAATCTTTCAGCCATTCCTCTCCAGCTGGGAAGCTTAACTTTCCTGAAAAGCACTGTGGTTGGCTCAGCCATGGTCTCCAGGGTAATAAGGGGTTAGGGTAGCATCATGCTTAAAAGCATGGACTTTGGAATCAGCAGACCTGGGCTGGGAATCCCAGCTTTATCATTTATCAGAACGGACAGTGTCCTCATGAGTCCATGCTTTCCCTCCTGTAAAATGGGGGCTAATATCATTTTCCTCACAGAGATGGGAGAAACAGATGAGAAAAATGTCTTTTATTTTAGTGTCTAAAACCTAGGAAGCATTCAATAAGTGAGGATCTCCTCACTAACTAGGAAAAAAATTAAAATGGCATGTGCATATTTAAAAGCTCATCAAATTTCCCAAGTGTCTGCTTGAAAACAACCTACGTTTGATAGTCCTGAAAACTGCTTTGGCAGGCAATCTTCTCCTGAATCTTTTTTTTTTTTTAACACTGTCCCAGGATTAATGACTCTTTTTTTTTTAATTCTCACCTGAGGATATTTTTTTCCAATGATTTTAGAGAGATTGGAAGGGAGAGGGAGAGGCAGAGAGAAACACCAATGTGAGAGAGACACATCGATGGGTTGCCTCCCGCATGTCCCCGACCAGGGCCGGAAGCCTGGAACAGAGGTACATGCCCTTGAGTGGAATCGAACCCAGGACCCTTCAGTCCGCACGCCAATGCTCTGTCCACTGAACCAAACCGGCTAGAGTGGGATTAGTGACTTTTTATTAAGTAGTTAATAAGTGCTACACATTTTTATATTAGGCTTTTATATTTTATTACTATTTACGTTTTCATCCTCACCCATCAATATGTTTCTTACTGATTTTAGAGAGGGGCAGGGAGAGAAAGAGAAAGAAAAACATAGATGTGAGAATCATCAATCAGTTGTCTCTCATGTGCCCTGACCGGGGATCAAACCCACGACCTTTTGGTGTGCAGAGCTACACTCCATCCAGCTGAGCCACTTGGCAAGTATTTTATATGCATTAGTTCATTTCATTCTTATAGTCAGTCCTGTGAAATGCGTACTCTTATCCCGGCTTTACAGATAGGAAACATAGCTGTAGAGAGTATGAGGATGAGTTATTTTTTCAGTAACCAGCTAGTGGTAGGTCTGGGATTTAACTTCAGCTGTCAGGGTCTGAGTTGTTAGTTGTCATTCCTTATCCTGTTAGCTCAGATGCCATCATCTGCTGACTCATATTCTCCCACATTTCCGTGTTCCACAAAGTCTTTTTAAAAGCTTTTGAAATAGCCCTCACTTGTTTGAGATTTATTGTCTCTGGCAAGGGCATACATCCTTGCTAACACCTTTTCTTAGGTGTTCGCAAGATGGCTTTTCAAATGATTTTGGTGTTATAGGTCATTTTTTCTTAGTTGAACCTATCTGTGTATTGAAAAGGAAGGAGTGAATAGTTTTTCTTGTTTCCCTGCTCCATAGATCATCAAATACGGTTTTTAGGACATTGTAACAGTAATTACTAGGTTTATTTGAGGCAAGTAAACTAAATGGTATATTGGTAAAATGTTCACAGATATAAAAATATTCTTAAATCAGCCTAAAAATTTCTAAATTACAGATGGCTAACCAATCATTCTGTATTGCATTTATATGCCAGTGGTTCAGATAGTTAAAAAACCTTCTATATTTGTTCATTGACATTCGCAAGAGAGAAAAGTTGAGCCCAGAAGTCAAACATACCTGGGATTTGCATATTCCTGCGCAACGAACCAGCAATGTGTGACCATGGGAACATCACCTAAGTGGAGTAGGCCTTCTTAACTGTAAATTAGAGACAATAAAAATGACTATGTAAGTTTTTTTTGATGATCAAATGGATTTACACTTGAGCTAGCATAGCTCATATGAAGCTCTGACTTATTGGTAGCTGCTGTTTTGACTATGACAAATTTTACTGTTATTTAACACTAGAAGCCTGGTGCACAAAATTCGTGCAAGGGTAGGGTCCCCTAGGCCTGGCTGGTGATCAGGGCCGATCGGGCCTTCCAGTTGCTGGCCAGGGCCTTCCTTTGTCTTGTGCCAACCCCTGGTGGTCAGTGCATGTCATAATGAGCAATCAAAATCCCAGTCGAACCCCTGAGGGGACCCTTTACATATTATCCTTTTATATATATAGGTATTTCTCTACAAAAGGAGGACATGTCACATCCCTAACAGTGTACACTTAAGTTTTAGAAATATTACAGACAGCTTTATTTTAATAGACATAGTATTAATACAGTGCAGTGGTGCTATTTGAGGTTCTGGAGCTAAGAAAGTGTTGTCACCACAGTCCTTCAGGTGTAGTCAAAGGCACTAGTGATTTGTGAGTTCCTAATTAGTTTTGGCATCTCCCAATGACTTACTGATCAGTCATTCACCCATGTACTAATCCAATGTTTATTCAGATTCCTGGGCACTGTGCAGGGTGCTGTTGTCCACCTTGAGCTTCCAGGGTTTGTTTATTAATTTATCAGTTTTACTTTTTATTTTTCCACGCATTAGCAATAAGCAGAATAAGGTAACCAAAATTTTCTGTGGCCATTTTTACCTATCTTCCATAAGGAGGGAGCATTACATGTGCATTAGACTTGAATTTAAAAATTCTGGGCTTAGCACTATGGAGGCCCTGTTTGGTGTAATTGTAACCCGAACCCTGACTTTTTGCTAGAGCAAAATCCAACTGTGAGCCTTCCGAAATCTTAATCTGGCCAGCACATTGGAGCGCCTACACTCTGTTACCTGCCAGAACATGTACAGCTCATTTGGTATAATCATCTCAGAGTGAGATGAGCCTCTGCTTTGAGATTAAACTCGGGAGAGAATGTGTCGGGGAGTGACTCTGTGTATGTCTGAGAGCAGCGTATGTGGCCTATCACCTGCACCAAACTGAGTGATGGTAGGAGTTGCGGAAGCAGTGTAGTCAGGTGGTAGGATGCCTGGGCTGCAAGTGTTGCTTTTAGTTCAACAGACTTCAGATTTTGTAGATGGGGAAACTAAGGCTTAGAGAGGACAATGGATTTCATGCAAACTATTGAACCAGTTGGTGGCAAGCTTGCCTTGAATGCACCAAATACAATTCCTTACCTTGGCCTTGATGTTTGACTGTTTCCTCTACATGGGATGATAGTCTTCCTACCTGGGATGATAGTCTTCCTATTGATATTTGCATGACTTAACTCTCTCACTTAGATCTCTAGTCCTAATCCTTAAAGAGTTCTCCCCACCATTCTAAGATAGCACGCTTTCCTACCCCTCTTTATTCCCGTATCCACCTTTATTTTATTTATAACACTCAGCAACATCTTACGTTGTGTTTTATGTCTATTAAAATATGTGAACATTTGTTTGTGTTTGTCTCTTCATCTAGGATGTAGATGAAGAGACCATCTAGGATGTAGATCAAGAGACAAAGGCAGACTTATTCTCAATGCCTAGAAAATGCCTGGTACATAGTGGGTGCTGAATAAATATTAAGTTAATGAACAAACTTGTTTATCAGATGTTTGTGTCTATGATTACCAAATATGATGCTGGTTGCCAAGGATATAGTTACAAGTAGGATACGGTCACTGTTTTCAAGATCTCATTTTCTAGTGAAAGAGAGACAAAATCAGAAAACTCTGTGTTATAGTCTGTGATAGAGATACTGACAGGGTATCCTGGAGAAAGAAGGTGATATCTGAGCTGAGCTTTAGAAGGAGCTGAGAAGCAGCAGCTTGAGGGAGGCAGGGTGTGATGGGAGGGTTGGGCAGGGGAGGCCTACCAGGCCGTGAGAACTACAACTAGAAAGGCCTAGAGGAGCGGGTCGTCCGAGCATATTAGGAGTTATGTCCTGGAATGAGTAGATCTTAAAGTTTTTAACGAAGTTGAATATATAAATTTTTAGATATAATGATGAAGTAATCAAATATATACTTATGTATTTGGCTACACTAAATTCCCTATCATATAAAGTGATTTTTGGGAAATAACTTCTTTTTCTGCTATAATCATTTTGAAACACCTTAAACTTTTCATGAGTGTCTTCCATGTCAGTATTGTCATAAATAGAATGTCATTGGGCTATCTAACATAATTCTCTGGAACTTATCATATTAAATGTTGGGGCCACTCATTTATTCATTAATAAACATTATAGAGCAAGTCCGTTATGCTAGGCACGGTGAATCAAAACGCTTACGCTCAAGGATAGAGTTTACATTTTGAATGTAGGTGATATAGTGCTTTTTGGATATGGATATGTTATTGACAATGTTATCTCCACATTATCAGAAAACGTAAGGAAACCATTTTTGTTCTTTTCTTTTTCTTCTGACAATTGCACATGCCCATATTTCTAAATTAATGTTCATGTACTGATGTAATTGGATTGATCAGCGTTAGCCATTCTCTGCTGATTTCCTATCATCCTGGTTTAGGATTTGGTGCTGTTATCCCTCTAATCCTCTTTGCTCCCCATTCCTCCTCTCATTCCCATAGAGTTGTTTTTCATTTTTTTCTCTCATCACTATTCATCAAATGTTATTCACAACTGGGAATTGTTATGCAATATTGATTACATTTCCTTCATTTTGCTTCTCCTAAAGAGAATGGTGATGTGCTTATCCTTATTTAGTTTTCACTGTACCAATTGCAAAATTTTCTACCCTATCCAAAAGCCTCTCATCTCTCTGGAGACCTCCGTCTACTATCTGGATGGATTACTCCAGTGGTTGGCAAACTCGTTAGTCAACAGAGCCAAATATCAACAGTACAACGATTGAAATTTCTTTTGAGAGCCAAATTTTTTAAACTTAAACTATATAGGTCGGTACATTGTTATTAATTAGGGGACTCCTTCAGTTGCACTGTACCTGTGTGCCCGCACGTGGTATTTTGTGGAAGAGCCACACTCAAGGGGCCAAAGAGCCGCATGTGGCTCGCGAACCTCGGTTTGCTGACCACTGGATTACTCTATAGGCTGCCTTCCAGATCTTCCTGAAACTTTCCTTTGCTGTGTTATCCTGGGCATTCCCTTGGCCGTTTCTGAGCCATTTCTCCTGTTAACCAAGATCTACTATCTTTCTCTTTTTTTTTTTTCCTTGTTTCAGTAGAACACATTCTCTAATAAGAACAACAACTACTCTTCATCTTCCTTCAGGTTAAAAAAAGTATGGCAGCCATTGCACGGTGATGACAGCCCTTAACAAACCTGCCACAGGGCTCCAGTCTGAGCAGGATTGCCCTTCGGCTGGCGCACACCTCTCATTCTGAGACCTCCCTTATCATTTGGGGAATCCCCTTCCCCTTGCTCCTAGTTGAAGCCTCTGTTTTCTGTGACCTCATCCTTCTTGTTTTTGGTACAGTATCTAATGTTGAGGAAGCACAATAACACCCTGAGAGACCGTGGTATATGTGAGGAATATTTTCTAAATTCTTGAATTTTGAAAAATGTCTTTTCACTCACCCACTCAATTGATAGTTTGGGGGAAAATCTTAGGTTTTTGGCACCTTTGTTCTGTTGTCTTGGTTTTTGATTCATGTCAATTTCACCCTTTGTGCTGAGAACTCGGCCTTCTTGATCTGGAAGTTCAAGTGCTTCCTTTCTGCCAGATTGTCTTGAATTGTTGATTTGCTTTTCAGTGTCTCTGCTCATTCTCTGAATTTCCAATTAGCCTGTTTAAAGTTAATTTCCAATGATCTTTTCCCTTTTGTGTGTGGGTCCACATCTCTTCTCTCTAACTTCTGGGGGATTTCTTGAACTTTATATTTTCCAACCCCTCCATGGCAGAACTTCATTTCTGCTATCAGATTTTCAGTTTTGAAGAGCGATTTTGTTCTCTGGATATTTTTATAGCTTTATATTCTTGTTTCATGTTGTATCTTGTATTTTTCAGATAATATTAAGGATGGATTTGTTGTTGTTTTTCTGCATAGTGTATTGCTTCCAAGTTGCCTTTTTAATTTGTTTTGTTCTTTTTTTTTTTTTTTTTTTCCTTTTACATTAGAGGCTTTTTTCAGTCTCTGACAATCTTTGTTTGAATGTATCTATATGTACCTATATATTATCTAAATATATTGTCAGGGTCCATGGCAGGCTTCCCCCAAATAACCTATAATGTCATTATTGATTCCTCTCAATTAAAGTTACTTGACAAGCATTGGAACAAGAAGGACACATTGGCAATCCCTTGTCGACTGCAGGAACTAAATCTCCCTGGTGAAAGGTGCCCCTCCTTGCTCCAGGAGGAGCATGAGAGACACCCTTATAGCTAGAGTGAAGGAATCCAGGGCTGGAAAGCTTACATAAACAAACCTCATTACTCCTTTACTAATTTACTACCTAAGCCCAAACGTTGTTTAGATTCCTCACTAATGCTTACCCTGAACTAAAGTGCATTTGGTCCTGTCATTTCCTCATGAATTTATTGTTCCTTCGTGTAAGAAGTATAAAAAGCTGTCTGGGTCATCATTTCAGAAGCATCATCTATGATCTCTTGTGCACTCATATTAAATTGTTTTTTCTCCTCTTAATGTGATCTTGTGCAATTTTATTATTAGTCCAGCTATAAGAACTTAGGAAGCATAGAGCAGGGATTTCCCCCTTCATGACAATATGCATATACAAATATTCACAACTGAGGATTGTTGTACAATATGATTATCCTTCCTCTCTTTTGTTTTTTCCTAAAACTAATGATTTGTTTGCTTAGATAATTGCACAGTGCTTAATAATACATTTTATATATACAATCTTCCTATATAATAAAAGCCTAATATGCTAAGTGTCCGGTCATCTGTTCAACCAATCAAAGTGTAATATGCTAATGACATGCTAAGGCCGCTCAACTGCTCATTATGACGTGCACTGACCACCAGGGTGCAGACGCTCCTACCAGTAGGTTAACTTACTGCTGGGGTCCGGCCAATCGGGACTGAGCGAGACGGGCCAGCCATGCCCTGGAGCCCTCCCGCGGTCCCTCCCTGGCTGGCCAACCTCCTGCTTCCCTCCCCAGCCCCAATCGTGCACCGGTGGGGGATCCTTGGCCAGGCCTGTGCCCTCTTGCACTCTGGGACCCCTTGGGGGATGTCGGAGAGCCAGTTTTGGCTTGATCCCGCTCAATGCAAGAGCTGGCCTCTGGTGGTCAGTGTGCTCCCACAGGGGGAGTGCCGCTCAGCCAGAAGCTGGCTCATGGCTGGCAAGCACAGCAGTGATGGCAGGAGCCTCTCACGCCTCCGTGGCAGCGCTAAGGATGTCTGACTGCCACAGGGAGTGGGCCTAAGCCAGCAGTTGGACATCCCCTGAGGGCTCCTGGACTGCAAGAGGATGCGGGCCGGGCTGAGGGACCCCCCCTGAGTGCACGAACTTCATGCACTGGGCCTCTAGTATATATATAAAAGGATAATATGCAAAGTGTTCCCTTGGGAGTTCGACTGTGAGACCAGGAGTTCGATCACTCGCTATGACATGCACTGACCACCAGGGGGCGGTTCAGAACGTGGTGGGTGACTAGTGGTAGTGGCAGGGTGCTGAGGGAGTGAGGAAAAGGGGAGGCGGTGAGAACCGTGTGGTGGCGGTGAGCAGGTGGCGAGGGAAGGAGGAGGCAGGGAGGCAGGGGGAATCACATGGTAATGGTGTGCAGGCAGCGAGGGAAGGAGGAGGTGGATAGGTGGGGAACCTGATTGGCCCTGATCACCGGCCAGGCCTAGGGACCCTACCTGTGCACAAATTTTGTGCACTAGGCCTCTAGTTGATTATAGTTAACCATATAAAAGTTGTTTAGTAATTATAGTGTGTGTGTGTGTAACTACTTGCCTGTATATACAAGATGCATGCACATATTGATCCTATTATATTCTCTATATAAATTATTAATTGTACCTGTGCTGTACATATATTTGCTATGTATATAAAATGCACAAATCCAACTTGTGACTGAAATTCTGAACTGTGGTTATCTTCAGTTTTATATGCTCACTTAAGGAATTCTTATTTAGATTTTGATTCTTCCTTTGCTACTAGCTTTAGAATTAGACAAATTACAAAGATAAGTGGTTTTCTTCAGAAATAGTGACAATTGGATTAATAGCAAAGGTCTAGGCAAGAAGGGATTCTGCATTTCTACAATCCATTTCTGAATAATACCCAGTTAATCCATTAAAATCATTAAGGTCCTCTATAAATCAGTTTAATAACTGTGTACTCTAATGAAATAAAGCTCTTGTGCAGAATTTCAGAAGTTTCAAAAGCTTTTTTCTAATGAAACCCCAAATAATTTTTGAGAACTCAGAGAGACTGCCCCTACCATATTCTTTTTGTTACAATGTTATTTGCATAATGAATGCACCAAGCTAGTAATTTTTTTTCCTATGGTACTTTTTAAAAATTAGAAATATAATTTTATTAAAATGGTATTTCAATTTCTTTTCTAACCTTTGCATTTCAGTCTTTTTCTGTTTCTTTAATAAAATAACTGTTACTCAGAGCCATACTTTTATTACTACATGACTGGATCCTCATTTTCAGATATAATAAGAAAAGCTCTACACTGGTGTTGGTAATGCCTCCAAAAATTAGTATACTATAGTAGACTCATAATCCTTTTAGTGGGAAAATAGTGATTTTTTTTTTTTGTCTTCAACTCCATTGACTATGATTTTCTGCTCTGAAACTACTGGATTCCTTAGCCTCTTATTTTTTCCTTTAAAGTCTTCTAGTCTCCCCCCTGTCCCCACTACCCCCCAAGTGAGAAAGTCCTTAGATACTGTGTTTGGTCTGTGCTAAGGAAAGTGTTCCCTTGTAAACAAATGCACTCATTAAATGTATTAACCTTAGTGATTATTTTTTTCCTGGCAATTCTAAGACCACCACTCTCCCCCAAACTCTGTTGATAACATTGGTTTAGAAACATTAATGGTTTGCAGCTATCACTTTGTGTTTTTAATCCCAAAGGCTTTCATGGTAGCAAAAAGATTAATTGAATAAACTCAGTTCTTTCTAATTTTGAAAGGTGTTTTATCATCAGCTCTGAAGGCTGCTTAGGCATAGGTCAGCAAACGTATGCAAGTCACATCTTCCTTTCAATTTAAGAAGCTTTTGCCCCATTTCCCTTTGTGTCTGATTTCATATACCCTTTTAAGCATTATAGAGATGACTTGATATGATATGTCTGTGTAAAAACTGGCAACAATGTATTATATTTTGAGTAGGAAATCCTTTTAAGAGGCATAGGTACTAACATTTATGTCGTCTATACCTAAATCAGGCTCTTAATTTCAGCATTTAGGATACATCACAAAAATATTTTACACACTCATTGTGCTTTTCATCAGTAGAAGAGGGTTTCAAAATAAGATGCATGATTGATTGCATTTGCTCGGCTTCACCTCTGTGGTCATTAGAATGAGTATGAAAACGTTTCTAAGAGTTTTACTGTGAATGATCACAAAGATTTTTTATTTTTTTATTTCATCCTCTAAAAAGTTTGCTTTATTTGCAGCTTGATTCTTTATCTCTTGTGCTGAGGTTAGGTATTCCAGAACGAGTGAGAAATGTATTTGAGAACCTTCAGGCAAATTAAAAATGAACAAGACGTGGAAATTTTCAACCAAAAGGAATTTCTAATAATATCATGGGCATGGATGGTAATACATGTGCATAACGAACTAAAATTATAATCCAAGCTATATCTAAAAACCCATAAGGGAGTTATTAATAGAATAAAGGGAAGCAAGCGTAACTTTTAGTGGTCCATTTGCTGCTAATAATAGATTTGATGCTTCTCTATTAGGAAAGTATTAAGCTCTGAATGTAATTTTTGCCTCAATAAATTCCTAGTCAATAGGGAAAATTCTTTTTTTTTTTTCAATACTCCCCAGAGGACATGTTTTTATTGAGTTTTTTGTTTTTGTTTGTTTTTAGAGAAAGAGGGAGGAGGAGGAAGGGAGGGAGGGAGAGGGATAAACAGTGATGTGATCAGTTGCCTCCTGTCTGCATGGTGATTGAACCCAAACCTTTTGGTGTACACGACTCTCCAACCAACAGAGCCACATGGCCAGGGCACTAGGGAAAATTCTTATTTGATGTGTCCTGCCCTTTTAGGAGCAGGCTGTAAGCTTAGTGACCTAATGGTAAACTGCTAAGCATTTTAGAGGACTGATGGGTTTGTGTATTAACCTGTTGTAGGAATTTTAACAAGGAAGGGGTCCTGGAAACAATGCTGTTCCCCAAAGAGTTTGTCACTGTTAGAGTGCCAGACATTTTGGTAGGCAAAGGTACAATGTGTGACTGATATTTAGGAAAATGTAGCAAATCGTAAAACTATCACATAGAAGCTTTTGAATTGTGTAAAATTTACCCAATAATTTTTCATTTTAGCTATTTCATGTAATTCTTTGCAATATACTAATGATTTTGGTGCTTAATTATATTTGTAATTGTTAATACATTACTTTAATCTCTATATTGATGTGATGGAATTTTTTTACCTAACTCACCTTGTAGTCAAATTTCACAGTGATATTCAGGTACATTTCAGAAATTTTTAATTCTCAGGACTTCAGAAAGCTCTTTCAGAAAGTATATAGAATGTAATATTATTTGCTACATGAAATAATTCTGGGTGGTTCTGTAATTTAATAATGTAAACATATTTTATAGGCTAAGTGGGATTTGTTAATATAATTTTTGGGAAAGAAATTATCTAAAAAGAAGATACTAGAATAGTGTCTTCTGGTAGAAAAAAATTTCAACACAAAATATGTATTCTGCTTCATATCTTGACATCCTAGATTGTCTTTCAGTTTTAAGTAATTTGAATCCCTTTTGAGCTTTTTGGATATCTGTTTTGTGAATTTTCTCCTATAAGTGCAACTTATAATCCTTCTAAATATTAAGGAAGAGTAATAAGGACTCTCCAAGTTGGCTTGAGTCTTTGTCTCTCAGTAGGTGGCCAGCAGATGGAGTAGAGGCAGAGACCCCTTCTACCAATATATAGGGTTTTAGGTCCACAGCGCATATGCCTGAATCACACAGAATTACACTGTTGAGCAGCCTTTGTTTTGTGTACATTTAGTATAGTGTAGGTTTTCTTATTGGACCAGTGTTATTATGTGGTGATATGTTTAGGGACATCTGGTCACTAAATAAGTGGCACTGTGCAATCAATGACTCTCCATCCCTGTGGCTTATGTTGTGGTTGGAGGTTTCTTTTTTCTGTGTGTGTGGCCAGAGCCTTTCCGTGTTTATTTGAATTTAATTTTTTAGTGTATAGCCAGTAAAATGTGTGGTTTCCTTTAAAGCTTTTCTTGTAGGTTTGGTGTAAAGTCACCACCTCCTATATGATTCAGGCAGGTTATGGTTAGGTTGTATGTGAGGGCGAATTGTCCTGGACTCAGGTGAGGGAATGTGCTTTTAATTCCTGCCACACCTTGCTCAGTCTTCCCCTCAGTGAATAGACAGTTGAGCCTCGGGGGTTCCTTATTTCAATTCCCCAGACCTTGGAAATGATGTCCTTTATCATTATTTCTAATGATAAATTTGTTTTATATGTAAGCATTTTAAGTTGTTTTCTAAGCTTACAAGATGTGAGACTTAAGAAGTGCCTATAGTTTAAAATGTGACTCATAATTATGCTAGCCAGAGGATAAATCTGCTCGTACTTCTTTGTGATGAGTAAAACCCTAATTTTTGAAATGGTTTCAATCATAGCCTGTGTATTATGTGTATCTTTTCGTTTTAGGTTGGTAAAAATGCAGATTTTGGAGTGACAGCTAAGTATTATATTGTGTAAATATATCTAAATCCATTCACTGATGCCTCCCTTCCTTTGGTTTAGTTGGGTAGATTTCTTAACTAATAAATACTAGGTTTAGCAAATCCCTAACCTAGCTGAATATCTGATCCTTAGGACTTTTAAAACTGAGTGGCTTTCTAGGTCACTCTATTCAGAGTCCTGAAGTAGTGGTGTGGGTAGGTTTTTCAGTATCGATGTTTTTTAAAAAGCTTTTTGAAGATTGTGATTAGCCAGGTTTAGGAAACTTGCTGCTTTTTCTGTTAAAAATGATCACACTAGCCTCTTAGTGGCACCTCGTGTGCTTGGTTTTAGTCTTGCACAGCAGGTTGAAATCTGCTGTGGAAATTTCCTTTGCGCTTCCTTTTCCGACAGCACTGAGGAGCTTCAGTTGGAGGTGACTGGAACCATGAGACACTATCAAACCCTAAGAGGCACCGATAACTAAGCAGAAAAACACAAGGCAGTCCAAAGAACAAAAGTAAGATATTATCAAAGACTAAGAGTGTGGGCTAGAAGATAAATAAAACATAGAATGCCCAGTTGCTTATTAATTTTAGGTAAATAATGGATATGTTTTGGTATAAGTATATCCCACATATTTCATAAGACATATTAAAATTTGAGATAGAGATAATAACATTTCATGCTAAAAATTACCTCTTGTTTATCTGAAATTCAAATTTAATGGGACACCTTACATTTAATTTTGCAGCCCTACCTGGACGCCCACAAGTGCCAAAGGGGGCGATGGCATACTGTTTATAGACTCAGCAGTATAGCGTTCAACCAGACTAGCCCTAGGAACAGGCTTTATTTTAAAATACATTTTTTGTTTGTTGTTTTTTTTGCTAATTATTTGAAAGCTAACTTTTTAATTTATTGAAAGCTAACTAATAGAATAGACTCCCATTTGCTTTTCCCTCATAATGGGAAAATTGTTATATATTCTTCCTTTGTGACCTCACTTGCTAGGCAAATGTACTAAACATTTGCTTTTTACTTATCAGCAATATTCTGTCTATGAATTCAGAATTGCTTTTAGAATCCAAAAATCGAAAGCAAATATTTATGCCAATCCTGGTCTAGATGTTCATTTATTTTAATGTTAATCTTAAAGAGGTCTTTTATCCACTTAATCTTCCCAAATCCTTGAATTTTCTAATATAAATAAGCTTGCCATGATGTCTTAGAGGTAGCATAGCATTTTTGCTGGCTGAATTTTGTAAGGTTAAAGAAGGAAATAAATATGAAATAATTTTCATTGTTAAGGGGGTGATGTGATCCTTGCATAGTTTTGCCTCTAAGTACATGGACATATATGCAATAATTAATACAATATAATTTATTTGAAATAAATTATTTAAAAATTGTTGCAGCTAAGATTTCTATTTTAAATACAGACTAGAATTTTGTTATTTATTAGGGAAATAGTGTTGAGGCATTAGCAGACATTAATAATTTTGATCTTTCCTATGAAGCTTTCCATTTCAGGCCTCATTATTGCGAAGGTCAAGGTTGGGACAAAACAGCAGTGCTAGTTGCCTACACAGTAGTCTTTCTGGAGCTTCCTTAATAGACCCTTGGTTTTATTCAGGTATCAGGGCCCATTATTATGCAGGAGTGGCTGGATTCCTTAAGTCCCCAGGGTGACTGTTGATTGGTCAGTCATGATGGTCCCTTTCCTCAGTGGTTTCTTGAGGAAGGACACATGGGTCATTTCTGTCCAGTGACATGTGGGGAGAAATCTGTGAGGGTGTGCTGTTTCTAGGAAAGTTTTCTCCTCACTCTACCCCCTTTTCAGAGGAAAAATATTTTCTTCTTTAATCTTCATTGTTGTGTGAGGATGTTTTGCATAGAGTTAATACGGATTTCTCTGGAGGCAGTAATCCTGAGGACAAGCCAGCACATGGAGGCTATAGAAAGGTAGGAAAGGTTGGGTCCTGTATGCCTTAATTGAATGACTGTAACCCTCTTACCTGTGGACTTCTTCAGATATGTGATAGTAAGCCCCTTTATTGTTTCATCGGCCATTGGAGTTGGAGTTTCTGCAGTTTTCAGTCAATTGCACCCTAACAAAATTAAAGGAGTGAGGTGGACCTTAATGCTTACCTTGTTTGATTCTGCCACTGCAGAGGATGGTTCCACAAAGATGAGAAAATCCCTCACTTCCTCTTCTCCAGCCTTTATAGATAGCCATGTCTAATTCATGATATAACTACTTTAGAAACCACTTCAAACATTTCTGGGGAAACCAAGTTTATATGATAGTTGCTGCTTTAAAAATCGACTATCCCAAACCACTTACTACTTGGTGGAAAAGGCTACTGTGTGGCTTGGAGCTGGTCAGCATGTTTAAGCTCTTAGGCCAGCATGCAGTGTGGTCTGCTACAGAGTCTGTCTGATTTCTTGGTAATAAACATGAAATCTCTGTTTCTTGCAAATGTGGCTTCCGCATAGGGAACTTTGCTGTGAAATACCAGATGGTATTGAGGCACTGCGTTCTTCCTGCCTGAGAACAATATCATCTGCAAACAGAACTACTTACACTGCAGCGCCACAAAAATCCTTTGCTGTTTCTCAGGCCTCACTGAGTCTGGCCTTGAACTTGTTATTTGGACAACACACAAACTGTCTTGGAATTCTTTTCTGACTGTCTGTACCCTACTCCTCACCCAAGTTACATCAGTGCCAGAGTCTTTTGTCAGTGGTTATGACAGGACACATCCCAGACAAGCAGTCATAAATGGTGATACCCTCTTTCACTCTGGATTTTCTTCCACTGCGCATACTTATCAGCAGACATTGGACTTGGTGGGAAAGGGGGATATACAGATGACTGGCATCACTATTTAAGGAATCTGTACCCTAGTGAGGAGACAGCCATGTTAAACATAGAGAATGGGATGGCTTTATTTGGGGGGCTGCGGGGGGAACAGAAGGAAGGTTAATAGGTTTTATGTGAGTTATGTTCTAAAGAATGAAAGGATATTCCAGACAGAGATCAGTAGTAGTATGCGCCTGTTCTTAGAAGTTTCACAATCTGCCTCTTGCAAGCCATTGAGCAAGCATGATAGAATGATGTTTTGGAGGTAAATGGGAAGAAGGGGAGCTTTTAAACCATGTGGTTTGCTTTGCCAGGCTCAGGTGGTCTTGTGTCTTGACCTGGGTCTGGAGAATGTGCCTTGAGGACTTCAAGAAGAAATCGCAAAGGTACCCAAGTGGCTAAGAGCATTCCAGTCAGATATACCTAGCTTTGCCTCCAAATTAGGTGAACTGGACTATTTTCTTAGCTTCTTTGTGTCTTGGATTTCTCCTATTTGGATCAAGAACTCCACCTCCTAGGGAGAGTAAATCATCTTTATGAAGAGTTACTTACTATGTAGTAAGTGCTCAATTAGTATTAGCTATTATTACTAGGCATTAAATTATATACTTACTAGAGGCCTGGTACACGAAATTCGTGCAAGGGGGGGGTCCCCCTCAGCGCAGCCTGCACCCTCTCCAATCTGGGACCCCTCGGGGGATGTCCGACTGCCGGTTTAGGCCTGATCCTGGGGATTGGGCCTAAACCGGCAGTCGGGACAGTCCTCTCACAATCCGGGACCGCTGGCTCCTCACTGCTCACCTCCCTGCCTGCTTGATTGCCCCTAACGGCCTTTGCCTGCCTGCCTGATCATCCCTAACTGCCCCCCCTGCCAGCCTGATCACCCCTAACTGCTCCCCCACCAGCCTGATTGCCCCCAATTGCCCCCCCCCCCTGGCCTGATTGCCCCTAACTGCCCCCCTGTGGCCTGGTCACCCCCAACTGCCCCCTGCTGACAGCCTGGTTGCCCCTCACAGCACCCCCTATTGGCAAGGTCACCCCCAACTTTCCTTCTCCACCTGCCTGCTCGCCCCCCAACTGCTCCCCCCAACCCCGCCGGCCTGGTCTCCCCTCACCCCCCCCCCCCCCCCCCCCCCCCCCCGCTGGCCTGGTCACCCCTCACTGCCCCGCTGCTGTCCTGGTCGCCTCACGCAGCCTGCTGTTCAGTCATTTGGTCACCCCTCACTGCCCCCGCCGCCGGCCTGGTCACCCCATGCAGCCTGCTGTTTTGTCGTTGTGTGAGGGCGTCCTGGCCAATTTGCATATTACCCTTTTACTAGTATAGATTAAGAGTGGTCAAGGGGAAATCAGATTGTTTTACAGACAGATTCCTCAGGATATATATTGATATAGTCACTAGCAGTATTTGTAAGAACGCACTGACTAGAAAGTTTAATGGCTTATGACAGGATCTTCTGACTTTGCAGGACCATAACAGGGCAGGGCATGTGCTAGATGGCTTCAAATTCCTACTTTTTTCTCCATAGTAAGACTTCAAGTCTACTTGTTTGGGAAGCTTTATTTATCTTGTCAGGCCTTGTTGGGGAGGGAATAACTTGTGATTATAGTAAGAACTTTTCAGAATGGCTCCTAAGATAGATAGATAGATCTAGAGGCCTGGTGCATGAAATTTGTGCATAGGTAGGGTCCCTAGCTCTGGCCTGCAATCAGGGCTGATCTGCGGGGCAACCAGAGGGGTGATTGGGGGGGATGGGTGGGCGCTGGCACCCGTCTTGGCTGGCCTGGGTCCTGTGGGCTGGGGGAAGCTCCTGTGTTGCGCATCTGCCCCCTGGTGGTCAGTGCGTGTCATAGCAACCAGTCATTCCAGTTCCACCGTTCAGTCAATTTGCATATTAGGCTTTTATTATATAGGATATCTATCCCCATAGTCATCTCCCAATTGCTTCATTGCTAAGGCTGGTATTGTTTTATGATTTGTGTTTTAGTCAGGGTTCTTTAGAGAAACAGACCCAATAGGATACATAGATAAATATAAAAGAAGATTTATTATAGGAATTGGCTCATGCAGTTATGGAGGTTGACAAGTTGTACAGTCTGTCCTCTGCAAAGTAGAGAACCAGAATAGCTGATGTTATACTAGTAATTTAGTCTGAGCCTGAAGTCCAAGAGCCAGGAGCTCTGATGTCCAGGTGCAGGAGAAGACAACCTCCCAACTCAAAGAGGGGAGTCAGGAAGAAAGATAATTCATCCTTCCATAGACTTTTCTGTTCTATTTAGGCCTCCAATGGATTGGGTGATATTCCCTTTCATAGGTGAGGGTGGATCTCTTTATTCAGACTATGGAATCAAATGCTAATCTCTTCCAGAAACACCTTCACAGACACACCCTAATATAGTGTTTTGCCAGCTACCTGGACATCCCTTAAGGCAGTCAAGTTGTCACACAAAATTAACCATCACAATTGGTTTGCCTTTGCTTTCGATGAGCTTGTATTATTAATGGGGACCATAAAAGGTTATTATCTTGGATCCATTTCACTCTCAGAGATGCTATCAATGAATAAGAGGGTCCTCAAGCAAATTTTTGGAGTATAATGACCAAAAAGACATGCCAGTTTTTTCTTTTACCTACCTATTACCATGTTCAGGAACATGAAACAGACCTATTGAATAACTAACTCCTCAGCACTTAACTTGATTGTCTTTTGCAGGACTAAGCTGAGTTAAGTCTGAGTCAAATAAGAACATGCCAGCGGGGTAAGGGGTCATGTAGTGATAGGGTAAAAACCTTGGGCATGGGTTCAGGAGACTAAGTTAGGTTCCTGGTTCTACGACCTAACTGATTTTGTAGCTTAACCTCTCAGTCTGCTTTCTATTCCGTAATATGGGATTAGTAATACCTACTTCTCTCTGACAATGAAAAAACACTAGGTAAATACTTAGGTATTGCATCTGGGTGCTTGTTCGGTTTCTCTTCAGTTAGTCATATCATACATAGGACTTGCCACAAGTTTATATAATGTGGGGCTGGCTGCTGTCTGGCCGCACCTGTTTTTCAGGTGAAGAAGGCCTAGTCATTTGTGTCTTCAAGGGAGACTTGGCCATCATACACATTTCTCTGTAACAGTGCTGTTCAATTGAAATATAAAGTGAGCCACATATATGATTTAAAACCTCCTGCTAACCATATTAAAACATGAAAGAACAAGTAGATGAAAGTTGTTTTAATAATTTATTTTACCCCAAATATCCAAAACTTTTTTTTTTAACACATAGCCAATATGCAAGTATTAGTGAGATGTTTCATATACTTCTTTTTGTTGCACAGAGTATTTGAAAGCTGGTATGTGCTTTAGAATTAGAGCCCATGTCAAACCAGACCAACCACATTTCAAATGCTCAGTAGCCCTGTTGGTTAATGACTACTGTGTTGGACAGCACAGCTCTGAGAAGTCTCTTGTTCATTGTTTATCTGTATCTACCTTAAAATTCATTTTTGTCTCTCGCTTCTGCAATGGCTGAAATGAAATCACCATGTATTTCTAAAGTAGTAGCTAGCAGTTATATAGTATTTAGTATGTGTTAAGCACTTTTTTTGGTATTATCTCATTTACTACATTTGCCCTTTTAAATATGTTATTACTATCCTCATTGATTAGATGAAGAACTTGAAGCACTGAGGTTAAATGATCTGCCTGAAGACCTTACAAACTGTGGGGGATGCTGGATACAGACAGAAGTAGTCTTATACCAAGACATGTGTTCTTTATCACTCACTCTGCTGCCCCAGTAGTCATATGTAATCTTACTAATTAATGAAATAGGTAAAGATATCTTAGAGAGGCTTTCTTTTTTGTTTTTAAATCATTTTTCTTTTTCTTTTTTGTTAATCCTCACCTGCAGATATTTTTCCATTGATTTTTAGGGAGAGTGGAAAAGAGAGGGAAAGACAGAGAGAAACATTTATGTGATAGAAATATATCCATTGGTTACCTCCTGCATAAGCCCGGACTAGGGTCAGGATAGGGGAGGAGCCTGCAATCAAGGGACATGCTCTTGACCGTAATCAAACCCGGGACCCTTTGGTCCTCAGGCCAGTGCTCTATCCACTGAACCAAACTAGCTAGGGCTCATTTTTATTTTTTTATTTTTTATATTTCAATGACATATATTATTAGTTTCAGGTATATACCTCAGTGATTAGATATTACATAATTTACTAATTGATCATCCTGGTAAATCTCAGACCCATCTGACACTATGCACAGTTATTAGAATATTATTGACTATATTCCCTATGCTGTACTTTACATCCCGTGACTATTCTGTAACAACCAATTTGTACTTCTTAATCCCTTCACCTTTTTCATCCATATCCCCAAACCCCCTCCCATCTGACAACCATCAGTATGTTCTCTGTATCTATGAGTATGTTTGTGTTCTGCTTCATATGTTTTTTATGATTAATTTGTTTATAGATATATATTTATTGCCATTTTATTGTTTATATTTTTTATCTTTTTCTTTTTAAAAAGGATCCTTTAACATTTCATGTAATACTGGCTTGGTGGTAGTGAACTCCTTTAGCTTTTTCTTGTCTGGGAAGCTCTTTATTTGTCTTTTGATTCTAAATGATAGCTTCACTGGGTAGAGTAATCTTGGTTGTAGGTCCTTGCTTTTCATCACTCTGCATATTTCTTGCCATTCCCTTTTGGCCTGCAAAGTTTCTGTTGAGAAATCAGTTGACAGTCTTATGAGAGCTCCCTTGTAGGTAACTAACTGCTTTTCTCTTGCTGCTTTTAAGATTCTCTCTTTGTCTTTAACCTTTTGCATTTTAATCCTGATGTGTCTTGATGTGGGCCTCTTTGGATCATTTTGTTTGGGACTCTCTGCACTTCACCAAGTTAGGGAAGTTTTCTGTCATTTTTTCAAATAGGTTTTCAATGTCTTGCTCTTCTGCTCTCTTACCCATTGTGGTAGTTTTAAATAATCTTAAATTTTTATGATTGCATAATGAACCAACTTTTTTTTTTGTGGGGGAAGGTGAGCATGAGAGTAGATTTGGTTGTCCTGGTAAGGAATAATCTCATAACAACCACCTGACATGTGTTTGTTCCTTTGTTCATTCTTAAAAAAAATATGGTTGTGCATGTGTATCACATTCTATATGCTAGACATTATTTTAGTATGGGATTAGAACTGTGAGCTAAAATCAAGTTCTTTTCCTAAAAGCAGATTTTATTCTAACTAGAGGCCTGGTGCATGAAATTCGTGCATGGGGGGGCGTGTCCCTCAGCCCAGCCTGTATCCTCTCCAATCTGGGTCCCCTCAAGGGATGTCTGGCTGCGGACATCCCTCTCACAATCCAGGACTGCTGGCTCCCAACCGCTTGCCTGCCTACCTGCCTGATTGCCCTTAACTGCTTCTGCCTGCCAGCCTGATCACCTCCTAACCACTTCCCTGCCAGCCTGATTGATGTCTAACTGCTCCCCTGCCAGCCCGATTGCCCCTAACTGTCCTCCCCTGCAGGCCTGGTCGCCCCCAACAGCCCTCCCCTGCTGGCCTGGTCACCCCTAACTGCCCTCCCCTGCTGGCCTGGTTGCCACTAACTGTCCTCCCCTACAGGCCTGGTTGCCCCCAACTGCCCTCCCCTGCTGGCCAGGTCACCCCTAGTTGCCCTCCCTTGCCAGCCTGGTTGCCCCTAACTGCCCTCTACTGCTGGCCTGGTCATCTCCAACTGCCCTCCCCTACAGGCCTGGTCCCCCCAAACTGTCCTCCCCTGCTGGCCTGGTCCCCCATAACTGCCTTCCCCTCCCAACCTGGTCACCCCCGCTGCCCTCCCCTGCAGGCCTGGTACCCGCCCCCCCAATTTCTCTCCCCTGCTGGCCCGGCCACCCCCAATGCCCTCCCCTGCAGGCCTGGTCTCCCCCAACTGCCCTCCCCTGAAGGCCTGATCCCCCCCAATTTCTCTTCCCTCTTGGCCTGGCTGCCCCCAATGCCCTCCCCTGCAGGCCTGGTCCCCCCCAACTGCCCTCCCCTGCAGGCCTGGTCCTCCCCAATTTCTCTCCCCTGCTGGCCTGGCCACCCCCAACTGCCCTTCCCTGAAGGTCTGGTCCCCCCAACTGCCCTCCCCTGCCAGGCCAGTCACCCCTAACTGCCCTCCCCTACAGGCCTGGTCGCCCCTAACTGCCCTCCCATGCAGGCCTGGTCTCCCACAACTGCCCTCCCCTGCTGGCCATCTGTGGTGGTCATCTTGTGTCCACATGGGTCAGCCACCTTTGACCATATAGGGGTGGCCATCTTGTGTGTTGGAGTGATGCTCAATTTGTGTATTACTCTTTTATTATATAGAACGGGGCTTAAATAATAAGGAAATAAATACATTGAAGCTATATATGACATATCAGACAGGGAAAAACACCTCTTATTGAAAAAAAAAAGTGAGGCTATAAGAGAGGCAGAAATAATGGGTGACTGGGAAGAAAATACTTTAGATCAAGATACTGATTCAAATTTTGCCCCTGTGTCTTACTAGATGTGAAGTCAGGGAAGATGCTTAACTTCTTTAAGCTTAATTTCCTCATTTGTAAAATGAGTATAAACACTTTATAGGAGACTTAGGAAGGTTGAAACATGCATGGAATGTGCCTAGCATTCATGGATAGAATTCATGGATTTAACATTCGTAGTGTCAGTATTACCAGCAGCCCCACTCCCCCAAGACAATCCTGTAATGGCAAGTAATTTTTCTGAGGCTTGAATTACACTAGTTGGTCAGTGAGAATGTGGATAGAAATAATTCACTTAGGCTGAGTAAGCCTAGCCTAGGGCCCATTTGCCCACAATGCAATGGGATTTTGCATTCCACAGTATTGAAGGGGGGGATTAAAAGCCCCAAATCTGCAAATTTTTATACCTTTATTATAAAATATGTTAAAATGGTATTTGCAGATTTGGGGCTTTTAATCCCCTTCAATACTGTGGAATGATAGATTTCAGTCTGCCAAATTAACTTTATTTTCAGTCTACCTCAGTCACTTAGACTCTGCTGTTTATTGCACAGTGGGCAATTTCATTGGATAAGGAGTTTTTGCATATAAAATAATATATGGAAAGAATATTTTAGAATTAGTTAAGATAAATCTTCCCAGTACTATTGCCTTTTTTCCCTGGTTTGGTATTTTATTGGGATTAGTATCAATTAGGATTTGGTTCAGAAACATATGACGCAGTAAACCCCAGATAAGAGTGATCTGTCCATAGATGGTTTATTTCTCTTCTATATGAAGGAAGTGGGAAGGTAGCAATCCAGGGTTGCAATGGCTGCTCCACATTGGTGAAGTCTCAGGCTCTGTTTATCTTGCTGTTCCGCTGTCCTCATGGGCCAAGTTGGTAGTTCCAGGTAGCACATCAAATTCCAGCAGGTAAGAAAAGAGAAAAGAGAAGCAAAAAGTATCTGCTTCATATACCTTTCATGGTTTCCTGGATGTCATGGCACTTTTGCTTATATCTCATTGGCCTTAACTTAGTCATTCAACCATGTCCATTGTCAAGTTAGGCTGGTATTTGTAGTCTCAGATGGGCATGTTTCAAATTCTGGATTTAGAAGAGGACAAGAAAAGTTATTTGGATAGAAAACTATTAGTAGCAGTGCTTCCCAAAGGAAGTTATAATGTACTAGAGGCCCGGTGCACAAAATTCATGCATGGGGGGTCAGAGGGTGTCCCTCAGCCTGGCCTGCACCCTCTCCAATCCAGGACCCCTTGGGGGATGTCCACTGCTGGTTGAGGCCCGATTAGTCAGACATACCTCTCGCAATCTGGGACCACTGCCTCCTAACTACTCACTGCCTGCCTGCCTAATGCCCCCAACTGCCTTCCCCTGATGGCCTGGTCATCCTCAACTGCCCTCCACTGCTGGCCTGATCACCCTTAACACCATGCCAGCCTGATCTCACCTCTAACTGCTCTCTCCTGCTGGCCTGTTTGCCCCTAACTGCCTCTGCCTCGCCCCCACCACCATGGCTTTGTCCGGAAGGAAGTCGGATGTCTGGAAGATGGCTGGTCAACCCGGTATAATTAGCATATTACCCTTTTATTTGTATAGATAATAATGTGGTCAGGGCTCCTCTGTTATTATGTTCTTAAAGGCAGTTTGGGGAGCTTTATTGTTTCAGACACATAGACGACACTAATTTTTTGGCCCCAGTGGTTTTATGTAGATCTTTTGACATAGGAAGGGAAAAAGAAAATAGCACCTTGCCCTGGCTGGTTTGGCTCAGTGGATAGAGCGTCAACCTGTGGACTGAAAGGTTCCCAGTTCAATTCCGGTCAATGGCACATGCCTGGGTTGTGGGCTCAATCCCCAGTAGGGGGCATTCAGGAGGCAGCCAGTCAATGATTCTCATCATTGATGTTTCTATCTCTTTCTCTTTCTTCCTCTCTGAAATCAATAAAAATATATTAAAAAAAGAAAATAGCACCTCTCTTTTACTCTCTCCCTATTATTATATTTTACTACATTTCATTGACAGGCATTAAAACTAGGCCTTTGTGCATTTCCGAGACTGTTCCTGAAGTGACTCCTTTTACCTACTTGAAAAAAAAAAGTATGTGTTTCTGCCTCTTTAAGATATATGCACACACCACCACCTCACCCTCCATCCCCAGAGATACAGTACCCACCAGTCACCTGCCACTTTGCTGTGGAGTCTGTGATGGCCTTTCCTCACCGGGTGTCAAGGCACATGATGGGGTCCACAGGTCAGCACAGTCTCTGCACAGCAGAGGTTGCTGGGTCCTAGGTAGCATAATGGCTGGTCTCCTGCTGTTGTCGAGATTCTGGCATAAGTCTGCAGTTGATCATGACTTGAAATGAAAAGGCTAGAATCTAATTTGGACATTAAAAAATAAGACAAAAAGTAAAACCTAGGAAATGTAATACATCTCCTTGAACTCTGGAAATTGTGTTTTTCCTATGGCAATTTTTTTTATGGATAAATTATCACTGCCAGCCAGGATTTACACACTGTAGCTATTACTGTCAGTATTGGAAGTGTTCTTTTTAGAAGGCTAATCTCATGGTTGTATTTAGATATTTACTTAGGTATTCATGTTCTGGTTAAGCATCGGCAATTTAGTTTTTAAATTTCCCATTAGATAATTTCTGCTGGTTAAATGTTTCTTTATTTTTTATTTATTTATTTTTAATCCTTACTGAAGAAGTGAGAACATTTTTTTTTCCTATTTTTTAGAGAGAGAATGAAAGGAAGGGAGGTGAGAGGGGTGGGGAAAGAGAGAGAAAAGAGAGAGCCCTAGCTGGTTTGGCTCAGTGGATAGAGCATAGGCCTGTGGACTAAAGGGTCCTGGGTTTGATTCCAGTCAAGGGTACATGCTTGGGTTGTGGGCTTGAGCCCCAGTAGGGGGCTTGCAGGAGGCAGCCGATCAATGATTCTCATTATTGATGTTTCTGTCTCTCACTCTGCTTTCCTCTCCGAAATCAAATCCTCTCTAATAAAATGGTAATATGCAAATTAACCATCACTCCACTACATAAGCCACGCCCACCAGCCAAGCCATGCCCACCAGCCAATCAGGGCGAGTATGCAAATTAACCCCAGCCAAGATGGCTACAGCCACAGAGAGCAAGGTTTCCCAGGTAACAGAGCAAGCCAAGCTTTCCATAGCTGTTGCAGGCCTAAGCTTCCACTCAAGCTACAAAGTTTCAATTATAGAAGGTAAACAAATTCAAACAAATGGTGGCAGAATGGAGCTTGAGAGAGCAGGCCAGGGTTGCCGCTGGCAACAGGGGAAGCAAAACTTTCCGCACACCCTGGCCGGGCTCACCCGCTTAAGGCTACAAAGTTTCAATTATAGAAGGTGAATTAACTGCCACAGAAATGGCTGCCGTCCGCGGAGGGAGCAGCAGGCTTGGCTCCGCTCCAGGCTACAAAGTTTCAATTGTAGAAGGAAAATAAATTCCAGATACCAGGGCCTCTGCTTGGGTCGCCAGGGGGCGTGGCCGGCCTGCAAACCACCACAGGCCCCTTGCTCAGGCAACCCCACGCCCCAAGGGAACCCCACCCTGATCCGGGACACCCTTCAGGGCAAACCAGCTGGCCCCTACCCGTGTACCAGGCCTCTATCCTATCTAATAAAAGAGTAATGTGCAGATTGACCATCACTGCAACACACAATATGTCTGCCCCCATGTGGTCAAAGATCCTGCCCCCATGTGGACACAAGATGGCCAGCAGGAGAGGGCAGTTGGGAGGCACCTGGCCTGCAAGGGAGGGCAGTTGTGAGGGACCAGACCTGCAAGGGAGGGCAGTTGGAGATGATCAACCCTGCAGGAGAGGGCAGTTAGGGGTGACCAGGCTGGCAGAGGAGGGAAGTTGGGGGCAAACAGGCTGGCAGGGGAGCAGTTAAGCATCAACCAGGCTGGCAGGGGAGTGGTTAGGGGGTGATCAGGCTGGCAGGCAGAAGCGGTTAGGGGCAATCAGGAAGGCAGGCAGGCAAGCAGTTGGGAGCCAGCAGTCCTGGATTGTGAGAGGGATGTCCGACTGCCCGTTTAGGATCGGGCCTAAACAGGCAGTCAGACATCCCTCCAGGAGTCCCAGATTGGAGAGGGTACAGGCTGGGCTGAGGGACAACCCCCCTCCGTGCACGAATTTCATGCACCGGGCTTCTAGTATATATATATATATACACACACACACATATATATATATATATATATATATATATATGTATATGTATATATGTGTATATATATATATATGCATATATGTGTGTGTGTGTGTGTGTGTGTGTGTGTGTGTATATATATATATATATATATATATATATATATATATATATATATATATATATATATGGAGAGAAACATAGATGTGAGAGAGACACATTGACTGGTTGCCTCCCTCAAGCATCCCACCCAAGTGCAGGGATCGAACCTACAATCCAGGTATGTGCCCTTGACCAGGAATCAAACCTGCCACCCTCTGGTGCACAAGCTGACACTTTAACTACTGAGCTACAACAGCCAGGGCAAAGTTTTCTTTACTTTTGAAAAATACTTTAATCATTTCCTTGGTAAATGCACTAGTGCGAAGACAATATATGGACAGAACTAAAATGTAGGCTGATTAATAATATAATCAAATGCCCCAAAGAATGTTAATTGAAAGATGGTGTTAAACTGGATGAATGCGTGGAAGGACATGTTTCCTGCTTTTCTTAATCCTGAATTGATGAAGGTTTTTAAAGAGACCTGAATGGAGATTATGGCTAACACCTTATTATATTAGTGGGTATAACAAAGCTAGGAGAGCTCTTTGGCCATTTAGTGAAGGAATTAGACTTCTAAAAAAACATAATCAACTGTAACAATGGAGCAAATGAATGTAGCGAGGTGAAACTTAGCTTAGTGAAGCACATGTAAGAATGTTTTAGAAATGTTTCTTGATTATAATCACAATATGAGTCAGTTGATGCGACTGCCAAGAAGAGTTAATTTGTTTTTAGTTTGAATTAATAGACACAGACTGCTTAGAATGTGGGCAGTAGCCCTCCCACTTGTCTCTTGTGTCAGCCACACTATCCTTGGAGAATCACGATCAATCTATCTGGTACATTTTAGGAAGGACATTGCTATTTTAGGAGTTTCATTTGCATAATGTTAGAGCTTTCCAAGTGCTTTCTTATACTTAGTTTTATTTAACTATTTAATGCTTAACTTATGGACAAACTGGAGAGTACCCTTAGGATATTGGGGGAACTGGCAAAATTTATTTCTGGGAAAGAGAAGACTCACAATAATCCAGGACTTGTCTTCAAGTTTCTAAACTGCTTGCTGTGTTGAAGATGAAGAAATCTGTTTTAGCTTAGATAGCATAAAACTAGGATTGTGTGGAAGTCATAGGAAAATGGGTTTTAATTCTTTATAGCTATCCAAAAGTAGAATCGGCTTCATTGTGAAATAATAAAGTAGGGTGTGTGTGTTTTAGTTTTAATGGGCTCGTATGGAGGCTTTGAGGATATTTGGTATGGATTGTGTAGAAGTCAGTACATTGACTGGTTACAGGGGAGTGTTGTCCATGGTGTGCTGCTGGCATTGTCGTTTAGTTCCATGTGAGGTGCTGGTGTCATCTTTCTTCTGTACCAGAGCAAGCATGTCAGACTCGCAGTTGGCGGGCTACATGCCACGAGTTTGACATGTTTGCTCTAGAGCAGTTGCCCTGATATATCAGCACCTCTGATGGAGACTTGTTTTAATTAAAACAATTCACATTACTCCCCATCCCCCTCCCCTAACACACAAATCTAACTTTCTTGGAAATCATCAACCTTGAAACATGAATGAAGGGATCCAGTCAAGTTCAGATCTCCTACCTGAAAGGAAAAATGTAAAAATCCATTGGTTAATTGTCCAGTCTCCCTACAAGATAATGAGATTGAAACTGTATGTGATGTGTCATACTCATTCTTAGTTTAAAGATGTGCACAGTTGCAACCTAGCCCATTGCGGACTGAAGGGTCCCAGGTTTGATTCTGGTCAAGGGCCTGTACCTTGGTTGCAGGCTCAAACCCCAGCCCTGGTTGGGGCACATGCTGGAGGCAACCAATCGATGTGTTTCTCTCACATCAATGTTTTTCTCTCTCTTCCACTCTCTCTAAAAAAATCAGTAGAAATATATCCTTGGGGGAAGATTAACAATAACAAAAAGATATGCACAGTTGCTATTATAATGTATATTAAATATAAATTAAAATTTGTGCAGATAAAAAGGATCCTGTGATTTAAAACCTAAAATGAATAAAGTAGTATAGGTTGAAAACACTTTTTCACCCTTTTTTTTTTTTTAATCTGTCCAGTTCACACAGCCATCCTTCCATAGTTTCTGTCTGCATTTGGAAGCAAATTCAAATGCAAGTTCTGATTTTGCTGTGTTCTAGTGGTGATTTATTTTGCATACTGTTCTATAACTAGCTTCCTTCCCCAAGATAGTTGAAGATCTTTTCATATCAGTATATAAGGTATATAAGGGAGCTTTTTTATTCTTTTTATAGAGCTAATATTATTACCATTGTTTGAATTCTGTAATTATGAAAATTTAGGTTGTTGGCTTTTTTTTGTTGTTGCTATTGCCATGGGGCTGAGGTGAGGGATGGGTAGCTGTGGCTGTGCTAAGAGCCGAAATTAACCTAAATTAATTGCAACTCCATTCAAGCTTTCCCCTTTAAGTTGCAAGCCTTTAGTAGACTCGACTACCAAAATAGTTATATGAGACAGACACTGCCAATGCTCTGGTTAAGACACATTTATGATGCTCACCATTCTACCATCTTCCCAGAATCCTTCCCCACTCATGTCGATTTAATTTGCTTTTTTTGGGTTATGAATTAAGTTAGGCTTTCATAGTTTAGGAGTCATTTCTCTGAATGTATTCATTTTGTCATTTTTTCTGTTGGATTATTGGTCACATTGTTATCAATTTCTAGGATCCATGTGTTTGCAAATAGCTTTTTATGATATGAATTGTAAGTGTGTGTGTGTGTGTGTGTGTGTGTGTGTGTATATATATATATATATATATATATATATATATATATATATATATATTCCTTTAGTCTTTTTAAAAATATATATATATATTATTATTGATTTTTTTACAGAGAGGAAGGGAGAGGGATAGAGAGTTAGAAACATCGATGAGAGAGAAGCATCGATCAGCTGCCTCCTGCCCACTCCCTACTGGGGATGTGCCTGCAACCAAGGTACATGCCCTTGACTGGAATTGAACCCGGGACCCTTTAGTCCGCAGACCGACGCTCTGTCCACTGAGCCAAACAGGCTAGGGCGAAGTTTTCTTTAGTCTTTTCCAATGATTTACTTTTGGCATTTATTTTCATTATTTATGTAATTAAATTTATTACATGTAGATTTTGGTATTTATTTTCATTGTTTATGTAATTAAATTTATTACATGTGGCTTTTGATTCATGGCTAGAAACTTCTTTCTCATACCAGTACTTAAGGAATTTTCCTTTTTCTTTTTTTTTTTCTTTTAGTACCTTTACAGTTTCATCTTTTTACATTAAACATTTAACTCATTTGGACTGTAATCAGGGGTGTTATGCTCCAATTTAATTTCTTCTGTGTGGCTGTTAATAAAGGTATTTTATAGGACATTCCTGATTATATTTGTATCCATTTGTTGGATATATTCCATTGGTCTCTATGTAGACGTACATGTAGCTTATTTTGATCATGCAAACAGCATGGAAGAAATTCTGTTTCCCCACTGCTGTTCCCACTGCTAGATTTTACATTTCATTTCCTTTTTTCTCCCTATCTGTTTATGTGGCAGTGCGGACCTCTTCACTGTACTAACGAAGTATCCATTTACTGAGTATTTGTATATCACTATAATATTTTTCACTTTATATCTTAAATGTAACTGCAGTAATTTTTATTAATTGAAAAGTTGAAGCCTGATATTTATCCAGGTGCCTCTGGCATGTTTTGTGAATGTGCCAACATTGGACTTTCCAAGAAGGTGGTTGGCTCAAACATCCTTTCCTTGGTTTGTACCCATGAGATTTCCATGCCATCATCACCAAAAAGTAGCTCATGGATACAATGGCTAGTTACACACTGATAAACTAGAAATTGCAAAGATTTAAGGGAATTTTTAAAGAACATGATGTCTGATGAGAAAAAATTGAATGAAGGCATCTACTGGGTTTTAAATGCCATTTATTTATGAAATGAGGGGGTTGGGAAAATAGATAGTTAAGGTCCCCTCCAGTTCATTGTTATTCCCACGTACATTTCCATTTCCATTATTTTGCCTGGACACTTGATTTGTTTGCAAGTTGAAGCTCTTCTTGGCAGTTCTCAGGGCTTGGCAACTAACGTGCTCTCAGCTGTTTCACTCTCAGCAAATGCTGTCCTGTTTCCATCTGGTCCCTTTTGTGAACCATGCTTAGAGAGCACAAGTCATGGACTTAATTTTCTTTGCTAACATACACACACACACACACAGACATGACACGCACACGCACACGCACACGCACACGCACACGCACACGCACACGCACAAAAGGTCCCTGCTTTTATTCTCCCCGTAGTGTAGAAATGGAGAATGGAGTCTAATGGTGATATTTCTGCATTTCAACTTGGGTTAGCTTTCCCTAAAATGAAGGCTGTAACCTTAGTAAAGAAATGGAATGGTCTTCTCTCCACTGCTCAGGGCAAGAGGGTTTTCACATTGGGGTACAATAGGACACTTCTTTATCAGTCTGTTACTACCAGCAACAGTGTCTCTACAAACTTTCTTGTTTGTTAGGCTCCTAAATAAAATCTTAGAAAGGGTTTGTCTCATATTGAATGGCATTTTAATAAGCCTTTTGAAATGATTTAAACTTAGTTCACATCAGCCTTCTTTTTGAAGCCAAGTCATACCAGTTTGATTAGACTTTCTAATCTTTTAATCATTTGATCCTCAGTATAGTTTCAGATGTGTCACATCTCTCTGTAGAATCCAGAACTGGACTGAGTTCTTTAATAGTCTGGTGAGGATTGAGCGAAATGGGAAGATTACTCCTGTCCTATTCCTATACTTTGTCTTGGGATTGGTTTTATCCGAAAGACTATGTTGTTCTTTCTCCACTTAGCAATTTTAAGAAAATGCTTCTGCCTGAGCTAATATGCCCTCCCTCCAGTGAAGTTTATGTGCCTGTAGTCAGGGCTGGCTTCGGGGCCTTGGATGAGCCTGTGCAGCTGCTATGGGCTCTGTGCTCAGAAGAATCCCTGGTTTTGTTTAATGCCCTGTTGTTGCTGACCTGAAATTCTTAGTGTTTTAACAAGGGGCTCCTCATTCTCACTTTGTTCTGGGCCCTACAAATTAAGTAGCTGATTTTGCTTGTAGTTGATGGCTAGAGGATACCGGTGGTATGTCGTAGTTCACATCTAGCCTACCCTCGGTAATAATTTCAGCTGCCTTACCCAAAGCGAAGAAATCTGGTTGCGAACTCGCACTCCTCTCCCTAGTTCACAACTCTTCCACCTGTTAACGTAAAAACATCCAAACTTACAAAGAGTTTTTGTGAGTATATTTGAGCCCAACTGTTGACAAGTGCCAGGACCAGGAAGCCGAATCTCAGTGGACTGGGATAATGCTCAGGAGAATGGCAGTTCTTCACCTTGTTTTATACATTATGATCAAAGAGGAGACATAAGTGGGTTCCATGAAATCCATTGGTGTTAGATTAGGGAGGCGGGAGAAAGCAAAGCGGGGAAGCCTCTGGGATTGGATAAAAAGTAAAATGATAGACACATACTTCTTTTACTTAGGTGGGGGTGCAGGATAGTTAACAGTCAATGATTAACAGGATAACAATAACAATGAAGGAAATTTATGGTCTCTCTCCTGGCGCCCAGACACATTTGGTTGTGCCCTGAGGGGTCCCATAAAAGGGAAGTTACAAGTTACCCTGACATTTCACAAGGATGTTATCTTAGATGCAAAGAGACAATAGGCCCAGTTAAGGTTGACCTTTATCAGGGTAGATACTGGTCTAGGACATGACTACCCACCATAACTGCTTTAGTTAAAGTTTTAATCTCAGACCATCCTTTGTGGTGACTTTAGGTCTTTGAGTTTGCAGAACCGCCATGCAGGTCTCCCCTGAGCTAGTCAGGTTAGCATGTGGCCTTTTTTGCCGTCCACACACCAAAGTGCTTAAAGATGCACTCACTGTCCACCCGTTGCCTCACTGTTCTCTTCTGGATTTGTCTCCTCTTGATCATTACTTTATTGATCTCAGTCATTGAATCCACACATTTATTCATGGAATCGAAACTTTTGGCATCCAATAGATGTCCTTTCCAGAGGATTATTTCTCAGAATCCCTGACCTTGCAGTCTTCCTGTTATCTCTTGTCCAAGGCCTAGGGTTATCCACTCACCTCCAAGACTGCTTGTTTTCTGCCTTCTCTGCTCAAGATATCTGGTAATTTTGCACACGTTAATTTCTCACCCAAATCTTAGTGGTTTTTTTTTTCCTGTCTCTGCAAAGAGACCAGGGTAGTAATCATAGGAACTCCATCTGGGGTAGAAGTTTGGATTTCAATGCAATGTCAGGATTCCAGAGTATATGGGCAAGTAAATTGAAAATGTCTTACAATTGAGTCATAAGTATAATTAGTAGGACTTTTTAATTTTAATTTTTTTTTACCATAAATTTAATTCTAGGTGTCAAATCTAATACACATGTAACAAATATAACATTTTAGAATTACATTTCATGGATTGGCAAATTTTTCAGTTACTTTTCTCTCTTTTTTTAATAGCTTAATAAGCAACAATTACAGTTATTGAAAGAACGATTCCAGGCCTTCCTCAACGGGGAAACCCAGATCGTAGCTGATGAAGCATTTTTCAATGCTGTCCGGAGTTACTATGAGGTAAGTGGGAAGAGGTCTTGGTTCTTGACATTCTAATATTTTAATATTACTTATTTTGCGCTTATTTGATTTTTAAATGTCGTTGATTTTAGAGAGAGAAAGGGAGAGGGGGAGAAAGAAAAACATCATTGTGAGAGTGAAACTGATTGGTTGTCTCCTGCATGTACCCGAACCGGGGATCGAACCTGCAACCTAGGAGTGTGCCCTCACCAGAATCGAACGCCTCTCGACCTTTCAAGGTACTGGATGGCGCTCCTACCGACTGAGACACACTGGCCAGGGCCTGATGCTTTAGTAAAGATTTTTAAAAATGGATTTCCCACTTTAAGAAACTCACTGGAATAATAAAAAAAAGGAATGAGTTTGCAACTTTTCTTAAATCATTGTCAACTCTATTTTGTAATTTAAGAACTCTGATTCCACAGCCTGGTTTTGAGAGATAAACAGAATTAAAAATTATTCACATCTTTGAGGAGAAGTAAACGGTTTAGAAAATTTTTTTGCCTTGATTGATATAGCTGAATATAGCTATCTTTGGGTCCACATGTCTAAATTATCCTTTTTAATTGGGATTTCAATAGTAAATTGCTGTCTTGTGTCATTATGTTCCCTAAGCTTTAAAATAATTAAGACCAGTAACTAATTTCAAGAGGATAAATTGGATGTCGTTTCTTCCTGAAGGAATAATACTACAAATGCCACGTTGCTATTTCTTCTGATTTTATTTTGTGACTGACTCATTAGGAATTCTCTGTGGATTTCCTAAGAGCACCAGTTTTCCTATGAGCTGTTCAGTGAGTTGCCAGTGGATGTTAGACTTAGAGAGTTCCCTTTTTTCCTAAGCATTTCAGATTATTTGGTGAATGGATTCCTTGCATTGTGCAGCTACTCTAAGCCTTTCAGCTGAAGAAGCAAAACATGCAAACATATATTTAGATTAGTAAAAAGTAAAAAATGTGGAGACACAATGTGTCTGAACTTTCCTGAGATGGGGAATAATATGTGCATGAAAAACACAGTAACTGGATGTACAGAAAATTGGTTGAATTTGTAAATCATTGATAATATGCATCAGATGTTATTTAATTACCCTAAGAATTAGCCTGTTAAAATGGATGGAAGTATAGACATCTTGCTTACCATATGCATATATGACATGAATCTCATGGCGATAGTTGTTGTTGTCTAAAGTGAACCTTGACTCAGAATATCAACAAATATAGGACCTTAAAATCTTAAGTATAGGATGTTACATTTCATCTTGCAAGACTCAACACCTGAGTCTTTGAGTCAAAGACTAGCAAGATAAAAAATACTGTGCTGAATCTTAAAGGATAAAATGTAAGGGTCTTTATTTGCATCCTGTAATAAAAGTGAAAAAGTCTGTGTTCAGGATGAAGGAAATGTGGCTCAGAAGAGTAATTTGTGTAAAAAGATGTAATTAAAAGAAAGTACTGAGCTCATGTTTGGTTTTGGTAAAGTACTGTAGCACACTGTACATGTTAACATTAGGAAAATTGCAACTAGGTGAGGCAGATGTGGGCGCTCTCTGTACTATATTTGCAACTTTCATGTGAATCTAAAATTTTTCCAAAATAAGTGTATTTAAAAGAAGTAATCATAATGTGATAGAGCCACAGTTGAGTAAAAGGCACACTTAAGCTATGTTAATCTAAATATTGTAATTCCGAGGAGGGGAGAGTGTCCCCATTGTATTCTACATGAGGCTTGTGTTCTCTTCTGGGCATGATCTATACTAATAAAAAGGTAATATGCTAATTAGACCGGATAGACTGGACATCTTCTGATCGTCCTATACTCCTTCCGGACAAAGCCACAGTGTCGGGGGCAGAGGCGGTTAGGGGTGACCAGGCCGGCAGGGGAGGGTGGTTAGGGGCGATCAGGCCGGCACACAGAGGGGTTAGGGGCGATCAGGCTGGCAGGCAGGTGAGCGGTTAGGAGCCAGCAGTCCCGGATTGTGAGAGGGATGTCCAAGTGGGCCTAAACTGTCAGTCGGACATCCCCCGAGGGGTCCCGGATTGGAGAGGATGCAGGCCAGGCTGAGCACCCCCCGCCCCCTAGGCATGAATTTCATGCACCGGGCCTCTAGTATATAAATAAAAAGATGTGGACAATTTAGTGTTGTCAGGTTTAACCCTTTGCACTCGCTTGCTTTTTTTCTCTATTCCTTTATTCTAATGCTAACCCTGTCGAGTCACACTCGACATCCGAGTGCAAAAGGTTAAAATGTATTATTTGTAGATTACTTGAAGGAACTGGAGATATTTAGCCCAGAGAAGGTTTAGGCTTGTGTTGTATGCGGTTCCAAGAGCAACATTAGGACCAAGATGGTAAGTGAAGTGGCGAAGATTTCAAGCTAATACCTTCGGAATTTGGTTGCACTGGCCACATGCGGAATGGACTCGTGAGTGCAGCCTGACTTGTCGCCGGTTCTTGGCTGTGCTTCATGGGCTCTTGGGAGGCACGCTGCACATACACGTCCCAGAGCTCAGCTAGACTTACTGAGTCCAAATTTATGAATCTATAATTTTATTTATTACTTATTTTTAAAAATTTGTCTTTATTCTTGCAAGTATTACAGTTGTCCCCTCTCCCGCTCTCATTGGTCCCTCTACCTCACTCTCCCCTCTTCCCTCTGAGAATCGTCTGTCTATTGCATGCTTCCATGTTCTAGATCTATTTTGTTCATCAGTTTATTTTATTCACTAGATTCCACATCTGAGTGAGATCATGGGATACTTGTCTTTCTTTGGCTGGCTTATTTTGCTTAGTATAATACTCTCCAAGTCCCTCCATGCTCCCCAGATGATGTTCTTACAACTGGCAGATTGCTAAGCAATGGAATTAGGTGATTGCTTGCTAGGATTGTTCCAAAGAGAAATGTAAGTATTGAAGAGGCCACCAAGGGTTTTCTATTCTATGGTGATATTTCCAGCCAATATTTATTTGGGAAACTATATCCAACTTGTCTTAGTGCAACCCTCAAACTGCTAAGACTTTGATCTTAGTAATGGGTTTATGGAGACTACATTTCTGATTAACATCTGGGGAGTTATTTCCAAGGTGGCATATAGTTGGTACTCATTAAAGTCTCGATTGAGTACATTTTGGTGGTTAAAAAATTGCTTTTCAAGAGTTTTTCCCCCACAAAAGTTGCTTTTTTGGGGAAAAGTTAGTTAAAGAAAAAAAGATGCTTTTCAATTTTTCCCCTCTTCTTTTTTGTTGTTGTCATTAATCCTCACTCCAGGATTTTTTTCCATTGATTTTTAGAGAGAGTGGAAGGGGGAGGGGTTGAGGGAGAGGAGGGAGAGAGAGAAAGAGAGAGGGAGGGAGGGAGGGAGGGAAGGGGGGAGCAGAGAGAGAGAGAGAGAGAGAGACATGATGTGAGAGAGGCACATCAATTAGTTGCCTGGGAATCAAACCCTCGACCCTTTGTTGTGCAGACCACTTAGCAACACTGGCCAGGACAATTTTTTCTCTCTCTTTAATGATATTTTTGTATACCTTGCAATGACTAACAATGCTAATAGTCTCAACTATTAATTGCCTTTAGGTAGTATTTTTATTTTATTTTTTTATTTTTATTTTTTATACATTTTATTGATTTTTTTAAAGAGGAAGGGATAGGGATAGAGAGTTAGAAACATTGATGAGAGAGAAATATCGATCAGCTGCCTCCTGCACATCCCCCACTGGGGATATGCCCGCAACCAAGGTACATGCCCTTGGCCGGAATCGAACCTGGGACCCTTTAGTCTACAGGCCGACGCTCAATCCACTGAGCCAAACCGGTTAGGACTAGGTAGTATTTTTATAGTTTACCAAAAAGACCTATTTTTTTTCTTCCAATATCTCTTTTTGATAGAGTGCATATATTACTACCCACATATTACACAAATAGAAACTAAAACTCAGAGGTTAAATAACTTGGCCAGTGCTTATATATTTGGTAAGCGGCTGAATTAAATGTGAACCCAGAGTTTTGGACTCTTTCTGCCACAGTTATTTCACAGTTGCCATTTTGAATACAACTGTGCCAGGTGCTATGTGAAGCATGTCAAAAAGTATTTTTATTCTTTAGAATAAACCTTTTAAACTTGTAGAATTATTTCCATCTTAGAGGTGAAGTGATTTGTGCTCAAAGCTCCATAGATATTTAATAGCAGAGCAAAGAACTCATACACTAAGGCTTAACAACAGATTCTTTGGTTCCATCCAAGATCTATGAAATCAGAATTCCTGGCAATGGAGCATCTGAATTTTGAACTTCCTAACCTGGTTGATTTGATTCACACTATGATTGAAAAAGGTGTTGACTTAGATCTCACAACTTCTGGAATATATGTTCCATGAAGGAGAGCCACTTCTGTCCTGGTTTCCATTGTATCACAGCATGTAGCACTCACATACCTTCAACAAACACGTGTTGTGCTAAGTGAATGAGTATTTCATCATTTACTGCTCTATGTAGAAACTATATCTTTTGTTTTTTACTCTTATTTTCCCATAATTCTGTTTCTGAAATATTTCAGTTTTGCTATGGAATTTATTTTGCTTGCGACTCTTCTTAGTTTCATGATTTTGTATTTCCTTGAAGATGGCAGATACTGCAAAGCATGGTTGGGCTATTATGTTCTTTCTAAACTTGTATTCTGGGAGTCTATGATCTTTTTTGTCTTCTTTGACTTTTTGAAGTTTTCTTTTTTTTTTTTTTTTTTTTTAGGTTGTTACGTATTGTTCACCATATACAGCTATTTTCAACTATTAACCCATCAGTGATAATTTTCTCATTTGTTAGGCTTAGTTGCCTTTAGTTGTGATGGCCATTTCTAACCATGAATAAATATATATATATATGAAAAAACCTAATAAATATGTATTATCACTTTAATTGAAAATACATCTTCATACTCTGGGGATACTAGTTTCACCAAAGTCTATGTTGGCTATTAATTTTTTTAGCTTTATAAATTCTATTTCTTTAATGATTTTTTGAATAGCTTTTTTCATCTTGGTTGTAGATTTATATTTTCTACAGTAAATTAAAAGAATTATCTGTCTGTTCTTACATTGGTTGTACCTTCAGATATTTGGCCTATTTTACTTCTCTTTAATACCTGGGATCTTAGTATGTGGCTCAAGGTATTTCTTTTTCTCCACTTTATTTGACCAAGTTATCTTTTATATTAAAAGTTAAATAGTTTTTCTCAACTAGGTCCTTATAGGATTGGATTTTTCTGGGGGTGTTTATATGTGGTGCCCAATTGGATGTGTGTCTTTGTATGCTTATATCTATTGGTTAATACATATTTACTGTGAGTACTATTCAGTATGTTATGAGGAAGCATATACTGTGAAAATAATGATTTTATATAACTGTATAACTTCTGTTGTGTTATTTTTATTGGATGTCTTGTTTGGTTTAAATACTGGCTTATAAAGTAAGAATAAGAAATAACAAATCTGCTCTTGAAATTTCATCGATCTTTTACTCATAAAGTTAGAATAATTTGGAAATAAAATGGATCCAAGCATCTGGATTATCTAACGAGGCAGACAAAATTATAGAGAAGGACCAGAACAAGAAAAGAAGAAAGAAATGACAGAGAGCATACATGGCTGGTTAATAAAAGTTAGCAGTTATAATCTTGATAATTTTATGGTTGCTAACTGTCATTAGATTCTGCTTTACCTTCATCTTTTTTTTCTTTTTTTTTTTTTTAATTTTTTCAAGTTCTTTTCCCCTCTGCTAGTGACTCATTGTCTGGAGGAAGACATAAAATGAACACTCATTCTACTTGCTTTTTCTTTCTGGCCATGTCTTTTTGCTTGCTTTTGTTTTTCAATTTAGGAAACTTCAGCTGATTCTGTGGTTGGGTAAACATATGTTTATTGCAACATATTATTTTCCAACTTGTTCTTCTCATCTGTTATCTGCTTCTCTTTCACAAAATTCAAGTGGACTTCACCCAAATATAACCAATGACTATGATTTATAACAGATATGTGGAAAAGACAGTATATAAAATTGTGTGCTAGCTGTTTTCAGCATAACAGAAACATTCCAATGCAGTTATTGTGCAAAAAAAATGGATGCTGGAGCTTTTCTTTAACTTTCTGGTGGTTGTCTTCATTTTATTGAAAGGATGTGTAGTTGTTGTTTTTTTTTTTATTAGTGCCATTTGTCCTTCTTCTCTTATGGTTCCAAACACTGAAAGAGAGTAATGGAGGTATTTAATATTTTAAAAATTACCAAGGTGTTGAAAAAAGTTTACATTCCAAGTGGAGACTGCACCCCATTTTATTATTGTTTTTAAAAATCTTTATTGTCCAAAGTATTACATATGTCCCCGTTTTCCCCGTTGATCTCTTCTATCTCGCCCCTGTGCCCCGGCCTGCACTCATGGCCTTCGCCACTGTGTTGTCTGTGTCCGTGGGTTATGCATATATGCATATAATTTTTAATTTTATCATTGTTTTTGGATTGTGTTTTCTTATTCGTACATCATTGGTATTAGCAGTTTGCATCAGAGTTCTTCCTCCCCCTCCTCATTCCAGCTACCACCTGTCTTGTATTAGTAGCTCTGTGAATGGAACATTGGTGTAACTCATTTCATTGCTGTGCACCTGTTTCCCACTCCATTGCACGGGGAAGGTGATCTCTGATACTTCCTCTCATTGCCCACATCTAAGTTAATTAATGTTTCTGTTTCTCCTTTTCCTTCGCTTGCATGTGCTTATATTTCCAAATGTAAAGAACACAAAAAGGAGCATGGCTTGATACTCTAGTTCCAGGAGAAATCTTCAGGCCATGGTTTTTGAATTTTTGTACACATTCATGAAAAAAAGAAACACAAAGGACTCTATGTATCTTACTTCCTAGTCCAGAATGCCCAGGAACTTGATTTCATCAGTCAGCTTCTCTCTCAGGAATATCTGCGGCAGCTTCTCACCACCAGCAATCAGCTTGGTATCATTCCTTTTCTACTGCCTACTTTCTTTGTCTAACATTATCAGACTCTTAAAATTGATTTACAAGTTAAGTGCATTTGTTTAATGATTGGCTTGCAAAAACTGAGAGCCTTTTTAAGGCATTTGTTTTGTCTTGTTTTATGTAATGGCCTTACCTTCTTAGAATTGAGATGCACAAACTGTGTGTTACTTAGTCTTGTGTGTACAGCAAGGGGCTGGGCAGATCTGTACTTAAATATTCCAATGAGAATTTCTTTATCCTTTTACTTTGGAATAGAAAGATTTGCTTTTCATATTCCAAGGGATGTTTGACCAGTTAAAATCTTTTCTAAACTTTGAAATAATGTCATGAAAAAGGTCTGTTTTTTTCATAGTGAATTGATGATCACTAAGTAAACCAAGATTGGTAGCCTGTGGCAGGAAAGTTTTTAAAAAAAGGTCAACACATTCATAGATGAAATCCAGTAACCGGTAATGAGAAGTGAGGTTTTAAATTTGCATTGAGCTCTGCAGATCACATTGTATTTATTCATTTTTGATATTAGCTGTTTTGTTTGACATCACATTTCTTAAAGTCTAAGACTGGCATTTTAAATTTGGTATTCTGTATGAATCTGGAAAATGTGTTTTCGTGTCTGAGATTACTGTTTCTATTTAGGGTCGTTTGCTTTGTGCTGCCTGTCAGTGTGTTTTGCAGAGTTGCCTACATTCTTGATGACATCCACTTTGTGATGAAGACTGGATAATCCGCCGATGGTAGAATTTTGCTGCTTGAAGATAGGTGAAGAAATCATCCTGTTTGAGTATTTTCCTCCTCTTTCTTGATGTACTTTTAGAAAAAACTGACTTTTTCAAGCCCCCATGGCAAATTTGTGGCAGAGGGAAGGGTTAGACCTCTGTTAACTCGTAATTCTCTTTTCTCCTACATCTATGTTCTTATAAAAGGATATTGTGTCTACCCAGTGGGCTGGGGTGAGTAGACCCAGTGTAGGTTTCCTGTTTGACCAGTGATCTGGAATTTTAACTCAAGGCACAAAGAGCAGAAGCACACGTGGCTTACCTCTCATGGCTTACCTCTGTAGCATTCTCGAATTCTCTAAACCCAGTCGTGAGGGAGTGCTGAATTTAGGGTTCCCTTGCGAAGGTGACCCTGGCCAGATCTGAGAAGCTTGTTTTGTGCTATGCCCCAGTCTTTGTATACTTTGGCCTGATGCCACAGTTCAAGAGGAGTTTAGACATATCTAGGAGTTTATAGCCATGAGGCTATCGATTGGAAACTTAGTGCTTTTACTAAAATCAGAGTCAGCAAAGCCACATTCTCTGTGAGGGAGAATGCCAAGTTGGTGCTTAAAGGATCTCTGAGCAGAAGCACTGCTGTGTAAGCCCATTTGTTCGCAGATTACATTTAGTAAGACTACTCCTTCATTAATACAGGACATGCTCTTTAACTTCAAGTGTCTTTCTTGAGAAAGTTGCTTAGTTTCATTTATTTTACTTCAAATTAATTATCTTGTTACCTTAAGGTTAAGGAACATTTATTTGAACAAGTATAGTTAGTTCTTTGCCTCATTAGGCAAACGACCTCTTATGTGGATTGTTTTTTTGTTTCAGAAAGTTCTCCCTAATTTTAGAGTTAAAACGTTCCTTTATTACCTTGATCACTGTTCAACTTATAAAAGTTTCCAGGTGTAAATAATTCCGTTTCCCTGGCTCCCTTTATAAGCCTGGAAGAGTAATGAAGCTTTGTGTGTGTTTATAATTTTTGTTGTTGTTAATCCTCACCAGAAGATATTTTTCCTATGATTTATTTATTTATTATTATTATAGATACTAGAAGGGAAGGAAGGAAGAGAGTGAGAGAGAGAGACAAATCGATTGGTTGCCTCCCACACGCGCCCTGACCAGGGCCAGGGATCGAACCTGCAACCCAGCTTTGTGCCTTTGACTGAGAATCAAACCCAACCTGTGACCGTAGGTGCACAGGACAGCCCTCTAGCCACTGAGCCACATAGGCCAGGGCACTTTGTGTGTGTTTAAATGTCACACTCAAGTCAGTTAAATGCATTTCTTTTGCTTCTATCAGATTTACTCAATAGATGTTTTATCATTACACTTCTATTTTTAAAGACTTTATCTTTTCTTTGGTTTCAGGGGTGAAATCTTTTGAGAAATCATATGTACTTTTATTAACACAGCCCCAATGGGTGCTTGTCTCACCCTGGTATATTTAAAGCTTTTCTCTCTCATAACCATAAAAAATGGATAGAATAAGCTCTTGGAAAGCTTAAAGCCCTACATAGGTAAAGTATGCAAGACTATGACCTGCTAAGGTAGTCATTGATCATCTTTTTCTCAGTTCATTTTTGTTTTAGCTTATATAATTTAATTACCTTTATAGCAATCATCTTAAAAATGCCTATTGAAAGGCCTGTTTTCATTTAGTACCCCATAAAACACACTAAAGACATAGTCCCTACTAATTAATGCCTGGCAGTTTAAAAAAATGACCTGTTTTTGTCACTGAAGTTACCTTTAGCATGGTTAAACTTGTTGTTTTAAGATCATTGGGTGAAGCATCCTTTTCCACACAGATCCAAGTTTGTAATGAAAGTTTTATCTAAACATGGTTGAACTGGTGAGGCAAGCTTTGCTGCCTTGAAAGATAGCAATTTGAAAAACAAAATTCAAGCTTCTAGGAAGTGCCTAATATTTTTAGCCAAGGGGATAATATCAGATTTGCATGCATTTACCCCATAAACCTTTGACCATCTACTTTATGTTAGATGCTATTGCAAGTGACCTCCCAGGAGCATGAGTTCTGCCTTGCTCTGAAGTGCTGGATATTCTATTAAGGCACATTCCAATATTCCTAGTCAAGATGTGAGAGAGGACCATGATGAGTCCTTTGAGGGAAAATTCAATAGCTTCAGAGAGAAACTGATTAGTTGTAATTTACAGTTGAAATAATTCATCTGGATAAAATTCGGGAATCGATGAACTCAGATGGGAAAAACATTGCACCTTTATTTTCTCTAACTGAAATTTAGCATTTTACTTCATGATGAATGTAGACAACAAACCCTAGTACTACTAACAGCATCCATGGCTTTATCACCAATTGAAGTACATATATTTTTGTATTATGTATTTTATTGCAGCTATCTTGAAATATTGTTTATGTTCATAAACTACACTGAAGCTATAGTACACTTAAATCTCCCATTATATCTTGTTGATGACTTATTAAAGATGCACATAAACTGCTAGAGCACAAATTTGTTTTAAAAAATATCTTTATAACTATATTTCAGTAAAACTGCTTTCCTTCCGAGATGCTATGAACTTAATTGTATGCATTTAAAAGCATTATACTTTGGAGGGATCCATAGACTTCACCAGACTGCCAAAAGGTTCATGCTACAAAAATGGCTAGAAATCTGACTTAAAGGGCTTGTGAAGGCTTCGTCACAGAGGAAATAGAGCTTAAACACAGGAAAGAAAAACAGGCAGAAACAACTGTTTTATTTCTATCTGGGTTGAAACTGAAGCTCTAATATACATTACCTATGTGATTCCAGGAATTTACATAACTCTGCTGTACTTCATTTTCTTCATCTGTAAAACAGAGATATAATGTATCTCCCTCCCAAGATCATTAATGACTAAACCAGTTTAAATCACTAAGCACAGTGCTAAGTGTGAGGTGCTATTATTATTGCCTTAAGTGTTGCTTTCCTAAAAGTATCTGCCTTATTTTTTTTTTCAGAATTGAACACTTAATTCATGTTGTCACATGTATAGCTTTCTAATAAGTTTTTTTTAGAACAGGAAACCATGGCTTATAACAGTACTGAGCATATTTAGACTCTAAATTAAGTAACCGTTATTTTGTTTTGTTTTGTTTTAGTTAAACAGCTCATCTAATTAAACATTCATTTAACTGCTGATCAGGTACTGCCCGGTGCCCTGGAACTATAAAGATAGATAGGCAATGTCTCTGACCTCAAGAGTCCACAGTCTGTAACCAGAGGTCAACAGAATCCTGGGCCCCTGCTGTCTGTTACTCCCCAGCCAAAAAGCAGAGACAGGGGTTGGGTTATAAGTGTGTGTTTAATAATACCATATTGCAGAAATGTGGGAAGGTGACCAGTAAAAACCTTAATATCCACCTTTCCCTTAAGCTTGTAAGGAGAAAGCTTATCTAGGGGAATTGGGGAAAGGGAATGGCAGAGAGTACAAGAGGGCTGCTGGTGATTTGCAGTCCTGGAATTTGAGTTCCTGTGGGGTCTTGGGTCTAGATGAATGTCTTTATTACTGGTCCCTGGAACAGGATGGTCAGCATTCTGAAATCACTCGAGTGGTGATCGAGTGTGTGTCATCCCCGTGTGTCTGAGACCGAATCAATCAGCCCCCACATTCTTGGTGGCCAGGCCTGTAAGTTCAGGGCTCGGTTGAAAGTCTTGTTGTTCTTGCCTGGTCAACTGAGAACTGTAACAAAATCTCTGCCAGAACACAAGGTTCAACGTATACAATTGATTAATCAATTACACATTCTGTTAGTAAAAGGGCGGGAAATGAAGAGAAAGGAAGAGAAATTTTAAAAAATCATATTTTTAGTTTACCCTTGTACCCCTATCAAGTCTGCTGGGGGAGAGACAGATGTATAAACAGTTGATTATAAAAGTCACCCTGGCTCACTTTACCATCTTGGAGTAGGGGATGCTTGAGACCATGTCACTCTTTAAAAGCTTTCTCTTTTGTGTTGAGCAAACCCAGAGGACTTGAACATGTTGACACCTATCTCAAAATGGAAATATTATGTACATAGAAATGATATGTGGATTTCTTATGAAGCTGTGAAAATGAAATAAGATTGTGCACGTTGATTTACCACAGTGCCCAGCACATATTGCATTTTAATTGATAATTTTTCATAACCAGAGAACTTGTATTCACTTATGCATAACCCATGCATAAGTGTGGTCAAGGCCTGGGGAGGGGGCAATAATGGGGAGGAGGGAGCCAATGAGGAGGGGGAATAAAGAGGGAGATATGTAATACTTTCAACAATTAAGATAAATTAAAAATAATAATAGTAATTTTTCAGATGAACCACAGGAAACTGCCGATACCTGACTTTTTTGATATAAGAAAGGCAGCTTCCTATGGATAAAGCAGTAGTATTCAAAGCAGCAATAGTCAGTGGTTTTGTGTGGCAGTGATCTTACGAACATTTGTCATTCCGAATCTAGCTGATTGACTTTTATAGGAACATGACAAGGATGTGGGTCATTTTTAGGGGTGTACTAGAAGATGTCTAAAGGTTCCTCAGCTATATCCCCCTGTAAGGTATCATCACATACACTTTTATAAGACTTCAACTTTATTCACTATCAAGTTTATGTAACTATACATTTTTAACAGCAGTAATACTGGTTTATGTGCTTTTAATTTTGTTTCTAAATGTTTGGTATATACTCCATCACATTTAGAAATTAAAACTAACAGGTACTTAATTTATTGAGATTATTGTGGTTTCGTTACCAATACATTTATTGTCTTTAAAACAGTTTACTCTAGACTGGCTCATTAGACTTGACCGACAAATGTGATACTCATATTTGTTTTATTTCTACTCAGCCAACATTTGAGTGTCCACTGATTATGTGGATTTGGAGTAGTCCAGTGCTGGGGGGGGGAGGGGGGTGAGTCATGCAGTATTGAATTCAAGCAAAGTGTTAGGAACCATTATTTTGGTGATTGTGGTTTTCTATTGCAAGATTGCTCCTTTTTGAGCAAATTCTGTCCATTTGAGATGCTTTGTACATGCTTTTATTTTTTAACTTACAACAAATAGTTGCAGAAAGGGATTTTTCTTTCTCATGTGGCCTTTAATCTCTACGTCATGATGATGAAGCAGTAAGTGTGATTTTTTTTCAGTCACCTTAGAGTATATTTAATCCTTTATATGCTGCTGAGAGTTTAGCTTCACTACCGAGTTTTGTTCCAAAAATTACATCACATAGAGGAATTTAATTCCCATCCTAGTTTATCTTCTACTTTTCTTATAAAATTACATGCACATCTGATGCTGTAGCTTGGGCAGGTATTAAACTAGTGATGATTATAGAATGCTATAAAGGGGCCTTCAACAGGTAAGGTATTAAGTAGACTTAACCTGTGTTCCATGCATGCTTGGAAGAATGATGGAGACCAGCCTTCCCACCCCCACTCACTGCTCGGTAGTCTTTGTTTTTTAACTTGGCTTCAGTGCATGTTCTGGTGCACTCACTGATGAACTTGGCCCTCCTTCTTAGGATAGTCAGAGACAGATTATTTGAACAAGCCAGGGAGTAGAGAGGAAGGGCTATGTTTGGGGACTTCCTGCTTGCTCCCCTCCATGTAGAGCTCCAGAGATCAGTCTAGCTGGCCCCCTTTCTCTCTCACTCCCTTCTCCCTCCTTCCTTTTCCCTCTCATCCTTCTCACTCCATTTCTGGGCCTCTTTGCAGAACTCTCTGCCTAGTTAGACTGTCCTTCCAGGACATCTGAGGTGACTGGGGTTGCCACACTTGAACACTGACTTGCCTGGTTATCAGCAAGTATATGAAGGGGGACTGATTCATGGAGGGATTTACATCTTGGTCTTTCTTTTACTTAGCACTTCAAAATTGTGTGCACTTTGGCATAAGGTGGCAGTCCCTGAAAGTTTTATTATGGAAACAGTAAGTGGCAAGTGATTATTACTGTAAATGCCGCAAGGTTGGAGGAGAAAGCAGGATAGAGTGCACCATGGCCTTCGATTGTTGGCCAAAAGCTCTGGGACCGAGAAAGCATTCGTTTCATTGTTTCTATTCACTGTTCTACCAAACCATCCACAGGTTGTCTGAGAGGTGGTCAGTGCTTCAGCTTCTCTGTCCACAGTGTTTTCTCCTTCCTGTGAGTGTGATGCCGGAATGCTCGGATTATGAGTGGACCTGTTTGATCAGTTTTTTTTTTTTCTCCCCCCAACTCTTCTACCTTTATGTCTTAGTCCATTCAAATTGCTGTAACAAAACACCATAGACTGGATGACTTACAAACAACAGAAATTTATTTCTCACAGTTCAAGATTATGGTTCTGGAAGACTTAGTCTGGTGGCTGACTTCCTGGCCCACAGATGGTACCTTCTCACTGTGTCTTTATGTGGAGGAAGGGAGTAGGGAGCTCTGTGTATTCTCTTTTATGAGAGGGCTAATCCCATTCTTGAGGGCTCTATCCTCATGACCAGGGGTCCTCAAACTTTTTAAACAGGGGGCCAGTTCACTGCCCCTCAGATTGTTGGAGGGCCGGAGTATAGTTTAAAAAAAAACTATGAACAAATTCCTATGCACACTGCACATATCTTATTTTGAAGTAAAAAAACAAAACGGCAAAAACACCCGCATGTGGCCCGCGGGCCGTAGTTTGAGGATGCCTGCTCATGACTAGTACCTCCCAAAGGCCCCACCCCTAATACCATTGCACTGGGGCTTAGGATTTCAACGTATGAATTTTGGGAGGTAACAGACATCCACATCTTAGTGCCTTATTTAACCAAACTTCCTCATGCATACCTGACTGGTTAGTGATGGAAAAAGAAAGCAACTAAAAAAATCTGGGGTTACCTGAGTGTTATGTACACATCTTTTATTTCATTATCCTTGTCCTCGTTAGAAGGTTTTTGTCACCATTATTTACCTAGAGAACTCTGCCTTTGTTCACCGATTATATCCTCTAGGTCAGCGGTCGCCAACCAGTGGTCCATGGACCACTGGTGGTCCGTGAGGTCCCAAAGGTTGGCGACCACTGCTCTAGGTAGCTTCACTGCCCCTCCCTCTTCTCTTCTTCCTGCCTCCTCCTCTCACACTCTTCCCCCACCTCTTCCTCTCTTCTCCTTCCCTTTTTTCCTCCTTTCCCTCTTTTCCATCTCCCTTCCCTCTTTTCCTTCGCCCGTTACCAATTCCTGTGATTTTTCCATGTCAAAGGATTTTCATATATATAAGAATATAATGGGGAATATTGATATAACGTTCTACCTTAGTAAACTTGTCATGTGTTTGTTTTTTTTCTTTTAAATGTGGGATATACCACTGTCGAGCTGAGATAATGAAGTATTTCAGTATTTTCTGCCCAGTAAGTTTTCCATATGGGGAAAATGATTATACTCTCTCCAAGGTACATTCTTAAATATAAGGCTCGTTAGCCAAAAGATGGAAGGGATGGAAAGATTTCAGTTGCTAAATGTTGTATAAGAAGATTATCTACAGTGGAGTGTTTTCTCTCCCCAATCTTAAAGCTACATTATTATTACTATTAACTTTTGCATATGAAAGTTCACTATTATCTTTTAATTTCCAAGATAACTTTCAGATGGTAAATCTAAGCAGAATTGTCTGTGAGCCACTTATAGTCAATATTCATTGGGAGAAAAGACTTCTGCCACTATTTAATGTCAGTGTGCCTTAAAATTGTGAAAGTTTTTATATGGTCTTACCCATTTAATATTTTTGTTTATTCAGAGTTTTATAAGTCCTATCAATGAGAACTATTTATGGCCTGTTTATGTCTTCGTATCTTTAATTTCCACATTTTTGAAGTTGCCAGATTATTCTGGCATTGCTGTTAAATATCTGTCATGTTTGCTTGTTTGGTGGCACCAAACTGTGAGAAGAGGGAGAAAACTTCTTAATTGGGTTCTGACCAGCCTATTTGGAAAATTAATGCAAAATGGTAAAAAGTTATAATGCCAAATATGAAAAGCCAGGATCAGTTACATCCTGAATTCAAAAGTATGAATGTGCAGAATAGATAATATTGGGAAAGATTACTCACACTGCAAAAAAAAAAAAAAGTCTTTGTTTTTCTATTTACTTATAAAGCTCCCTTAAGTGGCAAATTGTGTTGGTATATTGAAAATTTTATTTTCTCTACTAGTGAAATGAAAGGCATGTTTCCAAGTAGAGATTAACCTCCTATTTTATTTCCTTTGGACACTGAGAGACTATAAGTAGACTTACACTATTTCAGATCAGGTTTTGTGCCTCAAGGCACAAACTTAAGAAAAAAAAAATTGAATAGTGTATACGAGATTACGGCCTCTAGTAGAATCTACGGGAACACAGTCATACGTTGTTGCTGATATTTCTGGTAGTGCTAGGGTGGCTGACCTTAAAAGCTTTGTTGGTACCTTACCAAGAGCATGTGAGATTTTTACTTCGGAGCTTTTCACTGGGGTTGTTTTTATAGTTGCACAACTTGCTTTCTGTCACGGATTGTGTGAGAAGTTTTAAGGCTTGTACTGTGGAGAGTTTTTACCATGGCAGATAGGCCTGCCTGGCTTTGTCCGTGGGAAAGAAGCTTTCTTTAGATGCAGGACTGTACCCTCCAGACCTTACTCAAAGGAGCACAAACTCGGTTTAAACTGCAAGTGAGCCACACAAGTGGCCGTGGTACACAGGCCTGGAATAACACTGGTACTTTCTGGGCATAGGTGTATGGATGAGAGAATCTTTTCATGTCTTTCAGGTGTTGAATGCTATCTGCTGCTTTCAAGTTGCAAGACACTGAAATCCTGTGTGGCTTATAGAGGAGCCAGACTTGGTTCTGTAGGGAGAAACCTTCTCGTGGGGGCAGGATTATGAGGCCTGACCAATCCTACCTGGAGACAGTGGAGAGTCCAATAGTGTCTACTCACTAAAGAGTGATGTCCTATCACTGGAGAGAACTCCCATGCCATTCCGTACTGAGGTGTTGGGGGGCGGGAAGGAGAATGAAAGGGGTTATAGAAGTTAAGAGGATATACATATATATGATGGAAGAGATCAAGAACCTCAAATAAAATGTGATAACAAGGGCACTCACCATTGCAAAGAAGGAAGCAGTGTCTTGAATGAAATTCTTACAGTGGAGATTATGTACATAGATGGATTTTTCTATCCATCTGGATTTACCCACCAGACTTGGTAAATTTGTAGTGCCAAAATCAGCTTCTTGATGGGAGTGTTTATGTTCACAGGTCATAGATTCAGAGCAGGTGCCATGGACTGAGTAGCATCTTGGCAAAGCTAAAACTAAGGCTCTTTTATTTTTTGTTTACTCTTTTTAACTTACACTATTTAATCCTCAGTGTAGTCTTTGCTGAATATACTTTTGCCTGATATATTGCTGTCTTGAGTATTTAATTCTGTATAAAGCTATAAGAAGTAGAAGTAAACATAAAAATGAAAATAAAATAGAAAAATACTAAAGAAATAAAACTAAAATTTGGCTCAATGAGTTATATGAGAAGGGTCCTATTCGATTCCGGTCAAGGGCACAAATACTACCATGATCGATGAAAAAAATTCTCTCTCATCGAAGACTCTCTACCCTCTCTCTTCCTCTCTGTAAAAAATCAATAAAACCATTAAAAAAATAATAAATATAAATAAAAAAAAAGCATAAAATGCTAAGTTATACCAGAGAAGTCCTTCCTTATGTCCTCCTGGATGAAGCACAAACAACCACAATCTATAATAATAAAAGCGAATATGAATTAGACCAGACGTCCTTCCTTATGTCCCGGGATGCCGGAGGCGAAAGCCGGTGCTTGCAGCTGGGGGAAGGAAGGCCTACTCTTGTATGAATTTCGTGCATTGGGCCTCTAGTTAGGAATATAAAGTGGTTTTAACTACAGATAGAATAATTTTTTAAATAATAAAATTACTTTGAACATCCTGGCTGAGTAGCTCCATTGGTTTGAGCATCATTCTGCTATGTCAAGGTTATAGATTCGATACCTGGTCAGGGCACATATAAGAATCAACCAATGAATGCATAAATAAGTGGAACAGAAAGTCAGTGTTTCTCTCTCTCTCTCTCTCTCTCTCTCTCTCTCTCTCTCTCTCTCTCTCTCTCTCTCTCTCTCTCTCCGTCCCTAAAATCAATCAATCAATAAAAATACTTTGAACAACATTATGCCAGTAAATTTGGAACTTAAATGAAGTGATACTTTTATTGGAAAATAAAATTAACTCAAAAAGAAATAAAAAACCAAAATGAAAGAAATTAAAGAGAAAAATTATGATTATATTAACATTACAAAAATGGCATTTAATAAAATTCAAAATCTGTTCAGGATAAGAATATTATTTAAGATAAAATGAGCACCAGAAAGAAACTTCTGAATATCTATCAGAAATGTAGAGAAAATATCATAGCTAATGGTGAGGCTTTCAGAGGTTCCCAGAACCTCTGACTGTGACTTTAGATTGTTGCAGATATAATTAGTTAAACTAAGGTGAGAGCATAATAGAGTGGGCCCTTAATCTAAAAAATGAGATCCTTGTAAGAGTAAAAGAGAGACAGAACACCCTGTGAGATGAAGGCAGAGGCAGATACTGGAATGATGCATCTACAAGTCAAGGGCCAGGAAGGATTGCTGGGAACCACCATGACAAGATTCTCAGAGCCTGCAGTGGGAACCAACATTGCCAACACCTCTTGGTTTTCCATTTCTAGCCTCTAGAACTGAGAAAAAGAATGATTTTGTTTCAAGTTAGCCAGTTTATGCCGCTGTATTACAACAGCCGTAGGACCTGAATATATATCCAAAATGTTAAGGTTCTTTAAAGTTGGGTGACGAATACATGGGGGTTATATTATTCTCTCCATATATTTTTATATTGTATCCTAAAACTAGTTAAAAATGAACTCCCACTAATTTGATTGAATTTTCTATAATGAACTTTTTTGATGGAGTTTAAAAATAAAATAGATGTGCGCATAGCTGGCAAAATGAGCAGTACCAACTGTATATTTCCTGCGGTCAGTTGAGGGTTTCAAATACTTATTTTTAAAAAGTTGGAGGGCAAACTCAGCATCAGAAAAGTTGCTCTTGGCAAGTATCCAATATGGAAAATAATTGTGCATCTGGACCTAGTTATAAAAAACAAAGGTAATTAGACTACAAAATATAAACATAGCCATTGGGGTTAAATCCTAGTTCATCTACTTAATTAGCTATGTGGCATTTAACAGATGACTTGCTTGGCTTTGGTTTTCTCATTTATAAAATGGAGATTATTATACCTACATTATTGCATTATTGTGAATATGAAATAATACATAAAAATCAAGCATTCAGTAAAGACTCAAATTGAAGCTTAGATTATTAATAGCAGTAGCATTGTAAATTACTATAATTCAACAAATTATAAAAGTGCTATACTTGAATTATCAGCTAGGACAGCTTGTACATTAATTACCTTGTGAGTAACTTTATTCCTATGTATGGCATTCAGAACTTTTTGCTTTAAGTGTTATTGCTGATACTATGTTGGGGATTTCTTTGATGTACCAAAAAGTATAAAATTAATCTGATATAGTTTTCTCGTGGTAAGGACCATTTGTTCTAGTTTGCTCTCAATCATTACACCATGCATAGAAGCCCATCTTGCATATATGTGTTTTTGTTAAGACATAAACATAATAAAACCAGATTTTGTGGAGCTCAGTCTCTCCAGTTTCTATAATTGTTTCAGCTGTGGCCCTTCTTGCTTGATTTTATTAAATGATTGCTGAGACAAAAGTATTGAGGAAATTTATCAAATAATTTACAATGAAAACTTAAGTAAAGGTGGGAAGTAGAAACTCAAGCTAAAAGTTTAAGACAACTAGAAACAATTCAGAAGTTGAAGAGAGGATAGGAACGGTGAATACCTTGTCCATGTTATCTACTTGGAGGTAAAGAGCCTCTCATCCACAGGTATTTTCAGGTTAACTGTCACTTTCCCTCTTGATTTATATGGAATATCAATCATGTAGTTTTCCCACCTGCATAATCACCGTTAGCATAATCTCAATTAAATAGACATTAGAACAATAGTAATTTAACTCCAGGTCTTGCCCAGAACTAGATTTTTATGTGGATTTTACAAACACTTTTACTTTCTCACATGATGATAACCTCTTTTCCTTAAATCTCAAATGAAATTTTGAGTCATTGATGGCATGATCGTCCTTGCAGTTTGACATGGATTAGTAATGTAGCAAATATTTGGTGAAACATGATTCTTGGACGGGACTCCTGGGGCGGCTATGAATAACAGTGGGACATATCAGGCTTTCTTATTATGCCACAGAATCACCTTCTCTATATATACTAGTAAAAGGCTAAGTGACCGTCTGACAGACTGGTACTATGATGTGCACTGACCACCAGGGGGCAGACGCTCAATGCAGGAACTGCCGAGCTGTGGTGACTTGGCAGTGGCAGTTCTCAGGTGACAGCACCCCAGAACCAGAGAGGAGGGAGCCGAATTCCTCCTGAGACCGAGCAATTCCACCTTTGGCTGTGGGGTATATGTTCCTGGGGCACTGTCGGCCCCGAATCTGGTTTACTGCACACTTGCGTTTGCATTCCACACCCTCTATGACAGCAACTTTGCAGAGTGCCCTCTCACAATTCCAGGACCCCTCGGGATGTTGGAGAGCTGGTTTCGGCCTGATCCCCGCAGGCCAGGTTGAAGGACCCCACTCACTCCACAGATGCCCTTCAAGCCACAGCGCCACCCCAGGTGTGCCAGCCAGGGAGGGACTGCGGGAGGTTGGCTCCAGGGTGCGTCCGGCCCAGTCCCACCCTGCCAGCATTAGTCCTGCACTGGAGCCAGCACTACAAGCCGGAAGACCCCAGCGAGAGTTTTCTTCCCCCCCTCCCGCCCCCCCACACTCCGCAGACGCCCTTCAAGCCATGGGGCCGTCCCAGGAATTCTAATTAATTTCCTTTCAATGTGCACGAATCCGTGTACTGGGCCACTAGTTGTTATATAAAATGAAATAAGTAATTGATTTTACACAAATTGTATACTAAGCTCTGGAAAAAGACTAGGGAATAGAGCAAATTTCCAACTCAAAGAGCTTATAATTGAGAGACAAAAGAACCTGTATAATAGGGAAGAGTAAATTAACACTGTTTTTAACACCTGCAGGAAAATATCACAGGGCAGTACATAATTTCTTAATGATGTAGAAAAATGAGCAACAAAATAGTCCTTATTTTTAAAAATGTACAAAGTGCCTAGCCGGCATGGCTCATGGTTGAGCATTGACCTAGGAACCAGGAGGTCATGGTTGGATTTCCGGTCTGGGCACATGCCTGGGTTGCGAGCTCGATCCCCAGTGTGGGGCATGCAGGAGGCAATCTATCAATGATTCTCTCTCACCATTTATGTTTCTAACTCTCCCTCTCCTTTCTTCTCTGAAATCAATTAAAACATTTTTTTTAAATGTACAAAGTATTTGATATTTATTTTTAAAAATTTAATTCTCAATTGAGGATATGTTTATTGATTTTAGAGAAAAAGGAAAAGAGAGAGAGGCAGAGGGAGGGGGAAAGGGAGGGAGGGAGAGAGAGAGAGAGAGAGAGAGAGAGAGAGAGAAAGAGTCATCAAAGCATTATCTTCTGTACTCACCCTGAATGGGGGTCAAACACAACCTCTGTATGTGTGCTTGACTGGCAATTTAGTGTACTAGATGACACTCCAATAAATATATTTTTATTTAAATATATTCTTATTGATTTCAGAGAGAAGGGAGAGGAATGAAGAGATAGAAACATCAATGATTAAAGAATCATTGATGTGCTGCTTCCTGCACACACCCAACTGGGGATGGAGCCCAGCATATGCCCTGACCAGGAATCGAACCAGTGACCTCCAGTGCATAGCATAGGACAACAACCAACTGAGCCACACTGGCTGGGCTGTTTTTATTTTTAAATGTACATATAGTACATGCAGTTTTGTTCTGTTGTTTGATTTCAAGATTTATTATGTTACAGTAATTAGGAAATGTAGTATTAGCTTCAAGACAGATACATAGATCAATAGGACAAAGCAAAGAGTCCAAAAAATAGATCCATGCATGTATAGTCAATTAACTTTTTAAAAAATACATTGTTTATTGTTGGCAGTTTATTGTTGGCAGTTTATTGTTGGCAGTATAGATATCTCCTATTACCCCCTCCCCCCACATTCCTTCTCCACCCAGGCCCCACCCCACTTTGGGCCTTCACCATGCTATTGTCTGTATCCATGGGCTATGCATATCCTATCTAATAATAGACAAATATGCAAATTGACCATACCTCTGACACGCCCACAAGCCACACCCACCATCCAATCAGAGCGAATATGCAAATTAACCCAAACCAAGATGGCTACAGCCACAGAGAGTAAGGTTTCCTAGGTAACAGAGGAAGCCAAGCTTTCCGCCTGCCCTGGCCAGGCCTAAGCCTCCACTCAAGCTACAAAGTTTCAATTATAGAAGGTAAACAAATTCAAACAAATGGCGGCAGAATAGAGCTTGAAAGAGCAGGCCAGGGTTGCCGCCGGCAACAGGGGAAGCAAAGCTTTCTGCACACCCTGACTGGGGCCCACCCGCTTAAGGCAACAAAGTTTCAATTATAACCCCAACAGAAATGGCTGCCGATCTGGGAGGGAGCCCCAGGCTTGGCTCCACTCCAGGCTACAAAGTTTCAATTGTAGAAGGAAAATAAATTCCAGATACCAGGGCCTCTGCTTGGGTTGCCAGGGGGCGTGGCCAGCCTGCCAAACCACCACAGGCCCCTCGCTCAGGCCACCCCACACCCCAAGGGAACCCCACCCTGATCAGGGACACCCTTCAGGGCAAACCAGCTGGCCCCCACCCCTGTACCAGGCCTCTATCCTATCTAATAAAAGAGTAATATGCAGATTGGTCATCACTGCAACACACAATATAGCTGCCCCTATGTGGTCAAAGATCCTGCCCCCATGTGGACACAAGATGGCCACCACAAGATGGCCAGCAGGAGAGGGCAGTTGGGAGGCACCCGGCCTGCAAGGGAGGGCAGTTGAGAGGGACCAAGCCTGCAAGGGAGGGCAGTTGGAGGTGATCAACCCTGCAGGAGAGGGCAGTTAGGGGTGACCAGGCTGGCAGAGGAGGGAAGTTGGGGGCAAACAGGCTGGCAGCAGAGTGGTTAGGGGGTGATCAGGCTGGCAGGCAGAAGTGGTTAGGGGCAATCAGGAAGGCAGGCAGGCAAGCTGTTGGGAGCCAGCAGTCCTGGATTGTGAGAGGGATGTCCGACTGCCCGTTTAGGCCCGATCCCAGTGGGCCTAAACGGGCAGTCGGACATCCCTCGAAGGGTCCCAGATTGGAGAGGGTACAGGCTGGGCTGAGGGACAACCCCCCTTCCGTGCACGAATTTCGTGCACCGGGCCTCTAGTATGCATATAAGTTCTTTGGTTAATCTCTTCCTGTTGCCCACATCTCACTCCCTCTGATATCTGTCAGTCTGCTCTATGCATCCCTGCCTCTGTACCAATTTTGTTCATCAGTTTATTTTTTCATTAGATCCCACATATAAATGAGATCACGTGATATTTGTCTTTCTCTGACTGGGTTATTTCACTTAGCATGATGGTCTCCAGGTCCCTCCATGCTGTCTCAAAGAGTAAGAGATCCTTCTCTTCTATGAATGCATAGTATTCCATTGTGTAAATGTACTACGGCTCTTTTATCTACTTATCTGCTGATGGGCACTTGGATGTTTTACAGGTCTTAGCTATTGTAAATAACGCTGCTATGAACATAGGGGTGCATACATTCTTTCTGATCGGTGTTTCAGGATTCTCAGACTATATTTCTAAAAGTGGGACCCCTGGGTCAAATGACAGTTCCATTTTTAATTTTTTGGGGAAACTCCATGTAGTTTTTCACAGTGGCTGCACCAGTCTGCATTTGCACGAGCAGTGTACTAGGATTCCCTTTTCTGTACATCCTTACCATCATTTGTTCCTTGTTGACTTATTGATGGTAGCCATTCTGGCAAGTGTTTAATTTGCAACTCTCTGATGACTAGTGACGTTAACCATTTTTTCATATGTCTATTGGCCATCTGTATGTCCGCTTTGGAGAAATGTCTATTCAGGTCGTTTGCCCATGGATATTTTGTGTTGTATGAGCTCTGTCTATATTTTTAAAATTAACCCCTTACCATATGTATCATTAGTGAATATGTTCTCCCATACCATGGTTTCACCATTTTTGGTGATGGTTTCTTTTGCTCTTCAGAAGCTTTTTATTTGGATATAGTCCCATTTGTTAATTTTTTTCCCTTTGCCCTAGATCACAGTGATGGGCAACCTTTTGAGCTTGGTGTGTCAAACTTGGGCAAAAAACTGAGCATAACTCGGGTAGTGTGTCACTTTGAGGAAAAAACTAACTCCAAGACTCTAGTCGCAAATGTTTCATCCTCAGGAGCAGCAAATGTTTCATCCTCGGCATGCGGCCGCGTGTCATCAGAAATGGCTACGCGTGTCAGTGCTGACACGCGTGTCATAGGTTCGCCATCACTGCTAGGAGATGTATCAGTGAGAATTCTGCTACATGAGATGTTTGCGATTTTGCTGCCTATGGTTTCTTGTAGAATTTTTATGGTTTCACATCTTACATTTAAGTCTTTTATACATTTTGAGTTTAGTCTTGTGTATGGTGTAAGTTGGGAGACTAGTTTCACTTCTTTGTGCACATATCTATCCATTTTGCCAACACCATTTATTGAAGAAACTGTCTTTACACCATTGTATGCTCTTGCCTCCTTTGTCACAAATTAAGTGACCATAATGGTGTGAGTCAATTTCTGGGGTCTCTGTCTGTTCCTTTTATTTATATGCCTCTTGTGCCATTATCATGCTAGTTTGATTACAGTGGCTTCATAGTATAGTTTGGTATCTGGTATTGTGATCCCTCCAACTTTGTTGTTCTTTCTCAAGATTGCTGTGGTTGTTCTGGGTCTTTTTTGGTTCCATATAAATTTCTGGAATATTGTTCTATCTATGAAATATGCTGATGGTGTTTTCATAGGAATTGCATTGAAACTATAGATTGCTTTGGGTAGTATGAGCATTTTAATGATGTTAATTCTTTCAGTTAATGAGCACGGTATATGCTTTGACTTGTTTGTATCTTTCTCAGTTTCTTTTTCCAGTGTCCTATAATTTTCCGAGTATAGGTCTTTTACCTCTTTGGTTAAATTTATTCCTAGGTATCTTATTTTTGTTGTTGTTGCAATAGTAATTGGGATTATTTTTTTAAATTCTCTTTCTGAGAATAGGAAAAGAAAAGAAAACAGAAAAGAAATAAAAATTAAAAATAGTTAACAGAAATTGAAAAAAGGAACAGACTAAAAGGAATGCTAGAAATAAGAGAAATAGAAGAATAGTAGAAAGGGAAAGGAAAACAAAAACAAACAAACCAATTTTGGATCTGCTATTTGTGGAGCTCACTGGATTTTTCTCTGTGTTGTTGAATGTGGTCCCTTGGTGTGTGGGTCCCAGGCCTCCCAGGAAGTTCTGTACCGCAGGGCAGTGTAAGTCGCTGTCCCTGCTTGACCCTGGGCAATCTGACGGACATTCTGCAGGGACCATCCAGCGGGCAGGCCCTCTGTGGGCCAGAGGCTGGGTCTGCCTGGGGTCTCAGACCTTGATATCCCTGTAATGAGCTGCTCTTCCTCCCCCCTTGGAACTGGACTCTGGACTGATATCCGGGTCCTGGTCAGGATGGTAAACAGACTCATGTTGGGGGTATTGCCCACAGCTTGTAGGAGACCCAGGCAGCTCTTGCTTCCTCTCCTTCCAGTGCCTCTGTTCTGCCTGGGTCACTGACACCCCCTTGTTGTCACCCCAAGCAGGAGAGGATATTAAAAAAATAACCAACCCTGGTTGACGTTCTAATCTTTCAGCATGGCCGGCCCTCCTTGGTAGGAGCCTCCTCCCAGGCTCCCACCAGGCCAGATGTGGGAGTTCCCTGCTGCCAGGCCAGCCACATGGGTGCAGATTTTCAGTGTAGAATCGTTCCACAGGTGGGGCCTCATCCTTCCTTGAGGTGGGGAGGATCGCCCCTCTTTTCCAGGACCTTTCTCTGTCCCTCATTCTGCTCTCCACTAAAAGTTCTTTTGGAGAATCATTTGACCCTCAGGTTCAATGTTGGGTGAACCAGTCAGTCCCCTCTGGCGGTGCAGAGTTCCTCTGTGTGGCGCCTCCTGCAGACACAGATTGGGGTGAAATTTCCAGGCTGGTGTTGTAACCAAGCACTCACTGGGATAGTGGGTCTGAGTCTCCCCACTGGACCGAATCACCACCGATTCCACTGTCTGAGGCCATGTGGGCTCCCCTTTCCTTCTCTGTTTCTCTGGATTGGAAATCCTGTGTGGGGTGGAGACCCCACGTTCCCAGGGGGCAGGGGGTGGGCTGCCACACCTTCCCTCCAGCGGGGAGATGCTGCGCAGCTGTGGGAGCTGGCTCACCTGTTTGTGTCTTCTCCTGTCCCCTCTCGGCACTCCCTGCTCACAGTATTTCATAGCAGCGGTTTTTTAGCTGTTTTTTCGAGTGGAATGTTCTTCAGTTTAGCTGCAAGTCTGGTCTGGTGCTGGGAGCAAGTGGACAGAACTTCCCTAGACTGCAGCCATCTTGCCTCTTTTTCAGTACAGGCTGTTTTTGCTGTAAAATAGAAGTTAAAAGCTTTGAATGCTATAGTTCACAGTAGGAAGGGCATAATTTGGACTGGATTAACCAGAGAAGGTTGCTGGGGATTACAGGATCTGACTGCATCTTGGGCTGGAAAGAGAAGGCCTTCTGAGTTGGTGAGAAAGTTGTTTGCATTTAGAACTTTTTGTTTTAAGTTTATTGCTGGGATGCTGTTGGGGTGTGTTAGATACCAAGCAATACAAAGTTTATCTGATATCATTTTTTCTTGATAATGACTATTTGACTTATGATTTGAGATATGACTATCCATTTCTATAGATAGATATACACTGAGTGGCCAGATTATTATGATCTTTGAATGCATAATAATCTGGCCACTCAGAGTGTGTGTGTGTGTGTGTGTGTGTGTGTGTGTGTGTGTGTGTGTGTGTGTGTTTAATATATTAGAGGTTAGAGGCCCGGTGCATGAATTTGTGCATGGGTGGGGTCCGGCCAGCCTGGCCAGGGGGAGTGGACATGGGGAGTTGGCCGGCCTGCCTGCTGGTCGAACTCCTGGTCGAGGGGACTATTTGCATATTAACCTTTTATTATATAGGGTATACACTGAGTGGCCAGATTATTATGTGTTCAGAGATCATAATAATCTGGCCACTCAGTGTATATCTAGATACAGATATCTTGACATATAAAACATAATTAAAGGAAGATTTTTTTAATTCAGCAGTCTGCTTGCTTATATAATAGTTGTTACTTTATGGCTGTATATCATTCCATATTTATTCCATTATTCCATATTTATAACATTTTTCAGATACAGAGATGTGGATGGAATTTATTCTTGACTTTTAGACAGAAAATGTAAGACAGATGGCCTCTGATTCTGTGATATTAAATAAGCCCTTTTCTGGACAACTGTTGTCAAAGTAATTCTTAGCTGAGGGAAGAGTTGTCAAATCATTGCCTGCTCTATTATTTTTTCAAATGGGTGGCTGTGTAAAGCAGAGGTTGCCATAGCTGCTGCTATGTCTTGATATTTTGAAGAATAAGTGCTTGAAAAGCCAACCATTTGTCAGGGACCCTGAGCAAGTTTTATTGTGCTAGTATGGGGGTAAGAAAGAGGAAACAAAAATTTACAAAAATGAGTAAGATGACACTGCTTCTCACAAGACATTCTAAGTCAAGTGTAAGTATAGATATAGAAGCATCTCACTATATGAACTATGGTAGAATTAAATGACTGTCAAATTGTTACAAAAAGGATGTGTTATAGCACCAGGTTTTTGTGCCTGGGAAAATTGCAAAAGGGAGATTGAGAGTTGTCTTGAAGGACAAGAAGAATTTTATTTGGTGGAAAATGGAAAAGAAAAAAAAAAAGGTGCTTTATAGAATTGAGAAGTGCCTGCCACTCTAGCAGTATGCTTGGTGATTGATTTACGAATAGATGTGAAACGGATCATCAGATACACATTATGGCCCCAAGAGGCAGGCGTTACTTCCCCATCTTACCAATGAGCAAACTGAGGCTCAGTGAGGCTCACCTTACACAGCCAGCCTGTGGCCAGAGACTGGGTTTCACAGCAGGACTGTCACACAGATGGATGCTTCTGTACAGATTCTGCTAGTGTGATGACTTCATATGCATGTTGTTTCTTTGCTATTGCCTCCCAAGAGGGTTTGCACTACCTAATAAATGTGCAAGGGTTTTGTGACCTGTGAATTGGAGAAATATAAGGGATCTAAATGGGAAAATCTCCTTAATTGGCTGTGCCCTGCTACTTGTGACTGCTAAGAACTCTCAGAGTTAACCGTGCTCTGTGGAACTGGTCTTAAGAAGGCAAAGGAATACAAACCTTCAGTGATGCACTGTGGCGTAGGAAGGTCTAGAATCTACTTCAGAGTTCTAGGACAACTTTGAAATGGCCGAGTCCCAAAAGCAGCCTCCATACTTTGCCTTCATCATTGGCTCTGATGAACTACAGGAGCAGAATAGTCTGTTAAGAGAACAGGACAGGTTCTGGTGGTTATTCAAAAGATAAATCTAGTCTAAATGGTTGGGTTAGTATTAAGATGTGTTTTGTCCTAGGATCTAGGTAACAATGCCACCAAATACCACCCTTCATCTTGTGTTTACCTAAGGATGTTCAGCTCCTCCTCTTATCCCTCCCAATGCAGAGGCTGTGGTGTGAGATTTCCCCCATTGCTTCCCAGGCTAGTAGTGGGTTTCTACTCTGTTGGTTACCATTTCAGCTTCTAACTCAGATTGAATGAGAAGAAAAAGTTGTTTAGTATTACAGTTATATAGACCATGGCTTGAATTCAGAATGCAGAACAGACTATAATTTAAGTAGTTTGATTTTTACCCATAAAAATTTTAAAAGATTTGGTCATATTCAAAGTGCTCATTTATTTTTATATTTAGGTATGGACATAATAAATCTATTTTCATGAGTATTTAATCTATAAAAGAATTCAGGATTGAACTTTTTATGCATAGTCTTAACTACTCTATATTCTAACGGACATAGTCACCCTCATAAAGATAAAACTAAATAGATACATTATTGCATGAGGAATAGTATAAGTTAGAATGCAGAGGATAATGACATTTTCAATTTAATTCAACCTTCATTGAGAACCTATGGTGTGCTAGATACTGTGCCGGAAACTTAGTATTGAAAAAAATGAGAATTAATAAGATTTAATTTCAGTCCTCAAAAGATTAATAGAATAAATAATATTGTCGAGAGAACTGTATCAGTTGCTGCATAATGAACTATGCCACACCTTAGGATAAGAAAAATTGCCCTGGTATATACTATCTAATAAAGAGGAAATATGCTAATTGACCATCACTCCATCACAAAGATGGCTGCACCCACAGTTGAGGCCAGGTTCCCATTAGGAGCCTTAACGAGCAATCAGCAGGGACCTGAGGCTACGCCCTCCCCCGCCCCTGTGGGCTTGACCGGGGACCTCAGGCCATGTCCCCCACCCAGCAGGGCTTGACAGGGGATCTCAGGCTACACCCCCCACCTGGCAGGGCTTGACAGGGGACCTCAAGGTGCACTTCCCATCCTGGTGCTGGGCTAGGGGACCTCAGGCTGCTCCACCCAAGCGCCAGGCCAGGGGACCTCAGGCTGCACCCCACACCAGGTGGGGCTTGCCAGGGGACTTTAGGCCATGCCCCCAACCCCAGCACCAGGCCGAGGAACCTCAGACCGCACCCCCTGCCCGGTGGGACTTGACAGGGACCTCAGGCCTCGCCCCCTGCCCTGGCGCCAGGCCGGGGGATCTCAGGCCTAGACCCCCGGCGCCAGGCCAGGGGACCTGAGGCCATGCCCCCCGCCCGGCGGGGCTTGATGGGGGACCTCAAGGTGCACTTCCCATCCTGGTGCTGGGATAGGGGACCTCAGACTGCTCCCCCTGTCCCAGTGCCAGGCCGGGGGACCTCAGGCCGCACCACCCACTAGTTGGGGCTTGACAAGGGACTTCAGGCCACACCCCCCACCCCGGCACCAGGCCGGGGGACCTCAGGCTGCATCCCCCGCCCCAGCACTGGGCCAGGGGACTTGAGGCTGTGCCTCCCTGCCTGGCAGGGTTTGACAGGGGACCTCAGGCTGTGCTCCCCACCCAGTGGGGCTTGATGAGGGACCTCAAGGTGCACCCCCAGTGCTGGGTCGGGGGAACTCAGGCCGCGCCCCCTGCCCAGCAGGGCTTGACAAGGGTGGGACCGGCTGGGTCTGGATCTAGCCCAGTGCGGGGGGGAGGGCTGGCTGGGTCTGGGTCTCATGTGATTTTGAGGTGCATTGGGTAGGCGGGGACTTGACTCTGGGTCCCGTGGTGCGCCCCAGACTCTGACAGGAGGAAGGTTTTCATATACATTTTACTAATTTTCTTTCATCTCTGACACTTCTATTATAGAGAAAGGGCAAATAGCAATATTAAATTATTTCCTCTAATTAACCCCTTTAATGCGCACGAATTTTGTGCACCGGGCCACTAGTAAACTATAAAAGACTCATAGTCTGTTATTGCTCAGCCGTCTTGGCTAGACTCAGTCACGTGTCTGTGACCAACTCAAGATCATGTAAACATCTCTGTTCATCCCAAGCTCTTGCATGTTTGCCCATCTGTAGATGGATCTAGGGGCACCTCAGCTAGGCCACAGGGCTCTCCTCCTAATAGTTTTTCCTCCTCTCTCAGGCTGGCATTCCTTCCTCAGGCAGGGGGGGGGGGGTGGTGGGGAGGAGGGGTGCAGGGCTCCTCAGGCTTAGACTCAGAAATGGCACATCAGCACTTCTGCTCAGTCTGTTCACCCACGTAAGTCACCAGGCCACAGATTGAAGAGACATAGAGATAAATCCCACCTTCTCATGGAAGGACCTGCTAAGTCACATTGCAACGGATGTGTCAGTCCAGGAAGGGAAGCAATTGAGGCTGATTAACCATCAGTGTACCTCTCGTAGGGTAGTTTGTAGGCAGTTTTGCAGAAGGGACAAAGCCTGTTGTAGGTCTTGCATATAGTGATTGCGGCCATAGCATAGAGAGGCTCATACTTCTGCCCTAGGAAGTCGGGTGTTGTCCTTTGGATAGAGGGAGCCATATAGGTTTCAAGCCAGCAGAAATGCCTGTGTAAACATCATTACTTTTTTTCTATAGGTTGTTCTGGGAACAGAATGAATTCAAGGTGAGAAAAACAGTGATGGGGGACTTGATGCTATTGTAAAATTCTAGGCTATGGGGATGATTATGAAGGCCAAACTAAAGCTGTCGGGAGTGTATTCGTTCAAGTGCGGTAAACCTGTGCATGGGAATCGCTCACTCACACAAACACGTCGGAGCCAGGCACTGTGTTAGGTGTTTGAGAAACGTCAGTGAGTATTTCTGTATGTCGCAAAGTCTTCTTGGGGCTTAGGAGCTCTTGTACAACATGCACTTTACTCATGAATCCCACTGGTAGGCCTGCAGATAAGTAGAGAGAAATAGTAATCCTGTGTTACATAGTGAAGAAATCATGGTTAGTGGTCTGGTGATGTAAAAATATGTCTGTTTTGGCTGTTTATTTTCTCTAATATACTTAATTACCAAAGTTTTTAATGTATTAAAAGTTGTATATTGGTTAATAGAAAGAATAACGAAAGAGGAGCCTGAGTAAATTTTGTAATTTTCATGCATCTGTCCCTGACCTATTATAATGTGTGTCTATCAAGGTAATTCAGAAGCTTATGTATTAATTTTAAAATTTACCATATCCCATTTTAGCATATTTAGATCTTTGCTGAATTCAAAAATAGTGTAAGAAAAAAGTATCTGAAAAATATGTTGTTGTTTTTTTTTAATTCTCACCCAAGGATATGTTTTTATTGATTTTTAGAGAGAGAGAGAGAGAGAGAGAGAGAGATATCAGTTGCTTCACATACATGCCCCGACCGGGAATGAACCCACATCCTAGGTATGTGCCCTGACCAGGAATCGAACACACAACCTTTTAGAGTACAGGACGACACTCTAGCTAACTGAGCCACCTGGCCAGGGCTAAAAAATGAATTTTGTTGCATATGTTAGAATATGTAGGAATAGTGATTAATTTGCAAACAAATATACAAATTTTAAATTTAGTTTTACCTTTAAAAATCTTTAAAAGTAAATATACTACTTTCAGAAAATATTTGCTGTTCTCAGTAAATGACTTAGAGCAAGTATTCTGTTCCTGCCAAACCCCATTATGACGCATTTAATTACTCAGAGGAAACCTATACAGTTGTTTTCAAGCTTAAATGCTAACCCAGTGTGTTTTGTGGCTTCTTTGAGATCTCTAATAATGGCATAGCCCTGGATATTGTGACTTGTGGGGTAATTTATTGAAGCCTCTTCGGTATTCCCTGCATCTTAGAGATGCTGTGTGGGCAGTGCTATGTGAATGTATTTGACTATTTTTCTTAGAAGAATAGCAATTTCTGGAAGTTTGAACATTCTTAACAGGTTGACAAACAGCAGAGGGCTACAGATAAGCTGATTTTTCTACCCGAGCTTAATGAAAATTTTAACCTTTTTGAAATTGTAATTGGGACTTGGAGGTTAGGGTACATGCATACACCTAGTTTATATGTAACTCTTTCCTCCTGTCTAGATGATGACCTTCTTAAGAATAGGGCCATATCGTGTCCCTTATAATATAGGTTCGGGCTCATAACAGTGTGTCTAGTGATTGTTGTGGTTTATGGTTATTATTTTTTAAAATATATTTTTATTGATTTCAGCAAGGAAGGGAGAGGGAGAGAAAGATAGAAATATCAATGATGAGAGAGATATTAGTAATCATTGATCGGCTGCCTCCTACACACCCCCTACTGAGGATCGAGCCTGTAACCCATGCATGTGTCCTTGACCAGAATCAAACCCGGGACCCTTCAGTTCACAGGCCAATACTCTAGCCACTGACTGAGACAAATCAGCTAGGGCTGTGGTTTATGATTATTTAAGTGTCATTTCTTTGGGTAAACCTCAGGAGTTTAGAGCCTGTGGCTGCCATTCCTCCCCTCTCCCCCGTCTCCTCCCTCTCCCCCCTTGATGGAGAGTGCCTCTCGCCATGTGCTCAGTTGGGGAAGGGTTCTCCACACAGGATGAATCTTGATGAACTGAGCCAAGCAAGAGGAGTCTGATTTCCAGGCTTTATTAGTCATGCCTTTGTGAAGCACTGCTGGAGAGTCATTAAAGGAAGTCCTTGAAGGTAGCTTTCTGGGAGGGGTGGGGGGAATTCTCTTACTCTTAGATACGGGAGGAGAAAAGTCTCTTGGTGCTTCTGGGTGTGGTCTGCCATGCTGCCTTTGGAGACCTGGAACAACAGTGGCCACATCGGGGCATCATGAAGTGAGCCTACATAAGAAGAAGGTCAACATACACCTTTCCCTGCTACCCAAAGCAGAGTGTTCCTATGACACCTTTCATAAGCCCAAATGGTATAAAGTATAAAGTGAAGAAGCAATTACCATTAATTTATATGGGAAAATTTTTAGCATTCCCAGACCCAAAAATAACCTACCAAATCATAGCAAATACACTTAATTACTTCCTGTTTTGGGCTCTTTTAAGTTTTTCTAATACCTTAGGACACATGTTGCTAATGGGTGCACAAACTAACTCAACGTAAAACACAGATGCTCACAAACACAATACAAAGCTATGGTGGGACGATGCTGAGAGGCTGTGTTTCCCAGGGAAGGAGCCTGGTGGTGAGCGCTGCCTCTATGATGACTGGCTGCAAAACAAATGCTGAATGCTATTTTCACTTAAAAATATTATTGATTTTTGAGAGGGGGGTAGAGAGAGAGAGATCTCAATTAACACTTATGCATTCATTGGTTGATTCTTATAATTGCCCTGACTGGGGGTTGAACCCGCAACCTTGGCATATTGGGATGATGCTCTAACCAATTGAGATACCTGGCCAGGCCTCACTTTTCACCTTTTTTCTTTTGTTAATCCTCACCCAAGGATATTTTTCCCATTGATTTTTAAAAAGAGTGGGAGGGAGGGAGGGAGGTGGAGGGGGGGGGGGGAGGGGAGAGAGAGAGAGAGAGAGAGAGAGAGAGAGAGAGAGAGAGAGAGAGAGAAATAGAGAAAAATTGATGAGACACATGGGTTAGTTGCCTCCTGCATGTGCCCCAACCATGTGAAGATCGAACCTGCAATCCAGGTATATGCCCTTGACTGGGAAGCAAACCTGTAGCCACTTGGTGCACTGGCTGACACCCTAACCACTGAACCACATGTGGCAGGGCTCACCTTCTTTCATAAAGTTGAAAACTCTTTGCATTTCCTTTGGTTAGCGAAAACAGCTACTCACTAATGTAGGTCTTTCATAAAAGTGAAGTGGCATAACCTGAACTTTCGAAAAGCAGGGCATACCTGTAAAGAGGCCAAATGGCCAGATGGAAGGAGCAGGGACTGTTGAACCACTGGATCAGTCAACCCCAGTGGTCTGTGTCAGTCCTCTTTAGCCTGCCTGCAAAGTTCAGCAGAAGGAAAGCCTATTTAACACATGGCCGGTAAAAAGGAAGGCATTCTGTGTATTAGGTAAGTGCTGCTAAAGAACAGATTTGAGTAGTAGCTGTTAGCCTGCACCCACCTTTCTTTCCCACTCAAACACTCTGGCCCCAGGATAGGAATACTGAGATCTGGTGCAATAAAATGAATGCATTGTATTCAATCTTCATGAACTAGTAGGTGGTATGGGCAGGTCTGGACTGTTTCTGAGGTCTTGACAGTTTCTATTCCAAGGAAAACAGGAAATGGGGGTGGTTTGAGGGCATTGTCCCCGGTGGATGCATTGTCACTTATAAAAGCTTACTCCATGATGAGAGCTCAGATGTGATTGTCCATCAGGGATAAGTGAGTTCTGGGATGGATCCCCGCCCCCCCATGGCTGTCCCATTGGAGAATAGTTTCTTAGTCTTATTATTGGCACTGTGGGCCAGATAATTATTTATTGCACAGGCTGTCATGTGCATTTTAGTATGTTTAGCAGCATTCCTGAGCTCTACCCACCAGATGCCAGTAGTTCTCCCCCTTGTGACAACCAAAAATGTCTCCAGAAATAGCCAAATACCCCTTGGGAGGCAAAATTACACCCCCCGCCTCCCCCCACCTCGTGAACCAGTGTGGTAGAGATAAGGGATTGCTTCTTATATTTAATAGGATGATGTAAACTGTCTTCTGAGTGAGGCTTCATTTTGTAGATGTTCATAGAAAAAGCCAGGAATTCACACTTCGCTTGAACCTGGGAACAGTCTTCATGGAAAGACAATGCAGATGTGAGCAGAATAATGTCTCAATACAACTGTATGAATGGGGCAAGTTGACTGGTTCCAATTTTATTTTTAAAAGCAAGTATTAACTAAAATATTATGGGCTGGTAAGTACAATAAATGGTTTTTTACAAAATGACTGAATTCTCACCCTGGTCAGTGTGGCTCAGTGGTTGGAGTGTGGCCCATACAGGGAAGGGTTCGTGTTCAATTCCCAGTCAAGGGCACATACCTGGGTTGCAGGATCAACCCCCTTCCCAGTTGGGACATGTGTGGAGGCAACCAGTCTATGTGTCTGTCTCATATCAATGTTTCTCTCCCTCCCTCCTTCTCCCCCTCCCTCCTTCCCTCGTTCCCTCCCTCTCTCCTTCCCTCCCACTCTATCTAGAATCAATGGAAAAATATCCTTGGGTAAGAATTAACAAAACAAAAAGACTGAATTCTCTCCACATGCCTCTGATTGAAATGTTGGTGTCCATTTGCACACTGGGAAACGGGATCATTTTTTTCTTCCCCTTTTTGTATCCCCAGGGTTTTATATGCAGGTCTCTTGCATCGGAAATGCCCTATGTAGTAAATAATAAATGTTGGAATGCTGTTGCCAATGTATTGACTCCCTGAAACAGACTTCCATGAAATTTTAAAATCAAATCAAACAAGCGTTAAGACATCTTTAAAGTAGCAAAGATACTGTAGTTTGCAGCATTAAAGTAAGGTAGTGAATTGTGACAGTTGTGGTCATCCTTCCTCTGTGGTAACCACTCGTCCAGTTACCATGTCTGTTAACTCAACCTTCAAAGTAAAGATGTCTTTATATCTTTACTGATGTTTCAGGAGTTCCAGCCACCAGCTTCTTCTGTCTAAGCTCATCGCACCAGTCCATTCTCCTCCTCCTTCAATCCATTTTCCTCATAAGGCAGTCAAAGCACTTTAAAAGTGAACACTTTGAGACACTTATGTGTCATTTCCCCAGCTTAGAACCCTTCAGTGCCTCTCTTGTCCTTGGGACATAATCAAAAATCCTTACTCTGATGTTCATGACCCTGAACACGGACTGCCCTTTGCCTCCTCCCTCATCACCCTTAGCTCTCTGCTTTCTCACTTGGCCAAACTTCTGCTTCACATCCTTTCTCTTGCCATCTTCCCATCTTAGGGTCCTGAAACTGCGGTTGCTCCTGCGCGACATCTTCTTAACTCCTCTTTGCTTGGGCAATTCTGATTTAGCTTTCAAGTCTTAGTCTAAGGATCACTTTCTTAGAGAGCAGTGCCCTGGACTTCTTTAACCGGAGTTCACTCCCTGTTACATCTATTCTTCCTCTCGATAATCTGTTTTCTTTTCAGAGCCCTTCTCATGACTTGCACGTAAGCATTTCTCTGTGCATTTGTGTAAAAGCTGCCCTCACTGGATAACGTGCTCTACAAAGTAGGCGTATGTCTGTTTTCTTCTTTGATGTAGGATCCATCTTAGTATTTGTCTAGCACATAGTACAATTGCAGTAGCTATTTTTGTGAATAAAGCTGAATTCTCCTTGCAAGAAGACAATATATTGGGCTAACAACGTAAGTTTATATTACACTGTCGCCATGTTGAATCTTTAGGCCTGGGCAAGCATTTGCTATTGGAAGACACTAGGAATGATTTGTTCTTGCTTCCCATAGAATGGCATTTTAGGTAGCATACCATACATGAAAACTAGTGACTGGTAAGGTACATGATTGCTGCTCTCCCTGACAGATAGTAAAACAATGAGCATGAACGTGGTTAGGCAGCTTCTCAACCTATCCAGAATGAGGAAAGAAACCCAAGACTGTAAACATAATATTCTTATCTGTTTATTTATTGCTTTAGAGTTTATTCAGATTGTTAAAAGCCATGAGTCATTGCTTAGTTGCTTTTTGGCCAATAGGATTTCAGTATGCAGTGCACTAATATAAACTCTTGGATTGGCTTAACTACCTCTGATGTCACAATTTACCCATTAGGAAGTCATAATTTTCTTGAAATCACATTGTACTAACAACTCTTGTTTCATTGTAAGAAAGGTTATCTACACAAAATAAAAATACTGGAAGGAGCAAGATATCTTTGATCCACGCAGACCTTTTCCATTAATGTGCTTTAATTATCACCTGAGAACAATTGAAGCTAGGTTTTTTTTTACTTTCTTTTATACTTGACGTTTTGTTGTTTATGTTTGTCAGTTTATAGGCAAATGGAGGAATGAGCCTACTTAGAATTACTCCTTCAACTCATAGTTCTGTTTCATCTCGACTCCTGAGGCTCAGCATCTTCCTACTGCTTAGCCTTCCTGACTCCAAAGGAAAAGCCATTTGGACAGCCCACCTGAATATAACATTTCAGGTGGGAAACCGCATTATATCTGAACTAGGAGAGAGTGGAGTGTTCGGGAACCATTCTCCCCTGGAAAGGGTGTCTGGTGCGGTGGTACTTCCTGAAGGATGGAATCAGAATGCTTGTAATTCTATGACCAACTTCAGCAGGCCTCAGCAGGAAGACTCTTGGTTGGCCCTCATTGAACGGGGAGGCTGTACTTTTACACATAAAATCAATGTGGCAGCAGAGAAGGGAGCCAATGGTGTGATCATCTATAACTATCCAGGTACGGGCAACAAAGTATTTCCCATGTCTCACCAGGGAACGGGGAATACAGTCGCAGTGATGATAGGCAATTTGAAAGGCATGGAACTTCTGCACTTGATTCAGAAAGGAGTCTATGTGACGATCGTCATCGAAGTGGGGAGAATGCACATGCCATGGCTGAGCTATTACGTCATGTCTCTGTTCACCTTCCTGGCTCCCACAGTCGCCTACCTTTTCTTGTACTGCGCCTGGAGACCTAGAGCACCCAATTCTTCCACCAGGAGGCGAAGGCAGATAAAGGCCAATGTGAAGAAAGCAATTGCTCAACTTCAACTGCGAGTGCTCAAAGATGGGGATAAGGAACTAGATCCCAATGAACACAGTTGTGTTGTTTGCTTTGACACATACAAACCCCAAGATGCAGTACGTATTTTAACTTGCAAACATTTTTTCCATAAGGCGTGCATTGACCCCTGGCTTTTAGCCCGGAGGACGTGCCCCATGTGCAAGTGTGACATTCTGAAAACTTAAGAAACCCAGAGAATTTTCTGAAGCTGTAACCAAGTCTTTTCAAAGATTAAAACTAGATGAGTTCTTTTAGCACTTTTTGTAGAGAGAAAATTCAACTCCAGCTTCTCTACCCATGTACCAAAGAGGGTGAAATTTGTGTTTTTAAAATAAAACTCCATATCACGCTCACCTATTTGAACTTGTTTTTCTAATAAGTTTTAGTTGTTACACATTTTTGCTCTTATTTGAATAAGGACATTAGCATATCTTAAAAGCAAATTAGTCTTTACCTTCAAGTTACAATGCCACATTGATGTCACAGAGAGTTAGTCATAATATTTTAAAGGTTTTTATGTTAATTTTTATACTTCGTTACCATATTTTCTTTAACATTTGATATCTAATAATATCTCTGCTCAATAAACTTTATTATAGGATTAGACCTTGATTTAATAATCCATTAATTTGATTAATAACTAAGGAATCTGGTTTCCAAAGGTACTAACTGGGTAGGCAGTATCCTATATAATAAAAGTGTAGTATGCAAATTGTCCCCTTGACCAGGAGTTGTCTGGGAGTTTGACCAGGGCGTGGGGCTAGCCCAGGGAAGGGAGGGAGGCACTGGCTGGCAGTGGCAGCAGGCAGCTGGGGGAAGGGAGGGAGTACCTGGCCGGCAGCCACTAGGGACCCTACCAGTGCATGAATTTTGTGCACTGAGCCTCTAGTATTCTTAATAATTATTTTAAACTAGATTAGTGCATGGGTAGGGTTCCTAGGCCTGGCTGGTGATCAGGGCCAATCAGGGCCTTCCAGCTGCCAGCTGGGGGCTCCCTCCCCTGGCAGCCGGCTGCTGGCCGGGGCCTTCTTTCGTTCTGCGCTGCCCCTGGTATTCAGCGCTCGTCATAGCAAGCGATCGAACTCCTGGTCTCCCAGTCAAACTCCCAAGGGGACACTTTTCATATTAGGCTTTTATATATATATATAGATGATAGCACTTTTAGTTATGTAACTAAAACTGTTTTAAATTGTGATAGGTCTCATTTAGGGCAGCATTGCAAAAAATCACCTTTGTTTACCAGAGCACTTTAAATCCTACCATAGTATGATTCAGCTATGGTAATCAGATTTCCCTTCTAGAAATAAGCTAGTAAATGCTTTCCTTCTCAAAATACTGGTGTCTCTCTTTAATAATGTGGAAAGTAAAAGCTGAAATTTTCAGTTGCCCATCTGAATTCTATCTTTGCTTTACTTTGCCTTTTACTCTTTTCAAGTATATGAATAAACCCCTGTGTAATCATGAGAGACTGAAAGATTTGGGTTACATTGTTTTGATGAAAATCTCTATTTATGGACAATATGCTGAACCACTGTTGTCCCAGTTTGTGAGTCCACAGACTTCATACTAACTATACTGTCTTTTTAAAGAGTGGGTTGTATGGAAGTACAGTCAGATTAATGGCCTTTGGTAAAGGAAATTGACCATTATGAGCTGAGCATTTGATGTCAGTGGTCTCTGATTCTACTTTTTGCTGGGCACATAGGGCCCTTTTCTCCTTCCTCTTTCCTACCTCAAGTAATCATGCTGTTGCTTCACATTTCATAAGAAGTGCTAGCATCCATTGTTCTAGTGAGACCCAACCAAAAGTGTCTCTTAGCATCCTGTGCATAGAGGTCAGAGGCATTTATGTTCCAGGTCAAAATACTTCACTGGTTTCCTAGCTGGTGAATAAGAACCACTGAAATATATAACAACTAAATGTACAACAACTAAAGTGTGTGGCAGCACTAGTGACTGCCCATGTTTATTAGTTCACAGTCATTCTTTAGCTTGTATGTCATATGGTGCCATTGACATAAGTGTAGCTAACATATAGGCAGAGCTGACAGTGTGTATGTGAGGTCTTCCTCTAGGGATGTTTGTTGATTTTGACCACGCGTCCTCAAACTACGGCCCGCGGGCCACATGCAGGTGTTTTTGCCAGGTTTTTTTTTTTTAATTTCTTTATTGATTAAGGTGTCACATATTTGTCCTCATCCCCCCATTCCCATCCCACACCCCTCCCCACGGATGCCCCCACACCCCTGTTGTCTTTAACCATTTGTTAGGCTCGTATGCATGCACACAAGTCCTTTGGTTGATCTCTCCCCCCTACCCCCACCCTCCCCTACCCTCCCTCTGAGGCCCAACAGTCCAATTGATGCCTCCTTGTTTCTGGGTCTGTTCTTGTTCATCAGTCTATGTTGTTCATTATTTCCCCTAGATGAGTGAGATCATGTGTTACTGGAAATATACTTATAAAAACCAAATGTGAGACGAGCAATAATAGTTATGCTGACAGGCAAATGAATCAGTCTGTAGTGAGTTTCTTTCTGGACCAACAGTTCTTTTGAGACCCAATTTCAATGTCCACCAGTTCCTTATGTGTACATGTTGGCACTGACTTTTCAGTTCTGGATGGTGGACAAATGGTGGTAATGCAGGTCCGACTCCCTCTGGTTTGGTCTCGCCCAGACCCAGGGGCACAGCCTCACCCGGACTCAGGGGCACGCGGCCTCACCCGGACCTGGGACCCAGCATTACCCGGGCCCCAGGGCGCGTGGCCTCACCCGGACCCAGGTGCGCGTGGCCACATCCGGACCCGGGATCCAGCCTCACCAGGACCCAGGTGCGCGCGGCCTCACCCGGACCCGGGATCCAGCCTCACCCGGACCCAGGGGCGCGGCCTCACCCAGACCTAGGGGCGCACGGCCTCACCCAGGCCCGGGATCCAGCTTTACCCGGACCCTGGGGCACGCGGCCTCACCTGGACCCGGGGGCATGCGGCCTCACCCAGTCCCAGGGGTGCACAGCCTCACCCGGTACCAGGGGCGTGCGGCCTCACCCCGACCCAGGGGCACGCAGCCTCACCCGAACCCAGGGGTGCGCGGCCTCACCCAGACCTGGGTCCCAGCCTCACCCGGACCCAGGGGCACGTGGCCTCTCCCGGACCCAAGGGCATGCGGCCTTACCCGGGCCCGGGACCCAGCCTCACCTGGACCCAGGGGTGCGCGGCCTCACCTGGACCCGGATCCGGCCTCACCCGGACCCAGGGGCACGGCCTCACCTGGACCCGGGACCCAGCCTCACCCGGACCCAGGGGTGCATGGCCTCACCTGGACCCAGGGGCACATGGCCTCGCCTGGACCTGGGACCCAGCCTCACCCAGACCCAGGGGCGTGCGGCCTCACCCAGATCCAGGGGCGCGTGGCCTTGCCCGGACTCAGGTGTGCACAGCCTCACCCGGACCCAGGGGCGCGCGGCCTCACCCGAACCCAGGACCCAGCGAGGCTTCGTCTTCTTGATCCCAATTCCTGTCAGTCAATTCCCTCTCAGCAATTCCTTCAGCCATTTTCTCAAAGCTCCGGGGCGGCTGCCGCGGAACTTGCTGGGCAGAGGGCTCGGCAAGGCTCCGGTGCGCCTGGTGTGTGGCGGCGGGCTGGTCTGAGGTTGTTGCGGCGGCACTCGGTCTGCAGCGGCGACCAGTCGCCAGGTGAGCGCACCTGGACCCAGGACCCAGCAGGGCCTCATCTTCCCAATCCCAATTCCCATTGGTCAGTTCCATCTCAGCAATTCCTCCGGCCATTTTCTCAAAGTTCCGGGGCGGCTGCCGCGGAACTCGCTGAGCGGTGGGCTCGGTGAGTCTCCGGTGCGCCCGGTGCGCGGCGGTGGGTTGGTCCGAGGTCGCTACGACAGTGCTCGGGTCTGCAGCGGCGGCCGGTTGCCGGGCGTGTGCACCTGGCCGCTTCCGGGGCGCAGAGATTCTCGAATGACTCGGAGGTCAGCAAGCGCGGAGTCTCCCACCCTATGACCCCCAGGTGCTCGTCTGTCCATGCTCTGCAGCGAGCGGAGCCGTCCTCTCAGCCGGAGACCGCCGGGGGAACTGTGCCGAGCACGTTCCAGGCCGCCATTGTATCGCTAGAGCCGTAGTTCTTAAAGTGTGATCTTTGGCTCACCAGCATCAGCATCATCCCGCGTCCCCCTCTCTTTTATTCTAGTTGTAGAGCATCCACTCAGCCAGCCCTCCGGTGGTTCTGGATGGTGTCTGCTTTGTTTTCCAGTTGTAGTTTCAAAATTGTTGTGGTAGGCAACAATCAGGCGTCTGCCCTATGCTGCCATCTTGGTCCTCCAGAAGATTCTTAAGTAACCTTATAAATGTGGTTCTGAACACTGTGTCGTCCATTAGTTTACTTTCCTTCATCCCTTCTATTCGTGACCTGCTTCGGTGTCTCCACATTTTGGCTGCCTCCCTGTGTTGATGGAGTGGCTTTGTGTGGTCAGTGACCTATAGGGGTCGGTAGCTCAGCTTCCCCAATCTCCCTAGGTGGTCGCTCTTGGTACCGCCCTTTGTGGGCTGAGTGCAAAGTCTTGGTGTTGTTAAGCCTTGATTGCTGTTGGTACACTGGGAGGATTTGACCTCCAGTCCAATTGGCTGTGAGGATCAGCTGTGTCTATGCCAGGAGACAGCCTTATTCAACTAGACTTGCAAAATTGTAAAAGCCTCTGTGCTCAGCTTGGATGGGGCGGAGTTTCAGGGTGGAGCCTACAGCCTTGGCTTCCCGTCAGCCCCACCCTATGAGGTTCCTGGGTCTCAGTGTCCCTCTCTACTCCCTGCAAACACCTCTGAGAGAAAGGTGCCCTGGTGTTTCGCCCGCTGCCAAACAGTCTAGTCTCTCCTGCAATGAATCTGGATACCCAGATTCTCGCCCGGAACTGGGTTTCAGTGTAGTCAGAACTGGGGATCAGTGCAGTCTGGAGCTTTTGTCTCCTTCCCACCAGGGCAATTCAGCGGCACAGTCAACAGACCATCCTCTGTGCGCATTCCCGTGTGCGCCTCCGGAGCTCTGCCTTTCGCCGCTCCTCTGCGTTTCCGCCTTACAGCCCAGATTCCCCCAGTATGAGCCTGGCTTCCCAGGGTCTCACCCGGAACTGGGGTTCAGTGCAGTTGGAACTGGGGTTCAGCGCAGTCCGGAGCTTTTGTTTCCTTTTCGCTAGGGCAATTCAGCGGCACAGGCAACAGTCCGTCCTCTGCACACATTCACATACGCGCCTCCGGAGCTCTGCCTTTTGCCGCTCCTCTGTGTTTCTGCCTTACAGCCCAGATTCCCCCAGTATGAGCCTGGCTTCCCAGGGTCTCGCCCGGAACTGGGGTTCAGTGCAGTCAGAGATGGGGTTCAGTGCAATCTGGAGCTTTTATCTCCTTTTTGCTAGAGAACGCCGGCCAGGCACGCAGCCACCCCGTCCTCACTGGCTCCATCCTCCTCGCACGCACACGCGCCCGTGTCTCCGCCTGTGTCTCCGTACCTCAGGCTTTTACGGCTCCTCTGATTTTCCTTGTGGTTTCCTCTTTCCTTCTAGTTGTGGGCATTTTAGTCAGCCAGCTTTCCTGTGGTTCTGGATGATGTCCGTTTTGACTTTTAGTTGTATTTTTGAAATTGTTGTGCCAGGCTGTAGGTTAGGTGTTTAACCTATGCCGCCATCTTGGTTTCTCCAGCCGTTTTGTTTTTTTACTTCAAAATAAGATATGTGCAGTGTGCATAGGAATTTGTTCAAAGTTTTTTTTTAAACTATAGTCCAGCCCTCCAACGGTCTGAAGGACAGTGAACTGGCCCCCTGTTTAAAAAGTTTGAGGACCCCTGATGACAAACATTTTATTAAAAACATCTATTGCCTTTAGTAGTCACTGCTATGGTTGATTTTAAGTGGGGACCTTGAAACTCTTCTTTTTAAAATCAGTAGTTACACTTTTGTTTACAATGAGTTATACTAAACTAAAACTGTTGTATTTAAACTTTCCTACACCCTTCCTTTTCTTCCCTCAAAATATTATTAACAGATGTCAAGGTCTACAGAGAAATGAGATTCATGTTTCTGTCTTTCCTGCTGCCATTCCTGTATCTGATCAGTGTGTGAGGAAATGAGGCTGATGTCATTTAACAGGATACCCTACTTTTAAAAATAAAATCCACACCAAACTTCTGAGTAAGCTTTTAGTAAGCCAATTTAGTATAGTGGTTTACATGATAAGTAAAAAATTTGCATTTTAACCAAATGTGAGTTAAAACTGGTATTACAGAATTTGTCATTTTTACCATGTATTTGGTGGCAGTGCTAATTTTAAATTATTTTGTCAAAACTTGCCATTTTGTTGAAAATATTTCTTTTGAAGAAAAAATATAGTTATACTAGTGTCCTGGTGCATGGATCTGTGCACATTGAAAGGAAATTAATTAGAAGAAATATTTTAATATTGCTGTTCGCGTCTTGCTAATGAAAAGAAAATAGGATTCTACTGAGCCTCCTATCTACCTACTCCAGGACTTCTGTGAGGATCAAATGAGATGAGGCACCAGAAAACACTTCACCAGCATTTGGTTAAACTGTAAAATGTTTGCACCTGGCTATAAAGCAAGTCGGGTTTCTGGGCTGAAGAAACTCCAAGGATGCTAGTTGCTAGGCAGAGGAAGCCGGGCATTGCTATGTGACATCATTACCCGGCGCCCACAGCCACCGTTTCCAGGCTGGGCTTGGCTAGAGTCTGCATTTTGCACCAAGGTGTCTCGGCAGCGTTGGCTGTGATTTCGTGGGGTGTCACTCTGGGGTGGTGGTGAGGCCTGTGTCCCACTTCGGGGAAGCTGAGTGTTGGTTTGTCAGCACCAGGTCCATGGTGCCGTTTATTTTTAAATGGCCAGTACACATCATGGCAGCTCCTGCATTGAGTGTGTGCCCCCTGGCGGTCAGTGCGCATCATAGCTACTGGTTGGACAGACACTTATCCTTTTATATATAGAGACTAGAGGCCCACTGCGTGAAATTTATGCATGGGTAGGGTCCCCAGTGGTTGCTGGCTGGCAGCCTGGGCCTTCCTTCGTTCCGCACTGCCCTCTGGTAGTCAGCGCATGTCATAGCAAACGATCAAACTCCAGGTCAGTCGAAACTCCTGAGGGGACACTATTAGGCTTTTATGTATATAGATAGCTTTCTTCCATATGCATATCCTTTCAGGTTTTAAAATGCATGTGTTGTATGAATTTTACATTTAACTAGAGGCCCGGTGCACGAAATTTGTGCACGTAGGGGTTGTCCCTCAGCCCAGCCTGCACCCTCTCCAATCTGGGATCCCTTGAGGGATTCCAACTGCCCATTTAGGCCCGATCCCAATAGGATCAGGCCCGATAGGATCAGGCCTAAACGGGCAGTCAGACATCCCTCTCACAATCCAGGACTGCTGGCTCGCAACTTCTTGCCTTCCTGACTTCCTGATTGCCCCTAACCACTTCTGCCTGCCAGCCTGATCACCCCCTAACCACTCCCCTGCCAGCCTGATTGATGCCTAACTACTCCCCTGCCAGCCTGATTGCCCCTAACTGCCCTCCCCTGCAGGCATGGTCACCCCTAACTGCCCTCTCCTGTAGGCCTGGTCCCCCTCAACTGCCCTCCCCTGCAGGCCTGGTCCCCCCCCAACTGCCCTTCCCTGAAGGCTCGGTTGCCCCCAACTTCGCTCCTCTGCTGGCCTGGTCACCCCTAACTGCCTTCCTCTGCAGGCTTGATCACCCCCAACTGCCCTCCCTTGCAGGCCTGTTTCCCCCCAACTTCTCTCCCCCCCTGGCCTGATCGCCCACAACTGCCCTCCCTTGCAGGCCTGGTCCCTCACCTGCTGGCCATCGTGTGGTGGCCATCTTGTGTCCACATGGGGGCTGCCATCTTTGACCACATGGGGCAGCCATCTTGTGTGTTGGAGTGATGGTCAATTTGCATATTATTCTTTTATTAGATAGGATTTTTAGTTTAATTGTGGTATCTGCTAACAGTATTTGCCACTCAGGGATGAAATCTAAGCTTATAACAACTTAGAAAAATCACCCATAACAACATTGAAACCTTCAAGCCAATACATTTTACAGGCTGCTCTGAGCTCTTATCTAATTGGCTGTTGCCTTTTATGTCATAATCACATCACCCAACAAACAGTAAGCAGTATCTAGAGTTACAGCAGTGAAACTAGGAATTTTTTCCCCCAATGTAAAGTTTTTCTCTCTCTGCCTCTAATAAAACATCTGCAACTCATACAACATCTTTAAGAATTTCTCACAAAAACATGCTGGAAGACGGTGGAACCTGTTTTCACCCAGAAGATTTTTTTCATTTTGTTATTTTAAATTGATTGCCAACAGATGTGGGAGCCATCTCATTTCACTGGATTGGTCCTTTGCTTACTAGGCAGAGAGAGATGAATCCAGTCCAGATTGGCACTCAGAGAAACAGCACTGCATCGACCTGGCTTGTGAAATTGACACTTCTTTGGCTTCTTAGTCAGAACTGCTGCAAAGCCAGCGCTGTTTGGACCGCTTACATGAACATCTCATTTCATGTTGGGAATCGCATGCTGTCAGAGTTGGGGGAAACTGGAGTATTTGGAAGAAGCTCCACTTTGAAGAGAGTGTCAGGAGTTATTGTGCCACCAGATGGAAAATCGCAATATGCCTGCAATCCCAACACCAGCTTCAGCAGGTCAAAGAACTCAAAGGTGTGGCTTGCACTTATTGAACGGGGAGGTTGTCCCTTCACACAGAAAATTAAGGTGGCCGTTGAGAAGGGAGCCAGTGGAGTGATCATCTACAACTTCCCAGGAACTGGCAACCAGGTTTTCCCCATGTCTCATCAGGCCTTTGAAGACGTTGTGGTAGTGATGATTGGCAACTTAAAAGGCATGGAGATTCTGCATTTAATTCGGAAGGGAGTTCATGTCACAGTCATGGTGGAGATGGGGAGAAAACACATCGTCTGGATGAATCACTATTTTGTCTCTTTTCTGATCGTCACCACCGCTACATTTACGTATTTCGTCTTTTACCATATCCGAAGACTTTGGGTAGCAAGGGTTCAGAGCAGGAGATGGCTGCGCCTAGCAACAGATCTCAAGCTAGCATTTGGCCAGCTTCAGCTCCGGGTCCTGAAAGAAGGGGACGAGGAAGTCAGTCCCAACGGAGATAGCTGTGTAGTTTGCTTCGAACTCTACAAGCCTAACGACACAATTCGTATTCTGACTTGTAAACATTTTTTCCACAAGAATTGCATCGACCCCTGGATTCTGTCCCATGGGACATGCCCCATGTGCAAATGTGACATTCTTAATGCTTTGGGAATTCAAGTGGACGTTGAAGATGGAACACAGTCGCTGCAAGTTCTGATGTCAAATGAATGGCCTGGTATTTTATCACCTAGTGAAGAGGGGACCACTAGTGAACTTACTCCTGCAAGGCAGTCCGATAAAGTGACCCACGTGGGAGAGGCGGAGGAGCGCCCCACTTCTCCGAACGACAGCCAGCCTCACTCAGCAGAAGACGTTCATCCTTCACCTTGATAGCATGATCTTTGAGGAAGCGGATTAAACCTGTTTGTCAAACCAGGTTCTAATATTGACAAGCAGTTTGCTTGAAGTGTGGTTTTGTGTCCTTTTTTGTTACTTTGGTAATTTTCTACATTCTTTGTCAAGCCCTAAAGACAGAAAAAGAAAAAGAGGTCTAGCAGGATTTAAAAAAAAAAACAACCTTTGCTAAATGTAACTTTTGGTCAATGTATGTTGCTCCTGTGAGTATAGATGTTTCTTTGTATGACACATGCATGTTAAAAGCAAGGACAAACGTTTCTCTCTAGATGTTTTTTGTGTTATATACATTGACTTTATTTTAGTAAGAAAATTGTTAATATATTTGCATGTTCCTTATAATCCCAAAGCTATAAATTAAGCTTGAAAAACAAATTATCTTTGCTGTGCTAGGAAGAGTAAAATGTATCTTTTGATAGTTATAGTACAGTAATTTGACCTCCATTGTGCTATGTGTTTTTATTCTTGTCATAAAAATTTGCTTTATAGAATTTTATTCTTACTCTTGGCAAACAATTCTGTTCAAGCAATTAGTACATTTTATGTGATCTGCAATCTTAATAGTAAAATAGTAGCACTCTTTAAGTGACCAGCAAATATTTCAGTGCCCAATATTATCATAATTATTACATTTTCATAGTGTGTAGAAAGGCTTAAATGATAAAGAATTCCTAAGATACTTAGTCATGGTGTATTTACTTCCTATATGTTTTGTATTACCCAATTTATTTTATTTTTTGCCATTAAATAAAATATTTAAAATATTCCAGATTATTTTGGAGATAAGTGTCACACTGTAGAATTTTAATATGACATTGTGGGATTCTGTTCATTTTGTTCACTGCATTTCCAGGAGTACGGGGCAGAGCTGGACACTTGAATATGTTTGAGTGAATGAATAATGATAAACACCTTTTTCATAATGTAACTATTATGTGTTAATCTGGAAAAACTGAGCAGTGTATCCCAATTGTATATAATGGGACCCTAACCATGAAAATGTTCATCCTAAATCACTTTGACAAAACAGAAAATTGTAATCATTAGCCCAGAATTCATTATTATAACTTAGCATGCATACTTTTAATGAGGAGCTTTGACCTCTCCAGGGCTGACAGTGAGTTTTGAATTTTTGTGCAACCCTGGAGGGAGATCTGTTAAGAGGAATTTTGTGAGTTGCTCAGGGCTAACAATACTGGAATTCAGAGAGGGAGGGAGAAGGAGTAGTACTTGTTTCTAAGAGCAGTGCCAAGGAAGACTATTTAAGAGAGGGAGGGACACAGCAAAAAGTGGGCAAATGACCAGGCCGAGGGTTATGCCTTGCTTGGTATGCTTGTATAGCCAACCCTGGGGAGGCTTGGACTTAGTTAATCACAGGAGCTGCTCTTTCAAAGGACTGCATAGCACCAGCATGGGAAGATTTAGCAGGAACGCTGTTTTGAGTGTCTTGCTTAGTTTACTCTGGGAGAGGAAAGTCATTTCCTGAGAGATCAAGGATCACATGGGAGAAACAGGACACTGAGAACCCTATGAGAGCCACTTCTGCTAGAATCGGCTCCTAAACAATATAAGCTGTCATTCTCAGACGGACTACTGTTGGTGACTCTGGGGTTAGCATCTCCTGGGGGGTGGCCGGTTGCCCAGACGCATCATTGAAACTCTAGATATGAATGAATGGGGTAGTTCTGGCAGTTCCCAAACCCGGGGATGGTTACAGCTCTGTACACTCTTAGCACATTGACATGGGGTACATATTCCGTGATAGACTTAGCACTTGAAGAATTTGTCACTTACTCTTCACACTAACATTGCCATTGCGTTCTCTTTCCATCATTCCCCTGCACCTCCATCGGTTTCTCCTTTCCTTTGCCTTTTTTCTTGGCTTTGTTCATCACTGTCAGCTTTATATCTGATTTATCCTCATCTGTAAGAAATTAGCACGGGCACACTTTTATAATTAGATGTCTTTTGTTAACGCAGTGTGCTTATCTTGATTTGAGAATGTCCAATGGATGTTCTTCAAAGAGTGGTTAGAATCTATCTTTTAGGTGGGGAAGGAAAGGTCGTTAGTGGACTCAATTGAGGCTGTCATTGCTGAGTGCCTGCCGTGTAACAGGCAGTAGGCTAAGAGTTTTCCATAGCTGTTTCTCATCTCAGAACAAAACAGCAGTTTTATGCCTCAGAATGTTGAAAACAGATCAATAAACCACTTTAACTCTGGATTTAGTAACTAGGACCTAGAAATAGCACTGATATGTCAAATGTTAGGTACTATTCATTAGAGTTAGTTTTTACCTCGTGTAGTCTGTGGGTTACTCTTTCTCTTGCACTTAGGGATGCAAATATATTTTGCCATAACGATATGGGACTATAATGTGAATTATTTTACTCCTAATGCCATTGTCATAATGGATTTCTCTTGCATTTCTCCTCTGTATATATTTTGCATTCTCTGGTAGTAAAATTGATTCCCCATGCCCACCTTGGCTAGGTAGGGGGCTGATGTTCCTTATAAAAATTAAACATTATTTTTTTATTACTGGGACAAATTAGGTTTAATATCTACTAAAGTGAAAATGATTCTAAAGCCCTTACCACTGATTGGGAGATATCAGGTGAATTTATCTATGCACCTCCTTGTATTATAACACACTGATAGTATACCTGTCTCTGGCTATAACGTCATCATAATGCATTTGCCTTGCAGAGGGATGTTGGCCAGCCACAGTATTTTCAATAATGTGAGTACTTCAGAGGATGTAGTGAGCTAAGATCTGTCATTTCTGAATACCCAGTATTTAAGCTTAGTGTACAGTTCAAGTGTTTTCTTCCTCTGCAAACTCCCTTGTGTTTGAAGCAGCACACAGGAGTCAAGGTGGGGGGAGGGTCAGAGTTTAGAGAAGCACTGAGGTAAAAAGAGGGTCTCAAAAGAACTGTTGGCCCAGAAAGAAACTCACTACAGACCGATTCATTTGCCTGTCAGCATAACCATCATTGCTTGTCTCATTTTCGGTTCTTATAAGTGTATTTCTAATAGCACATGATCTCACTCATCTAGGGGAAATAATGAACAACATAGACTGACAGACCCAGAAACAAGGAGGCATGGATCTGACTGCCAGGACTCAGAGGGAGGGTAGGGAAGGGTGGGGGTAAAGGGGAGAGATCAACCAAAGGACTTGTGTGCAAGCATTTGAGCCTAACCAGCGGTTAAGGACAACAGGGGGGTGGGGGCATGTGTGGGGAGGGGTGTGGGATGGGAATGGGGGGATGAGGACAAATATGTGACACCTTAATCAATAAAGAAATTAAAAAAAAAGAGGGAGGCTTCACACAGTTGACACTGTGAACGTCAGTGAGGTCACAAGGCCATGTTCTTGCTCTGCTATTGGCTATGGGTACCAGTTTCTGTGTTTTAGAATTCATTTGGTTTTGCATTTACTGCCTATTTTAATCATTTAATGCTAAGTGGTGAAAATAAGATTATTGATTATTACAACTACCGGCACAGAACTGTCTTAAAATGCATACCTGGTTTTCTAAACCACAGGAATTTTGGGGGGAGGGGTGGGGAGTAATGTACTCCATGAAAACCTCCCATTTTCACAGCTACACTACAGTTTACGATGCCTGTCTGCACAATTATGCTGTCATCTTTGTCACACCTCCAAGATACTGTGTCTCTTTATGATTTCAGCTGCTCACATGAATTTTCCTCTTCACTGTTGATGACCAAGGTAACCCTGATTTCAAATCTTGTCCATGTTTGTTAACATTCATCTCCCATTCAGTAACATTCCATTGTTGACACATGTCAGGTTTTGTCATTTTTGAAAACTTTCCAACGTATAGCATTTTTTCCAGAATTCCGTTCCTGAATGTACTTTTCATTCTCACCACTTGCTCTTTGTTCTCATTCCAAGCAGTTTCCCTTTCCCGTCCTTTTCCGGCCCATCTCGTTTTGTTCAGCTTCAGCCTAGAGTTAAATTGTAAACCATTTTATCCTTACTATACCAAGGAATTCCTCACCTCCTAGGAATTTTTTAACAGTAATATTTACCTACTGTAAAAATCAGTGATATCTACTGATTTCCACCAGATTTTTATTTCTATTTAAAAATCCTTTATTAATCTCTTAATTCATTTTTTTCCCTCCTCATAGAGCAGTACTTCTCAGCTTAGGCTGCACATAAGAATCACCTGGAGAACTTTTAAAAAGACTTGTGGCTCTGGCCAGATAGTTGAGTTGGTTGGATGTTGTCCTGTACACCCCAAAGGTTCGATTCCTGGTCAGGACACATACCCAGATTGTGGGTTTGATCCCTAATCAGGACATATATGGGAGGCAACTGATGGATGTTTGTCTCTCATATCTCTCTCTCTCTCTCTCTCTCCCCCTTCCTCCCTCTCTCCCCCTCACCCCCGTTTCTCTCCCTTTCTCTCCCTCCCTCCCTCTCTCCCCTTTCCTATCTCTCTAAAAATCAATAAAAGCATATCTTTCGGTGAGGATAAAAAAATAAAACCTTAAAAAAAAAAAAAGACAGTGTCTAGGCTGCACTCAAGTCCTATGAGCTGCCTAAGCATCGGTGTTATTTTCGTTACCCAGGTGATTCCAATGTGCACATTGAATTGAGGATCACTGCCATAGGGCTGTTTCAGAGAATGTTTACATTAATCAAGTTCCCAATTTCACCCACTGCTTCATTCAAATCGACTTGTTTTCACTTTACTGAAAATATTTAGGTAGAAATAGACATGTCAAGTGTAAATGTTTACATTTAATGAGAAGGAATTGATAAAGGCTTCTGGGAGTATGAAGGAATGGATTTCAGCTAGAGAAGTAAAAATACTTAAAGGAAATAACATTTGAAATGGAACTCTGCTGGACTGGGAGCAAGGGCCTCATAATGGAGGGGACAGTGTGAACAACAGTGTTTTGTAAAGAAGTTTTGAGTGTCATGTAGAATTTGGTTAAGAAACTTGAAAATGAAGACAGGGAATTCCAGAGGCTGTTGCAGTGGTCTATGAGTGATGAGGTGAATGTATGAACAAAAGCAGTAGTTGGTGAATTTGTAACCAAAACCCAGGTTTGGCTGCCTACTGCCACAAAAGCCAATACTCATAAGACAGCTGCTGGTGGGAAAAGAAAGGGGTTTATTCAAGTGCTGGCCACCTGAGAAGATCGGGGACTACCATCTCAAAGCCCATCTCCCCACCTCCATGCAAGCAGGGTTTTTTTCGTTTTGTTTGTTTTTTAAGGAGGGAGAGGGAATACACAGTAAATAAATCAAGGGGCAGGGGTAGAAAAGTTATCTATGTGCAGGCCAGCACAGTCTATTCTGGTAAGGACCTTGAAACTGGTCGGGAGATGGTCTAATGTGCATTCTACTGGTTTTCGTTTGAAAGTAGCCAGTCTCCCAGAGCTGGAATGCCTGAAGGTCAGCATCTGTATCTTCTGATTTTAGTTCCTACGATTCTTACATTAAAAAAATGCTTTTTCTCTTAAAGCTACATAGTCATCAGAGTCAGCATTTACAGAAACAATGTCAAAGGAATGGTGAGGTGGGTTATAGTTCCCAACTGTTACCAAATGGCTGAGATGAATATATGGTGGGTCACCTCCAAGCAATGTTCTTTGGTGACTTTATTTGCTGATATGAATTTTCAACTTCATTTTTAAATGACTAGTTAACACTGATTTCAAAACTTGCCTATACCCATAACCTTCCTCTTAAGTTCATCTCAGGTTTAGCAACACACAGTGGGTACAGAAGACTGAAGACTCCTTGACATCTGGATTCAGCCAGTAGGTGACAATGATGCCATACAGTGAAGTAGAAAATACAATTCGGTGAAGCAAGTTAGCATAGAACGGGTTAGCATAGAGTTCAGATTTTGAGTATGCTGAATTTGATAGAACCAAAGCCTTATAGGTGATGTTCACTGCACAGGTGAAAATATAGGTCTATACTAATTAAATGGCATAAATGCATCAATATGGCAAAAGGCTCGCTACATTCAAGTACTCGGTTTTGGTAATTTACTAACAACAACAAAAACAATTAACCCACTGTTTACTTTTACATTAGTGGTGACTTACTATTATGTAAAATTTAATGTTGCTATTTTGGGCCCTCTGGTTTTATAGTATCCCCGTTTACAGTGCTATATAACTTTTTCTGAGAAATGCTTAGCAGCCTGAGTGAAGCTGGTGACTGTGGCAGGGATAGTGATGGTGGTGGTGATGATAATAGCTACAATATACCAGGGTGATGTTACATGCACTTAACAGGTAGAATCTAATTTAAATCTAACAATAACTCTGTGAGTTAGGCATTATGAATATCCCCATTCCTTAGATGAGGAAGCTGAGACCCAGAGAGGCGAAGTACCTTGTCCAAACTTAAACAGCCAGTATGTGGCAGAGCCTGTATTTGTACTTGGTCTGGTTCCACAGCTCCTGGTTTTAACCACCACATGACAATGAGATGAAAAGGCTAGTTTTGAAGTGAAAGAGAACTTGTTAATATGAGTTCAGTTTTGCATACTTCAAGGGCTGGGCCTTGGAAGAAAAATTCCAGCTAAAGGCATTGGAAGTGCTAGAGGAGGGTTGATGTGGTAACTCATGATATCTCGCATCATTAGGAAAGATAAAGGAGTGTAGGTGGGTGAGGGCATGGGCAGGGTGTATCTGATTGGGGGGAAAAGAACACCCATGACAAATTGAGCTCTAGGAAACGGATGCTTCCATTTAGGAAGTACTGATTCTAGAATTGGTAGTTTTCTTTTGTAAAAAATGATTATTTAGTCTGAGAGGTTTTCTATAGCCTTCTTTGCCTCCAGAGCTTGAAAGGGCTAAAAATAATTGCGTAATTTCCCTAAGAATTTATATCAGTCTATTTACAAAATCCAGGCATAAGACGCACAGTCGCCTGTTGAAAAGAGTGCGTGCTTTTATATCACCTGCGTTCATATCCTTTCCTGATGGCAGAACTTCACAGAGCACGGTCCTCAGACCAGCATGCGTTCATATCCTTTCCTGATGGCAGAACTTCACAGAGCACGGTCCTCAGACCAGCAGATGAGCAGCACCTCCACTTGTGGGAAATGCAGATTGTGAGGCCCCACTGCAGACCTATGGAGTAGAAAACTCGGGGTGGAGGGGGGCAGCAATCTGTTTTAACAAGTCCTCCAGATGATTGGGGTGGACATTCAAATTTAGGAACCTCTACTCTCTCAGAGGCTCAGTTGTAGTTAGATAGAAATAGTATAAATGGAGGTAGTTGCAAATCTTAAAGCACTGCACAAATAACAGTTACGATGGTTGCACTAAGTTGTTAGGCATATTTCCCTAACCCAGCTGTTCTCCGACGTATGCAGGACTTGTGCATATACATGCTACTCCTTCCCTCTCCCAGTTCTTACTTCTCTACCACCACCATCACACTGCTGAGGGAATTGAGAGAAAATGAATAGATTTTATACAGTTCATGAATTCCAAGGTAGAACAATAGAAAGAAACCAGGGAGGTGCAAACAGTTTAGGGCGTCTACACACTGGACCCCGAGGCCCATGCTGGAAAAGGATAGTTTTCTGACTAAAGGTATAAAAATAATTTCCTTAAACAGTGGGTCATAGGTAAAATTCCGAAGGGACTCATGTACATTCCTGGGTTTGGGTCCATAAAACCAGCTTCACCAAAACAGGGGAGAGGCTCAGTGTCCATAAAAATGTAGCTGAAAATAAATGCAAGATGAGCCAGTGGGCATCTAAGCAGGCCACCTGAAGTAGCGGGGACTCTCAGGCATTAGCAGCATTGCGTCTAACTAGAACCAATACTAGTATCTGTCCTTTTCTTTACATTGATGGTGAGTTCTTACCCAGATTAATCCGTTATCTCATTCATTCATTCATTCATTCATTCAACAAATAGTCATTGCCCTGGAAATACAGAGGTGAGCCATTCAAACTCATTGCCCGCATAAAGCTTACTTTCTAGTGGGAAGAAATCTTACCTAATAAAAGAGTAATATGCAAATTGACCATCACTCCAACACACAAGATGGCTGCTCCCATGTGGACACAAGATGGCCAGCAGGGGAGGGCAGTTGGGATGGACCAGGTCTGCAAGGGAGGGCAGTTGTGAGTGATCAGGCCAGCAGGGGAGGGCAGTTGGGAGGGACCAGGCCTGCAAGGGAGGGCAGTTGGGGGCGATCAAGCCTGCAGGGGAGGGCAGTTAGGGGTGACCAGGCCGGCAGAGGAGGGAAGTTGGGGGCAACTGGGCCTGCAGGGAAGGGCAAGTTGGGGGGGACCCAGGCCTGCAGGGGAGAGCAGTTGTGGGGGGGACCAGGCCTGCAAGGAAGGGCAGTTAGGGGTGACCAGGCCTGCAGGGGAGGGCAGTTAGGGGCAAACAGGCTGGCAGGGGAGCAGTTGGGCATCAATCAGGCTGGCAGGGGTGTGGTTAGAGGGTGATCAGGCTGGCAGGCAGAAGTGGGTAGAGGCAATCAGAAAGGCAAGCAGGTGAGCAGTTGGGAGCCAGCAGTCCTGGATTGTGAGAGGGATGTCCGACTGCCCATTTAGGCCCAATCCTAGGATCAGGCCTAAATGGGCAGTCGGACATCCCTTGATGGGGTCCCAGATTGGAGAGGGTGCAGGCTGGGCTGAGGGACACACTCCCACCCCCCCGTGCACAAATTTCGTGCAGTGGGCCTCTAGTTATAAAATAAATACATAATGTGTGAAAAAGTCTGTAAGTTCTGTGGAGACAAAGGAAATAGAATGGGGACTGTTAGAGGCAGAGTTACAGTTTTAAGTAGAGGAGGCTTCACCAAGAACATAAACAATTGGACGATGACCTGAAAGGAATGAGGGGCCTACATCAGAACACAGGAAACGTGGGGCATGTGCAAAGGCGAGTTGCCAGGTTAGTCAAGGTGTCTTTCACTCGGATGGTGAAGACAGTGTTAGCTGCCATTAAATACTTGAAAAATGACCTTTGAAAGAATTTCTAAGTTAGAAGTAGGTGAGAGCATGACAGCTATGGGGAGAGCTTTGCCACCTGGGAACCACTTTCCAGTAGTTGGTCCTGTCCATTGACAGGCTATTGCCTCAGGGAGTCAAGCGTTTCTCTTCCCCAAAGGAGTTGGATGTTTCGATGTCATTTTGATGGTGAGGGAATATAAGCTCTGCAAGGGGGGCTGGATTTATAGTGCCTTTGAAGTCCCTCACAACCCTGAAAATCACATCCTGGGATTGAAAAACATTGTTCTTCCACCCAGAGTTGCCATCTGGTGGAAAAATAAATAACTACAAGGTATAAAAGACATAATCCAACAAGTATTTATTAAGAGCCACTGTACAGCTGGAAAATGTAGTCACATTTTGGGTTCATTTTTCTCGACTTACCCGAATGTTGGCTTTTAAGATTGATTTACTTTCCAGAAATTTTCTTTTTTCGTTTGGAACTTTATTTCTCTGTAAAGGCTCTTGGCTTTTCAAGAGTAAATAACTTGCTACCCTGCAGATTCATGTTTTATAAAACTAAAATTTGAAAGGGTTAGTAGCTCATTCTCTTGTATCCTTGTGTAAGTGTTGTGGAGAATATGATTTTAGTTTTTAGGAATATCTTTTCTCCCCAAATTAACATTTTTTTTCCTCTGTCAACATTAATACATCATCCCTCTTCTCAAGGAAAAGTTTCTCCACCTATTGTATGTCCAGCAAAGGATGAGTTTTTATAGTTTTCCAATCCACTGTGGATCATTTTGTAAATACAGAATCATGTTTTTTACTTATTCTGACTCGCATAACAAAAATAATTTGGATTAATGGAGGGACGGATAGATATGTGAAAGAAAAACCAGACTAAAATGTTACTCGTAGAATCTAGGTAGGAGGTACATGTCAGAATAAAAGATTGTTCATCAGTTTTTAAGTTCTGATTTCTCCAAATTTGCTAAGTAAAGGAATGGGATTCATTAAGTCAGTGATTTCCAAACCACTATAACCTTTTCCCCCCCGTTTTTCTGTGTGTTTGGACATTTTCATAAGAAAATAGAAATTCTCATGTTTTCAGATATCATGGCACTGTCACATCACGTTAAGTGAGGACACTGACCCAGAAAGGCTGTCTCTCAGCTCCTCCCGCACCTTGACCACTCAGGTCTGATTCCGCTCTGCTTTTTGGCCCATCATTTCCCAGCTGATGAGAGGAGAGTGGAGAAGTGAAAGCAAAGCGAACAGAGTTACACTATTAACGTCAATAGGAATTAGGAATAAAGAGGACTATTGTAAAGCTGTGAGACAGTGGGAGCATAGTTTGTTCCATATAATAAAGGTAAATCATTCTAAGGATTCAATGACCATTAGATATTATGAGATTCCAAATATAAAACACTAAGTTTTTAAATTTTATTTTCTATATCATTACAATGATGGAGGGAAAAAAACAACTTTCCTTCACAGACCAGGCCGAATAAGGGTAGCCCAACCCCAGGAACTTCCAGACTTTTCTATCGTATCCTGGAACATTGACTGAAATGGGGGGAGGCCGTGGAAGAGGAGGCTTCTTCTTCATTTCGGATGCATATAGACATTTGCTTTAGAAAATCACATTTCCGGTGCCAGGGCTCCCTTTCCACTGTGAGCATGACCTTGTTCCCCCTTCAGGATCTCAGGCTCAGTGTCCCACAGGTTGGAAGCCCAGCTTCAGCCCAGTGATCTTGTTTCTCTTTAAATTTGTGCTCAGAGTGAGTAGAGTGGTAAATTCTGTAGTTACAAGGGTAAAGAAAATTTGCCATCAGTTTAGGGAGAGTTAAGGTAATCAATGAGTTGGAAAATACCTATAAAGAATGACTTATAAGATCTGTTATGTGATTCTATAAAATAAAAGCTTTATACAAACGTAATTTTTCTCCCAATTATCAATAATTGCGCCTCAGATAAAGCTCATTGGCTATGATACTGCCACTGTGCAAAGCTAAAAAATACCCCAAACACTTTTGTCATTTTTTTAAGATGATGGGACTAGCATGCACATATTTTTTTTCTAAAAATATTTTTATACTTTTCAAATCACATGTTATTTTGGATATAAAAGAACTCATCTCAATTCCTTCCACAGAAAACATGAGAAGAAGTTGCTAGTTTGGTGGTTAGAATTGCTTTAAGGGATTTAGATCAATTATAAGGAAGGGTCCTTGGAGAGCACCTGCTTCATAGTGTACAGCTAAAGGGCTTGAGGTGTACCACTTACCCAAATTGATTTTTTAAATTAGAATTTCTTTGCTGTAAGTTTTAAGTTATGATTTCTTCACATTTGATAAATAAGGGAACAGAATTGATTAAATTAATGGTTTCCAAACCTTTGGAATTCATTGATAAATTTAAAAATAGAGTATATAATAAATATATGAAATATATTTTACATAAATATAATAAAAAGTATAGCTCTTTTTCCACTACATCCAAAAATTAACCCACAATTTACTCCTTTTATTTGTTGTTGTTGTTGTTGTTGTTGTTGTTGTTAATCCTCACTGGAGGATATGTTTTCCATTGATCTTTAGAGAGAGAGTAGAGGAGAGGGGGAGGGGGATGAGGGGGGTGAGAGAGAGAGAGAGAGAAACATTGCTGTCTCACTTGGACTGGTTGCCTCCCCCATGCTTGGGGGCCCAGGGATTGGAACCTACAACCAAGGTACATGCCCTTGACCGGGAATCGAGCTCAAGACCCTTTGGTCCCCAGGCTGATGCTCTAACCACTGAGCAACCAGCCAGGGCCCACAGTTTATTCTTAGTAACATTGAATTACAAGGAAGAGACTTGTTGGACTTACGATTTCTAAATATTGAATAAATTGAGCTTTATTAAAATTACTCTGTAATCTTATTGTTTAGTTCTTTACATTGAATCAGTGAAAATTTATTCCCACACTGGTCAGAACACCATCTTTTAGATTCAGTAACTTTCTGGAGTTCATTAATATTCTAAGGACCTGGTGATTTCCTTTAAACTCTGTGTATCTAATGACTTCAGCCCCTGCAGAGGCTTCAAAGGTGCAGCTGTAATGAAACTCCTAGTCTTAGCAGGGGACACAATGATGCTGTACACAAGTTGCTACATGATGAGGACAGGCGTGTTGAAAACCTTCAGAGAGGGTGGGGATGTGCTGAGAAGGCTCAGAGTAAAGGAATGGCATCAAGCTGTGGGAAGCTTCATAAAGGAGGCATAAAGGAGAATAACAGGGTGTCCCTCCCCCCCCCCCCCACCAGATTCTCTTTAATCCATCCACTCCTTGCCCACTCTAGCTCAGTTTAATGAGCCATAAGTTGAGACATCACCAAATTCGATTGCATGGTGATAAAAGAAGGGGGCTCTGCGGCAAGAATCTCGGGGCTTAAGTTTTCACCCCTCCACTGTTTGGCTGTGTGACCTCGAGTATTTGTCTTCACCTCTCCCTGCTTTTGTTTTTTACCTTCAAAATAGTTACACCTAGTTTATGTGGTTGTGTGGTTAATATATGTAAAGCCCCTAGAATACATTGTAGCTATTTTTAAAATGCAGTTTTTATCAGAGGACTTTTGAGATAGCATAGATAGCTCATAGGACAGGAGAGGGGGAAAGATGGGGCAGTTTATCTCACCCACTGAACAAAGAAGTCACTGCCTTAGGACTTGCCAAACAAGATGACCAGATGTATGTACAAACATTCTGATATAAGTCACAACAGTGTAGAAGGGGACTTTGAAACCTGTTCTGCTACCCAAGATATCTGGCGGGGGAACTTTGAATCCTATAGGGGGAAAGGTATAAAACCCCTTGAACCCCACAGGGTGGGGCACTCAGAGTAACTGAGTTGCCTGCTTGTGCATCACACCAACTGCATTTTAAATAAATTTGCTTGCTTTGCTTTCTGTCACTCATTTGAATTCCTTCTCAAAAGATTGACAAGAGCCGAGGAGGGGAGAGCCCAGCCCCCATTCAGGTGACTGTCCGCCTGACTTAAATGTTTGGATGGCATTCCATGCTCTTGGGATAAAGACCAGATGCCTTCCCAGGGCTTACCTAAAGCCCATTCCTGCTCTTCATCATCCTCTCATACCACTGGATTCTCCTCGGTCCCTTCATTGCAGCCCAAGGAGCCTTTTTCAAACCCACTTAGACCAGCTGTGTCCCCCTCACCACCACCTGCCACACTCCTCCCTTGGTCTCCTTGCATTTCCAAGCTAATTCCTCTTGGTCTTCAGATCTCCACTCACTTCCTTAGAGGGAACCCTTTTATAACCTTCTCAACTAGATTCAAAACCTTGTTACAAATTGTCCTAGTTCCAAAAATCCTCAGTAGCATTCACCAAGCCATAGTCATTGTTGTATGTATAATTATTTCTTCCACTGTATGCTCTGTGAAGGCAGCAAACTCACATCATTTTGATCACCAGTAAATTCCCAGCACTGAGCAGGGTCCCACCATATGGTATGTTTTGATAAGTACTTATGGGACAAATATGGGATGAGGTATGGGGGAAGAAATTATGGGTAGTGTTGAGGGCTAAACAAGTGTTCCCGTTATTAGAACAGAAAAATATGTTTTCAGAAGCAAAAGAAGAAAAGGCTGGAAGGTAGATGGGGGTAGAGACCTGGCTGGATGAAGAGACTGGAACAATACAGTGCTAATAGGGAATACATTGACTGGCATTGGGTGTGCAAACTGACCTGATAACTAGTATTTATGTTGGGAAACTGGGAATTATTCGATATCTAGTGAAACTCAAATCATCACTGCAGAAAAGCTTCATGAATTGATAACCCCTTTTAAAATGTTTAAAAATCTCTTATGGACAGCATAGAATTATTACAGTATTTTATTTGTCATTTTTAAAGAGAAAAAGGCATCTCTTAAGTGGGGCTCCTGTGCTTTCTCAACATTCCTGGCTGAACACATGCTGGCAGCTTTCCCAGGAACCATCTCATAAATAGCCACAATGAGTTGGCAAGCAGCTAATGTTTCTCTTTTCATTATACAATCCTCTTGAATCAAAGAAGCAATGCATAGTTCAGATCAAAAGCAGTGCATGAACAATGGGTGATTCTGTGGATAAGCATGGTTGAAGTCTTATTTGGACAGCTGAGCAGACTTACCCATTGCACATATGGTTTCTTGTTATAGTCACCACATTTCAATTTTGCCATTTGTTTACCAGAATTTTGTTACGATATTTAGTGAATTCTTTGTGTCTGAGCTGAGCAGGTGAATGGAAAGGGTTGACAGTGTTCACATTGAGGGCCCCATGTGCAAGTTAAACCTCACTGAAATGTGGAGAAGTACAACATGCGCAGTATATTATAGTTTTGTGATGTCAAGTTCCTATGTCAAGTTCCTAATCCCCACTCTGACTTGATTGTGTGTGGTGGCATTTTCACAGGAAGGTCATTGACTGGGAATTCCACAGGTGTTGGCCATCACCCAGCAGAAGTTACGGCTGCCAGGGGTGAGCTCTAATGGGAGTGGGCTATAGTGGGGTGAGGGAGAGGGAGAAAAGAATAAGTAAAGGAATGCTGCTTTTGGATTCCTCTTTACTCTTTCAATAACTTTATGACCTTGGGCCAGCCAAAACCATTTAATCTGCAAGAGAATGAAAATGGAAAAGGCACCGGGTGATTGTGAGGACAAAAGGAGTTCATGTGTAAAGAGCTCTAGAAAGACAGACTATCTGCTCATCAGTGGGTTTGTTGATAAACCGAGTTGTCCCATGCCAGCTTCAGTGACAATGTAGTGCTGTATTAGATGTCCTCCAGTCAGAATTTCACAGAGATCCCGGCACTTGTGCACCAGCTCTAGGACCAGTCTCTGCCTGTGGCTACACTTTCCCTGCCTTTAATTTGATAACTGTTATGAAAGGATACAGGAATAAGATCTTTGATGTCTACTGGGACCAAATCCATCATTTATAGTTTCATAAGCAACATCTGAAAAAATTACTTTTAAAAACTGTCATTTCTGCCGAAACCGGTTTGGCTCAGTGGATAGAGCATTGGCCTGCGGACTGAAAGGTCCCAGGTTTGATTCCGGTCAAGGGCATGTACCTTGGTTGTGGGCACATCCCCAGTAGGGGGTGTGCAAGTGGCAGCTGGTCAATGTTTCTCTCTCATCGATGTTTCTAACTCTCTATCCCTCTCTCTTCCTCACTGTAATAAATCAATAAAATATAAAAAATAAAAAAATAAAAAATAAATAAATAAAAACTGTCATTTCTGTAAGAACAGCAGATTATGGGAATTAGACAATGTTATGTTATTTAGACATACATTTTGTTTTCCTCACCAAACTAGTTTTGCTTTCCCCTATGACATCACTCATTGTGCTTCCTTTTATCTAAAATGTCTTTCCCTCTCCCACTCATACACAAGGTCAGTGCCTTATACTTCTTTCTTTTGTATGCCTAATTGAAAATCAGTAAACCTGATTGGTTAATTATTTACATTAACTAAGTGTGTGGGATGGGGAAATTAACTTGACCATCTAAATCATTTACTCCTCATTTACGTGTTCAGTAGATATTTTCTAAGTGCTTTCTCTGTGCTTAGCTCACTGCTACAAATAGAGTGAATGAAACCGTCTTTGGCTTCATGGAGCTTACTAGTGAGTAAACACACACACACACACACACACACACACACACACGATGGTAATAGAATTTTCACTTAATTACTACAGTTCCAAAGTGATAAGTACTTTAAAGGAAAAAGACAGGATACTAAGATTACACACACACAATACAGTAATTCAAGGTGACTGGGAAAAGGAATCTTCGAGGAAGGTCAGTTTGAGTGGGGACCTGAAGAGTTGCTAAGAGATACTATTAGATGACAGTGAGATGGACAGTGTGGATTTTTTTTAAAGGCCAGTGGAACTGGAGCCTGGAGATTGAATGAGAGAGAATGACTTATGATGAAACCAGAGAATTCATTTGAGGCCAGTTAAAGTAGGATCTGAGGCCTTGGAGATGGTTTTGGTGGAAAGTCAGTGAAGAATTTTTAAGTTGAAGGAGGATTAAAGTGATCATATTTTTTAAAAAAGGAAATATTAGTTTAATGGCAGTCAAGAGAAAATGTTGGGGAAACTTCTGAGGCAGGAGGGCCAGGTAAGAAGAGGCTATTGCTCTTAGGCAATTAAGTCCCAGTGTGGGGCATGAAGAGAGGGATTGGAGAGGATTTAGGGGTGGAATCAGCAGGGTTTGGTGACAGGTTGTCTGTTGGGGAAAATAACATGGAGATGATGGAGGAGTCTGAGAGTGGCACCCAGGTCTCTCAAGGAGGGAAAATGGATTTCTGACATTCACTGAAGCAGGTCGGCAGGAGGCAGAACAAACAATTGGAGAAGTCATGAATTCCTGTTGAGACTTGTTTAGTTTAGGGGCCCAGTGGGACATGTAAGGAAAGCTGTTGGCTGGCATTGCAGCTCCAAGTCTGAAGCTTAAGTAAACTAGGAGGGGTTGATGGATCACACTGTGGTGGTGTCCTGATGGGGATCATATGCAGAGTGGAGTGCCCCAGACCTAACCGATGGGGAACAGAGGGGCACCCTAACGAGGAGACAGGTAGGGAAAGCAGCCTTCCTGCCTCCCTTGCACCTTGGGCCGGGAGAACTGCTCTTTATTCGTGCTTCAGATCCTGGTACTTCCTCTCTCATGCAAAACCTCTCCAGCTTCGGGAGCTCATGCCTTTCAACTTGATATCTTCTCACAAATCAGTTTCTGAGTTCCTCTCCCACAATCATCATCTATTAGGAAACCTGTGAGCTAGAGGCAGATCTAGTCCTCTTCTTGGAGAATCCTTTAGATAGATAGTATTGACTTTCTTCAACAAATCTTTATTGACTTCTTACTGTGTACGGGGCAGGCTCTATATCAGGCACTGGCTTTACTAGCAAACCAAACGAGGACTCTGGTGCCCTCTACTTTCTAGTTTGGGGAAACGGACAATAAATACATGTCTGGTGGAGCAAGGTAAGAGGGGAGGGTGATGAATTGGGGAGGGACAGGGCTTCCTTTCAGGAAATGATGACACTGAGACCCAAATGAAGAGAGTGAGCCATGTGGATTTATGAGTGTATTTATGGATTGCTGTGTAACAGCTTATCCCCAAATTTGCAGCATAAAGCAAATATATGTTATCTCACAGTTTCTCAGGATTAGGAATCGGGGTGTGGCTTACCAGTAGCTGGCTGTTGCTGCTTAGGGTTTCTCATTGAAGAGCTTGTAGTCAAGCTGTTAGCTGAGACTGCAGTTATCTCGTGGATCATTTGGGACTGAAGAATCTGCTTTCTAGCCAACTCATGCGGTTCTTGGCAGACCACTGAGCGCTGTTAGACTGAGGGTCTGGGGTCTTTGCCTCCTGGCAGCTTGCTTCCCATAGGGCAGTGGTCGGCAAACTCATTAGTCAACAGAGCCAAATATCAACAGTACAACGATTGAAATTTCTTTTGAGAGCCAAATTTTTTAAGCTTAAACTTCTTCTGATGTTACTTCTTCAAAATAGACATGCCCAGGCCGTGGTATTTTGTGGAAGAGCCACACTCAAGGGGCCAAGGAGCCGCATGTGGCTCGCAAGCCACAGTTTGCCGACCACGGCCCTAGGGCAAGTGATAAGAGAGAGAAGGCCCCACCGTTTTTTACGAAATAATCTCAGACGTGACATTGCAGCATTATGTTCTGTCATCTACCACAGTCTGCCTCTTTTTACTGACTTGTATTCCCCATTGCCTATGTGTAATTTTCTGGTCTAGCTCTGCCTTCCTCTATCTTGCTTCCTTTTTCACTCAAGCACTTTAAAAGAAAAATTTATATTTGCTGTCTAAACTTCATTGCCACTGGTCCTCTTCTCCCTCCTGCCAATTGGCTTCCATTCTTCACCATGTCACTAACTCTTCTTTGCAAAAGGAGACCTAGTGGTGATGAAGATCAACCAGTTCTCTTGTTAATTTAAGTGATTTTTATTGTGGCATTTGATTTTCTCTTCTCCCCCCCCACCCCTTAATTGCCAACATGTCATCATTTTCCTTCTGGCACCACCAGCCTCCACTGTATCCACTTGTTCTGTCAGCCATTTAAAGGAAGATGTTTCATAGAGTTTTTTCCTTGATTCTTTTTTATTTGTACTGTATTTTGTCTGCAAAGCTGACCTCTACCAAAACTGAATTATCCATGACCCACCACCATATACAAACATCTCTCTCTCTCTCTCTCTCTCTCTCTCTCTCTCACGCATGCGTGCGCACATTGTTCTACCTGTATTATTTGGTTCTTTATTTTAGGTTAGTAGAATCCAGGCACCCCATTAAAAAACATGTGAATCATAATATTTTTTCTGCCTTACTTTCACATTCTGTAAATCACCAAGATCTGTTAATTCTCTCAGCCTGCTCTCTTGTTTCTACCTCTCTCTCTAGCCCATGACCTTTGGCCTAGATTAGACCCTTACTGTTTCTCACCTGGTCTGCTGTACTCCTCTGATAACTGATATCCCAACCTCTGCTCTGGTCACTTGTCCTCTTACCTTTGATGCTACTGCCTGTTATTTCTCCAACTCATGTGTCTCAGCATTTCAATCCCTGGTTGCCCACATCCCTAACTCCTGCTCACCAGAGCGAGCACCGATGCCTTGCGTGGCACACAAGCATCTTGCTGTCTGGTCTCTCTTGGTCTGCGTGGCCCAACCTTTGCTGCCCTCACCCTTATGTTTAAGGCTCCTGCAATATGAACATTTTTATTTCCCTTAGACGGCCATGCTGTGGACTGCCTCTATGCTTTTTAATCCTGTCCTTTTATTTTCCCGAAACGTATTTTATTCTCACTTTACCCCTCACTTAACCCACAGGCCAAATAAAATTGTAGGTCTGTCGTCTCTACCCTGGGAACCCCCCACCTTCCCCAACAGAGTTCCTAATTTTTTTCTCCTTAGCTTTTCCTCCCTTTGCCTAGGTTTCTATTATTCTCTTACCTGATAGTATCTTATCGTTTGTTCTGTCTCTCTCAGGGAGCATGAGCTGTTGGAGGGCAGAGTCTTAGGTTCATTTATCTTTGTGTCTCTAACACTTAGCAAAATGCAGGACACATTGTTAACTTGATAAATGCCAATTACATAACATGTAATCGGACTAAGTATGGCTTTAGGTATGGCTTTTATAGGCAAAATTAAGAATCCGGATACCTAAGTTCATTAGAGTCTTTGCTTCAAAACTGTGGTTTGATTACTTGGTGGAATTTAGCACTGACTGTGTTAGGCAAAAGTTAGAAAAAATGAAATGCCTGCCAACTTGGAATATTAAATATCAAATAATTAAAAGTTTTTTTCTGAAGCCAGTCTTGTTATATTGCACTTTAAAAATACCTTGCCATTCCAGCTTTAGACAAAATCACAAGTTTTCAAAAGTTGCTTGTTTCAACTTCAAGTATTTTCCCATAGATATAGTATTACATATAGTGTTTCAGTATTTCCAGAGTGCATTCTGGAGCCAGAAGCCACACAATAATTGAACAAGGAAAATTTAATACAAACAATGTGGGATTGACAACATGAGTAAGGAAAATAAGGAACACAGGAGTAGCAGATACGGGAACACGGCATCCAAGGAAGGAAGGAAGGAATCTGGAAGAGGGTCCCAGTCCCCCATCCCCAAGGCTGGAATCAGACCTCTCTGGAGAAGACGTGGTTGTGTCCTACTGGATGGCAGAGAAGTTCACAGAAGTGAACTTCATGGAAATCTGCCTTCTGGGTGCTGGAGGGAAATGGTCCGCAGGGAGGTGCTGCCCTGCAGAACTCACTGGGAATCTGCCCATGGGGGTGGGACGGTGTGAAGCCACCATCAGGGATCTGGAAAGAAGCTGCCCATGGGTGGGTGCCATGCTCTTCCAAATAAAAAGAGAACCAGTTAGAAGAATCCTTCTGCCTGGCCAGGTAGCTCAGTTGGTTGGAGCGCCGTCCCGATATGCCAAGGTTGCAGTTTGATCCCTGGTCAGGGCACATGCAAGAATCAACCAGTGAATGCATAAATAAGTAGAATAACAAATCATGGTTTCTCTCACCCTCTTTCTTTCTCTCCCCTTCCTCCCCGCTTCCTCTCTCTCTAAAATCAATACAGTAAAAAAAAAAAAAAGATGGTCTCTTTAGCACCATTTAAAATTATCCTGGCTGGCATAGGCAGGGCAGTGGGAAGATAGTGCTGAGAAGCTATAGATTGACAACTGGCACAGTTCACCTTCATTGCCTACTTGAGCTTTCCTATGTTCCTAATTAAGATATAGCTATCACAGGAATTAGGAAAGATATACTAGTATACCATTTACCTTGAATTCTAGTACCCAATGACAGTACTGCAGTTAGATGAAGATGACAAAGAAGGAGATGGATACCCTATGTCTTCTGAAGTTGTAAATGGCCTTCCTTGACAAAATATATTGTTAAATATCTTAATTTCATGTGCCTTGATTTAGATCAGTGGTTCCCAACCCTTTTTTTTTTTTTTTGTCCATGCCCCACCTAAGCGTCTCTAAAATCCTGATGCCCCCCTGTGACATATAATTATTATTATTAAAAAGAGAACTCCTATTCACTTGGAGGAAGCCTAAAAGGCCATTCACTTGGTCTAAACAAGCTTCCAAAGAGCATGGCATCCATGAAAGAGAAAAATAAAAAAATGAAAGGACATTTGAAGTACTGAGGAAGAAATTACTAAGAAATTGTTAAAAAAATAATATGAAGTGATATGAAAAAGTAGCAAATAAAGTTTCAAAACATAATAGAGAACTGAAATGCATAAGTATGTCACAGTGTATATTTATATACTGTATATGAGGCCCCTAGAACCATAAGAAATGTGAAAAATTCACTGTTAATAACTCATTATCGAATTGCCCCCTTAAAAATCAAATTGCCCCCCTGTGGGGCATGTGCCTCACTTTGGGAACCACTAATCTAGATATATTAAAAGTACTATTCTTATATCTGTCACTTAAGAATTAATTAGTTTGGCTTGGAAAATTAGAAAATAAGACAGAATCTTTCCTATAGTAAGCAATTGAGCCACAGCTGGGAAAAAGAGGAAGCATTGCATGTATGTTATACATATTTCCCTGGTTCAGTACATTAGTTAGTAAACCAAAATATTTGAGAATCAGGAATATTCTGTCTGTTGAGCAAAGATAGGAAACAAGAACATTTTGTGTGAAAGAGGAAATATAAAGTGGTGGGGAAGGTTTGGGGTCCGGTAGCTGACAGTGGGAGTCAGTGGGATGAGCGAGGCCACTTTGTATGGAACACATGTGCTGCTTGCCCACATGCAAACAGACATGTTGGTAGCATGGTCCAGATGATAGGGTCACAACTTGGGAGTGCCTCCATATTATGAGTCAGTTCTTAGGGTAAAACTTGACATGAATTTTTGTTCCATAAGTTTAATTACAGATACAACTTTTAGAGGCTGCATTAAACAGTCCTGTGGACTCTTCTGGGATAATTTGTTGTCATTATAGAAAGAATAAAAGCAGGAATAAAGCATTTATAATGACCCCTAGAAAATGCTTAGGAATATTGATGACAGAATAGATGTTTAATAAGTCATGACTGATACTTATTTATATTTGGGTCCTTAACTTAGAAGAAGGGAGAGATTGCCTGCTGTCTCTTATATGATATGACTTTATTACTTACTAGAGGCCTGGTGCATGAAATTCATGCACTGGTAGGGTCCCTAGGCCTGGCCAGTGATCAGGGCTGATAGGGACCTTCCGGCTGCCAGCCAGGGCCTTCCCTCCTGCTGCTGGCCGGGGCCTCCCTTCCATGGCTGTGGGCTGCCGGACGGGGCCTCCCTTTGTTCTACACTGCCCCCTGGTGGTCAGTGCACGTCATAGTTGAGTGATCGAACTCCTGGTCTCCTGGTCAAACTCCCAAAGGGACACTTTGCATATTAAGCTTTTATAGACTAGAAGCCGATGCATGAAGATTCATGCAAGAATGGGCCTTCCTTTCCCTGGCTGCTGGCACTGCCTTTCTGCTCCAGCCCCAGAGCTGCCTTTCCGCTCTGGCCTGGAGCTGCCTTCCCGCCTTCCCATGGTGCCCAGAGGCCCTGAGCGGCTGGGGCGGTGCAGAACACCTGCGTCGTGACATGGCAATGACACAAGCATCCCACCCCGCCCCCGGCCGCTGGGCACCTGTGTATGCAAATTAACGCACCATCTTTGTTGGGTTAATTTGCATACTCACTCCTGATTGGCTGGTGGGTGTTGCGAAGGTACGGTCAATTTGCATCTTTCTCTTTTATTAGTGTAGATTACTCATCTCGTCCTACCTGTTTCACAAGCATCTCTTTTCTGTCATCCATTCTCCCTAGTTATAAGAAATGTGTGACAAGTTGGAGGACTGGTGAAATCAGGGAGGGGGTCGGGCGTACCCTCATGCCCAAATGTGAAGCATTGGTGATTGAGTTATACATAATGAGTATTGACTTGGATACTGGACTTACCATACTATTGGCCTTCAGATCCTCGCTCAAACAATAGGAGACCTTATTCCTGCTGAAGAACTAGCCAGAACTCCCAAGTACAGTCATATCTCCAATTACTTTCTTAATCAACTCTTAAAGGATTCAGTTGGCAGAGAGGCCTCTGATTTACGAGTGGGAGATAGCATGTAGATCAAGATCATCTTACAGTTCCTCAACACTGATTGCTGTCTCTCCTAAATATTTCAACATTTTAGAGAGTAGATTTGGGGCCTCCATTATTTCATTCATTACCATATATTAAAAAACATTTGAATCACTGTGGAATGTTTGGTGTTAAGAGTCGCTAGATTGCTACAAGCAAGTGTGTTAGTGTCTCTGCTTAGTTATAAACGGGGTTTTGTTCTTTATTTTTATCTTCCAGGTTTTTCTGAAGAGTGATCGAGTGGCCAGAATGGTTCAGAGTGGAGGATGTTCTGCTAATGACTTCAGAGAGGTGTTTAAGAAGAACATCGAGAAACGCGTGCGGAGTTTGCCGGAAATTGATGGCTTAAGCAAAGAGACAGTGCTGAGCTCATGGATAGCCAAATATGATGCCATTTATAGGGGTGAAGAGGACTTGTGCAAACAGCCAAATAGGATGACCCTCAGTGCTGTGTCTGAACTTATTCTGAGCAAAGAACAGCTCTATGAAATGTTTCAGCAGATTCTGGGTATTAAGAAACTGGAGCACCAACTCCTTTATAATGCATGTCAGGTAAGTGGCCTATCGTATTTCCCATTACCCTGCTGGACTCAGAGTGAACCTCAAGTGTTTACAAGCCTAGGGAGATGTCCTTTACTTTCTATATAATCACTTTGGTTGAAAAGTTGAGTGAAATATAATTTTAATCAAATAGTGATATTTGTAAAGAAGGTTTTGAAAGAATTATTTGATAGAGGAAAAAGAACATCAGTACATTTTATCTAGTAAATAAATGTTCCCATGTGCCCTATTTTAGGGCATCAGATTTGTGCCTGTTTGGTATATAAGGGGCATGTCCAAATAGTAAAATAGAAATAATCGGTTATCTGAAGAAGGTTGGCAGTTTAATAAACAGTTATTCCTCAGTGCAAAATAATTTTACATAAAGATACGTAAAATGTTATGGAAGTAACTGAAATTTCTGATTTTTTTCTTTAACCTAGCCAGATAGAAATTAATTGGTGATGAATCCTAAAACTGCATAATTTAAAATGATTACAGTGAATAATGTATTTTCTTTTCTGTTCTCATTCAAATCATACATATGTAAAAGCTCAATAAAATATCATGTTTTTTTCCAAGTCTTTCATCTTTAGACCCTGTGATTTGTCTAATAATGTATTCCTTCCCTATTTGCATTTTGTTTGCTTATTTTAGAGGTATAAATTATTTAACTATGCCCTGATATACAATTTAAATGGACAAAGTTCTGGTATTTAAAAGTTAACCAGCCTTGGCCGGTTTGGCTCAGTGGATAGAGCGTCGGCCTGCAGACTGAAAGGTCCCAGTTCGATTCTGGTCAAGGGCACATGCCTGGGTTGTGGGCTCGATCCCCAGTAGGGGGCGTGCAGGAGGCCGCCGATCAGTGATTTTCTCTCCCTCTCCCTTCCTCTCTGAAATCAATAAAAAAATGTTAACCAGTTCATTAAGAGTTATACTTCTACACTGTTCATATGTTTACATTTATTTTTAATCTTTTGCAGATCCACTTCTCTTAATTTTGACATTCTATCCATCATTTACTTTGAATTACTAATTTGTGTATCATTTAAGATGAATAAATTAACAGAGTTAATTAATATTAAAGCAATGTGTCACCTTAACCCTGTGAACAATGGTGCATTCATGGTAATTGTTTTTAACTGTGTTATAAAACCCATTGGCAGTTTGATAATAGTGGAAGGTGACTGTAAAACCAAAATTTCCTTCTTTAAAAGATAAATGAAACTGGGAGTTTGTATTTTTAATCAAACGATAGCTTACTTTACAGTTAAATATTAATTAACTTAATTTAGTAGTAAAATTCAGATATTTATTGGGTATTTAGTCAAGTCCAAACCTTGCTAGGTAGTGGGGAAATCAAGCTGAGTAAGATAAAATATTTATTCTCCATATGCCAAAGTCTAATAGAGCAGATAGACCCAGAAAAGGAGTTATTACATATGCATGAGAGTTTATACTGGATGTTCTAGGGTCATAAATATATGTGAACCTAGGAGTTTGTTTATTAACTCAAGATATTTTAAAATTAATCCTTTGCTTGCTTTTAAGATAACTTGTAAAGCAATGGTGTGGATCCCCTGATTTATGTCTTCTATGACTTGGAACATATGTACTTATAATTTAAATCTTTATAACAATAGATTTATTTTTTAAAAAATTCTATCAGTATTTGCCTCATGTATTTTTATGCTCTGTTAGGTTTGTACACTTTTAGAATATGTCTTTTTGTGGAATTAATTCCTTTATTATTATATAAAGTCCCTCTTTTTTCCCCTCTGAAATCTACTTTGTCTTATACTGAGATAGCTACTCCAGCTTTCTTTTGATTAGGATTAACATGGGGTGTCTTTCTCCATCTGTTTACTTTTAACCTATGTGATTCCTTATGTTTAAAGTGGGTTTCTTGTAGAGCATATCATTGCATCTTGTTTTTTTTTTTTTAATCCAACCTCACAATCTCTGCCTTCTAATGGATGTATTAGGCTATTCATATTTGAAAGAGTTTACTTGGATTAAGTTGTACAGTCTTTGTGTTGTCCCTTCCTTGCATTTGTTGTCTCCCCTCCTTTTTCTGCCTTCTCTACTTTTAATTGAACATTTTATGATTCCATTTTATATCCTCTTTTTATGTACTACTTATACTTGGTTTTTCAAAAAATTTATTTAATGGTTGCCCTAAGGTTCACAATATCCATTTTGAAATAATCTAAGTCTACCTCCAAATAACACGAGAAGGTGTTAAGTGTAATGCTATCCCATAATAGAGAATTCCTAATTCCTTCTTCCCATCTCTTGTGACATTTCTTTTATTCATTTGGTTGATTATATGCTATAAAATTTTAGACCAATTAAGAAAAAAAGTAAGAAAAATAAAAGATTATATTTTACCTTCATTGGTTCCTTCTGAGCTATTCCTTTTTTTTTTTTCTCTTCATGTTGATTTAGTTTTTTACCTATATCAGTATCTTTATCTCTGAAAAACTTCATTTAATATTTCTTAAAAGGCAGGACTTCTGGTGATGAATTCCCTTCAGTTTTTGTTTGTCTGAGAAATACTTTGTTTCTCCTTCATGTTTAGAGAATAATTTCACTGGACATACAATTATTGGTTAGCTCTTTTTCTCTTTCAACACTGAAGATTTCACTCCACTCTCTTCTTGTATGGTTTCTGATGAGATGTCTGATATAGGTCTTCTTGGTTCTCTACAGGCAAGGTGTTTTGTCCTATGGCTTCCTTCAGTATTTTATCGTCAATATTTTATCGTCATAATTTTCTGCCATTTAAATATGAATATGTTTAGGTATAGATTTTCCTTTGATATGTCTCTTGCTTGGTGTGTTCTGTGATTCCTGGGTTGGTGTCTGTCATTAATTTTGGAAAGTTCTCAGATATTACTAGTTTAAATATGCCTTCTGTCCCGTTCTCTCCTCCTTCGGATATTATAGTTTTGATATTGTCCCATAGTTCTGGGATGGTCTGTTTTGTTTGTCTTGGAGTTTTTTCTCTTTGTATTTTCTTTTTGTTTTCAACTTTTTCCATTAGAGCCCTTAACATATTAATAAAAGTTATTTACATTTTTTCTTTGATAACTAACATCTCTGTTACATCTAAACTTGGTTTGGATGCTTGTTTTTGCTCTCTATACTATTTCTTTTTTCCTTTTGGCATGCTTTGTAATTTTTTGTTGAAATCCAGACACGTTGCATCAGGTAACAATAACTGAAATATATTTGCCTTTAGTGTGAGGATATTTGTTGATCTGACTGGGAGTTGGGCAATGCTTACTGTTTGTTGTAGCTGTAGGTACAAGAAGCTTCAAGTTCTCCTCGTATCCTTGTCTTTGTCTTTCCTCTTGACTTTGGGTTTCCTTACGTACTCCTCCTCAGAGAGGGTCAGTGTCTTGCATCTTTTAGCTGTGATTGACTGTTATTGTCCTAGAGCTGTGTTGGTGTTGTGGCAGGGTGTTGGGGAATAGCGCGTATTCTATTACCCGAGTAAGCCTCACTCTTTTAATGGGCCTACATCTTGGGTTGTAACCTTTGCAAGGGTTTCTGTCCCTTGTCTAAGAGTATTGCTTTCCTTTTCACCCATGTACTGGATCCCCTTCCCTGGTTACAGCATCCTCAGTCTATTTTCTTGAGGTCTTTCCTCCTGATCACTCTGGATTTTGTTTGTTTGTTCTTCCCAATGGAAGTCATAGAAAGGCTGCAAAGGACTACAGAGGCAGCCTTATCTTCCTTCAGCTGAGACAGCTTGTCAGTGCTCCTTCTGGCCAAGTCTGTTCCCCTTTATTAAGGAAAAGAATCCAGGGTGTTTAATAATGGCTGTTCTTCCCCTCTTTCTGCCTGATCCACATGGGGACTTTTCTTGAATCCTTACCATGAGAACTTTATGAGGTTACTGTTCTTTAATAACACTGATAGTGCATGTGTTATTTAGTGCTAAATTCTCAATTTCAGCATTATTTCATTAGTAATGTGAATATATATTCAGTTACTTTATTGGGGTGAGTATAGTTAGTAAATAATTGCTTGAAAATATTAGCTCATTCCTTTTGTCCAGAAGATACACTGCTAATACCAAATGAAAATAACTAGAGAAAATTTCATGTGTAAAAATTTGCCAAATTATATCTACTATTTTAGAGAATATGCATGCATATTCTCCAGGCTGTTGAAGTTCCAGGGTTTTTATGTTTGAGGTTAAATTTTATATATTCTTGCTTTTGAACATTTGATCTATTATTTAATATAGTTTAGTTCAGTTCACATAGGGTAATTTTATATCTAATTAACTCATTTATCTTTTCCCTATTTTTAAGTATTCAAAAGAAAGTGTGGTTTGGGAAATGCACTTTTAAGACTCAATGAGAATCCATGGCAGAACTGCTATTTCTGAGTTAGGTTTTTATACATAATTTAGAAGGTAGATATAAAGGAGTTCTCTGAAAACTTTTCCTCCAGCAGACAGAATGCTATCTGGTTCATACATAACATCATACAGGCAGTGTGCTCTTCTGAATAGAGGGATAACTTCATTTCCTCATGTTCTTTTTGTTGTATGAAATTCCAAAACAAGTTTTAGTTACCTGGTGGTTGTTGGCTAATTCTCGGTGATCAAGAAAAAGGGAGGACGGGTTTTTTGTTTTTGGTTTTGAAGGAGATTACCTCATGGAAGATGGGTCAGCATGGAGTTCCTTAGGGTCTAAGGACCTTTTAAATACAGGAATTATTCTTAGTATTTGCATTAAAATTGAGTCTAGTTATATGAGTCCCACCATTGGAGATGGATTTTGTTTAGGGTAGGGTGTGCTAAGAGAGGGCATACATTGCAGCTTGAGGTAAAGTCCTAACTATCAGAGTTCAACAATAAGACAACTATGAAACATACGTTATCAGATAGTACCTGCTTTGTTACTACATGATTGGTTAAGTAGTCTTCTCAGAAGATTTGGAGATTGATCTGGGCAATGAAGGTATGTAAGAAGAGAGTCCCAGACAGGAGGAACACAAGCAAAATATATGATTGGGAGGCTTCTGGTCAAGATGGTGGTGTAGTTAAACATGGTACTTGCCTCCACCCTAAACTACATAAAAAAAATACAACTAAACTACAGAACAACCATCCTTCAGAACTGTCTGAACTCTGGCTGAATGGAAGTCCTACAACTAGGGAATTAAAACAGAAGCCACATTGAGACTGGTAGGAGGGGCAGAGGCACAAAAATAGGCTGGTCCCACACCCACATGTGGCAGTTTTTTATCAGGGATATCTTGGTTGCTAAGGTCCCTCCATGAGGAGCGAGGGGTCCCAGCCATATACCAGACCCTTCATCCCAGGATTCCAGTGCTGAGAAGAGAAGTCCCCATATCTCCAGACTGTAAAAACCAGTAGGGTTTGTGGATGAGTGATACTGAGATTTCTGGATTCCCAGGCAATTCTTAAAGGGTTCATGGATAGACTTACTCAGACTCGCTCCCTCTGAGGTACAGCATTGGAGCAGCAGCTTGAAATGAACCAGGGACATACAGGGAGGAACTAAATTGTCTGGCATTAGGGCAAGAGCTGGAGGGGGACAGCTTTCTCCAAGACAGAAGTGCTAGCAGAAGCCATTACTCCTTTGCTGAGCCCTCCCCACCACAGAGCCAACAGGCAGGCACCATATGTGTGTCTCCATCAACCTGGCCCACACTGTTTGTCCTGCCCTGGTGATTCCCTGAGACCCCACCCCACCCAACTGGCAAGTCCAAGCCATTTCCAATGGCTTTTCCATATAACTGACCTCTTTTGCCTCATGCCTCAGACTGTCCTAAAATCTCTCAAATAAGCAGCAGCTGGCCACAGGGTGCCCCATACCTCCTGATAAGTGGGCCCAAGCCCAGCACCAACAGCAGCCCTCCTTGGTTCACAGCCTGGCCTCTCCTGGGCACCTCCACGCCCAATGCAAGTAGCAGCCATCTGCAGATTGCTCTGTAGCTTGTGCTGGGTAGCCCCAGCTGCTCCTCACAGCCGATTGGCCTGGAGATCAAGCCCTCCCAGTGATGCAATCAGCAATCAAGGCTCAACTACAACAGGATAGTGCACACAGCCCAGACAGGGAAACACCTGGAATGCTTAGCTCAGGTGATTGGGGAGGCTGAACCACTGGGCCCTACAGGACACCTACATAAGGCCATTCTACCAAATCTGGGAGACATAGTAGCTCTCCCTAATACACAGAAAGAAAAACAGAAAAGGTGGCAAAATGCAGAGAAAAAGAAACATATTGCAAATGAAAGGTAAGGAGAAATCTCCAGAAAAAGAACTAAATGAAATGGAAGGAAACTACCAGATACGAAGTTCAAAACAATGGTTTTAAGGATGCTCATGGAACTTATTGATCAACAACATAAAAAAGGACCAGTCAGAAATGAAGGATACACTAACTGAAATAAAGAATAATTTATAGGGAATCAGTGGTAGAGTAGAGGATGCTGAGAATCAAATCAGTTATATGGAATATCAGGAAGGGGAAAAACACCCAATTCGAACAGCCAAAAGAAAAACAAAACAAAACCAAAAATATGAAGACAGTGTAAGGAGCCCCTGGGACAACTTCAAGCTTACCAACATTCACATCATGGGGGTGTCAGGAAGAGAAGAGAGTGAGCAAGAATTTGAAAACATATTCAACATAAACTTTGCAGGGCAGAAGGAATTGGCAAGAAATATTCATATTCTAAGTGATAAAAAGCAAGGACCTACAACCAAGATTACTCTACCCAGCAAAGCTATCATTTAGAATTAAAGGTCAGATAAAGAGCTTCCCCGACAAGAAAAAGCTAAAGGAGTTCATCACCACCAAATCAGTATTAAATATAATGTTAAAGGGTCTTCTTTAATAAGAAGGGGAAAAATAAAAATATGAACAATCAAATGGTAATAAATACATATCTATTAACAATTGAATCTAAAGAATCAAAATAAGTGAACCAGCAGAACAGATACAGATGAATAGATACAGAGACAATTTTGACAGTTGCTGGATGGGAGAGATTTTGGGGGTATGGGTGGAAAAGATAAAGCGATTAAGAAATACAAATTGGTTGTTACAGTATAGTTATAGCGGTGTATAGTACACATAGGAAATATAGTCAATATTCTAATAACTATGTATGGTATCAGATGCATATGAGATTTTTTGGGATGATCATTTAATAAGTTTTATAATGTCCAATCACTGAGGTGTACACCTGAAACTAATATAATATTGTATGTCAACTGTAACTGAAAAATAAAAAAATGATCAGACAGTGTAACATGTTGGGTAAATAATGCAAAAGCTAATTTGTATAAATAATGGAATTATCTAAGAGGTTAGAAAGTTAGCTTGGTAAAACATGGGAGGACCTGAATATTAGGCTTAAGGTGCTTGGAGATCATCTCTCTCATTCATATTTACTTGTTCTTATCATTTACTCCCTGTTCTCATTTTTTTCTCCTCCCCTCCTTTCCTCCCTCCCTCCCTCTGAGATATTAGCCTGATTATGGGTAGTCAGAACCATGTAGAAATGGAGTCAGTTTGAAGAGTGGATAGAAAAGAACATCAGTTCAGTTTTAATTTGAGGTTATTGTGGGGTGCCTGAAGGAAATTCTTTGCCTTCAATTGGAGGTGGAGAGATGGAACTCAGGAGAGAGGCCCTTATGACATTGTATTGAGAAATGGCTGCAGACACTCTGACATCTAGAACAAGCTAAGAACAACGTGTGTGCTTGTGGGCTGAGAGCAGGAGGGGGCTAGCACAGGAAACAACAGTAATAATCAGTCAGTAGGGTAGAGTTATGCTCTGTCTTTATGATATATGTAATTTGTGATTCAAGTGATAGTGGATAATTAACAGGTGTATTGATAAAATAATTTGCTAATACTTAAAACTTGGGTCAGTGTTTTAAGGTTATGTTGAAAAACCCATACAAATGGCACTGTCAAAATCAAACACTGGGCAACTAGAAAATTATATGGTAAAATGTTGGGTAGAGTGGTCTTTTGGAATCCCTGTTAGGTTCATGTTGGTTAGTGTTCATGATAGATTATTTGTAACTCCCCAGATTTATAGATAATTTAAATACAGTGGACCAGCATATGAATTTATCTTAGGGAAAACACTAAATTTCCATAACAGTGCAAATCCTAGTCTACTTTGTGTTTTTAGTACTAACGCATAAAAATGAATATTACAAGAATAACACAGTATAATATGTCTGAAGAGTTACACCATAATTAGAGTGGGGTCACAGAGAAAAATCGAATTGATTTTGTTCATGGATGGAAGAAGGGCACATTGACACTGGGGGTTAGCATGTACAAAGGCATCAGTATGGAAGAACACAGCCGTTAATCCCTCTGTCTGGTATCCTGATTCTAGAAAATAGATTAATCAGAGATGGTAATGATGCTCAACAGGGTGTGAAAAGCACTTCTTAAAAGATCTTTTTTATTGTTTAAAATAGGAGATTTAATTTATCCAAGTATTTAACATTTATAGTTTTTAAAGCACTACAAGAATGATATCACAAGTTATAAAATGGAGCTGTTGGGCTAAACTTAGTAAAACTATTTTTGTGGCATGTTTAAAATGTTCTTAACTGTCAGATAGTTGGCCCCAACACATGCTTTTGGTCCTCCCCAGGACTTCTGCAAAGAGATATTTGCTGGACATCTCTGAGACCTCTCTTTTCTCAGAGCTGTTTCCACGGATCACGAGAGGCGTGGGGCGTGGACAGCCAGGGTTTAAGATTTGTTAAGTCAAGCCTAATTGACTGCTGCATCAAGTCAGCGTTTTCTCTACCCCTCAAACTCCATTTTTAATATTTCAGTGTTCACAGATTAGTCTTTGTTACAGTCAGCCAGGAAAAACATCTCTTCCATCACTGAATCCTGAATCCCCACAATACTTGATCAGTAACTGCCTTCTACCAATTATATTGTTTTACATACAGTTTTTACTGTTTTCTGTATAAAGTGTGAACTTCTGGAAGGAAACACTTTTTGTAGCTGCTGAAGACTTTGCAATACTGCTTGCTGTGAAGTGGAGAAAAAAAGCAAAGTTAATGAAGAAGTCAAGGGCCATTCAAGTCAACATTGTTTATAGCCTATGTCTTACTGTCCCTTTCCAAAGAATTTAACAAAACTCTGTAAGGGTAGGGTTGATGATGTGTAGGTCTGTTGTGGCCGTTTTCCATGGCTTATGTTTGAAAGCCATTGCAGACTCTTTTAGAACAAATAAACAGAAGCTTCTATACAGAAGTTTCTCCTAGAACATGGCTCTCTGCCTCTTTCGAGTTAACCATCCCTTTGAGAAACTTTGGTAAGCTATGAAATTTAAACAGTTCCCCAAGGGGAAAAACACACATATCTCTACCAGATTTTCACAACTTGAAGAGGTTCATAGACTCCCAAAGGTCCAGATTAAAAACTCCCTAGCCTAGAGAAGTCTGAGTGTGGAAACAGTAATCCTTGTGTAATGAACAGGAGGAAAATACAACTCTATCTTCTGTACTAAATATTTGTCAAACCAGTGAAATATTTTGATAAGTTGTAAAAGGCTCTATGTAATAGGTACTAGAGGCATTGCAGAGAATAAAGATATATTTGGGCATCTGTTATTGTCAGGGTTGAATGACCCTCTTTCAAAGACTTGGAAAATATCCTGTGCCAAGAAAGGCCATCTGTGAGGTAGGTAATCTGTCATCACATAAACTGTTGAAATCAGAAATTTAAAGTAAAATAAAATGGAGTTAAGGTGAAGTCTTTGTGGAGTGAGGACTTGACTCCGGTTCCTACCACAAACTCCATATCCCCATTTCCTTTATCTCATAGGCCAAATCGGCACCAGAGACAGGTGTGTCACCACCATTGCAAAGTCTGATGCCTCACATCTACAAGCCATCCATTCAGGCTTTTCTTCTTCCTTCTCTCATTTTTGGGGGTTGTGGTGGGGAGTGGTATACAAAACCAAGTTCTCTGGAGGGTTAAAAAAGAAAACAATATTTTCACCATGACAATATGTACAACTGTACTTGCAAAATGAGATGTGCTTGCAGTAGCTAGGGAAACGCTCCACCACACTAAAGTAGAAAGAGTCTTGGTCAAGGACTCACAGTACCTAAATTCTGGTCTCCCTCAAGTATATGATTCTAGGTTTTACTCTACATGACTAGATTGGGTTGGATGTGGGCTGTGAGGGAAAGAGTTCAATGATGACACCAAGGTTTGAACAACTGGGTATATAGGCATGCTATTTACATGGCCCGACATTACAGTAGTCCCCTTACCTGCAGGGGATACGTTCTGAGACCCCCCAGTGGATAGCTTGAGACCATGGATAATATTGAACCTTATATATACTATGTTTTTCATATACATACAGACCTATGATAAAGTTTAATTTATAAGTATGTGTTGTTTTTTTTGAGATGACAGAGAAACTCCTTTGCAATAAGGATTTAGTTTACAAAAATTTTGCCTATTTTTAACCTTGTGTTAAAATGAATTTGATTTTTAAAATCAACTTGGGAACATATTTTTTTAGAATGGTAACCCCAGATCTTCTTTTAAATAAACAAATAGACTTCCTGTTTGTGCTGGAGACAGAGTGATCTCTCCTTTCCAAAGCTCAGATCTGATAATGTCCTTCACTTGCTCAAAAACTTTTTTTTGGGGGGTGGAATGTAAGCATTACTTTATTATTTCTTTGCTTGATGATCTGACCCCCCCTCTCTGTTTCACTGCTGAAAAGCTGTATGACAGCTGACCCAATTTTTAGCTCCATGCAATTCCTTTCCTTTTCTTTTATGATATGTTTCTACAAAAGAGGTAAAACCTTCTAATGATTCTCATTGATGTAGGAACCAACTCCATACTCCCTGGCCGTGAAGATTAGCTCATGAAGTAGCCCTTCCTCTCTCTGCAGGCCCATCTCAAAGTCCCCCTTCCCCCAACCCCAAAGTATTTCATTTCCCAAACCATTGTCTAGTCTCAACTCCAGACTTGGTGCCTCTTACTGGAACATCTTCCCTTTTCTTTGCTTTCCATGTACCTTCCAACACCACTATCCTGTTGACCTGGCTTGCTCCTACTTATCTTTTTCTTGTGTTAAGGCGAGTTTCAAAAGGTAACATGGTCAGTTTTTAGTTCTTTAGCAAATGGACAAATTAATCTGCATGCTCCTGGATGTTTAATGTACTCAGTACTAATTCGATCTTTAGATGGATCTTTACTAAGACATGGTCATATTGTGTGGTGCAGGCCTCTTAATGATAGGAATGGGAGAGGGGAAGGAATGAGTACAGAGAAACATCCACCTGGTTCACATCTGTAGCCCCCAGTGCTTCCCATATTGTGCCTGACTCATAGGTCAGTTTAACAGGCTTTATAATGGATTAATAAAGGAGGATTGAATGAATAATTGGGGGGAAAGGAATCATGAGGAAAGTGAAAGGAAGTTATAGAAAAAGTTAAGGATTATTTCAGTGGAGAAGTGAAAGTAATTTTTCATGTAAGTGGCAGATATCTTAAAAATGATGATAGCATGCTTTTCTTGCGTTCAGTCCAATTTAGAACAAGACTGAAATTCTGATGTGTTGCCAGTCTGTGAAAGAATGGAAGGCTGTCTTGGCAGTGTGAGTTTGTTGGTACTAGAATGAGGCATATATAAAGACTTGAATGGTAGAACATTATTTCCATCAAATAGTACTTTTATAGTTTGGCACTAATACAGACTTGCTATAAAAATAAAGGGGCTGTTTTTTAAAAGAACAAAGAAAGAAATGAAATATGACTCAGTATCTCACAGTCCAGAAATGCATTCTGGGAATTTCAAAGAACAAAACATGAGATGTATCTATCTGGAGCCATTTAGGACTGACCTTAATGAAGACAGAAAGCTGAGCTGAATGAACTTCATGACAATTTAACGTAACCTGAAGGAAATGAGGACTTCTTGGTTTAGAGTTGTCTACAGTTTAATTGAAGAATTGTTATAATTAGGTGTTTTGGTAAACTGAGCTATTAACCTTAGAGATTTATTAACTTTTATTGTGAACCAAAACACAATGAGAAGCGCCCAAGAAATTTAATTGGACCGCTAACCTAATTAAATAGTCTTCACTGTTCTCTTTTCAATTAGGTAGCTGAGAAAATTTATTTTAAAAGGTTTGAGTCATTTAGTTTTTACTTTAATCTGCAGGTCACTGTAATTAAGCAATCACATAGTATAATTTCTTTGTTTTTTTGTGTTTTTTTTTAAGTTGGATAATGCAGATGAACAAGCAGCCCAGATCAGGAGGGAACTTGATGGCCGATTGCAATTGGCAGAGAAGATGGCGAAGGTAAATTATTAACTTGAACATACTGTACAATATTTCTTTCTTTACCAAGACTTCTGTGAGCTGAAAGAGTTTTGTATAGATAAAGCCAGTATAATTTTATCACTTTTTCCTTGACGCACATACTTCTTAAGCCAAAATATCTGAATGTATGTAACCTAAATGGAACATACTCTCTATTTTACATATCCAACGTATATGTGAAATGTTTAAATTCAATGATAACTTTTGCAGATATATTCTTAAAACAATGCCTGAATTTCTCAAACTGCAAGATTTACATGAATTTTAATATTGCACTAAACATAACATAATCAGGGAGAAAAATCTCCCTCCTGTGAAATTATATAATATATCTCAAAGTGTTCATCACAGTGTTTGGCACACAGTAGTAGTCAGCCAGTATTTGATTGAATGATTGAGTGGATGAAAAATACCATTTGAAGTTTCAAGTACAGAGTCTGGCAGAGTGTGTTCAATACAATATTGTAGTTATTTTATTTGTGCAATCACTGTTTCTATGAACAGAAAAAGATTTCGAACAAAAGCCATGACTTTCTTTTTCAATTTTGGAGACGTGTTAGAGAGATTGGGACTTCATTGTCTAAATTATTCTTTAGTAAATAGCTACATTAATTTACTTCATTGGCGTAAAAATTTTAGTCCCTCCCAGTAGACTTGAGGTTATAATGCTGTTAATTATTCTGAGGTAAGTTCCTCCTCTACCCTTTCCTTCTCCTAAGCAAAAACATTGAATGTTTGATTGATAGATTCTCCTCCTCTCTGTCTCTCTGAAGAATCCTCTCTACTTAGGGATTTTTCTTCATTAAGAAAATTGGTGTAACATGTACACAGCAAAGTGCACAAATCTTTAGTTTACAGCTCGATGTGTGTATATACACCCTGTATAACTACCTCCCAAATCAAGATATTGAAGTTTTTAACATTTGAGAAGCAGCATCTTATAATGATTTGTTTAATAATCACGTTTTTTTCTTTTGCAAATAAAATATGCATGAATCTATAAGTTTTAAGAATGCTACTATTGTGTTTATCTAAATGTCTATTAAATAACAAAGTAGAGAACAGGTGAGAAATTGGAGGTGATTAGAAAAATAGAGTAGATGAAGCAGAGTGTATTTATTCACTACTGTAACAACCATGACCTGCTTGTCTTTTTCCATACAACCAACTGTAACCTACTTTTGCCCACCCCTGTGTAAGGAGTAATCTCTAGAGGAGAGAGGTCACAGGATGACATGAATTGGGGGCTCAAACATTACATTCACAAAAAGAGCAGTGTTTGGCAGCACAGTTTGCCATGTTGCCATCCCCTGGATTTCCAGAGAGGCACCACATAATTTAGAGATTGGAATACAGGCATCATAGGATAGAAATCAATAAGCTTCAGGCTTTTGGAAGCTTTAGAGAGAAAAACACTTTCCTTGAAACCCTAACCTAAATTGACAGCCGGTTGGAAGGGCATTTGCTTTTCTTGAAAACCTGAGGCTGAAAGAGAATCCAGAGGGATGTGCCAGACACCTCGGGGCAGGACCCTGCTCCTGGGCTCAGCATTTGTAAGTCGCCTGCTTGTGTGTAGATTGTGCCCGAGACTGTACACATTGTCATAAGTTGGCCTGGCTGACTATCTGACACATTAGAATAAAGTTTAGATAATTTTTAGAGCGTTTATGGAACAGAAGGGAGGCCTTTGATATGCTCTCTTGTTTCTGTTTGCAGAGGAGCATGTGTGTTAATAACCTCCAGGCTGAGTCAGAGGGGAAGGGCCTCTGATGTACACTCTGCGACTTGTGTTTGAGGGAACCCTGATGGTTTTATCAGAAATGTGATAAAGTAGGAAATGTGGAGAAGGAAGTGAAGCCAATGGGATCAGATGGAAAAAAGAACAACACAAAAATAAGATGCCTTTTAGCCCAGTCGGTGTGACTCAGTGGTTGAGTGTCGACCCATGAACCAGGAGATCATGGTTTAATTATTGGTCAGGACATATGCTTGGGTTGTGGGCTCAAACCCCAGTAGAGGGCTTGCAGGAGGCAGCTGAGTGATGGTTCTCTCTCCCTCTCCCTTCCTCTCTGTGAAATCAATAAAAACGTAAAAATATTTAATAAAAAGAAATATGGAAGGATCTTTTTAAAAAAATAAGATATTGTCTGTTAAATAGACTATTGACATAAAGCATGTTTAATTGTTTTCTCCTTCAATGTCACTAAATTTAAGCCACCTTCATAAAATATTTATAAGGCTAATTTCAACTTGCTGACCTTGTTGGATTATATTTCTACACTAATCCTGTTCAGCCACAAAGGTAGATGATATAATGAATTTATTTTATACACAAGGAGATCGAGGCTTAGGCAAGATGATTGACTTCACCCAGATTCTGTAACAAGTAAGTGGTGGAGGCAGGCCTCAAACCCTTATCTTTTGACTCCAGAGCCTGGCCCTCTCTCTGAGGCCTGGCTGACTCTTCAGTCTGATAAATCTGGAAGTGTGTATTAATAGTTAGTAGTTCACAATCAGTCACATCTTCCACCACACTGCTCAACAACACGATACAATAAAACCACAGGGCAGAAATTTCTGTTTCAAGAGATAGAAATATTGATCTTAATATTTCAGCCAAGGTATAATTAGGAAGTAGGAGAAAAACTGTGGATGGAGCCAGAAAGACCTGTGGTCAAATCTGTCATTATTGGTTCCTAGATATATAACATTAGACATATTGTTCAACCTTTTGGAGCCTGAATTTTGGAGCCAAAATATTTTTTGAATACCTATTATAATATCCAGGCTCTGTTTTAAGTGCTTGGGATTGCATCTAGACAAATATAGTTGTCTTGGGGTAAAACCAGACAAAAATATTTCTGCCATGCCATGGTGGAGCTTACATTTTATTTGGGAGAGCCCCGGTGCTATAACTGAATTGTGGAAGGTGATCATTTGATAATCTGGAAAATACAACAAAGAGGAAGGGCTGTTACAACTTTCAGGCAAGTGGTCAGAGTAGGCCAGTCATTGGCAGTGCTATATTTCCAGTTACTCAGTCCAAAAATTTGGGATCATCTTTGACTCCTTTCTTCTTCTCAGACCTCATGCCAAATTTATTAGGAACTCTAGATGCACCTGTGTTCAAAATATTTCCGGAACTTAATAGTTGTCACTGTTTTCCACCTGTCACTCCGGTCCAGTTACCATTGTGTCTCACCTGAACAACCATTCTGTCCTTTGGCTAGGCTCCTACTTTCTACTTCCCAACCAACAGCCAGTGATTCTCTGCACAAAGACCTCTCCCCATGTCACCAAGAATAAAATAGTAACTTCCTACAGTGGCCTGCGAAGTTCTTCTCTGACCTTGTGATCCGTTAAGCTCTCACTTTTTCTCAGTCCACCCCAGCTGTGTCAGCCTTCTTGGTCTTCCTGCCATAGAGTCTTTGGTCTGGTTACTATCCCTTCGTGCAGTGGTTTCCCCCTGACATTCACATGCTTTTGCTCCCAGAATTAATCAGAGTTCTCCAGAGAAACAGAACCAATATAGATATATGATCTCTTATTGATTATCTCTGGACAAATATATGCATAATAGATATATAGACATAAATACACACACACACACACACACACACACACACACACACACACACACACACACACATATACATATACACTGAGTGGCCAGATTATTATGATCTCTGAACGCATAATAATCTGGCAACTTAGTGTGTATCCTCTCTAATAAAATGGTAATATGCAAATTAACCATCACTCCACTACATAAGCCATGCCCACCAGCCAAGCCATGCCCACCAGCCAATCAGGGCGAGTATGCAAATTAACCCCAGCCAAGATGGCTACAGCCACAGAGAGCAAGCTTTCCATAGCTGTTGCAGGCCTAAGCCTCCACTCAAGCTACAAAGTTTCAATTATAGAAGGCAAACAAATTCAAACAAATGGCAGCAGAATGGAGCTTGAGAGAACAAGCCAGGGTTGCCAGCGGCAACAGAGGAAGCAAAGCTTTCCGCACACCCTGGCCGGGCTCACCCGCTTAAGGCTACAAAGTTTCAATTGTAGAAGGTGAATTAACTGCCACAGAAATGGCTGCCGCCTCGGAGGGAGCAGCAGGCTTGGCTCCGCTCCAGGCTACGAAGTTTCAATTGTAGAAAGCAAATAAATTCCAGATACCAGGGCCTCTGCTTGGGTCGCCAGGGGGCGTGGCCGGCCTGCAAACCACCACAGGCCCCTCACCCAGGCCACCCCACGCCCCAAGGGAATCCCCACCCTGATCCGGGACACCCTTCAGGGCAAACCAGCTGGCCCCCACTCCTGCACCAGGCCTCTATCCTATCTAATAAAAGAGTAATATGCAGATTGACCATCACTGCAACACACAATATGTCTGCCCCCATGTGGTCAAAGATCCTGCCCCCATGTGGACACAAGATGGCCACTACAAGATGGCCAGCAGGAGAGGGCAGTTGGGAGGCACCCAGCCTGCAAGGGAGGGCAGTTGAGAGGGACCAGGCCTGCAAGGGAGGGCAGTTGGAGGTGATCAACCCTGCAGGAGAGGGCAGTTAGGGGTGACCAGGCTGGCAGAGGAGGGAAGTTGGGGGCAAACAGGCTGGCAGGGGAGCAGTTAGGCATCAACCAGGCTGGCAGCGGAGTGGTTAGGGGGTGATCAGGCTGGCAGGCAGAAGCAGTTAGGGGCAATCAGGAAGGCAGGCAGGCAAGCAGTTGGGAGCCAGCAGTCCTGGATTGTGAGAGGGATGTCCGACTGCCCGTTTAGGCCCGATCCCCCAGGATCGGGCCTAAACGGGCAGTCGGACATCCCTCCAGGAGTCCCAGATTGGAGAGCGTACAGGCTGGGCTGAGGGACAACCCCCCTCCATGCACGAATTTCGTGCACCGGGCTTCTAGTCCTATATAATAAAAGGCTAATATGCAAATTGTCCCCTCGATCAGGAGTTTGACCAGCAGGCAGGCCGGCCAATTGCCCATCTCCCCTCCCCCTGGACAGGCTGGCTGGACCCCACCTATGCACGAATTCATGCACCGAGCCTCTAATACACACACACACACACACACACACACACACACACACACACACATACACACACACATACACTGAGTGGCCAGATTATTATGCATTCAGAGATCATAATAATCTGGCCATTTGGTGTGTGTATGTGTGTGTGTGTGTATCTATATATACGTATATATATAGATATATGATCTCTTATTGATTATCTCTGGACAAATATACGCATAATAGATATATAGACATAAACATATACATACACACACACACACACACATACATATATACATATACACTGAGTGGCCAGATTATTATGATCTCTGAACACATAATAATCTGGCCACTCAGTGTGTATCCTATATAATAAAAGGCTAATATGCAAATTGTATATTTTTTTACATATATACTATATATATACGTATATACCAGGTATATACATATATGCATAGGGATATGTTTGTCTATGTGTCTATATAAATATATATGTATATATATACGAATATATATACATATATATATACATATATATATGTATATACCAGGTATATACATATATGCATAGGGATATGTGTGTCTATGTGTCTATATAAATATATATGTTGAGAGAAATATTAACTGATTGATTTGATTTATAGAAATGGGATCATATGGTTGTAGGGATGGCAAGTCCGAAACCTATAGGGCAATGTAGTAGGCTTAAAATTCAAGGAAGAGCTGATATTGTAGTCTTGAATTCAAAATCTGCAGGGCAGGCCAACAGGCAAGAAATTCAGGTAAGTTTTGATATTACAGTATTGAGGCAGAATTGCTGTTTTACTCTTAAGGTATCCTACTGATTGGATGAGGCCTACCCAGATATGGGAGGGCAATCAGATTTACTCAAAGTCTACTGATTTTAAATGCTAATCATATCTAAAAATTATCGTCAGAGCATCATCTAGACTAGTGTTTGACCAAACAACGGCACTATGGTGTAGCCAAGTTGACATGTAAAATTAATTATCTTACTCCTTTTTCTACTTTTATGCTTAAAGGTCATCTCCTCATTGAGTCCTTCCCTGGCCACCCTATGTACAAAACCTTTCCACTCCATGTTCCCATCTGGGCTTTTTCTCCCAATGATCACTTTCAACCTTTTGAAACGGTCTTATTTATGGTGTACGTTTCCTTACAGTAAAATGTAGGCTCCATAGTACTGAGGATTTTTTTTATCAGTATCTTTGTGTTTACATCCTAAGGGCCTAGAGTAGAACACATAGCAGACACTTGGTGATTCAGAGTTAAACCAGAGAATAATCCTATTTCTGATGCTGTTTTAATTTAAAAGATCGCATTTAACATGCATACTTGTCTGATGTATAATTGGTCTGTTTCCAAGAAGTAGGCAACACAAGCAAGTTAAATAAGGTTGATGAATTACTATCAGTAAACCTAAAAGCATTGAAACACAGTTGTCACTTTTTTTCAAAGAGAAAAATACTCTAGTATAGTCTATTTCCTGAAAAGTTTGAAAATGCTGACAAAATATTCAAGTTTGGTGATTCCTAACAGTCTCCTCATTGAAAAATGACAGTGAATGAAATGTTTTTAATTAAAGGTAAATAAGAATAGAGAGTAGCCAAAGGGCACAGACAGCAATGTAGGAAAGCCTTAGAAAATATTAAGTTTAAAGCAAAAAAAAAAAACACACAAAAAAAGCAACACAATTTATGATAAAAGCTCAAAGTAAAAAAGTAACAATATCCAAGTTAAAGATTCTATGTTTTCTGAACTACATGAGCATTGCCATTCAATCCTGCTACCACTGCAGTCAGATTTGTTCCTTTCACTCACCTAAAAGCACATTCCAAATGTTGACATTTACATAAGATATTGAGAGAGATTGCCAAATTGTTCTTAGAGAAGACAGCAATGTAGTGAAGACCAGGGGAGACGTTGGTGGCAGCTGGGTGGAGGTGGGCAAATGCTTGGGGGAGGGAATGGAGGACATCTGTAATAGTGTCAACAATAATAAAAAAAAAAGAATAGATTTTTTTTTATGTGCCAATGCTATTTTCCATAAAATAACACCCTGAAAATTTGAAAAATAAAAATGGAACATACAAACTTTCAAACATTTGATATATTTGCCTTTTGCTTTGCTAAAATATAATTTTTAAAAGGCACAATTATTATTTTTATACAAATATAAAATGAACATACAATGAAGATTTCATTCAATGCATAATTAATAAGCAAACTAGTTAGATGTTAAAGCTAGTCCAAAGTGGAGGGTGTTTGAAAACTGGGTGTTTGGGGGCAAAGGTAAAATAAGATTAATAGAGATATAAAAGTGATTAATTTCCAACTAGGATTTAAATTATAACCATTACATTATTCTACTCACTAGAAACAGATTGTTTGTATGTGTTTCAGAGAAATTTCTATAAGGTAACATGTAACTTCACTGGGAACTTTAATCAATAGTAAACAGAAAGTTGAAGTAAGCACATTTCCTCAGATGACCCTTGGATGGCCTTTGCCCCCACATGACTTTGAAAGGAACTGTCTCATCAGCTTTTTGCCCTATTTCTGAGTTTTGGTTGCTTTTTATTACAGCTTATAAAATTGGTCTGCAAATGTAAAATTCAGTTATTATGACTTATTTTGCTTTTTTTTTTTTTTTCTGGTGCGTGTCGTGTACTGAAAAACCATCCCAAAGCATTATTTCTTTTCCAAAGGTAATCAAAGTATTCTGTAACTGTGTCCTTATATTTTTTTACTATGGAGGCAAACTTACTCTTTTGGAATGTTGCTTAAAACTATAGAGGAATGTTAAAAGGATACTTAATCTTCCTTGGGGAAGTTAATTATGTATGTAGAATTTTAATCATTCTGTGATAATATGCAGTTTAATATTGATTATGTGTAAATTATTTTAAGAGAAACATGTGAAATTTATGTGGGGGAAAAGCAGAACAGGTGGCCTGGGAGTCTGGCACTGATTTGAGAAGTGACACCAGATGTTCTTCCCATCCTGAGAACAAACTGGTGCAGGTGAGGCCGAGACTGCTGCAGGTTGATGAGCGCATGCTGGAGGTGGTCCAGTCATACAGAGGGGCAGACCTTAGGTTATGTCTTGAATGATGCCAGAGGAAACAATAGTGAAGGCATCGGTTTTCTGGAAATTTAGGCGATCATCTGAAAGATGTCTGCTTTGCTCTCACCCCAGCCAGTTGTGTACAGTGATTGTTATGTTACACTGCACTTGACATTCTAAAGCTCTATACCCGCTACCTTTAAGAGAAGAGCTAAGGGTCAGGTTGTCAAAGATTAAAGACAGAGCTAAGAGTGTGAGGAAACCTCATTTGCTGTGTGTGGGAATATAAATGTATATAATCTTCTCCAAGAACAATTTGGCAATCTCTCTCAATATCTTATGTAAATATCAACATTTGGAAGGTGCTTTTAGGTGAGTGGAAGGAACAAATCAGATTGCAGTGGTAGCAGGATTGAATGGCAATGCTCATGTAGTTCAGAAAACATAGAATCTTTAACTTGGATATTGTTACTTTTTTACTTTGAGCTTTTATCATAAATTGTGTTGTTGTTTTTTGTGTGTGTGTGTGTGTGTTTTGTTTTTTTTTTTTTGCTTTAAACTTAATATTTTCTAAGGCTTTCCTAAAAATCTGAATTTATGGACATAAGGGATCTTGACACATTTCTGTAACATGAAAATTAAGCAATTTTAGAAATATGACTGTATTGCAATTTAATATTCTGACCTTCATGGCTTTATTATTTTTTTTACCTTTGAATGCTTTTTTATAAAAAGCATACCCTCCAAACAATGCACATGTGTGGTAAGAAAGAAAGATATTGTTAAAAAATTTGTTTCCTAAAAGGCAAACAGTGCACAATGAACATTGTTCTCGTAGGCCAGATACCCCAAGAATTTCCAAGCTAACAGTGGCTAATTAAGATTCATCTGTTGACAAAAACTTCTTACATGTATATTTTCAGTTTGTTTATCCTTTAAGCAAATACCTCATCAAAAATAAAGTTAATGTGGAAATGTATATAATGTTATTCATTTTGTACCATAATGATCCTTAGTAGGGCATATCATGTACCTTTAGGTATAATCAAATTCGCCAGAGCCTGAGGCTTTTAAAGCCTACAGACTAAAGTAGATGCATTATGTCTAGTATTGCAATTTCTAAGAGTCAATATATGCCAAATGTGTTTTATGATAAACTGGAAATATGACTTGTGTAACATTGTTATTTTAAAAATTCTTTTCAAGGAAAGAAAATTCCCCAAATTCGTAACAAAAGAAATGGAGAATATGTATATAGAAGAGTTGCGATCCTCAGTGAATTTGCTAATGGCCAATTTGGAAAGTCTTCCAGTTTCGAAAGGTGGTCCAGAATTTAAACTACAGAAATTAAAACGCTCCCAGAATTCTGCATTTTTGGACATAGGAGATGAGAGTGAGATTCAGCTGTCCAAGTCTGACGTGGTGCTGTCGTTCACCTTAGAGGTAGGTGGCCTTATCTCATGCTCGCCTCTGACAGCGTAAATGGGGCTGCAGATAGTTTTTGCTGACCTTTGTGGTAACTTTTCAAATTTAAACAGTATGGTACATATTGAAGAAATTAAATTATTCTTCATTTGCAAGACCATCAGGTTATGAATAAAATTGATGTAAACTGTCTTTTAAATAAAGCAGCACTATTGGAATTAAGTAATCCTATATAATAAAAGAGAACTATGCAAATTGACCATCACTCTAACACACAAGATGGCTGCCCCCATGTCATCAAAGATGGTTGCCCCCATGTGGACACAAGATGGCCGCCACAAGATGGCCAGCAGGGGAGGGAATTTGAGAGGGGCCAGGCCTGCAAGGAAGGGCAGTTGTGGGCAATCAGGCCAGCAGGGAAGGGCAGTTGGGAGGGACCAGGCCTGCAAGGGAGGGCAGTTGGGGGCGATCAAGCCTGCAGGGGAGGGCAGTTGGGGGCAATCAGGCCAGCAGAAGAGGGAAGTTGGGGGTGACCAGGCCTGCAGGGAAGGGCAGTTGGGGGGGACCCAGGCCTGTATGGGAGAGCAGTTGCGGGGGACCAGGCCTGCAGGGGAGGGCAGTTAGGGGCAAACAGGCTGGCAGGGGAGCAGTTAGGCATCAATCAGGCTGGCAGGGGAGTTGTTATGGGGTGATCAGGCTGGCAGGCAGAAGTGGTTAGGGGCAATCAGGAAGGCAGGCAGGCGAGCAGTTGGGAGCCAGCAGTCCTGGATTGTGAGAGGGATGTCCGACTGTCTGTTTAGTCCCGATCCTACTGAGATCGGGCCTAAACGGGAAGTCGGACATCTCTCGAGGGGTCCCAGATTAGAGAGGGTGCAGGCTGGGCTGAGGGACACCCCCCCCTGCACGAATTTTGTGCACTGGGCCTCTAGTCTATATAATAAAAGCCTAAGCGACCATTACGGCGGAACGCCCAGAACGACCAGTCACTATGATGCTCACTGACCACCATGGGGCAGATGCTCAATGCAGGAGCTGCCCCCTGGTGGTCAGTGCACTCCCACAGGGGGAGCGCCGCTCAGCCAGAAGCTGGGCTCACGGCTGGTGAGCACAACTGCGGTGTCGGGAGCCTCTTCCACCTCCATGGCAGCGCTAAGGAGCAGTGAGCCAAGCATTAAGGAGTAGCGAGCTGAGTGGTAAGGAGCAGCAAGCGGACGGGTGGTAAGGAGTGAGGGGTCCTGGACATCCCCTGAGGGGTCCCGGACTGCGAGAGGGTACAGGCCGGGCTGAGGGATTCCCCCCTCAGTCAGGCCTCTTAGTCTATAATAATAAAAGGGTAATATGCTAATTAGACTGGATGTCCTTCCTGATGAAGCTGGGGCTATAAGGGGAGCCTGGGTCCCAGGTGCCTGCCAGCAGCCAGAGAGAAGCTGAGGGAAGGAAGTCCTACTCTTGCATGAATTTTTGCATCGGGCCTCTAGTAAAATAATAAACGTTTTGCCCAAACTGGTTTGGTTCAGTGGAGGGTCCTAGGTTTGATTCTGGTCAGGGGCATACATGCCAGGGTTGTGGGCTCAATCCCCAGTAGGGCGTGTGCAGGAGGCAGCCAATCAGTGATCCTTTCTCATCATTGATATTTCGATCTCTCTCTCCCTCTCCCTTCTTCTCTGAAATCAATAATATATATATATATATATATATATATATATATATATATATATATATATATATATATATATATATATATATATATATATATATATATTCACACACACACACACACACACACACACACACACACATACATACATATATATTTTTTAAACGTTTTGAGGCCAGTCACCTTGTGTCAGCTTAGGCTAGTGTGAGTTTATTGTTAAAGGAAGTACCAAAGCACACTGGGTGGAAACAGGATTTAAACATATAACTGCATTCTCTGATATTGGGGAACTCCTCTCAGGCTTTCAGTTAGCCTTTTTTTTTTTTTTTAACCTACTTCCCCTTTGAGATCATCTTTTTAGAATCAGATCACATAAGCAGCTGTACTGTACAGTGTTGGATGCATGTAGATGATGAGAAGCGGAGAACTCTTCTGCTCCAGAACACCCAGCTTCATTAGAGGTACCATCAACATTACAAAGAACCAAATCAAATGCCATGCCTTTAACACTGTGCCCTCCAAGACTTCAGTTTCTTCCCTTCCACGCAAATCCCTGGAAACCAGACACTGACTGGCTATTACAGCCCCCTGTCCTCACAGTCACATTTCTTCTTGCCAACCTCTGTATCTGGGCTGATGCACATATATGTCTGTGGTTTATATACAATACACACACACCCTAGCAATAGCAAGCTGAAATTTATAGCTCTCTCACACATTACATTAAAGCTCGCTCCTTGCTTACATTGTTACATTCTCTCTCCGGGTCCCAGTGCTGCTATTTCAGTTTGCTGAGTGACCAAAAAAAAAGTACCCTGGAGTTTTAGGAGGCACAGTTTTACATTTCTTTTTTGAAATATTCCTACACTTGGCTTGCTTACTTTATGACCAAAAAAATAAAAAAATAAAAATAAATCAGATCTCTATTTTTTTTCTCCGCTTCTACATCTCTAAGATAAACTTAAGCTTGGGAAAAACAGCTGCCTCTCACTTTCTTAACTTCCAGGCTAATGATTTTTGTTGGTTAATAGATTAAATTTGGTTTCAGAGTAGGAATAAGACGTTTTCTTCTGACATAGGACACAGTCTGGGGTTGCCTCATGACTTAGAAGTGGCTTTGCTGCGTGTTAGGTTTCTTCTCAATCTTTTTGGCCTCTTAACCTAAGGTTGTTTACTTTGAAACTACATAGTGGATTTCCTTCTTATTCCTGCCTGAGGTTTCCTACTGACTATAAAGTGCCAACACCCCTTTTCCCACTTTTATAGGTTTTTGTATTTAATGACAACATAAATTTTCTACATGTTTGATATTTAAATCCATTAATAATAAAAATAATGTGCGAAGAAAATCATTTTTGTAATGGCTAAATCTACCATTACTTCTATAAGCACTCTGAACTGAAAACAGTTCAAACATTTTCTCTGTTTAAAAATCTCAGATGCTGTGAATTGGTGCTTAAGTGAAACTAAGAATTATTATTCTGAACTTTATTGCCATTATGTTAAATGGGGTCTGTTCAGTCAACAATAAAATAGTCTTAGGGAATACAAGTTAAAACTTAATTCTGCATGGTATAAGAAGCTTGCATATTCATAAAATTATTTATTGATTTCAGAGAGGAAGGGCGAGGAAGAGAGATAGAAACATCAATGATGAGAGAGAATCATTAATCGGCTGCTTCCTGCAAGTCCCCCACTGGGGATCAAACCCACAACCCGGGCACGTGCCCCTGAACGGAATTGAACCTGGGACCCTTCAGTTCACAGGCTGACACTCTATGATATGCTCTGAGCCAAACCAGCTAGGGCTATAAAATTATTTTGATATTCTTTATTGCTCTATCTATAGGAGGCAGATATTTTCCTACCAAAGCACAATACAGATCTATTCCCTGGTGCCCACAGTATTTTAAGTAGAAGTTACATGTCTAGTAAAAAACTGAAACCACATGAAGAGCAGACTATACAGTGCTTATCTGTAGGACTCCCTGCGACCCAGGCCTAGCTAACCTGAGTAATTAACCCAGCCCATTCTCCAAGCCTCCTCCTCAGAACCCAAATTTCACCCAAGAAATTCTGAAAGGCAAGCAGTTCATCCAGGTTAAGGGCCTCACACATCACTCGGGTTTGGAGTTGGTCCAGTGGAGAAAGGCGTCTTGTTTAAGAACAAGTCTGAGTCTAAGGAATACGTGCAGATTTGAAAAACTTTTCCAATTTTATTTTTCAATTGCTGCCCACTCCTCCCTCCTCCCACCACACCTTTTTCCCTTACCTAACTTAATTTTTGCCACAGCTCTTATCACCATATTTAGACATTTGTTATATGTTTTCATTACCTGACTTTTTCTACTTAGAATGTAAGTTGCAGGAAGGTAAGATATTTTTGGTGGTTTTTCTTTTTTGTTTGTTGAAGCATATAGCAAGAGCCTACAAAAGTGCCTAGCACACAATCGACTTGATAAATATTTATTTAATTAGAGACTTTGGTGGTACCAAAAAACATCAGTTAGCCATGCATGATGCCTTCAGAGAGAATAAAGCAAGATATAAGCTAACCCACAAAACAGGAAGCCAAAGAATGGTATGTTAAAACTACATATAATTAAAGACAGGAAAGCAAATGTTCATCTCTGAAGTTATAAGGGGAATTGGGTCATGGCATGGGCATAGTTGGTGTTCACACAGAGCATTTCCATTGGATTAGGCTGGCAGACCTGACTTCCTCTGTATCTGGAGATACATATCCCCTGTTCACCATCCTGCCCACTTCATTTCCTCACAACCTACAAGTGTCTGAGTGCCCCATAACACTTTGGCAACATGTTCCTCAGAAGTATGTTTTCTAGTTCCATGTTTTGTATATGCCTCCCTTCCTTTTGCTTCTAGGATAACTTGATCTATTTCATCCTTATTAAATCGGTCACAGAGAGATCAGGGAAGAGAAGATGAAACAGAACAGTTTTATTTTCTGTAGTTCCATTATCAGGTTTTCCTGGGAATTGGTTTGAGACAGTTACCTAAATTAGGTTAATTTAATGGTCCATAGAATTAATTCGTGGCTGTCTTCTTTATCATTAATGATTCAGACTGGCTGTGTGTGGCTTTTTTTCTTCTCATCCTTTTGGCAATTATATCTGTAGAATTGTGTTGTTTTATTTATGTGTATGGATTCATAACAGAAGTTACATCCTTTGGAAGTGGCAATTCTGCAGGATAAAACATCCCCTGCACAGATGGGAGTATTGTTTTGAGGGGCGGATGCGGTTTCACAAGTTGGATGTTTTAGGAGGTCCTGTTTACAGCAAATTGTAACAGAGGTGACAGAAATAGTGTCAAGCACATGCTTCCTTCCTTCTCTCATGCACTCTGGCTGTTAAACGCATCACAGGGAGATGCAGTGCAAACAGTCCCATGCCCAACCATGAACCAAGGCCGTCACGATTTCTAGATTTCTCTTGTGGTATACAGTTCTCCTATTTCATACATTTTAAGTGACCATCCAAAATTTTTATCATTGAATTAAGTCTTTAGAGTCATGGTGGTAAGTTAATTGATATGGTTATAAATTTCATTTGTCTCAGCTTCTGGTTATTTTACTTGGTTTCTAATGAGTTTCAGTATTATTAATGTAGTAAATTTGATTATTAAAAATACAGAAATTTTTTGTTTATTTTTCTTAAACAGGATTTAGTATTTTACCCCAACTTCCTTGAGTATTAGAACAGCTATGAAAGATAATAGCTATTCTCTATTAATTCTCTTCGTCTGTTTTAAGTCCTTATTTTTATTCACATGTTGCGATGCATTTCAGTGTGAAAAAATGACAAAAAGCTTGGTTGAGGAAGGAAAGTGCTCCTGAATTTGATCTTTATTTTTCTGTGAACGGTTTCCCATATATTTTCATGAAAAAAACAAAGCAATATGCATTTGTATTTATAAACATGACACTTCTGTTATAGCAGAGCTGAAAGGGAAAACAGTTATTTTAAGATGGTTTGTTTCTTTGAGAGCTTGGTCTTAAGGTTCATTTCACAACTCAGTGAAAAGTATTATGACTTTAATCAAGTATTGAGTCATCAAATAAGTGATATAGAGGGTGTTTTGGTGAAGATTTTGGTAGCTGTATAGCATTAATGTTTTTAATCTTGTGTATAGAAATACAGCATGAGATCAGTACGGAAATGAATGTACATATATGAAAATGCCATTGAGTATCCTATCTAATAAAAGAGTAATATGCAAATTGACCATCACTCCAACACACAAGATGGCTGCCCCCATGTGGACACAAGATGGCCAGCAGGGGAGGGCTGTTGGGAGGGACCAGGCCTGCAAGGGAGGGCAGTTGGGGGCAATCAAGCCTGCAGGGGAGGGCAGTTAGGGGTGACCAGGACGGCAGAGGAGGGAAGTTGGGGGCGACTGGGCCTGCAGGGAAGATCAGTTGGTGGGGGGGCCAGGTCTGCAGGGGAGAGCAGTTAGGGGGAACCAGGCCTGCAGGGGAGAGCAGTTGGGGGTTACCAGGCCTGCAAGGGAGGGCAGTTAGGGGTTACCAGGCCTGCAGGGGAGGGCAGTTAGGGGCAAATAGGCTGGCAGGGGAGCAGTTAGGCATCAATCAGGCTGGCAAAGGAGTGGTTAGGGGGTGATCAGGCTGGCAGGCAGAAGCAGTTAGGGGCAATCAGGAAGGCAGGAAGGTGAGCAGCTGGGAGCCAGCATTCCTGGATTGTGAGAGGGATGTCCGACGGCCCGTTTAGGCCCGATCCTGGTAGGATCGGGCCTAAACGGGCAGTCGGTCATCCCTTGAGAGGTCCCAGATTGGAGAGGATGCAGGCTGGGCTGAGGGACACACCCCCCATGCACGAATTTCGTGCACTGGGCCTCTAGTATTTTATAAATTAAAATTTGGGAATTTAGGGAACTTCATGATTCAAGTTTGATGGGAAAAAACTGTGGCAAATCATCATATTTTATGTGTACATCCAGCAAGAATCTTTTAAGATTGGCAGCCTTTTATAAAAATACCAGAGACCCTATGCACGAAAATTCATGCAAGAGTAGGCCTTCCTTCCCCCAGCTGCCAGCACCAGCTTCCCTCCGGCACCTGGACCCAGGCTGCTTCCCTCCTCCAGCTTCCGGCAGGCATCTGGGACCCAGGCTGGCTTCCCTCGGGCCACCGCAGGCACCCGGGACCTGGGCTGTTTCCCTTCTTCAGCCACCTGCAGGCACCCGGGACCTGGGCTGCTTCCCTTCTTCAGCCACCTGCAGGCACCCAGGACCTGGAGGAAGGAAGTCCCAAATGATGTCCAGAATGACTTCCGGAATGATGTCCGAAAGATGTCTGGTCTAATTAGCATATTACCCTTTTATTATTATAGATAGAAAGCAAACTTGAAAAACGGTTTCCCTTTCCCTCAGGAATTATAGCTCCATAATGTAGTATCAGTGTCTGCACCCTTTCCCAGTGCAGTGCATTAAACTAGTGTATGCCTTTAATGGGTGGAAAACTACCTTTTCCTTTGCAAGTTGGTATTAAGATGGTTTAGTGGCATTATATTTTTCATTATTTTGATAATGTTATAAAATGGCCATAAAGAAAATTCTTTTATAAATACCTTGTATAATAGTTAAAATTAAATAGTTTCATTTTCTTTCATAATGTCATCTGAAATGAGTGAGTATAGAAAATTTCTGATGCTGTCACATTTTGACATCAGTGAGTTGGTCTGATGGTGACAGTGTCTGCCAGTAATACATATTATAACACTTTCTGTGAAACTCAATGTATACTCCTTTTATCAAATGCACTGACTTTTCATTTGTAATTTTGCTTTACTTTAAAAAGAGTTGCTGTAATTGTTTAAGGATCTGAGTTTAAATCTCACTTGATTCACTGGGGGTTATATTTAGTGATTTAACCTTATTACTTTAATTGTTGCCAGGAGATACCTCTTCAGATGCTCAGCATGATTTTTTTACCATCCCTAACATGAATAGAGGGATAGTAAGTAGAGGGATTCTTGGGAAGACAAAATTCCATTTATATTACGAGATAATTTTTTCAATTAATCTATCCAGTTGTTTATGCCATGGTCTCTCTCAATAGCTAAATGTTGTCAACTTGACATATCATTTAACATTTTTCTTACCTTTAGATTGTCATAATGGAAGTGCAAGGTTTGAAGTCAGTCGCTCCCAATCGAATTGTTTACTGCACAATGGAAGTGGAAGGAGGAGAGAAACTGCAGACAGACCAGGCAGAAGCCTCAAGGCCACAGTAAGCCAGCTGAAAAAATGTGTTTTTATTTTCCTCCCAGAGAAACAGGCTTTTTATATATTTGCACAGTTGTATGGTTTGACACTCTGAAATGGTTACTTGGCTTGCTTTGTCTCAACTATATTAGAGTCAGTGTGTGCCTTTCTGGATAATAATGTTACAATTAGAACTGTAGCAGAGTCCCCTGTAGTTCAAACAGAAAATCCAACATGCAAATGTGAAGGTATAGTAGGAAATAAATGTCATTTATAAAGATAGCATGTGCTGTCATTATACGTTATTTCAAAGAGAGTACTTCATCCTGTTTCAATTATTGGGATTGTAATCCAACTAGAGGCCCGATGCACAAAATTCGTGCACTCGGGGGAAGGGGCGCCCCTCAGACCTGCCTGTGCCCTCTTATAGTCTGGGAGCCCTTGGGGGATGTCTGACTGACAGCTTAGGCCCACTCCCTGTGGGCATTCGGGCATCCTTAGCACTGCCGCGGAGGCGGGAGAGGCTCCTGCCACCACTGCTGTGCTCACCAGCTGTGAGCCCGGCTCAGGGCTTCTGGCTGAGCGGAGCTCCCCCTGTGGGAGCACACTGATCACCAGGGGGAAGCTCTTGCGTTGAGCATCTGCCCCCTGGTGTTCAGTGTGTGTCATAGTGACCGGTCATTCTGCCATTATATAGGATAACACTTTTATTTCTGTGTATAAGAGCTCTGCGGTGAAGGTGAGGGAGCTACCACGATTGTGCACAAGGACTTGGGATACTTTAGGGGTAGGCTTGAGTTAGAGAACCTGTTAGTAACTACTGTGCAGTAATCCGAGAGGAAAAAGCTGTTCTTTGCTGGCTGTTTTATGTTTCAAATTCTGGGGTTGATTTTAATTAAGTTTGAAAGATGTTCAGTTTAGCTGATTTCAATATGGGAAACTTTAGTCTATGGTAGAAATAATGAGACTGGCCTGAGGAATTCAAAAGAAACTTGCCTGGCCTTCATTTGTACACTAACTTTAGAAATAACCTCTCTTTCTTCCACTTAAACTTTATTCAAATTTTCTTGCAGGATGTAGGCTTTTTACCTTATTACAGAATCGATATATGTGGCCTGTTCATTCTGTTGAGGTTCTGGGTAGACACTGGTTATAACCCGAAGAGGAAGGTGAACAAGAAACTCATTTTCTTTAGGACAGGCACAGCCTAAATACTCTTCGCTTCTCACGTGGGACTTCTGCAGCCTGGATATCCCTTCCTGTATCATCTTCTCTACCATTGATTCTTTCATCTTCTTAGTATATTGTCTTCTGAAGCACAGATAGATAGGGGTGGATACAGAGGTGTTAAATGGAACAGGAGAGATGTGCACAGAATCTTAAGGGATTGAGCAGAAGGAAGTTGAAACTTCTCACCTGGCCTTACACACCCCTACAAGTCTGTCCCTGACCAGTCTCATTACCTCTGGGACCTCACCTTGTCCCTTTCTTCCCTGGTCCACTATTATTCGGCCACCCTGGACTTCATGCAGTTCCTCAAATGTATCAACCTATTTTCATCATTGCGCCTGCTTTCCCCTCTGGCTGGAGTCGCCTTTCCTTTTATCTTTTCTGGCTGGATCCTTGGTAGCGAGAATCTTAATTTACACGCCACTTCCTGAGAACAGCCCTTCCCTCTGATTAATCCAACAAGAAGCAGGTATTTTCTGGCTCATCACTTTTAAATGTTTACACAAATGTATATCCTAGCTGTTTATTTTGCATCGTTGTTTTCACTTGAGAAGAGGGGGTCTTGTCCTGTGTGCGTCTATATCCTAGTGCCTGTTGGCACACTCAGAATTTATTAATTCAACTGCTTGAACTTACTTTTATGGCTATCCATAGTAAATATTTAACAGAGTGGTGTTTACTTCACCATACAGAGTTGATTTACAGTGTGACAGTGAAGTGAAAGGAATGAGGATCAACAATTCGTTAAGAGGTGAACACCTCCCCAGAGAGTGAGAGTGAGTACATATAGAGTCAGGGAGGTGTTTGGGGTATGTTTGTTCTAAAGGTTGGCTGTTTTAGTATTGCAGTGTATATTAACTATTCACAGAGCAGTGCAACCACAGTCCATTTTAACACATATTTACCACCTTAAAGAGAAACTCTGTCCCCTTTACTTATCAACCTCCAATCACCCCAGCCCTAAGCAACTATTAATTGACTTTCTGTTTCTATAGATTTGCCTATTCTGTACATTTTCACATAAACATGTGGTCTTTTTGTGATTGGCCTCTTTCACTTAGTATAGTGTTTTCAAGATGTATCCATCTAGTAGAATATATCAGGAGTTCATTTCTTTTCATGGCTGAATAGTATTGCATTATATCTACACACCACGTTTTGTTGATCCATGCATCTAGGCCAGCAGTTTTCAACGTTTTTCTTCTCATGCACACATAAACTAATTACCAAAATTTCACAGCACACCAAAACATGTATTTTTTGCCAATCTGACAAAAAATAGGGATAATTTTGATTCATTCACACCAGATGGCTATTGTATTTGGCTGTTGTCATTTTTTACTTTGACAGTCTAAGGGAAAAGAGGTCAGTGCCCCTGACTAGTCAGGCATTGCATGGTTTAAAAATTCTTTCCGCACACCTGCTGAAAATCTCTGATCTAAGCTAATGATACTTGGATAATTTCCATCTTTTGACTACTGTGAATAATGCTGCAAATTAAACTGGGTGTACAAATATGTGTTTTAGTACTTGTTTTTGATTATTTTTGGTGCAAAGCTAGCAGTAGAATTTCTGAATCATATATAATTCTATATTTATTTATTTTGGAGGAAGTTTTCTTTATTATTATTTTGTATTGATTGAGGTATTACATATATGTCCTTATCCTCCCATTGCCCCCCACCCCCTCTCCACTCATGCTCTCAACACCCTGGTGTCTGTGTCCATTGGTTAGGCTTATATGCATGCATACAAGTCCTTTGGTTGATCTCATCCCTTTACCCCCACCCTCCGCTACCTTGCCTCTGAGGGTTGACAGTCTGATCGATGGTTCTCTATCTGTTTTTGTTCATCAGTTTATATTGTTCATTATATTCCACAAATGAGTGAGATATGTGATATTTATCTTGCTCTGACTGGCTTATTTCATTTAGGCTCTATCCAAATTTTAGCTATGGTAAATTGTGCTGCTATGAACATAGGGGTGCATATATCCTTTCTGATTGGTGTTTCTAGTTTCTTGTTTTTTTTAAGTATCCACCAAAATGCTTTTCCTAATGACTACACCTTATTTTTCCACCAAGATTATATATATGAGAGTCAAATTTCTTCACATTCTCATCAGTGCTTGTTATTTGAATTAAAAATATAGATAGCCAGCCCATCAGTAGACGAGTGGATAAAAAAGCTGTGGTACATTTACACCATGGAATACGGTGCAGCCGTTAAAAAGAAGGATCTCTTATCCTTTGAGACAGCATGGAGGGACCTGGAGAGTATTATGCTAAGTGAAATAAGCCATTCAGGAAAGACAAGTATCACAGGATCTCGCTCATATGTGGAATCTAAAGAACAAAGTAAACTGATGAACAACATAGATGCAGAGACATGAAAACATGGAACAAACCAATAAATCTCAGAGGGAAGGTGCGGGTGGGTGGGTGGGAAGAGATTAACTAAAAAACTTCTATGCATATATGCTTAACCCATGGACACAGACAATAGTGTGGTGAAGGCCTGGGCAGGGGAGGGCTAGAAGAAGTCAATGGGGAAAAAGGGTGCATCTGTGTAACTTTCAACAATAAAGATAAATTAAAAATAGATAGATAGACAGATAGATAGCTATAGAGATGGACATACGGAGATTAGATATAGATTAGATAAAGATATAGATGATTTAGATATAATCATCATCCTAATAAGGGTGAAGTGGTATCTTGTTGTGGCTTTGATTTGCATTTTCCTAATGACTAACGATGTTGAACATATTTTCACATATTGTATTAGCCATTTGTATATCTTCTTTAGAGAAATGTCTGTTCAAGTGTTATGCCCATTTTTAAATTGAGTTGTCTTTTGGTTGTTAATTATAAGAGCTGTTTATATAACTCTAGATCAGCAATTTTCAACTGGAGTGCCACAAGAATTTTTAAACCATACAATGCCTGACTATTTAATCAGGGGCACTGACCTCTTTTCCCTTAGATTGTCAAAGAAAAAAATGACAACAACAAAAAGAAAGGGAAAAAAAAGTCATAATAATAGTTATTATGTAGCATAATGAGATTGTACCCAATAACATTAATTCTTGGTACTAGAATTCCTTACATACATTTTAAAAGGTCACTTTGGCCCTGGCTGCATAGCTCAGTTGGTTAGAGCATTGTTGTAATACACCAAGGTTGTGGGTTCAATGCACAATCGGGGCGTATGTGAGAATCAACCAATGAATGCATTAGAAAGCAGAACACAAATTGATGTCTCTCTCACTCTCATTCCTCTCTGTAAACTCAATCAATAAAAAAATTTTTAGAAGTCACTTTGGAGCAAAAGAGTAGGTAATTATTATTATTTATTTTTTTAATCAAAATTATACTTAATTTTGTCACATTGGCAAAAAAATGTATTTTTGGTGTGCTGCATAATTTTAGCAATTAGCTTATGTGTGCCACGAGATGGAAAAGGTTGAAAATTGCTGTTCTTGACCCTGATCACATATATTATTTTCAAGTGTTTTATTTCATTCAGAGGATCTTTCATCTTCTTGATATATTGTATTCTGAGCATAAAGTTTTAAAATTTTGATTAACTCCAATTTACTTATTTTTTCTGTGTTGCTTGTGCTTTTGTATCATATCTAAAAATCCAGTGCCAAATCCAAGGTCACAAAGATTTATCCCTGTGTTTCCTCCAAAGACTTCCATAGTTTTATCCCTTACATTTAGGTCGTTGATCTATTCTAAGTTAATTTTTGTACATGATCTAATGTAAGGGTCCACCTTCCTCCTTTTGTGTGTGACAGTCAGTTGTCCCAACACCATTTAATGAAGAAACTACTCCTTCCCCATTAAATTTTCTTGATATCCTTTTGAAATCGTAGATACATATTTTTATTTCTGCATTCTCAATTATATTCTATTGATACATATATATCTTTATTCTAGTATCACATTATCTTGATTACCAGTTTTAAATCAGGACTCTGCGTCTACCAACTATGTTCTCCTTTTTATTTTATTTTTATTATTATTTTATTTATTTATTTATTTTTCCAATTTTTTTTATTAAGGTATTATATGTGTACATATCTTACCATTGCCCCCCCCACCCCACTCCAATATATGCCCTCACCCCCCAGAGATTTGCGTCCATTGGTTATGCTTATATGCATGCTTATAAGTCCTTTGGTTGATCTCTTATCTTCCCCACCTCTCCCTAACCTTCCTGCTGTAATTTGACAGACTGTTTGATGCTTTACTGCCTCTGTATCTATCTTTTTGTTCAACAGTTTATAATGTTCTTTATTATCCATAAATGAGTGAGATCATGTGGTATTTTTCTTTCATTGACTGGCTTATTTCACTCAGCATAATGTTCTCCAATTCCATCCAGGTTGCTGCAAATGGTAAGAATTCCTTCTTTTTTTATGGCAGTATAGTATTCCATTGTGTAGATGTACCATAGTTTTCTGATCCAGTCATCTGCTGATGGTCACCTAGGTTGTTTCCAGATCTTAGATATTGTAAATTGTGCTGCTATGAACATAGGGGTGCATATATCCTTTCTTATTGGTGTTCCCAGTTTCTTAGGATATATTCCTAGGAGTGGGATTACTGGGTCAAATGGGAGTTCCATTTTCAGTTTTTTAAGGAAACTCCATACTGTTCTCCACAGTGACTGCACCAGTCTGTATTCCCACCAGCAGTGCACGAGGGTTCCTTTTTCTCCGCATCCTCGCCAACACTTGTCGTTTGTTGATTTGTTGATGATAGCCATTCTGACAGGTGTGAGATGGTACCGCATTGCTGTTTTGATTTGCATCTCTCGGATAATTAGTGACGTTGAGCATGTTTTCATGTGTCTCTTGGCCTTCCTTCTGTCTTCTTTTGAAAAGATTCTATTTAGGTCCGTTGTCCATTTTTTTATTGGATCATTTATCTTCCTTTTATTAAGTTGTATAAGCTGCCTGTAGATGTTGGAGATTAAAACTTTATCAGTGATACCATTTGCAAATATGTTCTCCCATACAGTGGGCTTTCTTGTTGTTTTGTTGATAGTTTCTTTTGCTGTAAAAGAGCTTTTTATTTTGATGTAGTCCCATTTGTTTATTTTCTCTTTAGCTTCCATTGCCCTAGGGGCAGTATCGGTGAAGAAGTTCTTTTGATATATGTCTGAGATTTTGCTGCCTGTGGATTCCTCTAGTATTTTTCTGGTTTCCCATCTTATTTTTAAGTCCTGTATCCATTTTGAGTTTATTTTTGTGTATGGTGTAAGTTGGTGATCTAGCTTCATTTTTTGCATATATCTGTCCAATTTTCCCAACACCATTTATTGAAGAGACTGTCTTTATTCCATTGTATGTTCATGCCTCCTTTGTCAAATATTAATTGAGCATAGTGGTTTGGGTCAATATCTGGATTCTCTATTCTATTCCATTGATCTATATGTCTGTTCTTGTGCCAGTACCAGGCTGTTTTGAGAATAGTGGCTTTGTAATATAGCTTGAAATCTGGTATTGAGATCCCTCCTACTTTATTCTTCTTTCTCAGGATTGCTGTGGCTATTCAGGGTCTTTTTTTATTCCAGATGAATTTTTGGTGAGTTCTTTCAAGGTCTGTGAAATATGCCGTTGTTATTTTAATGGGGAGTGCATTGAATCTATAGATTGCTTTGGGTAGTATGGACATTTTAATGATGTTGATTCTACCAATCCATGAACATGGTATGTTCTTCCATCTGTTTACGTCTTCCTCTATCTCTTTTTTCAGTGTCCTATAGTTTTCCGCGTATAGGTCTTTTACCTCCTTAAGTTTATTCCTAGGTATCTTAATCTTTTTGGTGTGATGGTAAATGGGATTGCCTTTTTAGTCTCTCTTTCTATAAGTTCACTATTGGTGTATAGAAAGGCCATAGATTTCTTGGCATTAATTTTGTGTCCTGCTACATTGCCGAATTCATTTATTAAGTCTATTAGTTTTTTGATGGAGTCTTTCAGATTTTTTATGTACAATATCATGTCGTCTGCAAATAAAGACAGCTTTACTTGTTCTTTTCCAATTTGGATGCCTGCTATTTCTTCTTCTTGTCTAATTGCAATGGCTAATACTTCCAGTACTATGTCAAACAGGAGTGGTGAGAGTGGGCATCCCTGTCTTGTTCCTGTTCTTAGGGGAAATGTTTTTATTTTTTGTCCATTGAGTATGATGTTTGCTGTGGGTTTATCATATATAGCTTTTATTATGTTGAGGTATGAGCCTTCTATTGCCACCTTGTTGAGAGTTTTTATTAAAAAAGGGTGTTGGATTTTGTCAAATGCTTTTTCTGCATCAATTGATATTACTATGTGATTTTTATCTCTCAATTTGTTTATGTGATGTATCACATTTATTGATTTGCGGATATTGTACCATCCTTGCATTCCTGGGATAAATCCTACTTGGTCGTGGTGTATGATCTTTCTGATGTACTGCTGGAGCCGATTTGCTAGAATTTTGTTGAGGATTTTGGCATCTATGTTCATGAGGGATATTTTTCTGTAATTCTCTTTCATTGTGTTGTCTTTATCTGGTTTTGGTATTAGGGTGATGCTGGATTCATAGAAGGAGCTTGGAAGTGTTCCTTCCACTTGAATTTTTTGGAATAGTCTGAGGAGGATAGGTTTTAGTTCTTCTTTGAATGTTTGGTAAAACTCTCCTGTGAAGCCGTCAGGCCCTGAGTTTTTGTTTGCCGGAAGCTTTTTGATGACTGCTTCAATTTCGTCCATAGTTACTGGCCTATTGAGCTGTTTAGATTCTTCCTGATTGATTTTTGGAAGGTTATATTTTTCTAGGAATATGTCCATTTCCTCCAGGTTGTCCAGTTTTTTTGGAATAGAGTTGTTTGTAGTATTTTGTAACAATCCTTTGTATCCCAGCGGGGTCTGTTGTTATTTCACCTCTTTCATTTCTGATTTTGTTTATTTGGGTCCTCTCTCTTTGCTTCTTGGTGAGCCTGGCTAGAGGTTCATCAATCTTGTTTATCCTTTCAAAGAACCAGCTCTTGGTTTTGTTGATCTTTTGTATTGTTTCTTTGGTCTCTATGTCGTTTATATCTGCTCTGATCTTTGTTTTTTCCTTCCTTCTGGTTACACTGGGCTTTTCTTGCTGCTCTTTTTCTAACTCTTTGAGTTGTAGGGTTAGGTAATTTATTACCATTGTTTCTTGTTTTTTGCAATAGGCTTGTAGAGCTATGAACTTCCCTCTCAAGACTGCTTTCACTGTGTCCCATAGGTTTTGGATTGTTGTGTTTTCATTATCATTTATTGCCATGATGTTTTTTATTTCTTCCTTGATCTCTCTGGTGACCCAGTCCTTGTTTAATAGCATGCTGTTTAGTCTCCATGTGTTTGATTTCTTTGGATTGTATTTATTGTAGTTGATTTCCAGTTTTATGCCACTGTGATCTGAGAAGATGCTTGATATAATTTCTATCTTCTTGAATTTGAAGAGACTTTGCCTGTGACCCAGCATATGGTCTATCTTTGAAAATGACCCATGTGCACTTGAGAAGAATGTATATTCTGTGGCTTTGGGGTGAAATGTTCTGAAGATGTCAATTAATTCCATCTGGTCTAGTGAGTCATTTAAGATTGATGTTTCTTTGCTGATTTTTTGTTTAGAGGATTTGTCCAATGGTGATAGTGGGGTTTTAAAGTCTCCTACTAGGATTGTACTGCTATTAATCTCTCCCTTGATATCCTCCAGGAGTATTTTTATGTATTTGGGTGCTCCTATATTGGGTGCATATATGTTTACCAGAATTATTTCTTCTTGTTGGATTTCTCCCTTTAGTATTATGAAGTGCCTTCCTTACCTCTTGTTATGGCATTTACTTTGAGGTCTAATTTGTCAGATATAAGTATTGCTACCCCAGCTTTTTTTTCATTTCCATTTGCCTGGAAGATATTTTTCCATCCCTTCACTTTCAGTCTGTGTGAGTCTCTTGTTCTGAGGTGGGTCTCTTGTAGACAGCATATATATGGGTCATGTTTTTTTATCCATTCAGCCACTCGATGTCTTTTGATTGGAGCATTTAGTCCATTTATATTTAAAGTTATTACTGAAAGGTATTTGTTTGTAGTCATATCTATTTTTGTGTCCGTATTCCTTCTTACCTGTTTATTTCTTCTTTTTACAGTATTCCCTTTAGCATTTCTTGCATTGCTGGTTTAGTGGTGATAAACTCCCTGAGCCTTTTTTTGTCTTCGAAGCACCTGATTTCCCCTTCAATTTTGATTGATAGCCTTGCTGCATATAGTATTCTTGGATTCAGTCCTTTGCTTTGCAACACTTTGTATACCTCCTTCCATTCACTTCTAGCTTGTTGTGTTTCCGTTGAGTAATCATTTGACAATCTGATGGGTGTTCCTTTGTAGGTAACTCTCAGTCTCTCTCTTGCCGCCTTTAAGATTCTCTCTTTATCATTTATATTTGCCATTGGAATTATGACATGTCTTGGTGTGGGTCTTTTGGGGTTGATCCTGCTTGGGACTCTCTGTACTTGTGTAACTTTTATCTTTCCCATATCCGGGAAGTTTTCTGTCATTATTTTTCAAATAGATTTTCTAATCCCTGCTGCTCTTCTTGTCCTTCTGGCAGCCCTATTATACACATGTTACTTCGTTTCACATTGTCCCAAAGCTCCCTTAGGCTTTCCTTCTGCTTTTTAATTTTTTTCTCCAATTGCTGTTCAGATTGAGCTTGTTTCTGTACCTGATCTTCTAACTCACTAATTCGGTCCTCTGCTTCTTGTAGTCTACTGTTGAAACTTTCCATGGTGTTTTTGATTGTAGCTATATCACTTTTCATTTCTTCCTGATTCTTGCATAAGTTGTTGATTTTCTCATCCATCCGATGTATATATTCCACCGCCATTACTCTGAACTCTTTTTTCGGTCATGTTGCCAGCTTCAGTTTCACTAATTTCCTTTCTTGGCGACTCCTCATTTTCTTTCCTCTGTGAATTATTTCATCTCCCCATTCTGACTATCACCAGAAAGCTCAAGCTTCAGTTTGTGTGGACTTCGTGTGCCGTGGGGACTTCGCTCCACCCAAGTTTCACTGAAGTGCTCTGACACTAGGACATGTGGCTGCCTTGGTTGGTGGGAACCAGGCTTGCCCAGGGTCAGTGTCCCCAGTGTTCCGTGTGGTCTCGTGTGCACACTTAGAATCAGGGGCCCTGTCTGCACCACACTGTTGGTATGTGCCAAAAATGAGATCCTTAGTATGTGCCAGGAGTCAGAGTTTCCCTGTGTCTGCACCAAGAATCAAGTGTCAGAGTCTCTGTTGCCTCATGTGGTTTCTCGTTGAGAATCAGGGTCCCTGTGTGTGCATGCACCAACAATTGGAGTCACTGGCTCTTAGTGTGAATGTGCTGTGAGTTAGGGATCCCAGGCAGCTGGGCCCAAACTGCCAAATTCCCTGAAGTGGAGCTGTGTCCTGTGTGTGCTCTCTCTACTGAGCCAAACCATCTAGGGCTTCGCACACTCTCAAATTCCTGAAGGGAAGCTGCCTCCGTGCACTCTCCCAGATTCCCCAAAGGGGGGCGGAGTCTGTCCTGCGCGCCAAATTCCCCCAAATTCCTCGAAGGGGAGCCCTCTGTGTGCGCTGTCAGATTTCCCTGAAGGGGAGCTGCATCTGTCCCGCGCGCCAAATTCCCTAAAGGGGAGTGCATCTGTGCGCGGGCACTTGCAGCTTGGGCGAGGGGCGGGTCTATCAGTTACTATGGTGCTATCCGCGAGCCTGCGGGGAGGGGGATAGGCTCTTTGACTCACGGAAATATGCTGCTGGGAAGTCTGGATTCTTGTTGTCTGTTGGTCTGAAGCTGTGATAGCAGTTCTCTGTCCCCAGTGGCTGCAGGGTCCTGGTTTGTGTCTGAAGCCAGGATTCTAGTCTCGGGCAGCTCTGTTTCTCAAGATGGCGTGGTCTCCGCTTCCGCACCAGCCGCTGAGAAGTGTCTGCTTTGTGCACCAGGCTCCGCCATCTAGGACTGCCCAGTTAGGTAGCCCCTTGGAAGACCTGCAGAATCAAACTGACCCTAGCTCATACACACACACACACCACAGACGACTACACCCTCCTCTATGGGTTCCTCACTCATACTCTCTCTCTCCCTACCTTCCTACTGGTCACCATCTTTTCTCAAGTTTTCTATGTTCTCCTTTTTAAAGGTTATCTTGGTTCAATTATAATTCTCTTCAAAAATTCATTTTGTATTTTTCAATTATAGTTGACATGTAATATTATATTAGTTTCAGATGTACAGTCTAGTGATTAGACATTATGTAACTTGCTAAATGATCATCCCGATAAATCTCAGACCCATCTGACACCATACATAGTTAATTAGAATATTATTGACCATGTTTCCTATGTTTATCTCCCCATGACTATTCTGTAACTACCAATTTGTACTTCTTAATCCCTTTACTTTTTTCATCCATCCCTCCAACTACCCTTCTGTCTAAAAACTGAGAAAGGTTTTCTTCACCTATGAGTGTTTCTCTTCTGCTTGTTCTTTTTTTTTTATTATTATTATTCAACTTTTGGTAGATATGTATTTATTGCCATTTGATTGTTTACATTTTTTATCTTTTTTTTTTTAAAGACCCTTTAACATTTTGTATAATTCTGGTTTGTAGTGACAAACTCCTTTAGCTTTTTCTTATCTGGGAAGCTCTTCACCTGTCCTTTGATTCTAAATGATAGCTTTGCTGGGTAGAGTAATCTTGGTCATAGGTTCTTGCTTTTCATCACTCTGAATAGTTCTTGCCACTCTTTTCTGGCCTACAGAGTTTCTGTTGAGAAATCAGCTGACATTCATATGGGCACTCTCTTGTAGGTCTTTAACATTTTGCATTATAATTATGATGTGTCTTGGTGTGGGGCTCTTTGGGTTCATCTTGTTTGGGACTCTGTGCTTCCTGGATTTGTACGTCTATTTCCTTTACCAGGTTAGGGAAGTTTTCTGTCATTTTTTTTAAAAATAGGTTTTCCATTTCTTGCTCTCTTTCTTCTCCTTCTGGTATCCCCATGATACAAATGTTGATAGGCTTGAAGTTGTCCCAGAGGCTCCTTACACTAGCCTCATTTAAAAAAAATAGGCTTTTTTTTTATTTTTTGCTTTTCTCATCATTGGCTGTTTTTTGCTTCTTTATATTCCAAATCGCTGATTTGAATCTCAGCTTCGTCTTCTTTACCATTGATTCCCTGTAATTTATTCTTCATTGCAGTTAGTGTACCCTACATTACTAGTTCTTTTTTTATGGTTTCCATGTCCTTTGTTATGCTGTTAAAGTTCTCACTGAGTTTATCTTCTATTCCCCTAAGTCAATTGAACATCCTTATAACCAGTGTTTTGAACTCTGCCTCTAGTAGATTGCTTGTCTCCATTTTGTTTAGTTCTTTCTGAGGTTTTATTCTGTTCTTTCATTTTTGACATTTTTCTTTGTCTCCTGATTTTGGCAGCCTCTCTGTGTTTGTTTTTATGTATTAGGTAGAGCTGCTATGTCCCCCAGGCTTGGTTGAGTGGTCTAAGGTAGTAGATTTCCTGTAGGGTCCAGTGGCATCGCCTCTTCATTCACCTGAACTGGGCACTCCAGGTGCATCCTCTCCCGTCTTGGCCCCCTGCTGGTTTTCACAGCCAAAAATTATGGGAACTTCTCTTCCTGGCACTGGGACCCTGGCTGGGAGGCCTGTTGTGGGCTTGGGACTCCTCACTTATCATGTGGGACTTCTGCAGCCTGGATATCCCTTCCTATTTTTATCCGCCACATGTGGGTGTGGGACCAGCCAGTTCTGCATCTCCGGCCTTCCTGCCAGTCCTGGAGTGGCTTCTTTTTTATATCCTTAGTTGTAGGATTTCCCTTCAGCTAGATTTCAGGCAGTTCTAGGTGGTGCTTGTTCTGTAATTTAGTTGTAATTTCTATGTGGTTGTCGGAGGATTCGCATAACGAATTTACCTACACCACCATCTTGACCAAAAGCCAAGAATAATTCTCTTTGGCTTCATGCTTTGCCTTTCAGACTTATTAAGGTGGTTTTCCCACTTATGTGACTCTGTTAGGTGGGTGGTTGTGCCCTCATAGCTTTCCCAGATGAGAGTTGTGCCTGCGCAGCTCTGAGTAGCTACCCTCTGGCTTGTTGCCGCAAAGCCATGTGTTATCCCCAAACACATGGCTTTGTTGGGCAGAGCTCTTTCCCTTTGAAGCCAAGGTGGAGACAGCCCTAGCCCCATGTACTGTGGGCCTGGGCTGGGAGTGCAGCTTCTAAGGTGTATTGGATCACTTTCAGGGTCATTCTTAGCCTGTCTTGAATAATAAATTGTGTTCACAGCTGCATCTGTGGTGCAGTCTTATAGGTTCCAAGAAGTTTGACAGTCTTCTTTCATTTCTTCTTCTATTTTCTTCACTTCCCACTGGGATAGTTGATTTGGTCTGTGGTTCATACTCATACTAATCTTCTTAGCAAATGGTTAGTTTGCCACACCCTAACTGTTCTCTTTGGAACATACTTCCTAGTTCTAGTTTTTTGTAATGTGGACAGGCTAAGAATCTTCAAAGTTTTTATAATCTGAGTTCTTTTGCTTAACAGTTCTGTCTTTAATGTCTCTCTTCTTGCATTTTACTATCAGCCCACAGGAAGAATCAAGCCACTCCTTCAACATTTAACAGGAATTTCCTCAGCTAAATCTCCAATTTCATGCTGGCAAGTGCAGCCTTTCACAAAACACTAGAACAAATACAATTCAGCAAGGATTTTTACCAGTTGATACCAAGAATCACTTTTCTTCCCATTTTCAATAACACGTTTCTCCTTTGTGTCTGAGAGAGACCTCATCAAAATGACTTTTACTGTTCATATTTCTGCTAACATTCTATACATGATTATTTACATTTTCTCTAAGAAGATGAGAGGTTTCTCTAGAGCTTTTTCTTCTTCTTCTTCTTCTTCTTTTCCCGCCTCAGCCTTCACCAGAATTGTCTTTAAAAGTCTCTTTATTGCAATATTGGCTTTTTTTGGCAAGCACCTCAAAATTGTTCCAGCCTATACCCAACCCAGTTCCAAAGCCACTTCCACAGTTTTAGGTGTTTGTTACAGCAGCAGCACACTTCTCAGTTCTGGCTGCTACAATAAAAATGGCATAGACTATAGTGATTAAACAATGAATATTTATTTCTTATAGTTCTGGAGGCTGGAGATATGAGATCCGGGTCCAGCATCTTCAGTTTCTTTTTTTAAAAATATATTTTTATTGATTTCAGAGGAAGAGAGAGGGAGAGAGATATAAACATCAATGATGAGAAAGAATCATTGATCGCTGACTCCTGCATGCCTCACACTGGGGCTCAAGTCCACAACCCAGGCATGTGCCCTGAACAGGATTCGAACCTTGACCTCCTGGTTCATAGGCCGACACTCAACTACTGAGCCACACTGGCTGGGTGCATCTTCAGGATCTTGATGAGGGCGCTCTTCTGGATTTTCAGACGGCTGCCTTCCTGTCTTGCTGTGTCCTCACAGTGTATAGAAACAGAGCTGTCTTTTCATTCCTTATCAGGACACCAATCCCACCATGGGGGCTTTATCCCCATGACCTCACCCAAACTTAATTACTCCAAATAGCATCACACTGAGGACTAGAGACTCAACATATGAATTTGGGGGAGAGGGCCACAAACACATGCCCTAAGAGTCTCAATGTCATGATATTTTCTACAGAATCTATTTGAAAAGTTTTATGGAGATATAATTGATGTAGCATAAAATTCTTCCATTGCAATTCAGGTGAGTTTTAGTAAATGTATACACTTGTGCCTCTATCATTACAGTGCAGTTGTAAAACGTATCACTTCAGAAGCTCCCTCATGCCCCTTTGCGTCTGTTCTTACTCCCACTCCTGGCTCCAGGGAACACTCGTGCTTTCACACTCTGTAATTTTATTTTTCCTGGACGTTTTATATAAATGAAATCGTGTGAGTCTTTTGAATTTGGCTTTTTTAGCTTAGCATAATTTCTACAAAATATTTTATTTAATTGACTAGAGGCCCGGTGCATGAAAATTCATGCACTGGAGGGGTCGTCCCTCAGCCCGGCCTGCCCCCTCTCACAGTCCGGGAGGCAACTGGTGATCAGGGGAAGGCAATGCCCCCATCACACCTCTGCTGCTGCCACTGCCAGAAGCGAAAGCCTTGGCCAGCCCTGCTTACCTGAGCCTCGGGCGGCCCTGGGTGGCTGGGCAGCTGCCATCTGAGGCTTGCCTCTGCCTCGGGCTGGCCCTGGGGAGCTGAGGGGACTGGACGCTGCCATCTTATGGCTGTGGGTGCCTTTGTAAGGGTGTGATGGTCAATTAGCATATTCCCTCTTTATTAGATAGGATACTTAATATTTGATCAACCAAATGAAGTAACTTTTATAAGAAATGGTTATATTATTTCAACACTTATTTTTTTCACAAATAAGGATGGTTCTCATTTAATTTCGAATATATTCATAATGTACTTATAAGGACATTCTGAAAGGCAGTTTAAACAAATTAAAATACTTGGAAGTTAGAAAATATTACAGTAAGCCTCCAATACTCTTTATTATTCTTACCACAAGAAAATTTGACTAAAATACCTTATCTGTGTTTCCTCATGAACACTGAATTAACTTCTTAAGTGAATGAAAAGATTTGTATTTATCATCAAATCCTGGGGCAGATTACCTCAAAAATGTATCTCCCGAGTGCTGACCAACTGCAGTTTTCAACAGTGTGGTTACATTTATCTTGTACTCATCTTACACAACATGAAAGAGATTTATCTCCTCCATCATCATGGAGAATTATGCCTTGGACACGTTTTCTAAATATTATTCCTTTAACAGTTTGTGCTTTGTTGGAGATCAATCCATCCTTCTGTCTGATACTAATTAAAGTACCTTATTTAGTCCATATTTCCAATAAACATAATCAAGATTTCTAGCCATTGCCTATTTCATTCCTGTAGCTCAGATTTCCTGCCAGCAATTAGATGGACACAGCATATGACATCAGTACATAGCTTTGAATAGAGAAACTGGGGTCCAGTAAAGGTGGTGGTTATAGACAAGCTTTATTTGTAAATAATGATAGTGAGGTAATCTGTGTAAGTCCTGTTTTTAGTTTTTAGTTTTTTAATATAGGGAAGGGAATATAGACAAACTGTATTTTTTACTTATGGAACAAACTCGATGGATTTTTAACTCATTGTTTTAGTTTCTCAGTTAACTGTGAAAGGTTCTGTTCTCTATGAATGAGGTAGCAAAGCATTGTTGCTACACTTTTATAGCTTTTTAACCATTTCCAGACATGTCAGTGTTTCAGTTTTAGTCTATACCCTTAATGATATCCCCTGAAAGAAAGTGGAGGGATAGCAACAAGAATGACAAGCTGGAGGCAGAGGTGCCATTCGTTACAGTCATGTTGTAGTCACACATCTCCTGATATGTACTGATCTTTAAAACATATTCCCTACAGATGACGAGCATCCTTTGAGTGCCTGAAAACACAAGAGCTAATATTGCCCTATGGAGGGCCAACATAGGTCTTGGTACTGATGAAATAAAACCAAGGATATTTGTTACTAAAAATAAGCCAGGGTTTGGGGGAAAGGGAAATGGGGAGTTGCTAATCAACAGGTATAAAGTTTCAGTTATGCAAGATGAATAAATTCTAAAGACCTGTAAAAACTGTGCCTACAGTTAACAATACTGTACTATATTGTATATTTAAAAGTTTATTAAGAGGGTAGATCTCAAGTTAAATGTTTTTAGCACAAAAAAATTATGGAAAGCAATGCTCTTTTTTTCCCCCCACATCCTCTGTATCTCTTTCGTCCCATGGTGCTATTTTATTAAAAACATTTGAAGGTTAATGGGTCTTTGTTTCCCACCCCCTTCAAAGTAATAAAATAGAAAGGCAGGGAGCGATAAGAAAAACTGAGGAGTTTCATAATGACAGAAACTTATTTACAGATATTGGGACAGAACATTCGTCTGCCTCATGAAAATGATGGGAAATTCAGACTTCAGTACCTGTCTCTGGAAACTTTAAATTCTGAACCAGGATTGTAACAATCTGTCAAATTATTGAAATAGTATTGTAACTACAATGGGAAGCTTATCAGAATGACAAGCTACTGGAACAGTGTTAGAGAATAAATACAGACTGCATATAAACAAGAGAAGCTAACCGTGCATTGTAAAATGATGTTAGTTTGCATTTTAATTTAGTAATGTCAGAATTAGTTTTGAAGTATAATTCATTAGACAGTTATTCTTGCAGGCTAGAGAAAAAAAATACTGCATAGTTAAATGATCTATCAAAAAGTGTGCCTGTATTTAAGAAACTAAAGGGAAAACACTCAAGCTGCATCTTTTAGTTTCATCTTTTCTCATTTCCATTTTTAAAAGCATGAGATTTCTTCCTCTTATATAAAAATTCACCAGAAGATGCTGGTGCAGAACAAAGTAAAGCCAAAAGAGACATATATTGGCCAAATACAGAAATTGCATTCATTGAAATTTTATTTTCAGTTGAGGGAAGGTAATCTGGGGATCATCAAAATTAGGGCATCCGAATTAAAGGGAAAATGTGATGGATTAAGATTGCAAATGCTGGTTGAAGAGCACTAGTGAAAAACAGTGGTGAGACGCTTGCGAGAAAGTTTGTGTAACTAGGATTATCAACACCTCTGTGATACATTTATAGCTTGTAAATAACTTCCCCTTATAATCTGTGACTTTTTCAGAGCAAGCTTTTGCAGTTGTTTTCATTATTCATTTGATTTATGTAACCGATTTATTGCATGGGCTGACTTTCAGTAGCAAATAATTTAATTTTCATCCGGTGCTACCAATTTCAGCTGCACTCCAGGATTCTTTGAAGACATCTTGGCAGGAACCATAGCTTTTCTGGTCATTTTCAGGTATTAGATAATATGTTTAGGTGTTAAAGTTTTCTTCACAGTTTAAATTAAGACCTACTCATTTAAACTGTTTCTTTTCCTTTCATTTTATTCAGAAACCTATAGCAAGGGAAAGGGTACTATAGTCTGTGGTTTTTCACTCTCATTTGCCTACTTATATAGTCTTTTTTAAAATTAATTAATTTTTTTATTAATTAAGGTATTACATATGTGTCCTTATCTCCCCATTGCCCCCCAACACCCCCCCACTCATGCCCTCACCCCCCTGTTGGCTGCGTCCATTGGTTAGGCTCATATGCATGCATTCAAGTCCTTTGGTTGATTTCTCCCCCTTACCCCCACCCTCCCTACCTTCCCTCTGAGGTTTGACGGTCTGAAAGATGCTTCTCTGTCTCTGGATCTGTTTTTGTTCATCAGTTTATGTTGTTCATTATTTTCCATAAATGAGTGAGATCATGTGATATTTATCTTTCTCTGACTGGCTTATTTCGCTTAGCATAATGCTCTCCAGTTCCATCCATGCTGTTGCAAATGGTAAGAATTCCTTTTTCTTTTCTTTTTTACTGCAGCGTAGTATTCCATTGTGTAGATTACCACAGTTTTTTAATCCACTCATCTGCTGATGGGCACTTAGGCAGTTTCCAAATCTTAGCTATGGTAAATTGTGCTACTATGAACATAGGGGTGAATATATCCTTTCTGATTGGTGTTTCTAGTTTCTTGGGATACATTCCTAGAAGTGGGATCACTGGGTCAAATGGGAGTTCCTTACACATACAGTATATTCTTCTTAACACTTTGGGGTAGGACTGAGGCTGAGGAGAGCAAAATGTCTTTGTATGTGGAGCTCTTGGTAGCCCTCTCTTGGTTACCGAATACCTTCTGTCATGCACATGCCCCATGTAACTTCTCTAGTCAGTTGCTTAATGATGCACCACACGGCCTGGAACTTCTGATGTCATATTGCATCATAGAAGGATGCATCCTATAGCTGCCCTCCCTCCCCTTCCCCTGAGCTACTGGTTTAATGACATCACTCACACATCCTCATTCTGCTTGAATTTAATTTCCTCAGCAGATAACTCCAAGTAGAAGCTCCTTGAAGACAAGAGCTGTACATTAAACCTTTAGTTCCTGTCTAGCACCAGTCACAGTAATAGGACCAGTGGGTGTTCAGTTTCTGATTAGTCTGCAAGTAGGTCTCGGGGCCTGACAGTTGAACCAGCACCTAGCCATAGTAGCAGGATGTGAAGTCCTCGTTCTCCCACAGGAAGCTCCCATTTTTCTGGAAATTTCTTGGAAAACACGTGTATTCACATGAAAGGGTGTGTTTTTTGGTTCGTGTGTGCTAACCTGAGGCTGGAATTCAGAATCACTGAGAATGGGGGTCCACGTGGGTGAAAAAGGCAGCTTCCCAAGAGATACACAGGCACAAGAATAATTTTAATAGAGTTTATTAAATAGACATAATAGACTATGATTCCTCTAGTTCATTAGTATTCTTTCCTAAAGCCCTTCTGTCTAGTAAAGAGCCTCCTCTATGCCAGTTCACTTTCTGAATCCCCTTTACACAGTCCCCCTTCTTTGCCTTTACAAAAGAAAGGCACGCTCTCACCCAACTGGAGTCTTCCTGTGGCTCTTGTCTCAGAGCGGAGAAACCTCCAGGTCACCATTCAAAAGGAAAACTTGTAATGTTCGTGTTATTTTTAAGAAAGTGATTTACAAATGATGTAATGAATCCTTCTGTAATTAAATGGCTTCTACTGCTTTGCTTTTCAACAAAGATGATGAAGGATTTAAAATTTCAACTGCTAAGTGATTGAAAAATACATTTGTCTTATCACTCACTGTATTGTTTGGAACATTTAAATAGGAAGATATTAAGCAAATTGATGAATATTGCTATAATAATGTCCCATCTACTTATTTTTCTAGCTTAAAATGGAAAAACAAAAACCTGGATTAAAATTGATGCTGAAATATAGGCCAGTTTGGCTCAGTGGATAGAGTGTCAGACTGCCGACTGAAGGGTCGCGGGTTCGATTCCAGTCAAGGGCATGTACCTTGGTTGTGGGTACATCCCCAGTAGGGGGCGTGCAGGAGGCAGCTGGTCCATGTTTCTAACTCTCTAACCTTCTCCCTTCCTCTCTGTAAAATTGATGCTGAAATATAAACAAAAAGAAAAAAGAAGAAAAAATTTATGCCAAGCTCTGTCTCAATCTAGAATTAAGTAATAGGCACCAGTGGGTATGCAAATTAATTAGAAAAAATAGTACTATCCATTTCAGTAAGAGATACATATCTAATCAACTATTTTATTTTTCATATTTACTAATAATCATTTATCGTATTTATTTGGATTTATTTGCATACTAGTAATTGTAATAAAAACTAAATTTAGAAGGAATTTTTTGTCTTTATTTTTGACAAATAAAACGTATATAAAGTATATAATAAGATGTTTTGGTATATGTTCTGAAATGATTATTCCAATCCAATTACCATATCCATCACATACCATTGTTATCTTTTTTTGTGTGTGTAGTGAGAGCTGTCTTAGCAAATTTCAAGTATACAATACATTATTATAAACTATAGTCACCCTATTGACCATTTCACCTTCATAACTTATAACTAGAAGTTTGTACTCTGATAAAATTCTCCCCGTAGTTCCTACCAGCTTCCAGTAACCACCATTCTTTTGTTATTACTATAAGTTTGACTTCATTTATTTGTTCGTTCTTGGGTTCCTTCTATAAGTGAGATCATGCACTATTTGTTTTTCTGTGTTTGTCTTATTTCACTTAGAATGCCTCTAGGTTCATCCATGTTGTTGCAAATGACAGGACTGACTTTTTTGTGTGATTACTTTTATTTAATTGTTTTCATTAAAAATTTATTGGGGTGACATTGGTTAATAAAATTATATAGGTTTTAAATGTACAATTCTATAATATATTATCTGTATTTTACATCATGTGTTTACCACCCAAAGTCAGATATTCTGTCACCACATTATTTAACTCCCTTTACCCTGTAATACCAACCCACACACCTCCTTTCCCTCTGATAACGACCATACTGTTGTCTGCATCTATGAGTTTTTATTTGTTTGTCTTGTTTGTTCGTTTGTTGCTTTCTGTTTTATATCCCAAATATGATTAAATTAAATGCTTCTTGACTTTTTCTGTCTGACTTATTTGCTTAGCATGATATTCTCATGAGCTATTCATGTTGTCACAAATGGCAGTATTTTTTCTTATGGCTGAGTAGTATTTCATTGAATATAGGTACCATACCTTCTTTATCCAATCATCTGTTGAAGGATACTTCAGTTGTTTCCATGTCTTGGCCACTGTGAATAATGCTGCAATGAACTTAGGAGTTACATATATGAATAAATGTCTTCAAAATTTTCAGATAGATACCCAGAAGAGGAGTTGCTGGGTCATAGGATAACTCTATTCTTCATGTAAATGACCCGATTCATTTGTATAGACAACCCTAAAGACTCCACCACAAACTATTAAAATAATAAAATAAAGTTGCAGGATGCAAAATTAATGTACAAAAATCCATTTCATTCCTTTATACTAACCATGAAATTTCAGAAAGAGAAATGCAAAAAAGTACCATTCCTTTTGAAATTACAAAAAAGAAGAAAGAATAAAATACCTAGAAATAAACCTGACAAAGGATGCAAAGGACCTATACACTGAAAGCTTTAAGACATGTTTTTAATTGATTTTAGAGAGAAAGGAGAGGGAGAGAGAAAGAAACATTGATAGGTTGCCTCCTGTACACACCCTGACCATGAACCAAATGTAACCTGGGCATGTGCCCTGCCCAGAAATTGAACCTGCGACCTTTTGATGCGTAAGACAACACTCAACTGAGCCACACCGGCCAGGGCTAAATAGACATTATTAAAAGAAATTAAAGAAGACACACAAAAAAGAAAAGAGATTTTGTGTTCATGGATTTGAAGAATGAACACAGTTTAAAGCATATACATATTTAATGCAATCCTCAACAAAATTCCAATATCATTTTTTAAAGAAATAGAATAAAAAAAAACCAGTAGATTTGTATAGAACCACAAAAGACGCTGAATAGTCAGTAGCCATTTATTTGAAGAGACTCTCCTTTCTCTACTATATATCAACGTTGTCAACAATCAGTTGACTGCATGTGGATGAGTTTATTTCTGGCTCCATTCTATTTCATTGGTCCATGTGTTCATTTTTATGTCAGTGCCATACTGTTTTGATTACTATAGCTTTGTAATATAGTTTGAAGTCAGCGTGTGTGATGCCTCCAGCTTAGTTCTTCTTGCTCAACTAGCTACTTAAGGTCTTTTGTGCTTCCAAACTAATTTTAGGATTCTTTTTTCTTTGAAAAGTGCCAATGGAATTTTTATAGGGATTGTACATCACTTTGGATAGAAAAGACATTTAAACGATATTCTTCTAATTTATGAACAAGAGATATCTTTCAACTTATTTGTGCCTTCTAAGAGTCTTTTCATCAATATCTTACAGATTTCAGGTTCAGATAATTCACCACCTTTGTTAAATTTATTCCTAAGTATTTCATTCTTTTTTTTTCTTTTTTTTTTTGCTATTGTACATGGGATTGTTTTCAAATGTCTTTATGGGTAGTTCATTATTAGTGTGTGGAAATGTACTTGATTTTTATGTTGATTTATATATCTTGCATCTTTACTAAATTCATCTATTACTTTTATCGTTTTTTTGGTGGCATCTTTGGAGTTTTCTATGTCTTCTGCAAAGACAATTTTACTTTCTGATTTGGATGCCTTTTTCTCCTTGCCTAATTGCTCTAGCTAGGACTTACAGTATTATGTTGAATAAAAATGGTAAGCTTGCTTGTCTTATTCCTGATCTTAGAGGAAAAGCTTTCTGTTTTTCACCACTTAGTAAAATATTAGGTGTGGTCTTGTCATATGTGATTTTTATATTGTTGAAGTACATTTTAAAAGGAGATACATTTGTGTGTGTGTGTGTGTGTGTGTGTGTGTGTGTGTGTGTGTGTGTGTGTAATTTTCTAGGATTGTAAGGCTCTATGTAACACACACATGCAAATTTGGTGCAGATAATTGGGATGGGGTCTTCAATAAAACATGTTCAAGCATTCAAATAGATTACCGTAGGATAAAATTCTGAATATCTGAATAGGAAATGGAATCAAAATAGAAGTTCATGGTAAAAAATAATGTCAGATTTCTTATGAAGAAGATTAGTACAGGTGTTTTTTTTAATGGGTTGTGGTGCGATCTTATTTCTACAATAGTTAGAATCCATCAGTTCCATTTCAGAATGACATCACACTTCTATATTAAATGTCAGTGTATACAACACGCCAGAAATTATACCCTTTGTATCTCTTTACATTTATATTTAATATGTCTAGATGCTAACTTGAAAATGTGTGAAGGGAGTATATATGTTTTCAACATCATTTTAGGAAATACATGAGGGAAAGTTTGAAGGGTGCTTTTCTAAGACATGCCAGGTATTGGAGCCAGACTAAGTTCTGAGGTCAGAAGACTACTGCTGTCGTGCTTCACGTGCAAACCGCTTAATTCCTACACTCAGAAAAAAAGCCGGTGTTCTTAGCTGCTCCTGTCCGTCTTCTAGAATTCAGCCCAGCAGTCCAGGAGCAACCCCGGGGCCCACCTCACTGCTGGCGGTGCAGATCTTCCTCCAGCCCAGAGCAGTGCCTAATAGAACACCACAGGACCAGTCTTTTCTTGAGACATATGAGCAATGACAACTCCTTAGAACATTGCTGTGAGGAAAGAGTGGAGGGAGCATATGCCAAGGATTTGCTAGCATCCTCAGAACAATCAATGAATGGGAAAGAATGATTATATTGATGAGTAAGGAAGATATTGTAAGAAACCTAATTGAATAGCATTTGATGTGAGTTGGTAATAAGTTTATATTTTCAGAGTTGCCCAGAACCTGTATATTTAAAAATAGAAACAAGGACATTAGAAATGAAAGTTAAGGAAGTAGGATTTCTAAAGAATTCAAAATTTAAGGTTTTAAAAGTGTTAATTTTAGTGTGGTTATGTGGGTATTTATCAAAACAGCATAGTTTTCATTTCTATTTTAGTTTATTTGTTTTAATCCTCACCTGAGGATATTTTTTTCATTGATTTTTTTTTTTTTTTTTTTTTTTTTTTAGAGAGAATGGTAGGAAGTGGGGGGAGAGAGAGAGAAACATAGACTTGAGAGACACACAATTGGTTGCATGTCACACGTGTCCCAACAGGGCCATGGATGAGCCTGCAGCCAAGGTACATGCCCTTGGCTGGGAATCCAACTCGCAACCCTTTGGTCTGTGGGCAGACGCTCTGACCACTGAGAAAAACTGGCCAGGACAGGACAGCATGGTTTTAAAGGGAAGAATGAGAGAGACCAGAGTATCAGTTCCAACTTGGCCACACATTAGCTGTGTAATCATGACTACTTATTTAAAGTCTCTTTGATTCTGTTTCCTCATTGGTAAAATGGGGACAGTCGTGCCTATATGACGGCTATTTTGTGTATTAATTGAGATCATGTATGTAGGAACACACAACCATGTTTTTCTGCTTTTACCTCTTCCTATATACTCAGTATTTTCTTCTTTTTTTTTTTGTTTAATCCTCACCCAAGGATGTGTTTATTATTGATTTTTAGAGAGACAGGAAGGGCAAGAGAGAATCATGGATCGGTTGCCTCCTGTACACCCGCTGTTTTTTCTTTTTTCATTATTTATTATTATTATTTTTAATTTATTGATTTTTTTACAGAGAGGAAGGGAGATAGTTAAAACATTGATGAGAGAAAAACATCAGTCAGCTGCCTCCTGCACACCTCCTACTGGGGAAGTGCCTGCAACCAAGGTACATGCCCTTGACCAGAATTGAACCTGGGACCTTTCAGTCTGCAGGCCAACACCCTATCCACTGAGCCAAATAGGTTAGGGCTGTTTTTTCTTTTAATATTTGCTTTATGTGCTTGTTTTCAATTTTTTTTATTCATGTTTTAATTTTTCTGCCTCCTTTAAACCTTTTCTCTTAGCATCCTGTCCAGAAAAATTTCAGGAGGGGGGCTGACACTCAATGAAGGGTTGACAACGTGAAAGAACATTGTTTTATGAAGCATCTCCCAAACCCTGCCTGCGATTTTTGCTTGTGTTTTTATTGGCATGTATGACTTATTCGGTAAGAACCCCCTAAACACCTTCCTTTGTTTTTGTGTTGTTTTTAAGATTCGAGAGTTAGTTTCAATCAAAGTAAAATAGTTTCCAACGTGAATAATGCCCTCCTGGTATTATGAAGGGGCAACATTCTTGGTTCCCATATATTTACTATCAACGTTGGTTTTGTTTCTCAGTTGGTATCAGTGAAGATGTCTGTCTACTCTGGCAAAACCAGCTGTCACTGGGTCCCTGATGCCGTGCAGCAAGCGGAGCGTCCTGCAGTTGCTGATGGTTACTTTGCAGCCTTGCCTCCCATGCTGGCACCGTGTTAGTGCATTATGTGCAGGACACTCACTGCAACCTGAACTGGATCTGTGGGATCGAAATGCAGCTTGTGGCTTCACTACAGTTGCCATGCAGATCAGGAAAAGAAAGGATAATTCTCAATTCAGGATACCTTATATTGTTAGGATTATATCAGATACAGGGAATTCTAGAAGAGTTTGTAAAGATTATCTTGGGTATCTTGGAAGCCACGGCAGGACCTTGGCGGTGAGAAGGGCGTACAGAAGGGTGTTTCTATAAATCAGTGTATTCAAGTAGCCCTGGTGACATGGAGGTGCCAGCAGAGGAGGCATCAAAAATGCTGTACTCTGTCATGCCTCTACCTGAGAGCAGGGTGCTTCCTGTGGCCTTTCTCTGCCCAGGAAATTGGAATAATGGTCCAAAACCAGTTCAACTTGAAGGTTTTGAACCCTAGTTGATATTAGCGCACACTCTTCTTCATTCTTCATTAGCACTTTTTTAAATGAATCTTTTTAAAAAAAATATGTTTTCATTCATTTCAGAGAGAGGAAGGGAGGGGGAGAGAGATAGAATCATCAATGATGAGAGAGAATCATTGATCGGCTGCCTCCTGGACACCCCTGGGAATGAACCATGATCTCCTGGTTTACGAGTTGATGCTCAACCACTGAGCCACACTGGCCAGGCTATTAGTACTTTTAAAACTAAACATAGTGTAATAGCAATACAATGCATTGCACTGTGAGTTTTTAAATTCATTATTGTATCTGGATATATATATATATATATATATATATATATATATATATATATATACATATACATATACACATATACATATACATATATATATATTTATATACTAGAGGCCCAGTGCATGACATTTGTGCACTATGGGCAGGGGGGTGTCCCTCAGGCCTGGCCTGCGCCCTCTTGCAGTCTGGGAAAGATGCTGTGGGTGCCGGGTAATGATGTCATGTAGTAACTAAGCTTCTTCTCCCAGTGGGATCGGGCTTAAATGGGTAGTCGGACATCGCTCTCATAATCCAGGACTGCTGGCTCCCAACTGCTCGCCTGCCTGCCTGATTGCCCCTAACCACTTCTGCCTGCCAGCCTGATCACCCCCTAACCACTCCCCTGCCATCCTGATCGATGCCTAACTGCTCCCCTGCCAGCCTGATTGCCCCCAACTGCCCTCCCCTGCAGGCCTGTCCCCCCCCCCCCCCCCAACTACCCTCTCCTGCAGGCCTGGTTGCCCCCAACTGCCTTCCCCTGCAGGTCTGATTTTCCCCCCAACTGCCCTCCCCTGCAGGCCTGGTCCCCCCCAGCTGCCCTCCTCTGCAGGCCTGGTCCCCCCCAACTGCCCTCCCCTACAGGCCTGGTCCCCCCTGCCCAGCTGCCATTCCCTATAGGCATGGTCGCCCCCAACTTCCCTCCCCTGCTGGCCTGGTTGCCCCCAACTGCCTTCCCCCTCAGGCCTGATTTCCCCCAACTGCCCTCCCCTGCAGGCCTGGTCCCCCCTCAACTGCCCTCCCCTGCAGGCCTGATTGCCCACAATTGCCTGCCCCTGCTGGCCATCTTGTGACAGCCATCTTGTGTCCACATGGGGGCGGCCATCTTGTGTGTTGGAGTGATGGTCAATTTGCATATTACCTCTTTAGGAATATATAAAAGGCTAAGTTGATTCACGCATGTGTGATACATTTAAAGCTCTTGCTGGCACCAATTGCATGCATGTGTTTCGATCTCTCATTGTCGATCATGAATTTGGTTGACACTTCTATTATAGCGAAAGGGCAAATAGTGATATTGAAATATTTCTTCTAATTAATTTCCTTTCAATGTGCACAAATCCATGCACTGGGACACTGGTAGAAATATAAAAGGCTTAGAATAAGGGTCATGATTTCTGCTGCACACTCATAAAAATGGCAAAAGTAACTTTTTCTGGGAGGGCCAGTGGAGGTCTGTGGGCCTAATGTGCGTAGTCACTTCTGTGATGAGACTTACTGACAGATGGACCTGTTTCCCCCTAATCAGATTGGTGATTGCATTAAAGTTTTATCATTAATTATTTCTTGGACATATCTGTGATCCCCAACCTAGGCAGTGTCATGAAACTTTCTCCCTATGTTTTCACCAAGAATTTTCATATGCAGTTAATGGAGTTTCACATTTAAGTATTTAATCCATTTTGAGTTGATTTTTGTGTATAGTATGAGTCTAGTTTCATTCTTTGCATGTGGATACCCATTTTCCCATTATTACTATTTGTTAAAGAGACAAGCCTTTCTCCATTAAGAATTCTTAGTACTCTTGATGAATATCAGTATATGTGTGGTTTTATTTCTTAGCTCCCTATTGTGTTCCATTGGTCTATACATTTGTTTTTATGCCAGTACCATAATGTTTTAATTACTGTAGCTTTGTAATACTTTTGAAATCAACAAGTCTGATGCCTCCAGCTTTTTTCTTTCTTAAGATCATTTTCCGTATTTGGGGTCTGTTGTGGTTTCATTTGAATTTTAGGATTTTTTCCCCTATTTCTGTTTAAAAGATTATACTGGGATTTTTATAGGGATTGCATTGAATTTGTGGATTGCTTTCAGTTGTATGAACATTTTAACATTGAATCTCCCAACCCATGATTATGAAATTGCTTTTCATTTATTTGTGTCTTCTTTAATTTAAGTTGTGTATAGTTTTTATGCTACAAGTCTTTCACCCTCCCTTAGTTGTTTGTCCCTAAATATTATAATTTTGATGCTATTTTAAATGGAAGTATTTTCTTAATTTTCTCTTTGGGCAGTTTATTGTTAATGTATAAAAATGCACCTGACTTTTTGTATGTTGATTTTATATCCTTCAAATTTATTGAATTTGTTTATTAGTTTTGACAGGGTTTGTGTGTGTGTGTAACCTTTAGTGTGTTCTACATATAAGCTAATGCCATTTGCGAACAGGTAATTTTACTTCTTCCTTTCCAGATTGTATGCTTAAATATTTTTTTCTTGCCTAATTGCTCTGGATAAGAATTTCAGTGCTATGTTGAATGGAAGTTGTAAGAATGGACACCCCTGCCTTGTTCCTGATCTTAGAGAAAAAGTTTTGTTTTTCACCATTTTGTATAATGTTAGCTATGGGTCTTTATTACATTGAGTTGAAATTTTTAATGTATTTTTATTGATTTTAAAGAGGAAGGGAGAGAGAGAGAAACATCAATGATGAGAGAGAATCATTGATTGGCTGCTTTGTGCACACACACACACACCCCCCCCCCCCCCTGGGGATGGAGTCAGCAACCTGGGCATGTGCCCTGACTGGGAATAGAACTGTGACCTCCTGGCTCATAGGTCAACACTCAACCACCGAGTAACACCCAGCCTGACAGTTGAATTTTTTTATACTTACTTTGCTGACACCTTTTTATCATGAAAGGATGTTGAATTTGTCAAATATTTTTTTCTGCATCTATTGAGATCATTTTGTGATTTTTATCCTCTATTCTGTTAATATGGTATGTAACATTGATTTGTGTATGTTAAAACATGTTTGCATTCCAGGAATAAATCTCACTTGGTCATGGTGCATAATCCTTTTAATGTTCTGTTGAATTTGCTTTTCTAGTATTTTGTTGAGGACTTTGAAGCCAACTGATCCAGGGCTTTTCTTTTTGGGGTGTTTTTGATTACTAATTCAATCTTCTTGCTAATTATAGGTCTGATCATGATTTTTAGAGAGGTAGGGAGGGTGGGAGAGAGGGAGGGAAAAGGAGAGAGACACCAATGTGAGAGAGATACATTGATTGGTTGCATGCGCCCTGACTGGGGTGGGGATTGAACCTGCATGTGCCCTTGACTGGGAATCAAACCCATGACCCTTGAGTGCATGGGCTGATGCTCTAATCCCTGAGGCAAACTGGCCAGGGCAGATTTTCTTTTTCTTTCTTTCTTTTTTTTTTTTTAATAATATATTTTATTGATTTTTTTACAGAAAGGAAGGGAGAGGGATAGAGAGTTAGAAACATCGATGAGAGAGAAACATCGATTCAGCTGCCTCCTGCACACCCCCAACTGGGGATGTGCCCGCAACCGAGGTACATGCCCTTGACCCTTCAGTCCGCAGGCCGACGCTCTATCCACTGAGCCAAACCGATCAGGGCCAGATTTTCTATTTATTCATGGATCAATCTTTGCAGGTTGTACGTTTCTAGAAATTTATCCATTTCTGTTACTCAAGTTGTTGGTGTATAATTGTTCCTTGTAATCTCCTATGATGCTTTTTACTTCTGTGGCATCAGTTTTAATACCTCCTTTTTCACTTATGATTTTGTTTGAGTCTTCTCTCTCTCCTACACAATCTAGCTAAATATTTGTCAATTAGGTTTAAGAAATTTCTGCTCAAACCACCTAAGTGATATATTTTCTTCTTACTAAGACACATGATTATATTCATGACAGTGACTTTCCTCAATATACTTTATTTATTTTGTAACTAATTTAGTAATATTAATCACATGCTGATGGTTTTTAAATTAATATAGTATCTTTAAAAATCATAATTTCTAAGCCTTCATGTTTATAAGGAAGTGGACACTTAAATCTTTATAAGTATTGGCAGTTTTCAGGTATCATTTGCAGATTGAGAATTCTTTAGAATGCAGAAGCCAAGTGTCCGTGGCAGTGACTCTTTGTCTCTGTGAAGTTTAAAGAGACTTGTAAGTACAGGAACACTGCTTCCTAGTAGATATGGCAGAGTTTTCCTTGCGTTTTGTTTTAAGAAAAGTCTTCTTATGTAAGCTTCAGGGTTGTTTTTCCCTTGTACTTGCACACATTCCAAATTAAAACTGTAGCCTCTGGAAATACTGCCGCAAAGATGTTGACATAGCATCATTTAAAGAGAGTTTTGAAAGATGGTGAGGCAAGCTTATTTTAAATTTTTTTTCTTCTCAGGAAAGACTTTGAATTAACACCACCACAGTGATGATAAATTTGGCAAAAGAAATAAAAGTGAAGAATTAGTCAATTTTTAGACAAGTAACACTTTTATAATCCTGGCTCAGATTTCTTTATTACATAAAATGCAAGATGGATTTGGTTGGCAAAGGTTTGAAATCTATTGGTTTATAAAATAGCAAAATTTTACCTGGAGCAATTTTGTTAAATTCTCACTCTCTTCTAATGTTTAACTTTCCTTTTCTTGCCATAGTATAGCTTTTTTTTGCAGATGGCAATATTTGGATGATCCTGAATTAGGCAAATTTTTATAAGAATCCTCAAAATTTTAATGTTTGCATGTGTACAAAATCACACATTTTACATAGCTCTGCCAAAATGGTGGAGACAAAGTATTCTTAATTTTTTTTTACTCTGTACTTCTTCACATTTAAATAGGGTAGATGTCTAGGAAAGAAAGTGAACCTCTTTATTTACCATGAATAATATTTTGTGGGTATAAAAACCTAACTTGCCATCTTTAACATTTAAAAACTGTGTACCATAGTGTCATGTGTTGCTGCTAAAATAAAATCAGTAAAGATCAACATTTACATCAACATTAAACAACTTTTTCTGTCAATTTCCTCTAAAATTCAAAACATTCATATTCACTTGTTGGTTCAGATTGCCTCATTCTCATGTTCTCTCTGCAAATACTGGATTCTGGGTGAAGGCCACAGAACCAACTTCTAGGGGAGGGATTCATCAGTTCTTTAGTAGATAAGACACTTTTTAAGCAGGACCAAAACAGAGATGAGTAATTCCAAGTTCAGTTCCAAACAAATTTGTATCATAGCAAGATTTTGGTGGACTTTAGTATTTATTTGAACTGCTTGATTAGGCACACATCCTACTTATAGTGGAAATCTATAATAATAAAAGCATAAAATGCAAATCGACCGAACAGCTGAACGACCATCCGGATGACCTTCCGGACGACCACGCTATGATACACACTGGCACCAAGCCAGCCAAAGCGGGTGTGATATGATTGGTCAAGGGGCCCCTGCCATCAGCCTACGATCACCCCGCAATTGATCGCCCCAAAAAGGGAGGCCCAGGCCACCAGCCAGCGATGCTATGGCGGGTGTGCAGGGCTGGCCAGTGATCGCCCCACAGAGAGAGGCTCAGGCCAGCCATGTGATCTCACCCCACGCCTGTCACCCGCAGAGGGAGGTGACTGGTGGTGGGGAAGGGGGGGCAGCACTGCACAGATGGCAAGCAGTGGCAGCAGCAGGGGCGGGGCCAACTGTCAGCAGCCGGGATAGGCCCTGATCGCTAGCCAGGCCTAGGGAACCTACCCCAGGTTTCCTGGAATGCGAGAGGGCGCAGGCCTGGCTGAGGGGCACCCCCCTCCACGAATTCTGTACACCGGGCCTCTAGTGTGTGTGTGTGTGTGTGTGTGTGTGTGTGTGTGTGTGTGTGTGTGTGTATCCTATCTAATAAAAGAGTAATATGCAAATTGACCATCACTCCAACACATAAGATGGCTGCCCCCATGTGGACACAAGATGGCTGCCACAAGATGGCCAGTAGGGGAGGGCAGTTGGGAGGGACCAGGCCTGCAAGGGAGGGCAGTTGGGGGTGATCATGCCTGCAGGGGAGGGCAGTTAGGGGTGACCAGGCCGGCAAAGGAGGGAAGTTGGGGGTGACCGGACCTGCAGGGAAGGGCAGTTAGGGGTGACCAGGCCTGTAAGGGAGAGCAGTTAGGGGCAAACAGGCTGGCAGGGGAGCAGTTAGGCATCAATCAGGCTGGCAGGGGAGTGCTTATGGGGTGATCAGGCAGGCAGGCGAGCAGTTGGGAGCCAGCAGTAGTCCTGGATTGTGAGAGGGGTCCCAGATTGGAGAGGGTGCAGGCTGGGCTGAGGGACACACACCCCCGTGCACGAATTTCATGCACCAGGCCTTGTGTGTGTGTGTGTGTGTGTGTGTGTGTGTGTGTGTGTGTGTGTGTGTATATATATATATATATATGACTGAGTGTCTGTTCTTCCCTCCAACGGGTAGCTATGATGCACAATAATCACCAGGGGGCAGACACTCAACACAGCTGCCATGATGCGAACTGGCAATTTAAAAATAATAAATGGCACCAAGGACCTGGCACTGACAAATCAACACTCAGCTTCCCCCAAAGTGGACACAGGCCCCACCACCACCCTAGAGCGACACCCCACCAAATCGCAGCCAACACTGCCAAGACCCCATTGTGCAAAATGCCGCCCACAGCCCAGCCCTGCTCAGAAAAGATGCTGTGGGTGCCGGGTAATGACATCATGTAGCAACTCGGCTTCCTCTCCCTAGCAACTAGTCTCCTTGCAGTTTCTTCAGCCCAGGAACCCGACTTGCTTTATAGCCAGGTACAAACATTTTACACTTTAACCAAATGTCTGTGAAACATTTTCATGTGCCTTATCTCATTTGATCCTCACAGAAGTCCTGGAGTAGGTAGATAGGAGACTTGGTAGAATCCTATTTTCTTTTCATTTGCCAGAAAACAGATATTTAGAAAGTTTAGAAACTTGACCTGACTGAAAAGAAGTAAGAAATGGTGGACCTTGAAAATGACTTCAGGTTTTCTCACTGTGCAGAATATAGTCAAACACTGCTGCAGTTAAATATTTTACCCTTTGTGCTCCCTACGTGATCTACAATAATAATCTGCTTTGTGTTGATATTTACTGCTGTGTTGCTGACAATTACCTGAAAGAGATGTTGAGGTGCTTCACTGCACTGGGAAAAGTTTCGTTAAATCAAAAAGCAGGTCTAATTAAGCAAGTTTATCTATATCTATAAAAGGCTAAGTTGACTCACACATGCGTGATACATATAAAGCTCTCACTGGCACCAATTGCATGCGTGTGTTTCGATCTGTCATTGTCGATCATGAATTTGGTTGACACTTCTATTATAAAGGGTGAATAGCAATATTAAAATATTTCTTCTAATTAATTTCCTTTCAGTGTGCATGAATCAGTGCACCGGGACACTAGTAGAAATATAAAAGGCTTAGAGGAAGGTTCTTATTTCTGCTGCAAACTCATAAAAATGGCAGAAGTAACTATTTCTGGGAGGGCCAGAGGAGGTCTGTGGGCCTAATGTGCTAGTCATCTTTGTGATGAGACTCACTGACAGATGGACCTGTTTCCCTCCTAATCAGATTGGTGATTGCATTAAAGTTTTATCATTAATTATTCCTTGGACATATCTGTGAATATTTCCTGGCTTAATTTTTCAGAGAAGATCCCCAACCTAGCCAGTGACCTTTGCTGTTTTCCCTCAGTTGGTGGGATCTTCAGAAAGAGGAAGCTTGTTTATACCAAGCTGAGCTTGGCTTTGTTGCTTTGACTCCGCAGGGCTGCTCTTTCTGTTCATAAGGAGACCAGTTCCTTTACTGAGCTGCTGCTTGTGGTGTTTTGCTTTGTTTTCTTCCCCATTATTTAGCTTGTGATGGCCTGGACAGAAAGTATACTTCCATTTTATAATTATATTTTTCTTAAAACCGATCCACATTATTATAACTTCATCAAAATTGTACACAGTTTTATAACACCACTGTAAATGTCAGTTAAGATATATTGCAAATTGATAATCTGATCTAGGAATATTTATCCATATGGCATGGATGAGTAAGAATTTCACAGTAGGATATAATCACTCACTTTTATTAGAAAAGAGACAGATACAATTTATTCTGTATTATTATAATAGGTAATTCATATTTTATGTAGTAGTAGTATTCATTCTCAAAGAAACTTTTACAATGGGCCCACCCTGTGGTAGAATACAAAGAAATAGGCATCCAGGTTCAGATGGCAGTTAAAGTGATTCTGCAATAGACAGACCCTTTCTTCAGTTATCCAGGTTGATACTGGACAGCATATCCTTCTGTCTGTATATCTTCACTCAGGTTTCTGAGATTCAACACTTTCAAAATAGAAATACTTTTTTTTCACCTTCAACCCACCTTCTTTTTATCTGAGGATGTGATATCTCTTATCTACAGAGGTGCCTGTTTAAAAAATATTAAGAAGATGCCAAGTCTGGCTTTGCTACATGGAGAATTATAAAGTTGTACACCTAAAATATATAATGTTGTTTATGAGAGTTACCCCAATAAATTTAATTTTGAAAATGTTTATTGAATTAATTATGCAAACACACCTGTTCCTCATTAACAAATTTTTCCAAAAGAAAATTTCACCACTTCACAGTAGGCCAAGACAGAGAGATTGGGTAAGAAATGAACAGTGGTTCCAGGTAAACAGATTTAGAATACATGTGGTTGATCAGCCGTGACAGTTCTGACGTGTAGATCTTCATTTGTTTTAGAATCTTTCTGAAATACTATAGTTTATGCTAAAAATACTGGTGTTATTTTTCACCAACCCACACCTTGAGTTGCTTGCATTATCCTTAAAAACTGTTCATTGGTAAACATGATGTATTTTGCATAGTTTGTATATATCAATGGCAGTCTGATCTAGAGCTGCTGTACATGCACCTGGTGCAATCTTCCAATGTGTCAGTCATTTAAGCAGCACAGTTCCTGATCTGACCCAGTTCCTTTTCTGTGTTTATCACAGTAAAATATACCATCAAAAAAACTTAGTCATCCAACTACTGTGGCTTTCCTCATAGTCCTTTGAGGACCAGACTGATTAGAATAAAGTACATTGAACTCTGCTTTGGGCTAAATACTGCATGGGCGCTGGGGTTAAAATGATGACTAAAATCAGACATGGCTATGGCAAATGGCACTTATAGTCTAAAGGGTGGAGACAGCCATTAACAACTAAACACCCAGATAAACATAATTTCAAACTAGGTAACTGCTTTAAAAGGAATATGTTCCTGTGCAAACATGTGACCCAGCAATCTGACTTATTGGGAGGTTGTCCAGTGGAGCAGGTGGAGATGGTTAGGGAAGTCTTTCTGAGAACATGACCCTTGAGTTCTCAACAGAAAGCTAAATGGCATTTGACCCGACATGTCAGGGAATAATGTGACATTGAGGAATCGGGGCTACTACTGGAGGAGCAGGCATTTGTGGTGCCCTGAGGCAGGAACCTTCTGGATGGCTGCAGATTGGGGTTTAGAAGGGTTGAGAAGAAGCTTGAGGAATAGGTAAGGGCTGGGTGTGCTCAATCTTAAGAGCCATGTTAAGGACATTATCATTTTGTTCTATCATTTTTTTCCCTTATCTTTCATTTTCTTTTACCCTTTCCCAGCTTCTGTGGTAGAAACCACAGTATACTTTTAAGAGCTTTTGCTTTTCTTTATAAGCATAGACTTTCTTAGTGCTTATTAGAGCTGTAAAATCTTTCTAGAGAAACACAAAGGGAACTGCTTTCATGCTCTGGAGTTTGGTGGGAAAGCAGCATTTGCCAAGATAGCTCATGTGTAAAACAGCAGTGTTTTCTTCTCCCATCATGACAGGAGGCCAAGCGTTCATGACGAGTTTGCTCCAGCTCTGTAGCTGGATCAGAGAGTACTACAGACTTTCTAAGGCTCCTTCTCAGGTTACCTTAGCCCTCTTCTCCTGTACTTTCTCCTGGTTTATCATCTTCTGATTTTTCCATCCTTAGCCAACTTTTTGGGGTTACACCCAATCTGCTTGTCTGCCTGGTTCTTCCAATGCCATATGCTCTGCATATATCACATCTTGGCCATTTGATTTGACCTGTGTCTTGGCTCTGGTCATTCTAGTCAGTTCATTTCTGCAGCCATTTTTATATTTTACTAGAGGCCCGGTGCATGAAATTTGTGCACTTGGGAGTGTCCCTCAGCCTGGCCTGCGCCCTCTCACAGTCCAGGAGCCCTCAGGGGATGAAGAGTGGGCCTAAGCCGTCAGTTGGACATCCTTAGTCCATCTTCTGGCTGAGTGGCGCTCCCCCTGTGGGAGCGCACTGACCACCAGGAAGCAGCTCCCCCCTGGTGGTCAGTGCACATCATAGCGGCCGATCGTTCCACTATTCAGTCATTTTGCATATTAGCCTTTTATTATATAGTATTATTTTACAAATACAACTTTACTGGTAACCATGGTAGTTCAAGGGCAGAGTGAATGAAGAGGAGGGGGAAAAGAAAACAAAGCAAAAATACTGATAGAGTCCCTCTGCAGGTACCAAATACAATGGGGGCAGGGGAGGGGGGATGCTGCTAGGTAGAGTCTTGACTCTTAAGACAGCTAAATTCATCTCTAGACTGGACTTCCCACCGACATCTCAGCAACTAATACTCCACCTCTGCTACCAAGTTCTTAGACCAAGATAAGCACCAGCTTGGTACTCTACAAAGTACTATAAGGAATTATATTTTTGTTGTTGCAGAATTCTTTCCAAACAGAACCTATAAAGATTTAATAATGTTTTCTGGAGCTAATTCAGGGCTGATGGAGTTCCCAAAAGTCAAAGAACTGTAAAGAAAAGCTGCATTATCAACTAGAAATATGGATAAAACCCATCATCTATCATATTTGATATATATGGTGCTGCTTTCCACAGAAAAGAGAATGTAAGACCTCTCACATGGCCCCTTTCCCTTCAGAGAAGATCATGTGGGAAAACGTTCAGGATTTGATCATTTAGGTCCTGAAATCATGAAAATTGGGTGCTCAAGTATGAATCATTCATTTTGTATGCCTTCTGATTTCCCAGACATTGTGATAGATGTTTTCTTGTGGATTTCATGTATTCCTTCTACTTATGTCAAGTAAGACTTATTAATGTGCCTATAGTCTAGATAAGAAAATGGGTCTTCCAAAGGTTGAACCAAGTTAGCCCAGTTACTGAGTGTAGAAATGAGTATTCAAACCCAGTGGTCTTCTTAGACTCCAAAGTCCATCCTATCTAATAAAAGAGTAATATACAAATGGACCGTACCTCTGCTACACCCACAAGCCATGCCCACCAGCCAATCAGGAGAGAGTATGCAAATTAACCCAACCAAGATGGCTGCAGCCAAGGAGAGAGCAGGAGGCTTGGCTTTCCCCGGCAATGGAGGAAGCCAAGCTTTCCACCTGCCCTGGTGGGCCCAGGCCTCCACTCAAGGCTACAAAGTTTCAATTATAGAAGATAAATAAATCCCAACAAAAATGGCTGCAGCCACAGAGCAAGCAGGAGGCTTGGCTCCGCTCAAGGCTACAAAGTTTCAATTATAGAAGATAAATCCCAGATCCCAGGGCCTCCGCTTGGGTCACCGGGGGCCATGGCCAGCCTGCAAAACCACCACAGGCCCCTCGCACAGGCAACCCCACGCCCCAAGGGAACCCCTACCCTGATCCGGGACAACCCTTCAGGGCAAACCAGCTGGCTCCCACCCGTGCACCAGGCCTCTATCCTATGTAATCCTATCTAATAAAATAATAATATGCAAATTGACCATCACTCCAACACACAAGATGGCTACCCCCATGTGGTCAAAGATGATTGCCCCCATGTGGACACATGATGGCCACCACAAGATGGCCAGCAGGGGAGGACAGTTGGGAGGGACCAGGTCTGCAAGGGAGGGCAGTTGTGGGTGATCAGGCCAGCAGGGGAGGGAAGTTGGGGGCGACTGGGCCTGCAGGCAAGGGCAGTTGGGGGGGACCCAGGACAGCAGGGGAGAGCAGTTAGGGGTGACCAGGCCTGCAGGGGAGGGCAGTTAGGGGCAAACAGGCTGGCAGGGGAGCAGTTAGGCATCAATCAGGCTGGCAGGGGAGTGGTTAGGGGTGATCAGGCTGGCAGGCAGAAGCGGTTAGGGGCAATCAGGAAGGCAGGCAGGCAAGCAGTTGGGAGCCAGCATTCCTGGATTGTAAGAGGGATGTCTGACTGCCCATTTAGGCCCGATCCGACTGCCCGTTTAGGCCCGATCCTACTGGGATCGGGCCTAAACGGGCAGTCGGACATCCCTCGAGGGGTCCCAGATTGGAGAAGGTGCAGGCTAGGCTGAGGGACACACCCCCCCACCCCCGTGCACTGGGCCTCTAGTAGTCTATATTCTTTCCCCACACACTCTTCTCTCTTGGATCTGTATATGTGCCTATTATGTCTGGAGCACAGTGGTCGCTGCAGTGAGGGACTTGGCTGTAATTGCTAAGACTAATAAAAAACATAGAAATGTCATGTGGTAGACTTGGATCTTCAAGTGAAGGCCACTAGGTAGCTTTTCTCAGTGCTATATTTGTTTATATTTCAAACTTGTCCCTTTCCCATAAGCCTGGATCTCTGGAGGCCAGAGACATTTTTCCTTCATCTTTGTATTTTCAACATTCATCCTCACTATGGGCACATTCCAGGTGCTTATTAAATAGAATTCTAAAGATTGCACAAGTGAGGACAAGAATTATTGAAAGCGTCATTATTTAATTGTTCCTCAAGGGCCAGCTAGGTTAATGTTGGAGAAACACGGGTCACAGCTACGATTTCCACTCCTTTCAGACATTGATAGGGTCTCTATTATCTCATGAGCAGCAACATTTTTTCCCCAATAAATGAATTTAAGTGTGCTTAATTTTAAAAAACATGTGTGTTGCATTTGTGTTCCAAGACATCTCATATTTATGTAGTTGCTGTCCATCAGCATTTCACAAGTGTGGATTTCTGTTCCTGGGTAACATGGGGGAGGGTCTCCTAGGACCAGGAAGCAGCAAGTGTAGTGGTGACTGTTTAGCCTGGGAAGGTTACCAGACCTCACTGTTGACAGCTTCCTCCTGAGGCTGCTGGGACAGTGTCACCACTATGCAGTTACTCCACGCCCTGCCCCTGGGCCGGGTTTCAGGCCCCCACCGTGCTTTGTGCACTTGAGCATCTGCTGGTCTCTGTGCCATGCGTCGTGCCCTGTTGAAAGTGTGCTGCTCTGGCTGTCTTCTCAACCCCTCAGGAAGCGTCTCATGTAATTCAGACCTTTCTGGAATCGGGGATATTTGTGTAATTCAGAAACTTCTATTGTGCCAAACTTCTCCTGTGCAATTGGAAAGGCTTTTTTATTTTGTCTCAAAAAACCTATCATTTAGGAAAGGAAATAAAATGTTGTTTTATCTGCAGGAAACCCCAGGGGAACGATTCCTAGGAGAAATGAAAGAAGCCTATGTGGGTGATTCAGCTGCTCTGACACAGGACCCAGAGCCATTCACCTTCCGAGCAGCAGGAAACAGCTGAGGAGCATTTGTTTTATTATTATTATTATTTTATTTGTAAGCCATTAATAATAGGATGCCCTGGCCCAACAGTCGTGGCTCAGTAGGTTGAGCATTGATCTGTGAACCAGGAGGCACGGTTTGATTCCTGGTCTGGGCATGTGCCTGGGTTGTGGGCTCAGTCCCCAGTGTGGGGCGTGCAGGAGGCAGCCGATTGATGATTCTCTCTCATTTTATGTTTCTATCTCTCCCTTTCCCTTCCTCTCTGAAATCGATAAAAAAATAAAAGAATAGGATGTCCTGACATTATAGTACTTTGGCAATTCCAGGGCCTTCAAATTAAGAAAATGTAAAGCAAAACATTGTCACACTCATATGTCTGGCCCCAAAGAACATTAACCCACTTTACTAGTAAGTTCTATCAAATTAGACATCAGCTGTTGGAAGATCAGGTAAAGCAAGTATGTGGTAGTACATGATGGACACCCCAACTTACTAATGATGATATGCTGTGCTGATTAATCATTATAACCTAATCGTTTCAATCCCTATACTTTAAAGTTTTATTTTCCAGCTTATACAACACATCCACCTTTTACTTTAGGTCATAAAACAGGAACAAACCAGGCTAATGTTCTCACATAACCATAACCCTCAAAGTTGAGGGTCTGACAACAGTATGAACATACATTGATAAATTTCTGTGGATGACTTAATTGTTGGTTTATGCAGTATAATTGTGCTCATTTACACACTATTGCATTATATTATTTAAACCTCTTTCTCGGGATTTGTGTGTTATACAAACTTTATGCATTTTAGTTACATTAAGTTATCTTATATAGCAATTACTTATCCTGTCTTCCTATATTTAAGTTCTTAAAAGTTACACATTTTTTTGTACTGTCTTGTCCAAGTAGATTGTAATGCAAGATGTGACAAATGGTTCTCTTTAAAATTAGATGCTTCCAGCTAATGTCTTTGAACTATCTTGCTGTAAGGGGAAGAAAGGAAAATGCTTGCAAGAGATTGTATCTTCTGTCTTTTCTGAAACCTGATTTTGTGCTGACATGCTTGCTAGACTTTCTCAGAAGAAAATAGTACCAGTAAAATATGATCTCTCTACTCTAGATATGGGAGTTTAATGGCATGAATACTTTACAAATGGAATACAGACTTTAGAGGATAATTTTATCCTGTTATTCTTGAGGTTTAGAGGAACAAAATGGGAGCCGTCTCTTCCAAAGGGAAGGGAAACATTCAGGAGATGTCAGGGGAGAGCATGAAGGTGTACCCATGGGATTTCTTTCTTATTGCAAAAGTGATCCTTACCCACCTGCAAATATTTTTCTGCCTTAAAGTGCAAGATGTCCTACCCGGATTTCTTCTTCCTTTGTCATGTTTGAAGAAACAGATGACTTTGTATTGTCTTTACCTTGTAATGAAAAGTTAAATGTGGTGTTTTTGAAAGATATTCCTCAAAGTTTAGGGTGATACAACTTCGTTACTTTAAAGGATATTTTGTAGTTTTTCTATTAAAAATGTATCATGACAGCATTTTAGGCTTTAAATTATTTTTAAAGGAAGGTTCAAGAAAACACGCAAAAAATAGATTTGACATTCAGAGTAATGCTCGGGTTAGAACTGTCTTGCCCTAGGCTAGTTTGGTCTTTTGCTAATCCTTCCTTCTTTCCCGCTCCTGTCCTCTTTCTCTGTCTTCTCTGCTTCCTCTTGGTCCCGCCCTCCCTCCTTCCTCTTTGTCTTCCATTCTCTCTTTTCTTCTCCTTTGTCGTGTTTTGCTACTAGTTGATGTCTGTCCTTGTAGTTTCTAATACTCTCTAGATCAGTGGTCGGCAAACTGCGGCTCGCGAGCCACATGCGGCTCCTTGGCCCCTTGAGCGTGGCTCTTCCACAAAATACCACGTGCGGGCGCGCACATACAGTGCGATTGAAACTTCGTGGCCCATGCACAGAAGTCGGTTTTTGGCTCTCAAAAGAAATTTCAATCGTTGTATTGTTGATATTTGGCTCTGTTGACTAATGCGTTTGCCGACCACTGGTCTAGATTATAATGTCACCATTTTGTGAAACATTAAAACTTGAATGTTCATAACTCATTTTTTTCAGGGAGGTATTATTTTTGCTTAGACAGTAAAGCTATAGTAATACTTCTTGGATACTAATAGGAGTAGTTACCCTTCTGTGTGCACTTTCTGGATGATAGGTGCTGTGCTATGGGTGTTAACGAATTGTTTTTACTTGTGCCTCAACAGTTCCTCAAGAAAAGTATTAAGTTGTGTTAAAGGTGCTTGCCCAGCATTCCTTTGCATCTTAGAATTGGTATTTGAGACTTGAAACTGTCTCTAGGGACTGAACTCGTTAGCCCTGTCTTACCACCACTGTACTGTATTGTAGGCAAAGGCTCAGATACTGTTTTTAATTTTTTTTCTTTCCTTTTTCTAAAAAAAATCAGTTTGACATGTTTTTCCTCACACATCTTTATATGAAACTGCTATGTCATTAATTTTATTAAGGTTGTTATCTTTGATATATATATATATATATATATATATGGTTACAGTTGTGATTTCATGAAGCAGAGTTTATTCTTATATTATTTATAAATTTTTATTATATTATTTTACATATGAACATATGTAAACCTACTTTTGCCCCACCCTGTGTAACTATATAGAGTAAGTCCTTTGGTTTTGTTGAAAGCATAAAGTAGAATATATAATTTGATGTCATAAATAACAATGTAATTGAATGGATAAATGTTATCCTTATGACCTAGAAAATCATGCCATAATTTAATTCATTGCTATAGCTATATTGCCTATGGTATATTATTAACCTCTATGTGATTCAGTTTATATACCACAAATTGAAATTTCAAATTCTTTTAAAGTATGTCAACAGTAATACTGGTAACAAGTAAGGCAATTTTTATAGACACTGTTGATCATCCAAATTAAACTAATTTAATTAAATATATAGAAATTTTATTTAATAATATATTCAATACATTTTTAAAGAAAGTTTAAATCTGTTCTACAGATTATTAAAATTGAAGTTGAAGATGTTTGTTCACAGTAAAATCTTGAAATTCTAGCAAACCTTGGATTTTGAATTGTAATGAATGTTAAAATTTAAACTTTTGATTATAACTGGGCTATTTGTGGTAATTACTATTTTTTTTTACATAGGAAAATTTCTTATGAATCAACCTTTTTAGTTATTTAGGATAACCTTTCACATTAGAGAACAGTGTAAAATCTTGGGCTGTCTTAGAATTCTGCCCTTGTTCTTTTGTTTTTCTCAATATTTCTGTAAAAACTATTGAATAAACAGAAGGCTATCTTCTGCAGCATTTTTTGTACTAGTTAAAATTGAAAACAGCCTACTGGTCCCTCAGCAGAAGAGTGGTAGACTAAATTACGGTATAGGCATACAGTCTTAGAAAGAATTATGTGCATCCATGTACTGATACATAAAGAGGAACAATATATAACGTTATTTAAAAATACGTTATAGAACAATTTGACTATCCCATTAATTTAAAATAAATAATAATTATGCATTGGATACACACACACCAGAATATAAATACACATATAGGCTGGACTTAGAAGATACAAATCCCTACCATCATGGAGTTTTAGTGGTCACCCTTCACAAGCTCATTCATTCTTGTTGCTGCTACTACTGCTTTCTCTATGTTAATAACTCTCTAATCTGTATCTTCATTTGCGGCCTTTTAGCAAAAGTGTAGCCTGGATCTTCAGCATCATATTGGAATCAGACATTTGAGTTTTTCAGTTAGGTCCCCTCACCTCTTGTAGTTTGACCATAGTAAATGATTTGTCACCAGCCATCTACATTCCCATGAAAATTGTAGTTTTCTTCAACATTCCCTCAATCTTTGGCTTAAGTCCGTCAGTATTGGATAAAACTTTTATATGCTTGGCCCTAGGAAATGACTTAGAAATCTTGAACTTTTCAAATATCAAAAGCTGCTCTTCCAAAAGTGTCTTCTACTTAGAAAGAGCTTACATGACTATCTTAATTGCTCATATTAATCAGAAATGCTGTATTTGAAAATATTTTTTATTGATGATAGCAATGGGGGTGGGAAGGGTGAGGAGAGATTAACCTGGGAACTTAGATACATATATGCATAGCCCATGGACACCGACAATGGTGTGGTGAAGGCATGGGAGGGACTGGTGCAGGGTGGAGGTTTTCCGTGGGGTAAAAAAGGGGACATCTGTAATACTTTCAACAATAAAGATAAATTTAAAATAAATAAATCAATAAGAACGTTTTTACAGTGGTTAACATTGTTTTTAAATGCTTTCAGTGTTTTATTTTTAATCTTCATTTATATAATAATCAGGCTGTTAATAATTCTTTTTAAATGTAATCCCAAATTTTAAGTTATTCAATTAAAAAGTTATAGCCCTGTATATGCATAATAGTGAGGTCTTGTAGTTACTTGGTGTGTCTTACAAGTCCTATGAATATACCTGTTTTACATGCAAATTGTTTCAGAATGGTTTTAGGGGATTCATGGCCATCATGAGCAGGACAATGACTGATAGTAGACCAACAGATGCAGGGAAGGGGTACAGCTTTCTTTATGTAACTGAAACATATTAAAGCTCACCTGCATCAAGGTAGCTGCACAAGCAGGGACACAACCGTGTGCCCTCAGTCAACCAGTCAAGTTCCCCTGGCATCCAGTTCCCAAGAAGGCACTCACCACTTAGTCCCTCTTAAAGAGCTAATGAAGTGTGCCCATCAAATCTGTTAGCAAACACAAGTAATTCAAGATAATTCAAAACAATCCTGATTGTTTACCTTGAATTGGGTGAATCCAATTCATTTTCTTGGGCAAATCCTTTATAGGACAGCAGAAAGAGACCTTGGACCTATTTGAAATTGATTGCAGAAAACTTGGAAAGATTTTTTACTTTCCTAAGAGAATATCTAAATCAGTGCGACCAAACATCTGGTGCTTTGGATATTTAAGTTATGAACCAAAGCTTTTATTGAAGCACATATTTTGGGGGAATGTTTTATCATGTTAATCCTTAAAATGCCTAAATTATGAAAATAATTTATGTGTAGTTGGATTGTTTGTTAAAATAATTACAGCATCAAAAATCTTAATTATATGTAATTCTTTTATTTAAAAAATTTTAAATTATATTTATTGGAGTGACATTGGTTAATATGATCATACAGGTTTCAGGTGTGGGTTTCTATGTTACAAGATCTATATATTGCGCCATGTGCCCATCACCCAAAGTCAAATCTTCTCTTGTCACCTTATATTAGCCCCCCTTTATCCTCCCCCTTCCCTCTGGCAACCACCACATTGCTATTTGTGTCCATGAGTGGCTGTTTTATATCCCACATATGAGTGAAATCATAGGGTTCTTAGCTTTTCCTGACAGACTTATTTCACTTAGTATAATGTTCTCAGGGTCCATCCATGTTGTTGCAAATGACAGGATTTTATCCTTTCTTATGACTGAGTAGTATTCCATTGTGTATATGGACCACATCTTCTTTATCCAGTCCTCTATAGTGGGACACTTTGGTTATTTCCATGCTTGGGCCACCGTGAATAATGCTGTAGTGAACATAGGGGTGCATATATCTTTGCAAACACATGTTTTCGAGTTTTTCAGGTATATACTTAGGAGATGGAATGCTGGGTCATATGATAGCTCTACTCTTAATTTTTGTATTATGTATAATTCTTCAAAGACTTTTATTTCTGCCCCTATAGTTAGATCTCCTTATTTCATGTTTTCTCTTTACAAAATGAGTGATGTATTTGGGATTATATGTCATTGTTATTTGATTATTTTAATAACTCCATCTTTGTAATAGAATTATAATTTGATGAAGAAAGCATCATTTAAAAAAGCAATTACTAAATTGGAAATAAGGCAAAACTATCATATGACAAAAGAAGAGAGCTTATAACTTTCTTGCATACCAGCAAATAGTCAGACAATATAAAGGATACATTACTTAGAATTCCTAAATATAAAATACTATAAAATGAATTTAACATAGAATGTGTAGGACCTACCTAGAAGAAGAAAAAAGTTTAAGACCTAACCAAGGAATGTTAGAACAGATTCTAATAAATAGAGAGATCTCACTTTTTCTTGAATAGAAATATAAGTAAGTTCAGCCCAGTCGGCTGAGCATTGACCTATGAACCAGGAGGTCATGATTCGATTCCCAGTCAGGGCACTTGCCTGGGTTGCAGACTCAATCCTCAGTGTGGGTGTGCAGGAGGCAGCCAATCATGATTCTTTCTCATCATTGATGTTTCTATTTCTCTCTCCCTCTCCCTTCCTCTCTGAAATCAATAAAAATATATGTGTGTGTTTTAAAAGGCATATAATGAGTTCAAAATAAAATAACTATTCCCTTTGTGTTCTAATAATACTGCAATAATTCAAACAGTATAGCACAACTCAGGAGATAAATCTTCACGACAGAAAATTCAAAACCAAACCCAAGTTTGTAAGATAATCTTATAAAACATTTGACTTCTAAACCACATGAGATTGGTATAAATGAAGAATTAAATGAAACTGCCATTTAATAACACTATTAACACATTGCGGACCAGTAGTTTTATTGTTAGCTTTACCCAGTGGCCAGATAAGTTTCTATTGAACGAGTACAAAAAACGTTTTACATAAAGGTTAAAGGCACGCTTTAAAATTAAACACTCATTGCATTTGAAGTTATTTGTTTCATGTTCTTACAAGCTAATACCTTTTTAAAGTATGATACTTTGTAAAACACTGTGTAATATGAAACAAGAATTCTCGTGATCTGTCCACAATGTGTTAACTTCCAGAAAACTCGAAGCTCAGTCTAAACTATGGGAATGTGTAAGAAATATCCGTTAATATTCATATAATTTTTGGTTAAGGAGAGACTCTTGAGGATGTCAAAATCAAACCCTAAAAATCAAATTGGTAGAACTGTGCTACCTAATATTTTTAAACTATGCATTTTCAAAAGCCATAAACAAGACTTAACTAGAAAATAACCAAGTGTGGCAGTATTTACCAGATGTATCAGACACAGTAAATGTCTTCATCTTATAAAGAGTTCTGTTAAATCACCGATTAAAAGAGAGTCTATTAATAGATAAATTGACAATGGTAATAAAAAGGCAAGTCATAAGGGAAATGCAGATGACTAGTAAAGAAAAAGTTCCCCATCTCAGAAGTAATTAGGAACTGCAATTTATGCAATTTATAACCCTCTTCAATTCTGTATATGATTTATTTTGTATATTTATGAACTTACATTACTGTCTTCCCTACAGTTTGAGCACATTTAGTGCAGGATCCGTCATCTTGATTTTTTAAAATACCCATCCTTTCCCAATGCTGGTCGCACAGTTGGGTGGATAGAAGGATATAGAGATGGATGAAATAATGTATGCCTTATTTAATTTCCAGAGCTGGTCACAAATAAGGAATGTCAGTTCAGCATGATTTTTTCTGTTTTAGCTTCTGTAGTCATGGGTACATTATATGTTCACAAGTGGAATTTTGAAAAGGGATTTGCATGTTTTTTGACATAACTTTTTTTACTGTGCATAATTTTCAATATATTTTCAAACAAATATTTTAGTAATTTTTGAAAATCCTTTGAGGTTGCAATTTAAATCTAGTTCTCTAGATATTCTGAGAGACCTGGGAAATATCCAGCTGTTAAAGAGTGAGGAAAATGAAGCCTATTGATCAGGCTTTATTTATGATGTGTGATGTGGGGGAAGGAGCAGTGATGAGAGAAAATAAACTGCTAACAGGAACAAAATAGAATGCAAGGCCAGAGTGGGAGGTATATTGTGTATAATAATAAAATTATCATTTCTCATCTTGTATTAGAATATATGTTCCAAGACAATAGAGACTGTGGTTGCTGGCTCTAGAATAGTGATGACTGGCACACAACAAGGTTAACAGCTTTTTTTTGGAAAGAATAAAAGGTCCACATCCAGCTTTGTGCCCTCTTTATTTTTTTTTCATGTTACATCACATATGGTTTCACATCACCTTTACAGCCATCATTATAAGTAGCAGCAAAATATTCCATTGTATGCCACATAATTTACATAATCATTCCCTTACTATCAGTTGCTTGCTTTTGCTGTTATACACAATGCTACAGTGAATATGTTCCTGCTTACCGTCTTTTCAATACTCGGGATTATTTTGTTAGGACAAATTCCTAGATATGGTCTTACTGGATCAATAGACATGAACATACATTTTGGCTCCTGATACAAATGTCCAGTATACTTTATTTAATCAACACATAATTAGCATCAGTTATTTCAGTTGGCATATGAACTATCCTGTGTTGTCATAGCCAGGAAGTCCTGCTGTCCTCATCAGGGTACTTTGTTGATATTTTATTCATCTGAAAATATAGTGCAAGTCTGAACTCTCATAAATAATACATAAATAGAACTAGAGAAAGGCAACTGTATTTTGAGTCAAAGAAAATTGACAGCAAGGGTAATGTATTCTTTTACCACATAATACAGAGAAAAGAGTAGGAAGATAATTGCTGGCATGAATTCCTAAAAGTGTGTAAACATGCCAATTAGGTAGAAAACAAGGAAAGATGGTGGCGGATACTGAAGATAGACATGTCATCTTCTTCCCTCCTTCCCTTGCCTTTTTTGGGGGGTGGAGGGAGAAAGGGCTTTGGCTTTTTAACTCATTCGTTATAGAATTCACAAGCATTTTATAGCTATACGTTTTAACTTTTATTTTTCATAGGAGAAACTGTCAAAGTGGTGTCAGTTTAAGTTTGTAGCCTGGAAAGTTTACAAAGACTGTTAATTGCCACTATATTTATATTTACACTGAGTGGCCAGATTATTATGATCTCTGAACACATAATAATCTGGCCACTCAGTGTATATCCTATATAATAAAAGGCTAATATGCAAATTTTCCCCTCGACCAGGAGTTCAACCAGCAGGCAGGCCGGCCAACTGCCCATGTCCCCGCCCCCTGGCCAGGCTGGCCGGACCCCACCCATGCACGAATTCATGCACCGGGCCTCTAATACACACACACACACACACACACACACACACACACTGAGTGGTCAGATTATTATGCATTCAGAGATCATAATAATCTGGCCACTCAGTATATGTGTCCCTTTAAAACTGTACATTTTTGTCAAATGTCAGTAAAAGCTTAGTCTGTTCAGCTAGGATCTGCCAGTACCTGTACCTAACATCTCCCCATCTGAAAGCACATGACTGAGGCCTTCCCTACAGGAACTGGCCATTCGTTTGGCATGCTCTTGACTCAGAGGTTCCAGACCTTGTAGGTAGACAGACTATTAAGAGTACCTACTGGGTCCTGTGATATGCACCTGTTTCCTGCCTTCATTGGCATATTGGTTTGGGGAATGGATATCCTGGATTCCCTTCCAGGTCCTACATTACTGATGACTTCCTGTAAATTTTAGCCAACTCTTTGTTTCCTAATAAATTACTGCCTATATTTGCAATGTGTTGATTAGGTTATTTGTGTGACTTCTCTAAGCTGGTCTGTAACTCTGACATATGACTCTAATTTCACCCTTCCTACCATAGTGTTAGTTCTTTAATTTTACACAGGTCCAGTTATTGAAAAATAACCATGGCTCTGGGGTTGGAAAAGGGAAACAGTTCATATGCAAAGAACATGGTTGCTATTGAACATTTTTACATCACCAAATAGACAACAAAAGTTGAAAAAAATATAAAGGGAAATTAATAAAATCTCTCTTGATGGGAGATTGTAATAGTTCTACCTTGCCATATAAAGGACACCAAAAATCAGTAAGGATAAAGTAGAGATATAAACAGCAGAGTTAACAAGCCTGATCTTATGGCCGGCCATACATACAACATTGTACTCACAATGGAGAATACATATTCCCCCCTCAAGTACTCATGGAAAGATGTGCACGTGCGTGCGAACGTGCATACACACGCACACATTTTGGGATTTATTTCACCACATAATACCAAAGAAAGAAGGATATGTCATGGGAATCTACTCGAGTCTCATCCAGATTGCCTGGCTAAATTCAAGGCTTCAGATTCTACACACTAAATTGAGAAATTTATTTTTACTCCTATGTAGCTCTACTTTTCGCAGACCATCTTAATTCTATGAAACGGCAAAAGAATCTTTGCTAACTCCTTTCTAGAAGTCTAAAGTGGAAATTAAGCTGCTTTTCCATCCTAATGGAATCTCTCTCTTTCCTCTGGCATCTGATGCTAGTTTAAAAACATCAAACTGTATCTGGCTGCTAGTTTCTTCAGTCATTGAAATGGCCTCAGGTTTACTGTACACATTGTGATATAACTGCATTGGAGAGGAAGTCATTGCAATTATTTGTTAAAGTTTTATTATACTTAGTTTTCTGTGTTTCTCTAGCTTTCTGAATAAGGTTTATAAAATAAATTTAGATAGTTCCATAAAAATGCTAAATTATTTGTTTTTTTAAACCATATAAACAACACAATTGATACTTTTATTAGGTGTCTTATTTTAACAGAAAGCTTTACTTTGTTAAATCTCACTTTTTCTTTCTCTTATGTATATTTTTCTCAATGGCATTTTTTTCATGCTGTACCGAATCTCATGCCTGTGATCTCTGAGAGTTATTATAAGATTTTTTAATATCAGCTATGTGCCAGTTAAGTTTGTAAATATACTAGAATGAATTGGTGTGTGGTAAAGATGAAATGCTATTAATTAAAAGATAAGCCAAGAAAACATGTTGTTGTTTTTTTATGATGATGATTTGAAAAGCCAGCTGTTGGCAGACTTATTCTGTTCTTAGGAAACTGTACTGGGAAATTAACAGAAAAACACTCATTTTTGTGATGCTTATTTCTTTCTCTCTGACCAGAGCTTTAAAAAATCAGGTAAAGTAATAGGCTTGAGATAATTAACTTCACTTTTTAAAATATAAATAAAATATCTAGTAAAGACTTCTCAAGAAGAGATGGGGCAAAAACACTTTTCTGGGAAACAGCCTCTAACCTGAACAAACCCTTAGCATTCCCCCCTCCACACCTCCCCCGCCGCCCAGGCATACATAAATAATGGTGTAGAATTAACCAAATAATAGATTTTAATAACTGCATCTGCTCTGCTGTACCTTAACCTAAATTCTTATCACACACTAGTTTTGTATTGTTGTGTACTAATTTTTGGAACGGCTGAATAATTATTACAAGCTGTGAAGCTTATTGTTATTTTCCTTCTTGATTGAGCCATCTGTCAGACACAAAAGCAAAGATAAAAATCTCATTGAGCCACCAAAGATTTGTATTGCTTAATATGTCTTCGAAGGAGGCACATTTATCTGGGAAAAAAATAATGCTGCATTTCAAAGGAAATTGTTTTACTTTTTTGCAGATGGGGAACTCAAGGAGATTTCACCACTACCCATCCCAGGCCCGTGGTCAAAGTGAAACTCTTCACGGAGAGCACTGGCGTCCTGGCCCTTGAAGACAAAGAACTGGGGAGGGTGAGTTGCGATCAGCTCTGTGTGTCCGAGGTCATACAGTTTTAACTTCTTTTCATTCAGAGTCGTTCTCCAGGAGCTCAGGTCGCAGCTCTAATTTATTAAACATGATTGTTAATAACATAGTGTTGTGATAGGCTTTGGGTGTGTAAGGGGTACATATAAGATCATAGCCGCTGACTCGAGTCATGCTTCTCACACACGTCCTCTACAGGCCAACTTATACTTCTTGGTAAAAGGGCATTCTCATTTAAACATTTCTGTCCTTTGGTTAAAGGCATCATCTTTGTATTTGAAGTAATCTGCCCTTTATGTTTATTATGGTTAGACTAATTACATAGCTCTCTTACATGTATTTCTCTCTTTTATCTCATCCTCACCAGTTGCTTAGTGGTTAGAGCACCGGCCTGCAGACTGAAGAGTTACAGATTAGATTCCATCAAGGGCACATATCTCAGTTGCAAGCTTGATCCCCTGACCTGGTTGGGGCTTGTGTGGGAGGCAACTAATCGATGTATCTGTCTCTCTCCTTCCCTTCCACTCTCTCAAAAAATCAATGGAAAAATATCCTAGAGTGAGGATTAACAACAACAAAGAATGGAAATAATAAATATAAGTGTAAAAAACAAAACAAAACAAAAAGCAAATGTACCACGGTGTACGGTGTTAATTAAGGGGGAATTGTCACAGGTATACCGGAACTTTCAATACATTTTTGCAACTTTTCTGTAAAAAATTATTTCAAAATCCAAAGCTTGGTTTTAAAAAGATTTATAAAAAATAAGGATTTAAAATTAAATGTTATTAAAATATTTTTTCAAAACACTTTACCATATATATTCTAAGAAACAAGTATTTTCTGACACTTCAATTCCTTTATCACACCTAGGAAATTTAATATTTATTCAATAATATGTGCTAGTCAACATTCAGAGTTCTCTAATTATCCCAGCATTCTAGAAAAGCTAGATTCCTTCTCATCCAGATTACAGTCAGGGTCACGCCATGTATTGCGTTGGATATTATGACTATTTAGTCTCCTTTACTTTATAATGCCCGCCTCTATCTCTCTCTCTTTTTGTTTTCTCATGATGATGAAATTTTTGAAGAGTTTAAACTAATTTTGTAGAATGTTTTTTATTCAGGACTTGTTTTATTAATAATTTTTCATCATTAGATTCAGGCTAACATTTTTGGGAAAAGCACTACCTTTGTGATGTTTTGTGCTTTTCGTTTTAATTGTGTCATATCTGGAGTCAGATAATGGCAGATTATTTTGATATTGATGGTAATTAAACATGATTTCATTAGTCTTTGTTTTCTGGCACTTGAGTTAACAGACTTAGCCTATACCCTCCCTGTCCTCAGCCTGTAATCAGCACTGGTTCCTTTTACTAATGATGGGATTTAGAAACTAACATTCTATGTATCATCAGTTCTGTGTATCATGAGTTTCCTGGTTCCCCACAGCATCCATATACGTACTCATTTTCTGTCTTAGAGTACATACAAAATCCTTCCAGGAAAACCACAACAGTACCAGAGCCAGTAACAAGCTTACAAAGTAAAGGTCAGCATTTCTTTGCAGATTTTCTTTGTCCTTAGAATATATTTCAGTAAAGGTATATGTCTGATTGCTGTGTCAAAAGTCACCCAATGCAATGGAAGATAATAAAACTTCATTTAATAGTCTAGCACCGTGGTTGGCAAACTGTGGCTCACGAGCCACATGCGGCTCTTTGGCCCCTTGAGTGTGGCTCTTCCACAAAATACCATGGCCTGGGCAAGTCTGTTTTGAAGAAAGTCTATGTTAGAAGAAGTTTAAGTTTAAAAAATTTGGCTCTCAAAAGAAATTTCAATCGTTGTACTGTTGATATTTGGCTCTGTTGACTAATGAGTTTGCCGACCACTGGTCTAGCGAGTGAAAATTAATAAAGAAATTGCAACTTTAGTTATTATGGGGATTTTCGTCAACAAATATATCAGATAATAGTTTTCATCTGAGCAACTAATAGGCTTATTTAATCAGTTTTTTCCTACTGAGGAAGTTTCACTCCACTCAGCTTTTAACTGTCATCTGGAAGTATTGCTTCTCTGGATCTCGGCACCTTGTCTGTAAATTGAGCAAGGTGAAATAAAAACTCTGTTGTCATTGCTAGTTCCAGTTCTCTATCATTGTATTGGTTTACCGATTATCATTACTGCTTACCATTGAAACTGAACTCCATTTAAACCTCTTTAAGGCTGGTAGTAACATTCCATCCTATATAATAAAAGCCTAATGTGCTAAGTGTCTGGTCGTCTGGTCATCCATTCCACCAATCAAAGTGTAATATACTAATGATATGCTAAGGCTGCTCAACCACTCACTATGACATGCACTGACCACCAGGGGGCAGACACTCCTACCGGTAGGTTAGTTTGCTGCTGGGTTCTGACTGATCGCGACTGAGGGAAATGGGCTGGACACACCTTAGAGTCCTCCCTCCCTGGCTGGCCAACCTCCCACATCCCTCCCTGGTCCCGATCATGCACCGGTGGGGTCCCTCGGCCTGGCCTGCGCCCCTCGCAATCCGGGACCCCTCGGGTTCTGGCCCAATCTCGCTCAACGTAGGAGCTTCCCCATCATGGTCAGTGTGCTCCCAGAGGGGGAGCACCACTCAGCCAGAAGCCAGGCTCCCGCCTCTGCGGCAGTTGGGCATCCCCTGAGGGCTCCCAGACTGTGAGAGGGCACAGGCTGGGCTAAGGGACCGCCCCCCCCCCCCCACAAATGTACAGATTTTGTGCACTAGGCCTCTAGTGTTTAGATAAGGAAAATGAGAATTGGAGAGGTTAAGACCACTCTGTAAGTGCAAGAGTCAGGATTGGAACTCATCTTACCTGACTCCAAAGTCTGCATTCTAAAACAATTATTAAACATGACACCTGATAAAATGAGGAAATTTGACAGTGTTTTAGAAATCATGTTGTGATTTCATGACTTAAAGCAGGAACCAAATATTATTTAAGCTAAAGTCATTTTATGCATAGCCATTCAATATATTTTACATCATTTCATACAATGATTTGAATCTTACTAGGGTTCTCCCTGGCTGCCAGTGTCTTTTTATTCCTGGGAGTGCCTCTCAGCTCTGTGTAAGATAAGAACCGCATTGGGGAGTATTGGAAAAGAAGCAAGTTCTGGGCCCACACTTGTTTTTTAGTTGGATTGGGGTGAACTCAGGAAGGAGTATTTTAAGCACTTCTCAGGAGATACTAATGCACATTTAGGGTTGAGAATTGCTGCACACTGATACTAATGTGTAGCCAGGGTTTAGAATTAATAAGGATAAGAAAAAACCTATCATAGCATATAGTTTTGTAAAATGGTAGCTCAAAATTAGGCCTCGGCTGTGGAAGGTTGTGTTTTTTGGCAAGTGCTTGACATGCAGATTATGTCTATAGATGGCAGATGCCAATACTTATTTATGGAAATGGAGGTGGCATATGGAGATTTTTCATCTGAATTGGTTGCCAACCCTCCACCAGGTACTAAGGGAATACCTGGAGGCAGAACAGAGAAGGTTTTATATTATGGGGTTGTCCTACCAAGTAAGCAGTTGACCAGTCAAAATTCTAAGGTTTATCATAATCAAGATAATTTTGTCCTGGAAACCTTGAAAAGCAAGTTTAGCCATACTAACATAGCCATACAAAAATTTAAATAATGATCCCATAGGACATCTATTTGTGGACAAGGGAATTTCCATCGAGAATTTCAGAATGAATTGTACTCCCCGGTCGGTATTTAACTTGCCAAAAGGTGTTCTTGAATACAAAATGAATTTTTGAAATTTCTTTCCAAATAACTTTTTACTTTTAAAAGTGTTGCTGTGAAGACATTCTTTCTGCCAGTTGTTAGAAAAATAACCTGTTGTCTGTTCATACACTCTGAGTTCATGGCCTTGGTACCACCTCAGCACACCCAGAAGGAGGCTGTTCTTCTGCCTCCCTGAGGATGGAGAAGCATGCCAATCAGAGAATTGTTTTTATTTTTTTTTTTACAGTGCAGAGGAGCCAGAACATACACTTTTTCTCTCATTTGATTAAATAACATTTCAAGATAGCAAAAAACTAAAAGTTTATTCTACCTCTTAGATAGACATTTTGAGAGTAGTAATATTCTTGAAATTAAGGCTTTCATTTTATGTATTTTGCTTGTCTTTTTCTTTTTGAATACCTATACTTCTATTCAGCATATCTTAACCTGGAGATATTCTTACCTAATAACTGAAAGGGACATTCATTATGCTTCTTTTACAAATTACACACTACCTGGAAGCAGCAGGTAGTGGTTAATTTCAGACACATTTTTAATGTTAGGATAAATTAGCCTTGCTGAATTTATTGTTCCATTAAAATGAACTATTATCTTTCAAGCAGCTTGCTACATCTTTATTTAGTAAGTAATAGTTAGCCCATATCTTTGCCTTTTTCATCAAGCTATTTCTTCTGTTTGCTTTATTAAGCATCAAAGGAGAGTCATCTGAGGAGTAATCAGAATAAGCATGATTTTTGTTTCTGAAACTTGACAGGAGAGAAGTGATGTAGTGGAGTGTTCAAATATTTGTCTTCTTGGGAGGTTTGAGAAACTATCTTAGAACGTCTAATTCACTGGCCAATCTAATTTTCTTTTTCTTGCCCCTCTTGTGTTTCTGAACTATGTCTTTTTAGTTTTTCTAGTTTTTATGGTTCTAGTTAAGTTGAATTCTCTATAAAATAATTCTCATTTTTGTTAAAAATTTTTAGGAGTATGTGAATTACTTTACCCAAATTCAGCATATTTAACTGAATACCCCATACATATAATTGTGTAGGAGCCATAGAGTTAAAAACATGTATCTGATTGCCTGTTTATATAGGCAGTCATTGTAGAACTTCTAATTTGAACATATAAAATAATAGGTAAGATATATTATTGAAGAATTAACCATCCTAATTTTTCACAAATAATGAAACAGTTAAATTCATAAAAATTACCTAAGACTTTCCTTAACTCAAACAGACAAAGCTTATATTTGAGGATTTAATAAAAAGTTTCCATCATTTTATGAATGTGATTTATCTACATATGAATCAAAAAGAGCATTAAAGAAGCTACTGGTGAAATCATAGGTATTTCTTCAATTTTAAAGCAAAATTTAATATCTAATTTCATTGAAATAGCCAGCACTAGATGACTGCCAGTTTAGTCAGTAAATTAATATCATTTGCTGCAAAACAGAATGGAAATTCATTTGCATTTCATTTATGTCTCATTTAGCTTGCCATAACAGTAGACTTTTATTTTTGTAGTTCTAGCAAGTAGTATAACTTTTCTGAAACGAAAAATCACAGAAAAGGTCTCCTTCCTCTAATCCTTTCATGTAGCCATTTCTGACAAGAGTTTGTTGCCATATCTCAGAAGCCATGTGGGTGACAAGAAGCAAGACCACACAGGTGAAGGATCAGAGATAATTCGTACATGGTGCATGTTTTTTTGAAAGATTTTTTTCTAGTGGCAATTAATTATGTCTGGCTCATTAGTAAGATGCTGTGAAGTGTAAGAGGAGGCTACTTGTCATTCTAAGTCTGACTTTGAAGAAAAGGAGACCTTGACAACCAACATCAGTTCCTCAGAGAGAGTTGGCCACCATCCTCACAGTAAAGGTAGAGGAATGCATTTTCTTCACTTTCTCACCACTAAAGGAGGGTGAGCAAGTTATAAATAGGCATCCTTCATGGTGGGTCTGTGTGGGTGATTATAGTAGAAGTTGATATTTCAGTTTCCTTAGCACAATAGATGGAACAAATGTTAGACATATATTCTGTACTAATTAATCCTTTATTTCTAATAGGTGTGTTATAATGTTTCTTTATGATTTTAATGTTTACTTCTCCATCATCTGGTACTGATCATTTTGAACATATTTTTGCATGCTTATTTTCATCTGTACATCTTTGTTGAAAAATCTGTTCACACATTAATTTTCCCCGAGTTTTACTTATTCTTAAGTTTGGAAAGACCATAATATATTGTTTACATATCCTTTATCAGATGTACAATTTTTAAATATTTTTCTCCTAGTCTCCAGCTTGTTTTTTCATTTTGTTAACAGTATGTTTCAAAGAGCAGAAGGTTTTTTTAAATTTTAAAGTCCAATTTGTGAGTTTTGGTTGTTTTTTTTCATGGCTTGTGCTTTTGGTGCCATATCTAATACATCTTTGCCTGACTCAAGGTCAGAATTACCCTTTGTTTACTTGAAGCTTTATAGTTTTAGATTTTTACATTTACATATTTGATCCATTTTTGCTTAATTTTTGTATCTTGAGCTACATGAAGATCAAAGTTCACTTTTTTATATATGAATATTCAGTTTTCTCATACCATTTATTGGAAAGAGTTTCTTCACTGAATTTCCTTAGCAGTTTTGTTGAAAATCGATTGTCTATATATTTGTGGTCTATTTCTGCACACTCTATTCTGTTCCATTGATCTATTTTCCTATCTCAGTGCCAGTAGCTTATCACCATGATTACCTTAACTTTATCAAAAGTCTATTATATTAAGTAGTGATAGTTCTTTAGCTCTGTTTTGTTCTCCCTCCTTCCACCACCATCCTCCAACTTGTTTTGCCTATTGTAGGTCCTTTACTTTGCCCTATGAATTTTAAAATCAGTTTGTGGGTTTCTACAAAAAAAAAACCAAACAAACAAAAAAAACACCCAGTGTGATTTTGATTGTGATTGCATTGAATCTGCAGATCAACTTGGGAATTGATCAACAATATTGAGTTTTTCAACTCATGATCATAGTACAGGGGTGGGCAAAATTAGCGTTATAGTTGTTTGCTTGGAAAAAGACAAACTCTCTTTGTTTACGCACAACTATAAACCTACTTTTGCCCATCTTATATATCCCTCCATTTATTTAGGTCTGACTTCATTCCTTGTAGCAATGCCTTCTAGTTTTCAGTGTACTTGTTTTGCATTTCCTTTGTTAAATCTATCACTGAGTATTTCATGTTTCGGATGCTATTCTAAATGGTATTATTTTGTTAGCTTAATGTTTAATTTAGGTATTGCTACTATATTGAACTAAAATTTATTTTTTCTATATTGATGATATATCCTCCAAACCTTGCTAAACTCACTAAATCTAGTAACAGTTTTGTAGATTGATTGTTTTTTCATAGGTAATATTGTCTACAAATACAGTTTTACTTTTTCCTTTCTAATTTAGATGCTTTCTTTTTGTTGCCTTATTGTGTTTCCTAGAACCTCCGATGGTATGTTGAGTAGAAGTGGTGAAGGTGGAATCCTTGTTTTGTTGTTGGTCTTATGGGAAAGGCATTCAGCCTTTCACCATTATGTTTGTTATTAGCTGCAGGTTGTTGGTAGGTCCCTTTCATCAGGATAATGAAGTTCCTTCTGCTAATTTTTATTGAACTTACTTTGTCTCTGATCTTTATTCTTTTTTATCTACTTTTGGTTTACTTTTAAAGTAAAAACTGAATCCACTGATTTGAGAAAAATCTGATTTTCTAATATTTAGTACTATGAATTCCCACGGTCCATGTGCATATGAAAAGACCGTGATTTCTTCTGTTGTTCAGTAGAATGTTTTATAAATGTCAAATAGGTGAGGGTATTGTTCATATCTTCCATGTCCTTATTGATTTTCTGTCTACATTTTAAATCAATTATTGACAGAATGATATTAATCTCTGAGTATAATTTTGTATTTGTTCCATCATTTTTTTTTTTGCATCTTAAGGATCTTTTATCAGGTGCCAGAAGGGTTCAGGAATCTGGAGAAGGGCTGCATGTAAATTTATAAAGAGACTAGACATGAAATATAAATTCAGAAGGCATTTTGGGGAGCCAGAGGAGACCTAGCTTCAGTAACCACATTCACTCTGATCTCGAACCCCGGGCTCTTTATTCACACAAATTGCCCTAAAGCAAAGCAGTTATACATATCAAAGGTAAGTTTGGTAAACAGTAGGCATTGTCATGCATATAAGCATAACCAATGGACACAAGACACTGGGTGGGGGCGGGTAGGGGAGGCCGGGGGAAGGTCAATGGGGAAAAAAGGAGACATATGTACTACTATTTGTAATACTTTAAACAATAAAATAAAATAAAAATAAACTTTCCCAAAATTCAAAACTAAAACAAAAAACAAAACAGTAGGCATTGTCAGTTTGGGGGAACTGCCTTTGGCTGTTTCAGTAGCAGGCAATAATATATGCAAATTTCAGGTTTGCGGAAATGCTTTCAGCTATTCCAGCAGCAGGTGATATGTACTCAGCCCTGCTGAATATAGAAGCCCATCAACCTTTTGATGAAACTTCTTGCATTTATGACATGTTGGAATTAGCTTCCGGCAATTAGGTGCATAAATATTTAGGACCAGTATTTCCTCTTCATTAATTGACTGCTTTTTCATTGTGAAATGACCTTCCTGCTCCCTGGTAATATACTTGACTTTAAAATCTACTTTATCTTAGCCACCCCAGCTTTCTTTTAACTAGTGTCAGCCTATATCTCTTTCCATCCTATAATTGATTTGTTTCTTTATATTTAAAATATCTTTATTTTAAATTTATTATTTTTTTATTTGTTCCATCATCATTTATCCCCTCTATGCCCACTTCCACCTCCACCCACCCTCTACCCCCAATAATCACCACACTGTTGTCCATGTCCATGAGTTCTCTCACTTTTTCTTTTTTGCTCAATCCCTCTACCCTTTACCCAACACCCTCCCCCAAAAAGCAGTCTGCCTGCATTCTATATAGGAGTCTCTCTATTTTGCTCCATAGTTCAGATTTTTTGTTGTTGTTATTTTCATTAAATTCCACAAACGAATGAAATCATATGGTACTTGTCTTTCTCTGATTGGCTTATTTCACTTATCATAATTTCTCCAGGTCCATCCATGCTGTCACAAAGGGTACAATTTTATTTCTTTTATGGCAGGATAATATTCCTTTGTGTAAATGTACCACAGCTTTTTTTTATCCACTCATCTACTGATGGGCACATGGGCTGGCTTCCAAATATTGGCTATTGTAAAAAATGCTCCAATGAATATAAGGGTACATATATTCTTTCAAATTAGTTTTGGGTTTCTTTGGATAAATTCCCAGAAATGGAATTGCTGGATCATAAGACAGTTCCATTTTTAATTTTTTGAGGTAACTCCATACTGCTTTCCACAGTGGCAATCCACAGTCTGCATTCTCACCAACAGTGCATTAGAGTTCCCTTTTCTCCACATCCTCACCAACACTTATTGTTTGTTGATATATTGATGTAGCCATTCTAGCAGGAGTGAGGTGATATCTCATTGTGGTTTTAATTTGCTTTTCTCTGATGATTAGTGATTTTGAGCATCTTCTCATATGTCTAATGGCCATCTGTATGTCCTCTTTAGAGAAGTGTCTATTCAGGTCTTTTGCCCATTTTTTAATTGGATTGCTTGTTTTTTTGTTGTTGAGCTTTATAAGTTCTTTATAAATTCTGGATAGTCATCTTTTATCAGATGTATCATTGGCAAATATATTCTCCCATTCAGTGGGTTGTCTTTTCATTTTGACAATGGTTTCCTTTGCTATGCAAGCTCTTTAGTTTGATTAGTCTCATTTACTTATTTCTCCTTGCCTGAGGAGGTATATCAGAGAAAATATTGCTACAAGAGATGTCTGAGATTTTACTATCTGTGTTTTACACGAGGATTTTAATGGTGTTGAGTCTTAATATTTAAGTCTTTAATCCATTTTGAGTTTATTTTCTGGGTGCCATGGAAGAAGGTGGTCTAGTTTCATTTTTGCACGTATCTGTACAATTTTGCCAGCACCTTTTATTGAATAGACTATTTTTAGTCCATTGTATATTTTTGCCTCCTTTGTCAAATATTAATCGACTATATAAGGCATGGATTTATTCTTGGGCTCTCTATTCTGTTCCATTGATCTATATGTCTGTTTTTTATGCCAGTACCATACTATTTTCATTACTATGGCCTTGCAATGTAGTTTGATATCAGATAGAGTGACTCCTCCAAATTTGTTCTTCTTTCTCAAGATTGCTGTTACTACTGTATTCTGGGTCTTTTGCGGTTCTATACAAATTTTTGAAACATTTGTTCTAGTTCTTTTAAATACTCCATTGGTATCTTGAAAGGAATTGTGTTGAATCTGTAGATTGATTTGGGTAGTATGGACATTTTAATCACGCTACTTCTTCCTACCCATGAATCAGGTATATGCTTCCACTTAATTTGTATCTTCCTCAATTTCTTTTCTCAGTGTCTTACTGAGACACTGAATTTTCTGAGTACAGCTCTTTTACATCCTTGGTTAAACTTATTGGTAGGTATTTTATTCTTTTTGAAGCAATTGTGAATGGTATTGGTTTTTTAGTTTCCCTTCCTGATAGTTCCTCACTGGTGTATAAAAATGCAACTGATTTCTGGATATTTATTTTGTATCCTGCTACTTTACTGAATTCATTGATTAGTTCTAGTATTTTTTGGTGGAATCTTTAGGGTTCTCTATATATAATATCATGAAACCTATGTAATTTTTTAACCAATGTCACCCCAATAAATTTAATTTTTAAAAAAGAATATCTACCTTTACTGTTTTTAGCACCTGTACCTAAAAGCTATCTACTTTTATTCCCTGCTAGTTTTTATTGCATGTGATCTATGAGTCCAAAAAATAAAGTCCTTAGGTCACAGGCACCAGATTCTAATTAGTTGCCTGTTGAGTATCACAAACTAAAAAGCCTGAAACCTCTTTCTAGAAGACATTGATTCTTGTGGCTCTGCCGCAAGAGTCATGAGGGCATGAACAAGTCACTTAACCTCTCTCCCCCTCTGCCCTGACCTTTATTCCCCACCATCTTTCCATCTTATTGCATATTTTCTGAATTCATTCAATTTTTAGGAGCATGTGAAATGCATCACCAATATTTCTCAACCTCATACTCTTCTTTCTGTTTTCCTTTTTCATTATTTAAATGACTACTGACTAGTTTGCTACATATGTAATTGCAAATTGGAAGGTTTTTTCCTGAGTCTTATCATTTTGGCAAATTGTTAGGCTGTGATTATTATAAGATCCATAGATTTCTTTTTCAAATGAAGAATAAGAATTCATTTTCCTTCTTCAGGGTGGTAGTTGGTTTTTAATATAAATAACAGTACTTATCCATAAATTAGTCAATCCTAAAACATATTGCTATACAATTGGTTAGTTCATGTTCTTCAGTTTTAAGATGCAGCTGAAGTTACTAAAATTTAGATACTGTACATAATTTCCTCCTTCCCATCTTTCCATCATGTATTACGGATTGACAGAAATAAAATTGACTTGGCTTTAAGAATTCTTATGGTACTTAATGACCAAAGAGTAAGAACAATGTCAATTTAGTTAACTTAATGTTTGTGAAACAACTAATGAAATAATGTGTGGGGTTAGAGAAGGGATGTAAAATTGAAAGTGTCTGTTGTTAACTTGAAGTAATTTTTCTTATAGGTATTAATTTAACTTCAATGTCAAGTTATTTACATAACAAGAGTAATGCCTACTTTTAAGGATGATGTGAAAATTAATTTAAATTTTGAAAAACACTCTGAGACACTCAGTTGAAAGGTTCTCTGTAAATACCATGCATTATAACACGAGTAGTAAAAAGAAACATGATAAAATTACTTGTGCATTGCGCTCATAGAAACTGTCTTGGTAAGGAAATACGAAGGTTATTGCTATTCTTAATTTATGGCTGAGGGGAATCAAGGATAATAAATAGGCTTTCCTGTCTAGATAAGTCTTTAAAAATACAGATATAGCTGTGATGGAATATATGCTGCATCCAAGGAGAAATATGAAATTGATACCTTACAAGCAATAAAACTGATATGTGAAGATGAATAAAGGCCAGTACTTTTAATTGAGTCATGACAAAAATACAATGACAAACCTGAATATGTCTTTCAAAATCTTCAAGGGAAGACTTTGACAAAGAAGAAGTAATTCTTGGTCATTTGGATATATGGAATTTGTTAGAAATATATGCATGATTGTGTTCATTCTAGTAACCAAAATATTCAGCCTCATTGTTCATCTATTTACAATTTTTTTTGATTCATGATAAGGAAATTAAAAACATGGCTTAACTAAGTGAAAAAACTTAACAAAGTGAGAAAAAAATTTTTTTTCAAAAGATTTCATACAAGCATAATGCTTTAGGAATGTGAGAGAAATCATCTCACATACACATACAAACATATAAAACCTTTCATTAAAGTAATCAGACAAAGCTAATGATAGAAATGTATATGTAAAGATATGTTTGAATTACAGATTTAGTGGAAATATCTGAAAGGTAAATTTAGTGTTTTTTATTATCAAATCTCAGCTTTTAGTGTTCTTTTATGATGTAGTTTCAGCTTTTATTGTTTGTGTATTAGTTTCCTATTGAACTTTAACAAGTTACTACTAAAAACTAGTGGCTTAAAACAATATAAATTTATTGTCTGACAGTCATAGAGATCAGAAGTCCAAAATGAATCTCAGTGGCTAAAATCAAGGAGTTGGCAGTGTTGTGTTCCTTTCTGGAAGATCTAAGAAAGAATGCAATGTTTACCGTTTCCAGCTTCTAGAAGCTGCCAGTATTCCTTGGCTCATGGCCCCCTTCTGTTTCCAACGCTTAGCAATGTTCAGTATTTCTCACAATCATTCCAACACTCACTCTTCTGCCTTCCTTTTCAATACCTAAGAACCTGGTGGTTGGATTGGGCACACCGGGAAAATCTAGGATAATTTTCAGCTAATTAGCAACCTTAATTACATCTGCTACCTCAATTCCCCTCATGTCAAGTAACATATTCACAGGTTCTGGAAATTAGGACATAGGCATCTTTGGGAAACTTATTCTACCTATCACAGTCCAGAAATGGAAAGATGAGTTTCATACATTTTTAGAGACTGGTAAGTAAATGGCATCCGAATTCTTGCATTTACTACTGTCATTTTCAAATTTTGGCATTACTTCAGTTGGCAGGCCTTTTTCTCTTTTTACTTAAGTGAAATAAAAATTTTACATTTGCATTTTTATTTCTAATTTCTCTAAGTATTCATCCATTCAGTCAGTCAACCAACTAACCAAGCAAACAAAAATATGTCTACTATAGTATATGAGGAACCCTGGTGAAAAAAAATGGCTTAATTAAAGATACTGGCTTAAATTATTCTATGAGCCATGGAATAGCTTCTGCCCTCTAGTAGCATACTCTGCTAAATGCATTCCAAGAGCTCCTTCATACGATGATTCATTTTTAAGTTGAGATGTCAAAAAGATTTGGGAATAATTTTATACACCTTGGTTTTTCTTTTCCATGGCCTTTCCTCAGTCCCCATCATGCAACTAACAAAACTTTTAATCTCTTTTAATAAGCTAATGCCAGAAAAAAGTATATAATTAAGACAATACTTTCCCTTTTTTCTTTTTACTCAGTTTCTTTTTCTTTTTGTAAAAGACCTCATAAAAAGTGTGCTGTGTACTTTGTGTGGTTCTGTCAGGTCAGGAAAACATTTAGTAAGGGGTTGGAAGTTTGATCAATTTCATATTGTAAATTCCAGGATTCTTCCCCGCTTTCAAAATAAAGGAAACTGGATTTAGCCCACTGACAATAGGGTTGACAGAAGACTTATTGCTAATCTTTCAGTATACAAAAGAGCATTGTGTTAGTGAGAGTGAGCAGGTGTTCTTTGTTTCAACTAAGTAGGACAGGGAGCATTGATATTAAATCAAAGAAGAAGTAATTTAAGCAACCTCAAGTGCATTGAACACTGGGAAATGTTACTAAAAGGGCTGCAGATTTCTCTCAGAAAAATCATCCAATTCATCTTTTCCACACACTGAAAATATAGGGCTCTGATAGTGGAGAAAATATATGCTAGTTTTTAACATCCTGTATAATATCCTATATAATAAAGAGCTAATATGCTAATTAGACTGGACAGCGGAACAACCTTCCAGAATGACCAGTGAGCGGGGGGCGGGGCTGCAGCCCATGCAGCTGGGGCTGCGAAGGTCTACCCTTGCAAGAATTTTGTGCATCGGGCCTCTAGTGTGCTAAATAAAAATTTACTGAAATGAAGTAAATTCAGTTAGTCCTTTCACAACACATACTCTCTCAAGGTCCTAACTCTCAAGGAGGTACTTGAATCTTTGCTAAACTATAAAAACTCTTGTCAGTTGAATGAGAAGGAGAAAGATGTAAACTGAATCAAGGTTTCTCATAGAAATACTTATACTCATCTGGAGAGATGTTCACGTGGCCATTTCCTTAAAATACCCTGTGTCTCAAGGATGTCCGCTTATCAGCAAAAATGATTTTTAATCACAAATTGAAACAGGATTCCAGCTAATAACATTTTTAGTTCCTTCTGACTCTATTTTAAGGATGTATCTTTAATGCCAATTCATCTCTTACATGAATGTTAGAATGTCTGACCACACACTGAGTCTTATGATTCCCACAGCTCAGTAGAAGGGCATTATTCTTCACTTAAAAGTATGAAAATTTGATTTTCATTTATTGGCTTAAAAGCATCTTTAGACTGCATGTTATGGGATGCCATACAAACTCCTTAACTAAACACTTTCTTTCACAGTCTGTTCCTAGACTTCTTTATTGGTCTCATCCATCAGTACAGCCTTCTCATTTCCTTAACCTCTTCAGCCTACCTGGTCATATCCTCATTCTGCTCTGCCTTTGAACACAACGTTCCTTCTTTCTAGCTAAGGTGATCTTGTCCATCTTGCCCAATCTTGCTCATGTGAGAATTAAGTGAAGTCTTCCCCTATTCCTCAGACAGATTTCTTCGTCAAGCCATTATAGTCTGACCTCACCTACATTTTCTCTTGCCGGAGATCTCTTGTGACTTCTCTTTTAAGCCAAGCAATAGCCTTCCCACTCTGACTGTGCTTGACCATTTGGCCAGTTTCTACTCCCTGAAACACAGCCAACCTTGAATATAGTGTACCACAACCTCCCTGTTTTTCATCTGCTTCCTTGGCCTCTGGTCTCAGTTACAGAGTTCTTTTCCTTTTCCTAATCCTTAAAAGTTATGTTCTATGGGGTTCTCTCTCCTTACCTTTTGATGAGATATAGAATTGACATGGCAGAAAATGCAATGAGCATTTGTATTAGTTGAAGTTCTTTTCATGGCAAACAGTGGAAACTGACTGAGGGTCAGCCCAGGGAACAAAGAAAGAGCTGACCTGTCTGGCTTGGAGGAAGGCTTTGAGAACTAAAGGTAGTGGTGAGAATGTCAGCATCAGGATGATGTGCCCTTTTCTAGGGTGCCACTCTTAGAATGGTTCCGTTGCAATGGCCTCATGTATTTATGTCTCAGTCCCTTCCCATGTGTTTGGCTTTGTAAATCTTATGTGTTCTTTTAGGTTCCCAAATGAAACAGTCATTCTTCTATGTGAGTCTGTCCTGATTCCTTGAAGAATTGCTCATCATACTCATCTTTGAGATAGAATTTTACCAGATGTGTTTCTCTATTATTTTACTATAAGACTACAGGGCAACTGTTTTGCTTCCTCTAGGCTGCTTATAGGAAAAGGCAGAGAATAGTTTACCTACCCCTAGAGCTTATCTAGCCCCTCTCTAGATTCCCCCCCTAGTTTTTTAGTTTTTCAGTTCTTTGTTAAATAATTTAGAAAGACATGTATTTATAGGTCACAAAGTTTAATTACTTTTACATCCACACAAATGCATGTGGTTTGGCTTTAAGTAATTTATCTAAATAGGAAGGAAAACAGTGGAGAGGTGCCTGCTTGTGCAAGTATATTTTATTTTTTACTTCACCACACTTTATTTATTAAATTTAAATTCTTTTTTAATAATGTAACAACTTTATATTTTATTTTTTAAAATTTTCATTTAAATTCTTTATTGTTTAAAGTATTAGATGAGTCTCCTTTTTCCCCCACTGACCTCTCCCTGGCCACCCCCACTCTCAAGCATAAGCCCTCACCCTCCTACTGTCTGTGTCCATTGGTTTTGCTCATATGCATGCATACAAGTCCTTTGGTTGATCTCTTACCCTCATACCCCCTGCCTTCCCTCATAGGTTGTACAGTCTATTCGATGCTTCTGTGTCTCTGGTTCTATTTTTGTTCATCATTGAGGTACCATCTCACTCCTGTCAGAGTGGCTAGCATCAACAAATAAACAAAGGACAAGTGCTGGCGAGGATTCGGAGAAAAAGGAACTCTCTTGTATTGCTGGTGGGAATGCAGACTGGTGCAGCCACTGTGGAGAACAGTAGGGCGTTTCCTCAAAAAATTAAAAATGGAACTTCCATTTGACCCAGTAATCCCACTTCTAGGAATATATCCCAAGAAAACAGAAACACCAATCAGAAAGGATATATGCACCCCTATGTTCATAGCAGCACAATTTACAATAGCTAAGATTTGGAAACAGCCTAAGTGCCCATCAGCAGACGAGTGGATTAGAAAACTGTGGTACATCTACACAATGGAATACTACACTGCAGTAAAAAAAAAAAAGGATTCTTACTATTTGCAACAGCATGGATGGAACTAGAGAGCATAATGCTAAGTGAAATAAGCCAGTCAGAGAAAGATAAAGGTCACATGAACTCACTCATTTGTGGAATATAATGAACAACATAAATTTAAATTCTTTATTGTTTAATGTATTATATAAGTCTCCTTTTAAGAGGAAGATCTTTCTGGACCCCATATGCTCTAAATATTGTGAATATACATATACTCACACTTCATTTTTAAGTTTTTTTTCCCTGTAAATTAAATTTGACAGAATTTTAAACAAAATCTAAAAAACCATTTCATATTTTTCATTACACCTTAGCAAAGATGACAAGCAATGTTGACATTTTATTATGAAGAAGATACATTGGCTCTCAATTTAAGATAAGAAATCATAAAATGTGTTGTCATGCTAAGTGACAAGACATTTAAAGTGTTGCTGACAAAAATAAAATAGAAAATTGAGTGTGAATAGAAAGGTTAAGATAAAAGGATAGAAAAAAACAACCTACATTGCTAAGTAATATAAGAAGCTAACTATTTTGTACAGAAATATAATTTAATTTAGATGCAAACCTACAATACAGAAGAATCCTTAGTAAATTTTTATATTTTAAATATTTTAATTATTGTACAGTCAACATCAGACACACCTCTCTGAACATGAACTAAGTCCTGTGAAACAGAACTATTTATCGTGAAATAAAATTCTTCAAGCACTAATTTACTTGTAAAAGACTTATGAAGCAAAACTCTGTTAATGTACTAGTGAAGATACTGCCAAATGCTGTAACAAACAAATGGCATCATTTCAGTCATTTAAAACAGTAGCACCTATAACAGATAAGTATGGGTGTTCCTGCTAGATGGGTAGATTTCCTTCACATGGTGGGTGACCCGGGGCTCTGCTTTTCCATTTTATGGCTCTCTCATTTCCTAGAGCATTGGAGTCCTCTGCATTTGGCGAGCAGTTTAGTAAAGAAGGATGAAGAAGGCATGTCTATATCTTAATCATCTTTCCCCAAAGGGACACTTACCAGTTCTCTTCAGATTCCATTAGCTAGAACCATGTCCCTACTTAGATGCAAGGGGAACTGGAGAATACGGTCCTTGGCTGACTCTGTGCTTCCCAGCAGCTGTTCTACACTAGTGGAAGCATGAGTCCCGGTAGCCAGTTAGATGACCTGTCATAGTTCACCCCTGTAGCCAAGGATAACGACTGTGTTACCCTTTCTCCTACACATATGTTTGCTTCAACTCAAGGGAAACAACCCAAAGTCTCATCCTGTCCTTACATCCAGTCCAAAGTCCAACATCTCCCTCGGGTCCAGCTGTGGGCTCTTCGCAACCTCATGACCTATGCATTGAAGTTCAAGTTAACCGCCCACGGCTCCACCTCCCCTCCCCACCTGTCCTAGCACAAATCCAATATACCGCAGTGAGGCAGGGGCAGAGAGTGACAATTAAGGCTCCCGTTTGAGTAATGGTGGAGTGGAAAGTACATAGGGATAACTGTCGGTGACAACAGTGAAAGCCTGTCGTGGCAGGCACTGTGAAGACACCCTGGCAGTGTTCATGTTCATTTGATTAAGGAACTCTTTTGTCCTTTATTCTCCTTGACCCTTTGGGCTACCTACAATGAGAGCTTCTTCCTTGACCTGTTATCATCCATGGCTACATCATGTAAAGGACTATGACCACTTTCTGCTTGTGCCATTTGGGAACCTGAAAGCTAGTTTACAGGACATATTTAAGGCTACGTTTGGGGTTTATTTGCCAGTACAGTTCTTTTGAAATAGTGGATTTAGAAACACTAGCAATGATAGATCTGTGATATACAGGAATAATTCGTATCTGTGAACCTCTGTTTGTTACATGTGCCAGTGTTTATAACTTTATCAGTCAGAGACTGTCCAGAAAAACGAGAAAACTCCAGGTCTTTCCAATGGAGAAAATTTAACACAGGAATTAGCTACACAGTTGATAGAACAGAGAAGGCAAACAAATGATGGTGAATAAACTCAGACACTAATGAAATCAGAAAACTGCTATAACCCCTAGGGACAGAAGCGCAATAGGAAGAAGTAATATTACCAGGTATTACCTAAGCTCTTAGATCTGGTGAGAAGGGTATGTGAGCTCTTTGAGGGACTGAGCCATTTATATTTTTTTCATCTTTGTGTGTCTCCACATCGTGAGCACTCGAATGTTTGTTTATTTGAACAGAGATAAGTAGCAAATCCTTCCACTGACTTCATTTAGAATTACCCATCAGAGAGCTGAAATGTGGCAGAAATGATGGCATTCAATCCTGGGATGATCCTTCATTAGCAGTTCAGTTGCAATTAGTTATTTTGGGACCTTGTTTAGTTAACCCATCATTGGCATTTAGAGGATGAGAAATTGTCAGAAGTTTTAATTTAAATATTCCCTTCCTGTAAAAGACTTTTAGAGTTTGGAACAAAACCAACTTTTGTATAAACATAGAAAGGAGAATTACAAAGGAATAAAGTCTCATGTCAAAATACTTGAAAGAAAGAAAGGAAGGAAGAAAGAAAGAAAGAAAGAAAGAAAGAAAGAAAGAAAGAAAGAAAGAAAGAAAGAAAGAAAGAAAGGGAAAGGAAAGGAAAGGAAAGGAAAGGAAAGAAAAGAAAAGAAAAGAAAAGAAAAGAAAAGAAAAAAGAAAAGAAAAGAAAAGAAAAGAAAAGAAAAGAAAAGAAAAGAAAAGAAAAGAAAAGAAAAGAAAGGTGGGAGGGGAGGGGAGGGAAGGAGAGGGGAGGGGAGGGGAGGACGCTTTCTGGAATGGCTGGGGCAAGTAGCAGCGATAGCTCCAGAAGATATCTAGCTCTTATTCTTTGATTATTTTTAGGACTTACCTTCTAAACTGATAATGATATCCCTTTGTCTACTGGTTTGAGCCAAAAAGTTTCAACTTACTTTCATTTGCTGTTATTTAAGAAGGAATCTGTAAAATATTATATCGGATATTTTAGCAGTCAAAAAAAAAAAAGAACTTATTCTAGAATGTGATCATAATTTTTCAAAACATCACAATTGCCATTTAATCTGTTCTTGGATGTGCCTTTATATGCTCAAGCGTACAAATATGCTGGATTCAATTTAGCTGTGGCTTTTAGAACAGGCTTAAGAAAAGTCTCAAAATAGTAGGTACATTTAACAACTTGGAAGTTGAGAATAGTTTGAGAAGCTTTTTGGACTGTGTTGCCTTTCCTAGAGAGAAAAAGAGCCTCGCTTGGAGATTTCTCGGTGAATATTCCACTTATACATAAAAATGAAGTGTTTTTTTTTGTCAGAGCATGTCAAATTCAGCTGTCCAGTTGTACTTTAGCACCATAGTACCATACCTGAGCATGTTAGAATTCTTCCATCTACATAGAAAGTTCAGGCTTATTTACTTTTCACATTGGTTTAAAGTAAGAATTCTTTAAAATACAGTGCACTGCGTGTCATGTCATTATTTTTTTCTTTCAGAAGTTAGTGTTCCCATTTTAAAATACCCCTGAAGGCTTGGGTATTGGCTGTGTCTAAATGGTGTCATTACTGACGTAAAATGGGAAAAGGCATTGTTGAATCTGTTCGGCACCTCATATCTGAAGAGGAAGCTTTTCCTTCTTGGGGTGGCTTTGTGGATCCGTGGTGTTGTGAAGTAATCACTTGGTAATTTGGCAGTTTTATCAAAAATAATTACTTTGTTTTAGTCATTATAACATCATCTTTATAGTTTTGAAAACATGTAGTCAGGGGGGGAAATTCCTCTTTGATACTGACCTAGAGCAGAAAAGGTGCTATGCTCAGTCTCTTCTATCTCTAATTGAGTTGATTTTCTTTAATACTGTTTCACAGTGAAAATATTGAAACACGAGGAGTATTTTTGCTGCTTAAAATAATTGGTTTTTCTTTTTAAGCATGCTACCTGTAATTTCAAAGCATATTTCTTTCTGAACTTCTTAGCCCTGTGGAATTTAGAGTGTTCATGAAATTATAGGTGTCTATTAAGTATTTTTCAACTGTCAACTCAACTGTTGTCATGGTGCTAATAATTCATTATGAAGTGATACAGGAAGAAAACTTGTGTTTTGGGTGTGTTTTTTTTAATCCTCACCTGAGGATATGTTTTTATTGATTTTTAGAGAGAGATGAAGGGTGGAGAGATAGAGAGAAACACCAATATGAGAGAGGAAAACATCAATTGACCATCTCCCGTATGCACCCCAACCTGGGATGGAACTCACAACCTAGTAATGTGCCCTAACCAGGATTTGAACCAGCAACCTTTTGGTGTAGGGGATGACGCTCCAACCAATTGAGCCACCTGGCCAGGACAAGAAGGAAACTTATGTGATAATATGAAAACACATACTTGTCGAAAAGATAAATGAGTCTGTGTTGAACCTTTCTGCTATGGTGGGAGTGAAATGGTGTATTAGGCAGGTTTTGGCATGGCACCTGCTTTTCAAACAGGAAAACGTACAGAAAAGACTTCAGTTCCAACCCTTAGACTCTTTGTATTATGCACTTAAATGTTTTCTTTTTTGTCCCCTACAGGTGATATTGTACCCAACTTCCAATAGCTCCAAGTCAGCTGAGTTGCACCGAATGATAGTTCCAAAAAATAGCCAGGATTCTGACTTAAAAATCAAATTGGCAGTGCGAATGGACAAACCGCCACATATGAAACATAGTGGGTGAGTGTATACTTGATTTTTTTCTGTTGAATTATTGGGTTTCATTTCAGTGTATCACTTTTGACAATTTACTGAGAGAGCCAGGATATCAGGCTTTTAAATGTATTTCTCCCCCCGCACCCTCCACCAATGACATACATAGGTTAACTTAATTTTTTTAACATCTTCAGAGCCAAGTATATATGGTCATTTAGTCAATACAACTGTTTGCATTGCTAACATATTGGCACTTGATTGCATTGGTATTACACATCACTTATATTGATAAAGAACAGTGATATATAGAGATAATGTCTAAGTAATATTTCTCAAGATACATTACTAGTTGGGACAAGCTTCACATTCAGGTCCCCAGGAGTAAACTTACATGAATGTATTAAATCTAAAATGTGGTTCACGTATAACTCAGGAGCCTGTATACATTTTGATGGGTGAGATCCAATGTGGGCTTGAGAAACTAAATCCATGGAGGAAACAGAAGTGCGGGGGCTGCCATGGGGCAGTCATCTCAGCCAGGGCTTGTTTTCCCTTGTTGCTGGTGAGGTAACAGGGCTGAATGCAGGAGTACAATAAAACGGATTTTTAAAAAACCCAGATCTTTCTCAGGTTAACACTTCAGGACTCACTACAACCAAATCCCAACATTGGGGTCTTTGCCATTAGGAAAGAATGTGACCATTTTTCTTAAATGGGTGGGCAATGTATGTACTAATCTCACAGAGGGCAACAGTAATCTGGGTAGCTCACATTATGGCCTCTTTAATGTATAATGCAAAGTAAAGACTGCAGCTCAGCTCATAATGCAGTTGTAATTCCTGGGATTTAATATTTAGAATTCTTTCACTCACCCATCTGCCTGCTCACCAGTGATGGATGCAGCAGTGTGTCTTGAGCACTTACTCTGTTGAAACCAGAGCAGACCTCAGTGAGATACCGAGCGAGGCCTACAAGAACTGGCTCGTCAGGGATTCAAGCTTATTTACAAATAATTCTAACACTGAGTCATAAGTGCTGTAAGGGAGGACTGAGAACTGGGAGACATCCGCGTGGTTCCAGCTGCAGTTAGTCCTGAAAATCTCTTAAGACAGCTGGTCTTTGAGATGAACTCTGACCTGTTAATTCAGCAGGTGAGCAGTGGGGAGAAAGGGCATTCCAGTCACATGACAGAGCATGTATATGGGCAGGAGTTGTGGGTCATAATGTCACATGACAGAGCATGTACGTGGGCGGGAGTTGCGGATGATAATGACAAATTTGATGCAAATTTGAGATTAGGGAGTTTTACTACTTCTCTAAAGTGATGTAGCATAATTAAGAATATTATAACTTTCTTAATATTCTTAATTATAGTTTGTAATGCTCATTCACAAATTATTTAATACCGGTGTTTGGGCATAATGATAACGATCAACCAAATTGAAAGCTTCCAGCATTGCTGTAATAGAATTTATCCCTGTGGTTGGGGACAGTACAGTGCTTCACCACCAGTTCAGGTCTCTCAGTGCCTGTGTGGTAAGTTTTAAATATTTGTAATATCACCCTTGTGTACAGTTGTATATGAGAAAACATAACTTGACCTACATATAACTGTATTCATATTTTCTGAGGTGCTTCATAGATAGATTTTACTGAACTTAATTACATTTAAGAAGGGAAACTTAACTATAATCTTTTTTCCCCAAGTGCTCTATAACATGCCAAAGCAATAATTGAATAGGAGTACATAGTAGATTAATAGCACTTTGCTTTCAGACTGAATTGTATTCTGTCAATAATTCATCTTATAATGAATAATTAACAGATGTGTAATGAATAATTGAAAAAGAGACAACTCAAGTTAAAATTAATAGATCTTTAAAATATGGCAAACTCTTACAGAGAGAGTTATCAAGTAGATTAAGTAGGAAGGTTATGGGCCTTTATTTTCAGAAGTAGCCTTTGAAATCCTCTTGGGCTTTAGTCATGAAACCTATTTTCTGTTTTAATAAGGCGGGCACAAATATATCTTTCTCATGTGAACGGTTTTACCACTTATTCTGTGTTTTACTCATTTATCCCATGTGGCTCCTGTTTTGTCCCTAAATAAATGTTTTTATCAGTGTTACCTATATTTGTATATGTGTTCCCAGGTTGACTGTGAGTTCCTCAGACCTGTCTGAGCCCCAGTGCCTCCACAGTGTGCGATCAAGGACAGATGTGTATAATGATGATGAACATGAAAGCAGTGTGCTCTGTAGAGTTTTCAGGGAAAAGTAGTGAGAATGGGAGTAAGCTGAAACTGAAAGGGTTCTAAGCATAATTTATACAGAATAGAGTATAATTTTAATGTGAAAAATGCCTAAGATAAGTGAAATAAATGGTGTTTGGCTCTCAGCTATTTACATTTTAACATGACCTTTTTTTGAAGCAGAAAATATATATATCTGGTTTAAATCTCATGTTTCTGGTAACTAATCAGTCCATGACTGTGTGCATTATAGTTTATAAAAATAGAATTAACTATATGCAAATGAAAATAGATATTTAATTTGGATAAAATAAGCATAATTACGATTTCATTATTTTAAAATCTAATTAGACATTACCACAAGACATATTTGGTAAAACAAATTTAAAAAAGAGTTCATTTTTTCTTTTGGAGTATGTCATATAAAGTAATTATATAAACTAACTCACATAAATCTGTTAAATGAATTACCAGCTAGATTTTGAATGGTTAAATAATTCATATCCAGCTTTTGAATTAATTTGCCTGCCTTCTTAGGTAGCTGGAAGACAGCCGTGTTCTTGAACAAATGGGCTATCCTTTAGCATAGCCTAGTGGCTAAGTAACAGTATTAACTTAAATCTCAGAAATACTTATCCCCGTTTTTATTAAATAACATTTTCCTAGTTCAAATGGTATTTTCTAAACCAAAAGAAAGGCAAAATACAGTGGAACTAATAAAACAAATGACTGTTAGAATGATTACATCTGCAATTGAAAAGGGGGGAGAAAAATAAATTGGCCATCACAAATATGTGGAGACATTTTGACCATGACCGATCAGAAATCTGCAAGCAACTGGTTATCTTACAGTTAAAAATGAATGAAACTTCATGACTATATAACTATAGAATAGTCATGCAGTTAAGAATTGGCAAGATAAAATTGTAGTTTTATCACTGTCATAAATTTCCTTTTTTTAAATGTAGATCCATAAACATATGTTAAATTAATAGAAGTATTGAAATACTTTGAAATTGTCATATATGAAGTCTCCATTTAATTTACATCACAAGGGTATTAAAGGCTTTGGGCCCACCTCTTGCTATAAGGGAAGGACAGCAGTTCAGCTCCCAGCAGGGAGAACTGGGCAAGCACCAAGTGGGCTGCATTTCTTTATCCTGCTCTCCCAGAGCGAGGGTCAGCCAGGCGTTTCCAGCTGAGCTGTCATGCCCAGGGACACCTTTAGTCACATACTTAAAATTCAGACAAGGCATTTGCTCATAAAGTGAAATCACTGCATGCTAATAAAGTTGCAGTGTTTTATTTCTGATTTAAGGTTTGTGATCTGCAACTCATTTAAGGGACAGTCTGATGACCGAGGGAAGGAAAATCTTACTTTTTTCAGGGTGGCATTTGCCTGGAGGGTCCAGGCCTTACAGAAAGGACAAATCTGCTTTTTTCCTAGGAAAAATGGTTTCCTCATTTTGAAGCAACCTTTTAGAATGACTTCCCCACACATTCTTCTCTGAAATAACCATGTATTGGCATCAGTCCTTCACCTGAACCTATGTTTAGCTCTGTTTGCAGTCCCAATTTGAATTTCCCTCATTTTGGCTTACCGTGATTTCATAGAAACCCCACTTCTTGTTGCCTTGCCAAAACTTCTGACAAAGTGTTTGCTAGGTTCTTTATACATAATGGATTCTTTTTTCCAAATACAACTTCTCTTCAGAAGAGAAGTCCGTCTGTGGTACTTGATAAACATTGATATAGTCATTGTAGAATGACAAAAAGAGGAAGTCAAAAAGCCAACTTCCTTTTTCCAAATACCTTCATATTTAGGTTGTTTTCTGTATGCTGACTTAAGTCATTAAGAACTCTGTTTTTCATTTTAATTTACTAGCAATTAATAAATTATGTGATAATGATAGAAACATTTTCAAGCTTTATTCCTTTGCAGAACTTCTCTGATTGTTCCCGTAATAAATTAGCCCTTAATGTTAACTTGAAATGTGGCTTTCTATTCAGCACCCTTTTACTCTCAAGATTTTCTCCAGGGGAGTAACATCTTAATATACATTATTTTCTTCTTTACTTTTCATGCCTCAAATAACTGCTTTCTTTTGGTTTTAGACACCCTCAAATGCCACATCTGAGCATCTTAAACAAAGGCACTTTGGGACAAAAAAATTAAAGAAGGGAATATGAGGTCCTTTTTTTTTTATTTTCTTTCAGAAACCACAGACCATATCATAGCTTATCTTAATTAAATTAGGGTACTTTTTAAAAATTTATGGTGAAAACTATTCAGGAACATTGTACAATTTTATAATGACTTTATGTATACAATTATAGAATAGTTTCATTTTCTTAATCCATGCCTTACTATAAAATTTTTGTAGTTTATACTGACACAGTGATACTTTTTATTCTTTTGCACACATCCAGAAGTTTTAAAATATTAACACTGAGTTAACATAACAAGCACAAATCTTGGGCTTGTTGAATGCTCGAGCACTTTGGGAGGTCAAGAAAAATTGGACATTGTTTAAAGTTGTTGATTCTTCGTTCATTCCTCCGATACATTTAGCTGAATGTGGCCCATGTTTGGTCTTAGCCTAAAGGAACTAGGCCGAGAGATGTTGTGAGAGTGTAAGAAGTGAAAGGTGAACATGGTGCATATGGGCAGGCTAAAGAGCCATCTCAGATGGTGATTAAAGAAAAATGGAATTTATTTAAGGAAAGGGGATGGAAGATGGGATATCCAAATGGAAGGGCTGCACAGCACTGAGCCAAGGGGCCATGGGATGGATGATGGCAACACCCAAGAGCTGGAGTTTCATCCTTATGTGGAATCATTGGCCTGAAGCTCTTGTCAGCAGTGGGTCTGGGGGCTGCGCTGGTGGGCGTGGAATGCAGGTGGGCGATCACATGTATTCAGGACAGTTTCTCTTCTCTACATGGTCTGACTCCTGAGGTTCAGCGAATTTTTCCTGGTCCTTTGTTCTCCTGTGTGGAAAGCTTACAAATGGCCGTTAAGGATTGTATTGCCTACAGTCCGAACAGCCCAGGTGGAGACTGTGCAGTAATAGTTATGTTGAATAAGCACTATTTAAGAGCCAAGACACTTGTATTTAGGTCTCGGTTTTTTTCCCTACCTTGGTAAGTCACTGCATCTTTCTTGGCCTCAATTTCATCAGTTGCTAAAGGAGGTATTAGACTAGAAAAATGTGAATGGCTCCTAAGCCCCCTGGGAATTCATGACTTAGCAAATCATTACCTCCCTTAGCCTCCATGAGTGCGCGAGTGTGCACACACACACACCCTTCCACGGCATTTCCTACAGATACACATGTAAAGAGTTTTGGGAGAAGTGGGGGCAACATGGAGAGAGATGACAGGATTTATTCAAATTTTCTCCAGGCAAGAAAAGGAAGTATGAAGACTGACTGAAACAATAAGCTTTATGTAACGTTAATTTGAAAAATACACATAGAATTATAGAATTGTTTGTACTCTGATAGTATTAAAAAAACATGCATATAAAAATTCAGAAAGAATTAAGCATACTAAACATGCTATGCAACTATGGGTAAAATTTTCTAGTTTCCAGATTTTCTATGATATAGTACTTTTATGATGAAAGAATGCAGTTATCACACTAAATTGTAAAGAAACAAATAGGTTTTTTAAAATAAAAAATAATTTTTTTTACCCAAAATCTGATTATTAGGGAAATTCATTTGAGAGGATTCCTTAAGGTGAGCCTTGAAGAAAGACTCTTGTCCACCCAGTCTTTAAAGGAGCAGCACAGTGTAGGCACTTGAGCTCTGGGGCCAGACTTCCTGCCTTCAAACCCTGGCTTTCTCACAGTAATATGCAATATGTTTTAGCCATTGATAAAACCCTAAAAAAGTTATACCTTTGAGTTGAGACACTAGTCAAAGAAGGAAAAATAAACATTTATGCTGTGAAACAAACCAAAAACCACGTTAATAATAATAGAGCACACACATCTCCTGATCTCTGATCCCTTTCTCACTCCTTCTCAAGCATCCACGAGACTGGGAGACCTGGGCTGTAGCCAGTTCTGCAGGCAAGTCGCTGCTCTGAGTCTGTAGCCACGTGCCTCCTTCGTTTCTTCATCTTTCCTTAGGTTTCTCTCAGCTCTGAAGTCTATTTCTTTTGCTTCTTTATTTTAAACCTAAAATTAATTCTCTCTTAAGGAAAGTAAGGTGGACATGTTCATATTCTTGGGCAGGATGAAAAAAATTAATTACTTTCAAGCCACCTTATTCTCTTTAAGGACATCTTCATAACCAGGAAGCAAGATACAACGTGGTCGCCCTAGCCAGTTTGGCTCAGTGGATAGAGCATCAGCCTGCGAACTGAAAGGTCCCAGGTTTGATTCTGATCAAGGGCACAGGCCTGGGTTGTGGGCTCGATCCCCAGTGGGGGACTTGCAGGAGGCAGCTGATCCATGATTCTCTCTCATCATGGATGTTTCTATCTCTCTCTCCCTCTTCCTTCCTCTCTGAAATCAATAATAATTTAAAAAAAGATACAACGTGGTTAAGAATACAGGCTTTGCAGTTAGACAGATCTGGGTTCAAATTCTAGCCCTGTCATTTTTATGCAAGATTGGTCAAGCTATTTAACTCCTCATACATAGCCTCACGTTTCTCAACCATAAAGTTAGGTTGCCCTGCGCATGAAATTAGATATACTCATAAAGCATGTAGCTCAGTGCTTGTTACATAATAAGTGCTAAATTAACTAGTGACAGTTGTTATTAAAATAAACATATTCTCACGAGCTATAATAAAACCTGGTAACCATGTCATTTGATTTTATTCAGAAGAAAATGTTTAGAGTTAGATGGGGAAATAGAAGTGTACAAGTCCTCCAGTAATTCCTGGAGAGTATGAGAATTATATCCCTCATTTAGGTCCTTCTGCTTAATTGTTGGCTTTTATTTACATTTTATTTCACAGCTATTATGAATGTAGGTGTTGGCAGTGGTTTTTTGTTTCACTTTGTGTGCCTGTGTATGTTTTGCTGCTTTCTTTTGTCTTCCCTATGTCCAAAGTTAGAAAAACAGAAATCCTATATAATAAAGAGCTAATATGCAAATGATCATCATGCCCTCACACCCTTGCGCCTTCACACCCTTGTGCCAGGGCTGGGGGACCTGAGTCCGGGCAAGGGGACTTGAGGCTGCTCCCCCACCCCGGCGGGGCTTGACTAGGAACATGAGGCTGCACCCCCCGCCCGGTGGGGCTTGACGGGGGACCTGAGGCTGCGCGTCCCACCCTGCGGGGCTTGACAGGTGGAGCTGGCCGGGTCTGGGTCTTGCGCGATTTCGAGGCGCACACAGGTGTGCAGGAACTTAACTCTGGGTCCCATGGTGCGCCCCAGACTCTGACAGGAGGGAGATTTTCATATACATTTTACTAATTGTCTTTCATCTCTGACATGTCTATTATAAAGAAAGGGCAAATAGCAATATTAAAATATTTCCTCTAATTAATTCCCTTTTAATGTGTATGAATTTCGTGCACTGGGCCACTAGTATTACATAAGAGCTCTCTACTGTGCCTGAAGAGCTGACTTGACTGATTTATCTGATAAGTTCACATTCTATAAAAGGAGGATATTTCATATCAAGTGAGAAGAATAAGATAGGAATTCTCCCTTTACTTCAGCCCAATGCAGTATAACATATTAAAAATGACAAATGCTGCTTGGCCAGTGTGGCTCAGTGTTTGAGTGTAGACCCGTGAACCAAGAGGTCACAGTTCAATTCCCAGTCAAGGCACATGCCCTTGTTGCGGGCTCAGTCCCCAGTAGGGGGCATGCAGGAGGCAGCTGATCAATGATTCTCTCCCATCATTGATGTTTCTATCTATCACTCCCTCTCCCTTCCTCTCTGACATGAAAGAAAGGGCAAATGCTTTCAAAGAATATTTTAAATAACTGGTGTCTTTGGTATGTTTAGTGCAATTGCTAGTTTTACTTTTCTTACCTGCATCATTAGACAAATAGTACTTGATCGTACATAGCTCTAAATAGTCTATCAGGTTTTGCTAGTATTAAAATTTGTCCACATTTTGGTAAATTGTTGGTCTTAATAATTTTTACAGCCCAAATACATTAGTTTTAATTTCATCTTAGCTATTTTTGTGTGTTTTAATTATAGCTTATACATGTTTAATTTAAGGTAGAATTGATAAGCTTACTTAATACTAACTAGTTCAAAGAAAGTTATTTTTTTGTTACCATAGCACCCAAGACAGTCATGTAATTGAACAATTAGCCTAATTACATATGTTAATGTTTTATGAAAGTAATCACTGGGAGCAGTTGGTGTGGTTGAGATGAGGGTTATGAAGGTGCTGCTTGGACGTTCCCAGCTGGTTCCAAGGACAGGACCTTGGCAGTTGCCGACACTGTTAATGAATGCCCTTTCCCACACCCACTCCCCTTACTCTGTCAGGTCCTGATCAGATGTCATCCTACAGAGAGGCCCATCCTGACCACGCTCTATAGAGTCACGCCTCTCTCTCTCTCTCCTTACTGCCAGCGTTCTTTTTAACCTGCTTCATTCTTTCTAAGCTCTTATGAGTAGCTGATATTACATTAATTGGCTATTGTTTATTGACTGTTCTACCAACTAAAATTGTGTCTCCATTTAGGTGACTTGCTGGTGACTAGTTCTCCAACCAAATCTAACTTTAAGAGGATAGGAACTTTGTCTTTTCACGGCTCTTTTTTAAACCCACTTTTTAGAAAATTGCCTACTACTTAGTGGAAGCTCAGTAAATATTGGTTGAACGAACTAATGAATAAATGTTTTCTTTTATAAAGAAAAAAACAGAACTCATGTCACAGTTTTTAAATATTTGAAATAAGTGTTGGATTGATTATTTGGATAGAAGCCTCAAGTTAGGTCATTATCTAATTGGTGATATTGGAATGATAGTTTGTCGGAGTATGCTTCAAAATTTCATTGCCCCCAAATGAATGACAGTGTTTCATTATTCTAAAATTTTCTATATTACTAGAAATCTAAAGACAGTACTATGGAAAAAATGTATCCTTGTCTAAAAACTTTAAATTTAAAGTCGTTATTTTCTATAGTGAGGCTTCCTTTTTTAATGACTTTTTGCCTAAATATGATAAAGTAAATTTCTAATATTATTTATTATGTCAACATTTATAGTTAAACCATTCCTGTAATATGTGATTGAAAGGTAGGAGGAAGTTTTAGCAACTTTTCCTGTGGATAAAAGTATATCTCAGTATTCGTTTATAAGAATGATGTTTTACTAATATGTAACCAATACTTGTTAAAGGCAAAAAAGAAAACTAGATTGAGCTTTGTACATACAATTTTTGTGGAATCAAAAGTAATTTACTTTCTCCTATGGTGATTGCTGATTTGTAAGTCATATTTATTTCAGAATTTGTTCTGTCAGTTCTAGCGGATGAACACTTTACTCCATTTTAGATAGGCACAAAACACTTCATGAAAATGTTCTTTCCAACAACTGACAAAGCAGAAAGAAGAGAAATTTTTTTTTCTTTTTTATTGAATTTATTGGGGTGACACTGGTTAACAAAATTATACAGGTTTCAGGTGTACAATTCTACAACACGTCATCTTACACTGTATTGTGTATTCACCACCCCAAGTCAAGTCTCCATCCATCACCATTTATCACCCCATATCCTCCTCCACCTCCCCTCCCTGCCTCCCCCCAGCTATCACCACACTGTTGTCCGGGTCCATGAGTTCTTTCTTTATTTTCTTTTTTGGATCAATCCTCCTCATAACCCAGTGCCTCTGCCCCTCCCCCCACAGCAGTCAGCCTGCTGTCTATCTAAGAGTCTGTCTCTATTTTGCTTGTTAGTTCATTTTACTCATTCGATTCCACATATGAATGAAATCATCTGGTACTTGTCTCATTTAAAAGGAACCAGCACCTTGCTCAGAGAGATAGGTCAAGTTGTGGACCTATAAGTGAGAAAAGTTGGAGTAAGCAAAAGGATGGGCTGACTGCTCTAGGGTTTGTAAAGATTTCAGAGGGTCAGAGCATGGCTGTGGGTCAAAATGAGGAAGAAATGTAGGAGGCTGAGGATTACATAAATTAGAAAAGAGCATGATAAGAGCATGAAGCATAGCAATAGAGAAGGGCAGCAGGAGCAGAAGAACCTGATCAACACATGTGGCAGCCAAGCTCACCTCATTTGAAAGCCCTGACAAAAGGAGGCGTAAGATAGCATGGAGGGGTCCACAAGGAAAAAAGGGTGTTAGTGCAAAGTACTGGCGGGTAGACTAGTGTCTGAAAATACAGAAACTATTACATTTCTCCAGAAGTAGTCCCAATGTCTAACAATGCATTTAATTCTGGCATTCTTTTCATAAATGATAACCTACTGTCATAAGAACTATTTCCTGATCCTCTCTCTTATGATCATAGCTAGAGTTCAGCAGAATGGGGCATGGGTAACAGAATATAACAGTCAGCCACAGTTTCATATCCAGATTATATTTGAAACGAGTGGAAATCATTGTAAGTTTATGATAATGGGAACAGTAGCAAATGAATTTTAGCTGGATGAATGTGTGTCCTGATTATAAAAAGGATCATAATCACAATTTTCACTAATTTTAATTAATTCCAGTGTTGATGACATGAACAGAGAGAGCAAAGCGTTTTTAACGTATTAAAATTTCTAATCATTTATCCTGGAGTCATTTATAGCCTTAAGGATAGTATATTAACATTCAATTCAGTGAGGAAAAGCACATCTTTTTTATTTCCATCACCATTTAACCCCCACACCCTTTTCCACCTCTCCCCTTCTCTCTACCCTGGAAGTCACCACACTGTTGTCCATGTCCCTAAGTTCGTTCTTTTTTTTACTCAATCTTTTCACACACCCCAGCACCATCCCCCAACCAGAGCTGGCTGCCTCTTCTCTGTCTATGAGTGTCTCTTTTTTGCTTGGTAGTTCAGTTTGCTCATTAAATTCAACGTATGAGTAAAATCATATGGCACTTGTCTTTCTCTGACAAGCTTATTTCACTTAACATAATGTTCTCCAGGTACTGTCTTCTTTTGATACTTCTATTTTCTGATATGTACGTCTTATATCTATAGCTATATTGTTGTCTCCTGAAGGCAGGGATACTGACTCTAACTTTATTACTGTATTTTTCTATGTATATGATGCTATTTTTTTTTTTCTAAAATCATCACACTGAAAAATCAAGGGGCGTCTTATACATGAAAGTCAGCCGAGGAGGGAACCACGTGGGTGCGCTGCTGCCCATACCTTGTCAAACAGGCTTCCTCCAATCAGAAGCCTTATTGTTACTGACATCAGCTGATGCCGCACTTGGAGGTGGAAGTGGAGAGTACGCAGTTGCAACAAGGGACCAGAACATTCTGAGCCCATAAAGATGTCAAAAAATAAAAAGATACTAAATACCAGTAAGCAGTTGTCTTACTCTACAAAATTCAAACTGAATGTAATCGGCTACGCAAAAAAGCGTGGAAATAGAGCTGCAGAGAGACAATTTGAGCCTCCTCCCACTGAGTGCGTGATCAGACAGTGGAGAAAACAAGAACTCCTTAAGATGCCAAAAAGAAGAAGGCCTTAAGAGGAAAACCAGCAAAATGTTTAAAATATTGATTTCTTAATTTTGGGTTGGAAAAGTGAGGGCATCTTATACATGGGGGTGTCTTATACATGGGGGTGTCTTATACATGGAAAAATACCATATATATATATATATATATATATATATATATATATATATATATATATATACACACACACACACACACACACACACACACACACATATATACTAGAAGCCCGGTGCACGAAATTCATGCACGGAGGGGGTTGTCCCTCAGCCCAGCCTGTACCCTCTCCAATCTGGGACTCCTGGAGGGATCGGGCCTAAACGGGCAGTCGGACATCCCTCTCACAATCCAGGACTGCTGACTCCCAACTGCTTGCCTGCCTGCCTTCCTGATTGCCCCTAACCGCTTCTGCCTGCCAGCCTGATCACCCCCTAACCACTCCGCTGCCAGCCTGGTTGATGCTGAACTGCTCCCCTGCCAGCCGGTTTGCCCCCAACTTCCCTCCTCTGCCGGCCTGGTCACCCCTAACTGCCCTCTCCTGCAGGGTTGATCATCTCCAACTGCCCTCCCTTGCAGGCCGGCCGGTTGCCTACCAACTGCCCTCTCCTGTTGGCCATCTTGTAGTGGCCATCTTGTGTCCACATGGGGCAGGATCTTTGACCACATGGGGGCAGCCATATTGTGTGTTGGATTGATGGTCAATCTGCATATTACTCTTTTATTAGATAGGATAGAGGCCTGGTGCAGGAGTGGGGGCCAGCTGGTTTGCCCTGAAGGGTGTCCCAGATCAGGGTGGGGGTTCCCTTGGGGCGTGGGGCAGCCTGGGCGAGGGACCTGTGGTGGTTTGCAGGCCGGCCACACCGCCTGGCGACCCAAGCAGAGGCCCTGGTATCTGGAATTTATTTTCCTTCTACAATTGAAACTTTGTAGCCTGGAGCGGAGCCAAGCCTTCTATTCCCTCCAGGGCGGCAGCCATTTCTGTGGCAGTTAATTCACCTTCTACAATTGAAACTTTGTAGCCCTAAGCTCGTGGGCCCGGCCAGGGTGTGCGGAAAGCTTTGCTTCCCCTGTTGCCGCCGGCAACCCTGGCTTGCTCTCTCAAGCTCCGTTCTGCTGCCATTTGTTTGAATTTGTTTACCTTCTATAATTGAAACTTTGTAGCTTGAGTGGAGGCTTAGGCCTGCAACGGCTATGGAAAGCTTGGCTTCCTCTGTTACCTGGGAAACCTTGCTCTCTGTGGCTGTAGCCATCTTTGTTGGGTTAATTTGCATACTCGCCCTGATTGGCTGGTGGGTGTGGCTTGGCTGGTGGGCGTGGCTTATGTAGTGGAGTGATGGTTAATTTGGATATTACCATTTTATTAGAGAGGATTAGAGGCCCGGTGCACAAATTTCGTGCATGGGGCGGGGGGGTGTCCCTCAGCCCAGCCTGCATCCTCTCCAATCTAGGACCCCTTGAGGGATGTCTGACCGCCCATTTAGGCCCGATCCCACTGGAAATGGGCAGTCAGATATCCCTGTCACAATCCAGGCCTGGTCCCCCCCAATTGCCCTCCCCTGATGGCCTGGTCTCCCCCAACTTCCCTCCTCTGCTGGCCCGGTCACCCCTAACTGCCCTCCCTGTTTGCCTGATTGCCCACAACTGCCCTCCCCAGCAGGCCTGGTCCCCCCAACTGCCCTCCCCAGCAGGCCTGGTCCCCCCCAACTGCCCTCCCTTGCTGGCCTGGTCTCCCCCAACTGCCCTCCTCTGCTATCCTGGTCACCCCTAACTTCCCACAACTGCCCTCCCAGCAGGCCATCTTGTGGTGGCCATCTTGTGTCCACCTGGGGGCAGCAATCTTTGACCACTTGGGGGCAGCCATCTTGTGTCTTGGTGTGCTGGTCAATTTGCATATTACTCTTTTGTTACATAAGATATACATATATGCATCTTCCTATATAATAAAAGCCTAATATGCTAAGTGTCCAGTCAGCTGTTTGGCTGTTCAACCAATCAAAGTATAACATGTTAATGATAATGAGGGCCCTGGCCAGTGTGGCTCAGTGGTAGAGTATTGACCTGTACACCAAATGGTCATGGGTTCAGTTCCCGGTCAAGGACACATACCTAGGTTGCAGGTCAATCTCAAGCCCTGGTCGGGGCACATGCAGGAGGCAACCCATCAACATCCATGTTTCCTTCTCCCCCCACCCCACTTCTGCTCTCTCTAAAAATCAATGGAAAAAATATCCTTGGGCGAGGATTAAAAAAAAAAGATTGTTGTGAGGGTTATTAATTACTTATTGTTTATTAGGAAAATAGTTAACACTAAATACATTTTAACTATTAATAAACAATAGGTTATTCAAACTGATTTACAAATAAATAGTATGTTTTAAATTTATGGTATAGTATTTTGATATGTCATATGTTCAATGTAATGTTGAGGTGTTTTTCTATTACAGTGATAATTTAAAGAACATAAAAGTAATTTCATAATACACTTTTTAAAAAATAGATATTTAAAAGTTAAAAATGAAAGTGTTTCCTTTATTCTTTGACACCCCCTTAAGCAGTATAAACAATTTTGTGCATATATCCTTGTTATATTAATATATTCAATTTACAATAATTTTCAATGTCTGATATTTTCAGCACTAGAACTTTCTGCTAGAATCAACTACTTTTTATTTAATGTTCTGACCATTAAAGTCATATCATAAATAGGTGGGGTAAAAATTATTTCTTAATTAAAGTTATCCCTACAACTTATATTTCTACAAAATCAATTGATTGTAATAAGTTATAAAAATGAAAAATTGAACTTTGTGACATTTAATTACATTAATGATTGATAGGTAATATGTATGAAATGAAAATTTACTAGGCAAGGAGGAGAAAGTGTTTATCCTGCTACCAAATATTCAGTGAATGGATTATAGCTACAGTCTTGCCTTTAATGTTTTTCATGGTAATTGTCAAGAAGAGGTATGAAGAGTCATGGGACTTTAATAATATGCCTTGCCATTTTAATTGCTGAAAGAGAATCTTAATTGCCAGGAGACACATTACTAATTAAAATGTCATTTACATTCATTTTGAAATAATTAGTTTGAATATATGTAAGAGCTGAGATATAAATTCCAAATTCAAGAGCATATTTTGTTAAAAGGTATGGTTAAGAAAGGTTAACAATCATAAAATTTAAAAAAAATTTTTAATTTGGTACAATTTAATTTTTTATTGGATTATTGAGCTTGCAGGAATGGAACTCACAGTATTTTATTTTATTTATATTTCATTTCATTTATTTATTTATTTTTATTAATTACATTTGTTGGGATGAAATTGGTTCACAAAACCATTCAGATTTCATATCCTAATATATAAAAATCCTGGGTCATAACGACCAGTAATGACTGGAGGCTGACCAACTGGAAGTCAGTGCTGGCCCTGCCCCCAAGCAAGCGGTAAGGGGCAATCAGGCAGGCAGGCAGAGGGGTTAGTGGTTATCAGGTAGGCAGACCAGCAGTTAGGGGTGATCAGGTAGGTAGGCGAGCAGTTAGGGGCGATCAGGTAAGCAGATGGCCCCTCGCAGGGCTGGCTCCGTCCCCCAGCAAAGAAAGAGGGAGGCCCAGCCCAGCCAAGCCATTGCACCCTGTTGCCTGCAGAGGGAGGCCACCGGTGGCAGGGGGAGGGTGGCAGTGCTGCACAGATGGCAAGCAGTAGCAGTGGCGGGGGTGGGGCCAGCTGCCTGCAACCCGGGGAAGGGAAGCCACGATAGGCCCTGATCTCAGGCCAGGCCTAGGGACCCTACCCGAGGGGTCCTGGATTGTGAGAGGGTGCAGTCTGGACTGAGGGACTCCCCGAGTGCATGAATTTTCGTGCACCAGGCCTCTAGTAATTCCATAAAACATCATCTAAACACTGCATTGTGTGCCCCATCACCCCAGGCAAAGTCTCTTTCTATCCCCAGTATACCCACCTTTAGTCACCTCCATCTAGCCCTAGCCCCCTTCCCCTCTAGCTATCACCAAACTGTTGTCTTTGTCTGTGTGTTATGCATATATGTTCTTTGCCTAATCCCTTCATCTTGTTTCATTCAGTCCTCCACTCCCTCCCCTCTGACATCTGTCAGTCTGTTCCACGTATCCATGCCTCTGTTTCTATTTTTTTAGTTTATTTCATTCATTAGATTACACATACCGTATTTTCCGGCACATAAGATGACTTTTTAACCCAGGAAAGTCTTATACACCCAGTCGTCTTACACACCGGAAAATATGGTAATTTTTTTTTTTTTTTGCTATACTGATGGATAAGAGATGATAGTACTGTATTTTCTGGTGTATAAGACAACTGGGCGTATAAGATTTTCCTGGGTTAAAAAGTCGTCTTATACACCGGAAAATATGGTATATGTGAGATACATGTTATTTGTCTTTCTCTGACTGGCTTATTTCACTTAGCATAATAATTTCTAGGTCCATCCATGCTGTCACAAAAGATAAGATTTCCTTCTTTTTTTTATGGTGATGTAGTATTCCGTTGAGTAAATGTACAACAACTTTTTTATCCACTAATCTACTGATGGGCACATAGGCTGTTTCCATATCTTGGCTATTGTAAATAATGCTGCTATGAAAATAGGGGTGCATATATTCTCTTGAATTCATGTTTTGGGATTCTTAGGATGTATTCCTAGAAGTGTGATCGCTGGGTCAAAAGACAGTTCCATTTTTAATTTTTTGAGGAAACTCTATACAGTTTTCCACAGTAGCTGCACCAGTATACATTCACACCAAGAGTACATAAGGGTTCCCTTTTCATCCTCACCAGCACTGTTTGATTTTTTGAAGATAACAATTCTGGCATGTGTGAGGTGATATCACATTGTGGTTTTAATTTGCATCTCTGATGATTAGTGATGTTGAGCATTTTTTTTCATATGTCTTATTGGTCATCTGTATGTCCTCTTTGGAGTACCATAGTGTCTATTTAGGTCCTTTGCCCCATTTTTAATTGGATTGTTTGTCTTCCTGATATGGAATTGTATATGTTCTTTGTTTTGAAAATTAACCCCTTATCAGATGTATCATTGGCAAATATATTCTCCTATTCAGTAGGTTGTCTTTTCATATTGTTGATGGTTTCCTTTGTGGTGCAAAAGCTTTTTAGCTTGATGTAGTCCTATTTGTTTATCTTATCCTGTGTTTCTATTGCCCTCAGAGACATATTGGCAAAAATATTGCTATGAGAGATGTAAGTCTTTTATCCATTTTGAGTTTAGTCTTATGTAGGTATAAGTTGGTGGTCTAGTTTCATTATGTTGTTTGCAATTTTTTTTGTCCAATTTCTCCAACGCCACTTTTTGAAGAGACTGTCTTTACTTCATTGTATGCTCTTGCCTCCTTTGCCAAATATTAATTGACCATGAAGGCATGGGTTGGTTTCTAGGCTCTTTGTTCTGTGCCATTGGTCTGTATGCCTGTACTTTTGCCCTGCCCCTGCCGAACTGTTATGATTACAATGGCCTTGTAGTCTAGTTTGATATCCATCTGGTATTGTGATCCCTCCAACTTTTTGAAGAGACTGTCTTCTTTCTCAAGATTGCTGTGGCTCTCCAGGGTCTTTTTTTTGTTCCATGTCAATATTTGGAATGTTTTTTCTAGAGCTGTGAAATATGCCACTAGTATCTTGATAGGAATTGTATTGAACCTATAGATTGCTTTTGGTAGTATGGACATTCTAATGATGTTAATTCTTCCAATCTATGGACACTGAATATGCTTCCAGTTGTTTGTATCTTCCTCAGTTTCTTTCTTCAGTGTCCTATAATTTTCTGAGTACATGTCTTTTTCCTCCATAGTTAAATTTATTCCTAGGTACCCTACTTTTTTGTTGCTGTTGAAACAGTAAATGGGATTGTTTCCTTTTCAGTTCATTATTGGTGTATAAAAATGCCACTGGTTTCTGAATATTAATTTAGTAGCCTGCTAAATTCATTTATTAGATCTTGTAGTTTCTTGAAGTCTTTAGGGTTTTCTAAGTACAATATCGTGTCTTCCATGAATAATGACAATTTTACTTCCTCCTTTCCAATTTGGATTCCTTTTATTTCTTCTTTTTGTCTGATTGCTGTTGAATAAGAGTGGTGAAAGTGGACATCTGTCTTGTTCCTAATATTAAACACTTTTTGTGTTTGTCCTTTGAGTATAATGGTGGCTGTAGATTTGTCATATATAGCCTTTATTATATTGAGGTGTAATCCCTCTAGTCTCATTTTGTTGAGAGTTTTTATCATAAATGGGCTATGGACTTTATCAAAGGCTTTTTCTGCATCTACTGATTTGATCATGTGATTTTAATCCTTTGTTATATGTGATGTATCATGTTTATTGATTTGCAAATATTATACCAACCATGCATCCCCTGAATAAATCCCATTTGATCATTATGTATGATCTTTTAATGTATCGCTGAATCTGGTTTGCTAATATTTTATTGAAGATTTTAACATTTATGTTAATCAGGGATATTGGCCTATAATTTTCTTTCTTTGTAGTGTCCTTATCTGGTGTTAGAACTAGATAATGCTTCATAAAAAGAATTTGTAAGTCTTCCCTGCTCTTAAACTTTTTGGAATTGTTTGAGAAGGATATGTATTAGTTATTCTTCGAATATTTTAGTAAAAGTCTCCTGTGAAGCCATCTATTCCAGGACTGTTGTTTGCTGGGAGGTGTTTGATTGCTGCTTTGATTTTATTAGTTGTAATTGGTCTATTCAGTTTTTTCTTTTATTCTTCCTAATTTAGTTTTGGAATATTATATGTTTCTAGGAATTTTTTACCATTTCTTCCAGGTTGTCCAATTTATTGGCATGTAGTTCATAGTATTTTCTTACAATCCTGTGTATTTCTTTGCCATCAGTTGTTACTTTTCCTCTCTCATTTCTTATTTTACTTATTTGGGTCCTCTTTTTTTATGAGTCTGGTTATAGGTTCATTAATCTTGATGATGATTATTTTTTAAATCCTCACTTAAGGATGTTTTTGTTGATTTGAGAGAATCATTTATATGAGAGATTAATGTGAAACATCAATCAGTTGTTTCCCGCAAGCTCCCCGACCAGAGATTGAACCCACAATATAGGATTGTGCCCTGATCAGGAATCAAACCCATAATCTTTTTGGTGTCCTGAACGATGTTCCAACCAATTAAATGACCCAGCTAGTCCAATCTTGTTTGTCTTTTTGGTTTCATTGATCTTTTGTATTGTTGTTTAAATCTCTATGTCATTTATATCCTATCTGATCTTTATTATTTCCTTTCCTCTGGGCTTTGTTTGTTGTTCTTTTTCTAGTTCTTCTAGTTGCAGGGTTAGATAATTAATTTGAGATTTTTCTTGCTTCTTGAAGTAGACCTTTAATGCTATGGATATAGTATAAGGAAAGCTTCCACCTTTGTTTTCTTAACAAGCCAGTTTTCCCACATTTTTATGTGGAGGGCAATCCATTCTCCCCCTCTGCTTTTGCATGTGAAAGCATAGTGCTGACTATTAGAAGTTGACTTGATATTGTTATATTTTGTTCTGTAGGTGATTGTGTCATCTGTAAGTAACAGCAGTTTTTCCTTTTAATTTATTGTCTTTACTCTTTTTCTTTTTCTTGTTTTATACAATAGTCCAGGGCCTCTAGTGCTATGTTATTTGGAAGTGACAACAGGCATTCTTGCCTTTTCCCAGTCTTAGAACTAAATCTGCATTTGCTGCATTTGCCAGGTTTATCCAGGGAAACAAGAGCAATAGGATACACATGCCTGTGTGTGTGTGTGTGTGTGTGTGTGTGTGTGTGTGTGTGTGTGTCTTAGGAGATTTAGAATCAAGAATTGACTCATATGATTATAGAGTCTGGCAAATCCAAAATTGGCAGAGCCAGTGTTCCCAGTTGAGTTTGAGTCTGAAGGCCAGAAGCTACTGGAAACCAGAAAGAGTCGATGTTTCAGTTTGAAGGCTGTCAGACAGGAGAATTCTCTTACTTGTGGGAGGATCAGCTTTTTGTTTTATTCAGGCCTTCAGCTAATTGGATGAGATCCTCCCACATTAGGAAGGGCAATTTACTCAGTCTACTGATTTAAATGTTAATTTCATCCAAAAACATCCTCACAGAAACACCCAAAATATTACTTGACAAATATCTAGTCATCCTGTGGCCCAGTCAAGATGACACATAACATTAACCATCAAAATACCTAAAATTTATTTTATTATTCATAATATTTGCTTTATGTTCTTAGTACACATATTTACTAAATTATTTATTAAAGCAAAAATTGTTGAACTGGCCCTAGCTGGTTTGGCTCAGTGGATAGAGTATTGGTCTATGGACTAAAGGGTCCCAGGTTTGATTCCGGTCAAGGGCACAAGCCCGGGTTGTGGACTTGATCCCCAGTAGGGGGCGTGCAGGAGGCAGCCAATCAATGACTCTCTCATCACTGATGTTTCTATCTCTCTCTCCCTCTCCCTTCCACTCTGAAATCAATAAAAATATACATTTAAAAAAATATTGAACTCTATCACATGCTTTCTCTGTATTTATTAAGGTACCAATATTATTTTTCTCCATTAAACCATCAATATAGTGATTTACGTTTGGTGGTTTTTCTGATGTTAAATCATCCTTACATTCATGGAACACAATGTTTTATTATAAAAGTTACTAATAATTAAATAAGTTAAATATTCTCTTCAGTTTATCTGTCTGATGAATTTGAGTAAGTTTTCACTTGCTTTTGACTACCTGAGCTCTTCTTTCTGTAATTCATATGGTCATCTCCATTGCCAAATTTCTCATCTATGTTTATAGGTGAAATTCGCCAACATTTTTTTTTCTTTTAAGGTTCTCATTGAGTTTGAAGTTTGGAAATAAAAGTTATAGTGATCTCATTATATCAGTTGATCAGCTTTATTCTGTTTTTATTAATTTTCTTTTACTTTATCTGTTTTTTAAAATCTTTTTACTAGAACAACCTGTGTAAGATTTTCTATTATTGAAAATTTGTTTAGAATGTCCAAAATCTGGAACACTGACAACAAATGCTAGCAAGAATATGGAGCAACAGAAACTCATCACTGTTGGGAATGCAAAATGACACAGCCACTTTGGAAGACAGTTTGGCAGTTTCATACAAAACTAATTATATTTTTACCATTTGATCCAGCAGTCATGCTCCTTGGTATTTACCCAAAGGAGTTGAAAGCTTATGTCCATACAAAACTTGCACATGGATGTTTATAGCAGCTTTACTCATAATTGCCAAAACTTGGAAGCAACCAAGATGGCCTTCAGTAGGTGAATGGATAAATAAACTGTGGTATATTTTAAAAAATGGAATTAGCCCTAGCCAGTTTTGCTCAGTGGATAGAGCATCACTCTACAGACTGAAGAGCCTCATGTTCAATTCCAGTTAAGGGCACATGCCTGGGTTGCCGGCTCATTCCCCATGTGCTGCATGCAGGAGGCAGCAGATCGATGTTTCTCTCTCATCATTGATGTTTCTAACTCTTCCTCTCCCTTCCTTTCTGAAATCAATAACAATATATTTTTAAATAAAAAATGGAATTATTCTGTGCTGCTGCAAAGAAATGAGCTATCAAACCATGAAAAGACATGAAGGTATCTTAAATACATATTACTAAGTGCAAGAAGCCAATGTTTTTTAAAAGGCTGTGTGCTGTATGTTTCCAACTACATCACATTCTATAAAATGCAAAATTATGGAGACAGTAAAATCTATGGTTGCCAGTCATGGAGGGGGGCACAGGGGATTTTTATGGCAGCGAAAATACCCTGCATGACACCATACTGATGGATATGTATCATTATACATTTGTCCAAATACGTGTATAGTGTACAACATCGAGATTTAACCATAATGTAAACTCTGAACTTCAGGTGATTATGATGTGTAGATGTAAATCAGTTGTAACAAATGTACCATCCTGATGCTGAATGTTTACCTGCATGAGGTCAGGGATTGTTAAGGAAATCTCCAAAAATATTAAATGGGAAATGCCATAAATAAAGAATCCTAATTTTTAAATTGCAAGCCCCTATGAAATCTCTTGACCTCCCACTCCATCCTACCGTGTTCATAAATCATTCCTTTGTCCAGCATATCTATGCTGTATAAGCTACCCATCCATCTATTAGTCACTTAGTAACCATCTTGGTTATTAGATCAGTTATGAGACACAGCACATTCATATAACTTTCATTACAGTATATTGTTATAATTTTTCTATTTTATTATTAATCTCTTACTGTGCATAATTTATAAGTTAAACTTTATCATAGATATGTATTTATAAGAAAAACAACACATAGCATCCTATATAATAAAAGGGTAATATGCAAATCAACCGAACAGTGGAATGACCAGTCACTATGATGCGCACTGAACACCAGGGGGCAGACGCTCAATGCAGGAGTTGCCCCCAGCCCGCAGGCCCCGATGGTCCAATGGGAGCCTGCTGGCCAACCTCTTGGTCCCTTCCCCCTGACCCGCAGGCTCTGATCACCTTATGGGGAATGGGGAACCTGAGGAGGGTGGTGGTGGACATGGGCGGTGCCAGGCCAAAGCCCCTGCCCCACCAGTTGCCCCACACACAGAGGGCAACTGGCAGCAGGGAGCGGGGCTGGCAAGCAGGTGGGAACAGCCAACCTCTCGGTCCCTCCCCCGAGCTGGCCTGGCAGGCTCCGATTGCCCGATGGCAAATGAGGAACCTGGTGTGGGTGGCAGTAGGGGGCAGGGCTGGCAAGCGGGCAGGAACGGCTAACCTCTAGGTCCCTCCCCCTGGCCGACAGGCTCCAATTGCCTAATGGCGAATGGGGAACCAGGGTGGGTGGCAGTGGTCGGGGGCAGGGCTGGCTTCCAGCAGCCGAGGAAGATGGCCCTGATCACAGGCCAGGCCTAGGGACCCTACCCGTGCACCAATTTCATGCGCTGGGCCTCTAGTAGTAAATACAGGTAGCCACTGTTTTAGGAATCCACTGGGAGTCTTGGAATGTATTCCCCATACATAAAGGGGTTTATTGTATCTTCCTCTTAATTTTGCTGTATTTGTAATATTGTCTGGAATGGAAGCTTGAGTTGGCAGTTAAGGGGAGGTCTTTGATAGCCATTTCAAAATTTTTAGTGTGACTTGGTCTGCTTAAAATTTCTAGTACATCTTGCATCAATTTTCCTTTATATCTGAAAAATGATATGGATATTTTAACATTTAAAAATATTTTATTGTGTCTATAGGTATCCTTTTTCCATTTTTTCTCATTTAAAATATGTTTCTATATTTTTCTGATTAATTTTTTTTTTAATATATTTTATTGATTTTTTACAGAGAGGAAAGGAGAGGGACAGAGAGCTAGAAACATCGATGAGAGAGAAACATCGACCAGCTGCCTCCTGCACACCCCCTACCGGGGATGTGCCCGCAACCAATGTACATGCCCTTGACCAGAATCGAACCCGGGACCTTTCAGTCCGCAGACCGACGCTCTATCCACTGAGCCAAACCGGTTTTGGCATGATTAATTTTTATTATTCTTGAAGAGGTTTGTTTATTTTACTAATCTTTGAAAAAAACTAACACTTGGTTGTGTTCATTTTTAAAATTTTTATTTCTATTACATTGATTTTTAAAAATATATATTTTATTGCTTTTTTACAGAGAGGAAGGGAGAAGGACAGAGAGTTAGAAACATTGATCAGCTGCCTCCTGCACACCTCCTACTGGGGATGTGCCTGCAACCAAGGTACATGCCCTTGACCGGAATCGAACCTGGGACCTTTCAGTCCGCAATCCGACGCTCTATCCACTGAGCCAAACCAGCTAGGGCTCTATTATTACATTGATTTTTGCTCAAATCTGTATTTCCTTCTTTTTTCTCTAGTTTTGTTTTTTCTAACTTCTTGAGTTGAATTCAGCTCATCTTTTCCCTATTTTTTATATTCCAATAACCTTGACTTTAAAAAAAGATTTATTTTTTTGTAGAGAGAAAGGGAGAGGGAGAAAGAGTTTGAGACTGAGAGAAAAACATCTATGAGAGAGTGGAACATCAATCGGCTGCCTTCTACATGCCTCCTACAAGGGATTGAGCCTTCAAACTGGGCATGCGCCCTCACTGGGAATTGAACCAGCAACCTTTCAGTGCACAGAATGATGCCCAACCAATGGAGCTACACCGACCAGGGCTAACCTTGACTCTTTAATGTGTATTTTTTTTAAATTTAGGTTCTATTTGATTTTGTTTTATTCTATCACTCGAGTTAGATTTTCTCCCATTTCTTCAGGAAGTTTTTTTCATATCAAAATACACTTTTCTATTTATAGTGATCCTTTATTTTTCTCACCTAGTTTTATCTTTAATTGCCTTCTATATTGGCATAAATGTGATTCTTTTTAGTTATTGTATTATACTTCATAATACTTTTTCAGAATTTTCCCTTTGTATGCATTGTTTCTATGCTCTCAGAAGCATCATATTTAGTTTTTGTTCTTTGTTTTTAATTGCCATTCACAGATATTTGTGCAAATTTCCTAGAACAGATAGTTGTACATATGTTTCTTAGATAAATACTTGAATACTGTATATGCTTCATGGAAGTCTTCTCAGATATGCAGTTCATCCATTTTAACTTTTCATTACTCCCATCGATGAATTATTGGCTCTAACCAGAGATGACCAAGTATGACCAACTAATAACTTGGAAGGCTTGGTTGGGCCTCCCTTCCCTTAATCTTCATTGGCACCCCTTCCATATTTCTGATCCAATAGCTAAGTTTTTTTTTAATCTTAAAGTGCTGTGAATACTGTTACTGAAAATGTCTTCCAGACCCCCTTTTCTTTTCCTGCCACCCCACTCACATGAAAAGATTGTTTGCCGTAAGATCCATCTGTGTAGAAATGTCACTCTACCCTTTCTAACCCTCCTCAGTAAACCGTCTCACCTGATTAAGTGTGTTGACTTTTCTCCCCCAGTAAACTTCCAATTTAAAAATGTATTGGATTTGGGTACCTTTTCAGCTTATTGATCTTCATAAATACGATTTCTAGTTAAAGTGGGAAGTAATTTGGATTTTTCAACATGCTCAATTGATAGAAGAATTACAGTGTTCTTCCTTGAATCCCATAGAGCTTTCTACTGTGTATTTTAACTATGTCTGAAAATGCCTTAGCTGCCTTACTTGTATGAGCCCTGTGTCCATGATTTGTGTCTATTTCATCTTTAATTCCTCATTGAATTCTTAGTGCACTGTTTTACAAAGGATAGGTATCTAATTGACGATTATAACCATAAAAACCTCCATTTGTTGAGTCTGCTTTATTTACTATTCTGTAACTATAACCTCTAACTATTGATTATTCATAATTGCAAAAGGGCATTCTTTATCTAACGTTGTCTTGTGTCTTCTACCCTATTCTATGGAGATGATATTACGATAAAATTTGGGTTTGGAGAAACCCAATTACAGAGGTGATTTCAGTGAGGGCAACTTGTCCTGTTACAGATGTTCTCCTTCTCCCCAGCAGTGAGGTTTAGTTTAAGGTTTCTTCTAAGGTCTTGCTATTCTCTCTTATCCTCAAGTATGATTGGAAAAGTAAAAGTAAGACTTATATTTACATAGTAGAATTTTTTGAAAAGTTCGAAGAGCCTCCAAGTGCATATGAGTCACTTTTTCTGATATTGGACTTGATATAACATTCCATTAACCTGCAACTTTACCATTAGCCTTAAAACAAAATCTGCTTGACGTGAGTTTCTTGATGAAGTTTCAAATATATGTAAGTGTCCTCATTAGTTTTACAGTGATGGTTTCCATTAGTTCTTAAAGGAGTTTGTGGCCAATGTAAATAGGATAACTTTAGTAGTTGTGCCCTTTCCGTAGAAGTCATATGAATATAACGGAAAGATGCCTTAACAGCAGCAGTCAATTTTTAAAGTAGGCTACGCATTCATTATCTAGTAGACTATCACCCTTCCAGTGTGATCATCTGTTATTCTGTTAATTAGCAAGCTGATGAAGTGTATGACTTCCTATAGCTGTGACATCAAAATAAAGCAGAGTGATTGCTTTAAATACGTTTAAAGTAGCTAAGTACTTTAAATATATATCATTTTAATTCTCACAACTCTGTGATATATTTATATAATTATATATTTGTGTGATATAATTGAGATCACTTTTATGCCAATTTACTGAGAGATTACTGTGACATAAAGAAGTTAAGAAATTTGACTGGTCATACAACTAGTAAGTGACCATGATTTAAACCTCAGTTTGTCGAATTCCAGAGCTTATTCCTAAACCAATAGGCACCACTGTCTAATAGTACACAATGCTTTTTAGAGTGATTATACTAGGAGTTTATAAAACTCAAATGCTAGCAAAGGCAAGGCAAGCCACATAAATGTGTGAAGTGATTAAGTATAAAGTCATGAAGAGTGGAATGATCAGCATTATGAGAATCAAGAGGACATGAAAAGAAATTCAAAATATACATATATATTTAATGCTGTGCTTTCAAAGCACATCTGCAGGCCAGACTTGACCCATAAGTTCACCACATTTTTGTCTCTTTGCTTAAAGAAATTATTCCTCTCTATTTTTACCTTCAAATAATATTTGAAGCTTTGCTAGTTGCCACACATTCAGAAATAGCATTTATTTATTTTCTTAATGAGTAAGGGACCATAGTTCTATATTTTGAAGTTGATTTCATTGAAATAAGAATGAAAAGAATTAATTTTTTTCTTTCTTAAAATGTACTTTGTTATTTTTTTTAATTAATGAAATCCCAAGGGTGTACACTGCTATTACTCTGCCATCTGACACAATGATCCTTCCCATCGTCTCCTCTGTAGTTATCTGACATTAAGGTTTGCGAGGTATAGCCCTGTTAGTTATGGAATAAATAATTTTCAAACTCTAAATTTTGGGTCTTAAGATAGGACGTAGAATTCAGTATCAGTCTGATATTTATTCATCCTCTCAGAATTGTATCAGACTACAGGCTTGGCATGGTGACTATCTTAATTCATAAATACATTTTTAATATATGTTTTTACTGATTTTAGAGAAGAAGGGAGAGAGAGATTAGAAACATCAATGAGAGAGAAACATGGATCAGCTGCCTCCTGCATGCCCTCTTCCCCCAGGGATCAGGCCTGCAACCCAGGCATGTGCCCTGACCAGGAATTGAACCAGCAATGGTCATTGCTCAGCCACTGAGCATGGGTCATTGCATGGGTCATTGCTCAGCCACTGAGCCACACCGGCTGGGTCATAAATACAATTTAAGCCTGTTTTTTTGTAGTAATTTATATAAAAAGCAAATGTGCATAATATCTTTTGTCCAAGTGAATACTTTTGATAGCCTCTGTGTAGTTATTTTGCTAAAATAACATTTAGACAATATAGTGGGAGGGCTTTGTTGAAATAAGCTTTAACTGTTAAACATGTATAATGATCCTAGTTTAAGGAATTTGCCTTTGTACAAAAGCAAATTATTTTGATTATTGAAATGTAAGATTAGAAAACAAAATTTCTCATGTTTAAGTTCCCTGGAATTTAGACCAAAATAGAAATCATTCTTTTAAAAGAATTCAGGTACAGTAAATGTAATTTATATCACCGCATATTCAAACTTCTACGTCAGTGGCACATTAGGGAACACACAGGGCTGGAGATGTGAATATTATATAATGAGGATAATAAAGGAGTGAAATGCGATGTGCCTCCGGTGCATATTAGTAGCTAATTCCAATATGAATGCTTTGCAATCATTTGTCGGTTGAGATGCATGTGTTCAGCTAAATGGAAATCTTGGCCGTTCTCTCATACACCCCATTATTTGTAATTGAACACCTGATTTCCATCATGCAACAAATTAACATCTGCACTAGATCTGCCGTTTATGCATATGGATACACTGATTAGAATTTTGCGGATAGATACTTGAAAACAAAAAGACAACATTGTGAAACACTTCCAGCCATAATTTTTGATTACATATTGAGAACCGTTTAATTATCTTACTCCATTTAATTAGCCCTTCTACTTAGGTCAATTGCTTTTTTTATTAACATGACATGTTAGCAATTTGTTAATTGGCATGAAATAACATGAGGCTTTTCTGAGTGTTTCATATGTGCTTAAGGAAGCTAAGGAAAAGGCAAAGTGGTAAATGTGTTCATTAGCCCCCGTTAGCACTTATAGTGCCGCTGTGTGGTGCCAGCAAATTATGTGATTCTGTCCTGTGAATGTCTTTCCTTTATTATACCAGAGGAGATTATTGATTTGAGTGATTACCAAAATTACAAAAAAAAAAAAAAAAACACAAAAAAAAACCGTAAATGTGAATATACATTTCAAATATATATGAAGTTAAGAGAATGATGAAAAGTGAAGAAGATATATGTATATAAATGCTAGTAGGTAGGAGGGGAAATAGGCAAAAGACACATATATTCATGTAAGGAAATTATTAAGAAAAAAGATTGTCAGTATCAAGCCTTTAAGCTCAAAGCCTCTTCACTATTATGTTAAAAATTATGTTAAAAAATTTTTAGATATCAACAGTATTCAATTTGTGACATTGACTAAGGCTCCTTTGTGTGTTGATTCCATATATCCCCATCAAAGTAAAAAGTATATTCAGCTGATAAGTTTTTAGGTATAGTACCACAAAATATTATGCACATTTCTGTGGAGTGGAGTGTAAAGTTATTACTGATTACACCTAGGAAAAACTTGGTTTTATCCTAAAGAATTCCTCGAGGATATGGCACAAATAGACGATTGCCAGTAATCCTGCATTGGGGAAACAAGTTTAGCAGAACACATGTAACCACCTTGCCTTACAGTCATTAAGCACGAATGATTTTCTTTCTAACCTCTAAGTGAGTTATTACAACTAGAGGCCCAGTGTATGAAATTTGTGCATGGGTAGCATCCCTAGGCCTGGCCAGTGATCAGGGCCAATGGGGGCCTTCTGGCTGCCGGCTGCGGCCTTCCTTCATCCTGCGCTGCCCCCTGGTGGACAGCATGTTATAGCAAGCAATCAGTCTCCCAGTCGAACTCCCACAGGAACAATTTGCATATTAGGCTTTTATCTACACTAATAAAAGAGAAATATGCAAATTGACTGTACCTCTGTGATGCCCATCAGCCAAGCAGGGGTGAGTATGCAAATTAACCAAACAAAGATGGCTGGTTAATTTGCATACATAGGTGCGGAGCAGCCAGGCGGGTTGGAACGCCTGCTATGAAGGGAAGGGCGGGGGGTGGAGGGAGCCAAGGAGTGGCACTCCGGCCGGGAGCAAGGACTTGCAGGCTCCTGGGCAGCCATGAGCGAAGCCAGGGGAAGGAAGGCCTATTCTTGCATGAATCTTCATGCAACAGGCTTCTAGTATATATAGATGCCATCACAGCTTTGAGGAACTTAATGATTGTGAGAATGGAGAGCATAGAATAGTATTGGTCTTCCTGTTACTTCCAGCTTTTCTGGCTGCAACCATGGAGGGGCATTACATTAGAGAGAGGGGGAGGAAAGAGAGAGAGAGACTAATATATATTCCACTGTATTCTAAATAGGATTACTTCACGCCAGCATAGAAGTGAAGAGCTAAAAGAGATTTTGCAATTCTTGGCGAAACACATGTTTTTAAAATAAAACATTGAGGGTAAGAGTGGCTAGCATTTCTCAAGTATGTATTGATTCCATGAACCGATTCTGGGTGTATCTGGGCAAAGCACCAGGTTGAGCATTCTGGCAAATACAATGATAAATTTATAGTGACTTCATCCTCTTGAGAATTGTTCTAATTTCTTTCTTGTCAGTAATGTTTCCATCCACGTGGGGGCACTATGATCAAATACAGGGTGGGCAAAAGTAGGTTCACAGTTGCAAGTCAGTGAGAATTTATTCTTGTATTAATTAATTAATGTATCATTTATTTGTATTGTTTCCAATATGAACAACCATAAACCTACTTTTCTCCACCCCTGTATAAGAAGAAAAGAGAAAAATTGTGTTGTTGTTTTTTGTTTGGTTTACTTCAGTTAGAAAAATTGTTCAGAATACTACTGTAGGGAAACCCTAACTAATTATATACTTTTAGGTAACATAGCTTTTTAAATGTGCATATGGCTGCGATTTTTGTTTGTGTTTGTTGGAGTTGCAGTAGGTACAGACTGATCAGTGGTTAGCGTGTGGTCTCTGCACTAGGAGCCCCAGCATCCCCTGGGAGCCTGTAGGAAAGGCAGGTCCTCGGGCTGCTCCACATCAGAAATCAGGGTGTGGAGCTCAGCAGTATGGCTTTCCCAAGCCCTCTGCAAGCTCCAGCGTTTGCTAACATTGGAGAACCACTGAATTAGAATAGGTGGATTTTGACATACTTTTAAAGCTTCTAACTGTTGAAAAGTTATTAGGTTAAAAATTATCAAATGGGCTTGAAATATTGTGAAAATATATTTCTTAGGGAAGGTTCCTCTCCTATGTGAACAATAAATGAGTCTGAAGAATTAAACTACCCCCCCGCCATGATTATACAACCAGGGTCAGATGAGTCAGAACAGTTAGTTGATTAGTCACTTTCACCCTTTGCCGGTCCCCCCAATTTTCAAAGTGAAACTTAAGCTAAGTCATTTGTTTTCTATTATATAGATAAATCAGCCAAGTAATTTAATTTCTCAAATATAACTCCTTGTGATGATGTCAAGACATGGCCTAGATTTCAACCTAGTACTGCTAACAGTGTTTCTTTACATCTCTATAGTATCTTTACACTCATTGAAAGAGCTATGCTATCTACTGGGTCATCTGATTCTTGGAATAATTCTTTGAGGCAATTTAGGAAACCAATCATTGCCTCTGTTTACAGTTAGGGAAAGCTGAGACCGGTTTTAGAATCCTAAGTGTAATATTCAGATAGAGACTATACTAACCCCTTTTTAATAAGTGGCTAACTTTGTTCCCCTGTTCCTGAGAGTTAGTGAGAACTGCTGGAAGTTAGGAAGGAGAATACTCTGAGATGTGGGTTTCCCTCCCTGGAGGTATTCTCTCACATCCTTCCTTCCTATCAGACCAGGACTCAGATGTGCCCTGCCTGCCCCTCATTTTCTTTCTGTTCCATCTGGACTCTCCTTCCTTGTTTTTCTTTCATCAGTTACAATAGTTAGAACTTCCAAAGCCTTTTTGCTGAGGAGGAACAAGTAAAGACACCGCAGAGAATAAGCCAGTCAGAGAAAGACAAGCATCACATGATCTCATTCATATGTGGAGTCTAATGAACCAAATAAACTGATGATCAAAAATAGACCCAGAGACACAGAAGCATGAACAGACTGTTGAACCTCAGAGGAAAGGCAGTGGAGGGTGTGTGGGAAGAGATCAACCAATGAGCTTATATGCATATATGTATAACCCGTGGACACAGACCATGGGGTGGTGAGGGCCTGGGGGGAGCGGGGAAGACGTGAGCCATTAAAGGGGGAAAAGGGGGGCCCTATGTAATACTTTCAACAATAAAGATTAAAAGAAAAAAGAAACACCAGTAAAGCTTGCCATCAGCCTGGTGGGTTCTGACTGTTTATCTGCTGTTGTGCTCTACCCAAAGGCTGGCCTCATTTAGCTGGCACCTCACAAAGGTGCCCTGGGATTTTGCTCTTAGTCTTCTCTCCAAATGAAGACTCTTACCTTAACAGCCACCAGCAGGGAATGGCCTCCTCTGTAAGTGACCAGTTTTTCATTCACAATCAAGTCACAACTAGTCCAGGATGCATCCTCCCAATATGCAAGGAGTGGTCTTGGTCTGATTGTTCTGAGATCAAGGCCACCTTCTCCATATATAAGGGCTAAATCATACATCAAGGTGAGTGTTTTATGTACATACTAGAAGCCAGGTACACGAAATTTGTTCACTGCCGGGGGGGGGGAGGGGGGGGCGGTCTCCCTGCCCAGCCTGTGCCCTTTCGCAGTCTGGGATCCACGGTTGCACTTGCCAGCTGTGAGCCCAGCTCAGGCCTTCTGGCGCTCTCCCTGTGGGAGTGCACTGACCACCAGGGGGCAGCTCCTGTGTTAAGCGTCTGCACCCTGGTGGTCAGTGCATGTTATAGCGTCCAGTTGTTCCACCATTCAGTCTGTTTGCATATTAGCCTTTTATTATATAGGATTAGGTGGTGGCCATTCCTTACAATCTATACTAATAAAAGGGCAATATGCTAATTAGACTGGACATCTTACAGACGACCTTCCGGACAGCCTTCCGGACAAAGCCACGGTGGCGGGTCAAAGCAGAGGCAGTCAGGGGTGATCAGGTTGGCAAGGGAGAGCAGTTAGGGGGATCAGGCCAGCAGGTGAGAACAGTTAGGGGAGATCAGGCAAGCAGACAGAGGCGGTTAGGTGCTATCAGGCAGGCAGGCATGTAGAGGTGGTTAGGTGCGATCAGGCAGGCAGGTGAGCAGTTAGGAGCCAGCGGACCCGGATTGCAAGAGGGTGCAGGCTGGGCTGAGGGACCCCCCCTCCCTCCCGGTGGATTTCATGCACCGGGCCTCTAGTTAACTGTAACTATGAAGTGAATCTTGTGACAAAGTTGAAATATAAATATTCAGTGAATATTTTTGTAGTGTTAAAAGTATCAGAAGTTATAGGCTATATTTATGGTAGTTTTATAATAATAGTTATATCTACCTTATAGGTTGTTATATTAATTGACATAATATATGTAAAGTATAAAATAAAATGGCTAGAATTCAGTAAATCTTTAAAAATGTAACCTGTTATAAGGAAAACTATGATGAAATGCATTGGGAATAGTTATTTGAAAAGCATCAGAATAGAATGGATGCTATCACAGAATATATTCTATTATAGTCTGTCATTTTAAACTTTTAGATTGAATTAAAAGGTTAATTAACTTGAATGCTAACTGAATAAGTCTCACTGGAAATCTTTTTATATTTTAAACTAAGTTGTTGAAAATTCCCTTAATATTTACTACAATTTTGTATTGCTTTCTAGAGTAGAGTCCATAAATATGTTTTACTTTTATTTGATTCTTAAGGGTCATTTATTTGCTTATGATCATCCATCTGAGACTCTCTGACTTCCTTGGTAGTTTATCTTCACTTTTCATCATTTTTCTATTTTATGTTAATGGTTAGCATATCTTCTGTCCTAAACGGCACCAAGTAAATATTAAGTAAATATCACTGAAGAGCCCTGACTCCAGCATATGTCTTGCAGTCTGTGAAGTAAGTTTTTCTTGTCTATTTTCCTCTAATTGTGGAGCAAACAAAGTGGGGAACAGCCCTCTGATAAATTGAAAATCATCGGATTCTAGCCAGTTACAGTATGATTTATAACTTCCTAGTAATTCACGCATTTCACTGAAGCATGGGTATGTTTGTACCCCACCCAAGGATGTAATTATGATTCAGACCTGCAAGCAAGATTCCCCATTTTTTTCCTAGGAAAAAATATCACTCCTTAATTGCAAATGAACAGATCTCAAACTTCTCTTCAGTTCTTCTGCTGTTTCGGAGGTGCCACCATAAAGAGAATTGAAACAAATATATATTTACAGGTTACTGTCTCCTATGTACTGATTTTTTTTTTTTTTTTACGCTCCATCTTATTATTGTGTTTACTTACGAAGAGTGCTTTTTCTGGCTATAACCATAGAGGGGCAGAAGAGAGGAAAAGAAGGTTCCTGCTAAGCCAGAAACCCTTAAGAAAAAGCAAAGGAACTTGGCAGGGCTGAACATCAAGCACCTGGGAAACAAGTTTGCCCAAAAGGTGCTTCAAAAGGCAAGGGGGAAGGTTATGAAAAAGCTAGCCTTGGCCAGTGTGGCTCAGTTGGTTGGAGCTTCATCTGGTACACTGAAAGGTGGTGGTTCGATTCCCTATAAGGGCACATACCTAGGTTGCAGGTTTGATCCCTGGTCAGCTGCGTATGGTAGGCAACCAATCTATGTTCTCTCTTACATCGATGTTTCTCTCTCCTTCCCTCCCTCTCTCCCTCCCTCTTTCCATTCCTCCATCTCTCTCCATCCCTTCCTCCCTCCCTCTTTCTCTCTCTAGCCCTCCCTTCCTCTCTCCAGCCTTCCTTCCCTCTCTGTCCTCCCCCTCTCTCTAAAAATCAATGAACTTGTCCTCCAATGAGGACACACACACACAAAAAAAAAAAAAAAAAGGAAGAAAGCTAAAACACTATCACAGGAACATAGGCAGATGTACACAACTGAGATTAGGACGTCAAGAAACCTGGCAACTTTTATTACCTGCGGAACGCTGATTGGCATTTGTCCTCGGGATCAGTGGAATCAGTGGTGTGAGGCCAAAGGTTGGAAAGGTGCTTGCTGCACCTTTGCCAGATCTCCAGTGGCACCTTTGTTAAGCTCCACAAGGCTTCAATGAACACGCAGAAGATTGGGAAACCATGTATTACATGGGGTACCCGAACCTGAAGTCAGTAAATGTATTCATCTCCAAGCATGGTTATGGCAAAATCAACAAAAAGCGAATTGCCCCGAAAGAACACATTGATTGCTCGATCTTTTGGTAAATACCGCGTCATCTGCATGGAGAAGCTGACTCGTGAGATCTGTACTGTTGGAAATTGCTTCAAAGAAACAAACAGCTTCCTGTGGCCCTTCAAATTATCTTCCAAGAGCTAGAATGAAGAAAAGACCACCCGTTTTGTGGAAGGTGGAAATGCTGACAACAGGGAAGACCAGCTCAATAGACTTACTAGAAGGATGGACTGAGATATCTACCATGGTTATTGGCCAGTTAATAAACAGTGAGTGCTTTAAAATGGGGGCAGGGGGAAGAAATTCAGAGATACCTTCAGAATGGCTTTAATTCCTTTCTGTGAAGTAATCCTTATATTTTACATATTCACATGACAGAATTCTAATCTTTAGCCCTAACTTTATGGTTAAATGGGAGAGGGCTTCTGTTTATACTTGGTTTAAAAACGTAGGTGCAAAATGGTTATTTATCTCCTTTTCTCCATCTGTGTTTCTCTTTCACTTTATTTTTGCCTGTGAATGTATAACTGTCAAGTTATTCCATGAAGATGGGAATATTGAGTTATTTGAATGAGTGTATATTTTTGTTACGTCGAGGAAAATGTTTTTCCTATACTGACACATGCCTTAAAATGGGAGAAAGCAAAGGGCCTGATTTTGTTTCAAAGTTGCCCTTATAGTTCTTGTTTGACAAAAGTGGTAATATATTTCTCCAGTAGATGGCGCAAGCATTCCCTGAAAATAGAAAATATTGTTGTCTGGACTAAAGAAAGTAGAGAACTTGGTAATAGAGGTAGCACAGTTTAAGCAGTAGTAAGTAATCTTAAAGACATTTTCTTTTGGAAGAAACATAAGAAGAGGTTAAAGGAAGGTGAAGTCAAGGTTCACTTTGCACATATCAAACTTGTCAAGACATTTTATCAAATTAATGCAGAAAAACTTTAATGTGGTATATGAATAATCAAAGATATATCACTACTGTCAATTTTAACTAAAACTATCTGAGACTTGAAATTCTGAATATGTTTTGTAAACGATAAAGGTTATTTCTGTTGATTACCTTGGTTTCATTTTTCTTTGTATCCTGCATTTATAGGCAGAAGCATTGTGAATATAGTTTAACAGATAAATAAATGTAATTCTTTTTTTTTAACACCAACAGTGATTATAATTGGGATTTGAAATTACAGATTATTTATTTTATTTTTAATATATTTTTATTGTTGATAGTATTACAGATATCTCCCATTTTCTGCCCTTTTCCCCACTTTCCCCCCTTCATGAATTCATAATCTTTAAGTTAAAGAAGAGAGAGAGAAACATTTTATAAGCCTAATGAATTCCAACCTGATTGTAAATGCTCCCCTTATTACTATTGCCTTTATGTATTTGGCTATTCATTCTCCTTCAAATAAGTAAATCTGTAGGAAAAAGAAACTGATCATCAAAGTACACTTTCTGTCTGTAGTAGTCTGGAATTTTTGCCTGGTTGGTAAATAGTAATTTCTTAAGAACCGAAGGAACTTAGTAGCTGGGAAACATAAAATGTATACTCAATAGAAATACTACTTTTATCTGATGAATGAGAACTAGTTGTAACTTACGTGTTATCATAGATATGCTTATTTTAACAAAAGATACCCTCAAAGTTTTGCCCCACGGTTTGGAAGGTTCTTTTTTCTAAATGGACAAAGTTGAAAAATTACTGCCATTCCAAGCCTTCCAAAGAGTCTTTTAAAATTGTTGGATTGAAATATTTCTGGAATATTACACTACTAATATAATGATAATGATGATGATGGTAACGATGCCTTGATTTATATAGAGCTTTATAGTTTCAAAGGCTCTTTCACATATATCATTTTAGTAGATTTTCATAATGACACTGTATTACAGTCAGAGCAAATATTGCTATTCCGATTTTACAGATGCAAAATGTGAAAGCCACATTGGGCACATAACAGTTACTAAAAGTTAAAGGGACTCAAGAGAACCATTCCTTTGTGTTCTTGTTCTTTGTTTTTCTTTGTTCTCTCCCTCCCCCTACCCCCCCCCCCATCATTTTCACTATTTCATCTCTGTTTTGGAAAAGTACTTATTCTGTACTTCCGGTATATGCTTTCATGTAGAGGGACAGTAATACCCCTGGTTTCTCTCCCTCCTCTGCCCTCCTCCCCGTCTTTTCTTTTTTTAACATATCTGATTGATTAGCTTGAGAGCAGGAATTAGGCATGCATACGTCAGCCCTTTCCTCTCTGTTTGTCCCTTGAAGGTGAGTGTCCATAGGGAGCACCAGCTCTCCGCTTTGCCCTGCATTTGTGCCTCAGCAGCAGGGCCTCCATGTGGGCAGGCCTATCCTATCTGGCCCTGTCTGTGACTGGAGTGGGAAAAGTATGTCTAATGGTAATACTGACCCTAGTAAAGGAGCCTCCTTCTTATAGAAAGAAACACTCTTCAGTATTATCTTTATAAGGTAACTAGAGGCCCGGTGCACTGATTCATGCACTGGTGGGGTCCCTTTCCCTGGCCTGCGGGATCGGGCCAAAACTGACTCTCCGACATCCCCCGAGGGGTCCCAGATGGCAAGAGGTTGCAGGCCAGGCCGAGGGACCCCACCGGTGCATGATTGGGCCCAGGGAGGGACCATGGGAGGGCTCCAGAGTGTGTCCGGTCCATCTCGCCCAGTCCCAATCGGCCAGACCCCAGCAGCAAGCTAACCTACTGGTCATAGCATCTGCCCCCTGGTGGTCAGTGCACGTCATAGCGACCAGTCAAATGAACAGTCGGACACTTAGCATATTAAGCTTTTATTGTATAGGATGTTTTAGCCTCTTGTTAACTCTTGTCTTTAGCCAACTGTTTAGAACTTAGGTAGAGAAAAGAGGTCCTAAAGTTTTGGGCCTCCTCAGAGATTCCAACAATATTTATATGTCAGAAAGGGGTTTTTTTTGTTTGTTTGTTTGCTTTTTATATTTTTACTGATTTCAGAGAGGACGGGAGAGGGAGAGAGATATAGAAACATCAATGATGAGAATCATTGATCAGCTACCTCCTGCTGCCTCCATGCCCCACCCCCTCAAGGTTCAAGCCCACAACCACAACCTGGGCATGTGCCCTTGACTGGAATCAAACCTGAGACCCTTCAGTCTGCAGGCCAATGCTCTATCCACTGAGCAAAACCAGCCAGGGCATGTCATAAAGTTTTTTTAAAAATGAATGTTAATGAGAACTAGGAGCCCAGTGCGTGATTTGAAATCGCACGGCGCCGCCCACCCTCGAGTCACCAGTCCGGCCCTGCCTCCCTCCCCGGGCCCCGCAGCGGCTAAGGCCGCTGCTGATCCAGCCCTGCCTCCTTCTCCGGCCCTTGAAGCAGCCACAGCTACTGCTGATCAGGCCCTCCCCCAGCGCAGGTGCGCAGAGGCTCCTGCTGCCCGGCCCCCGACGCTGCGCACGCAACCTCCTCCTGTCCTGTTGACCCGTTACAGAGTCCTGGTTAATTAGCATATTTATTATATATAGATAGATAGATTATAATATCTGGTGGCATTTTGAGAGCTTTAGGCATAGAATATGTCCCATTTCTTTTGAACTTAAAAGACCCTTGTACTACTGTGACCTTGGGACTGTTTTCAGCTCTGGGTCAAAGGGTCTCATCTAAAGTGCTGCCTGTCTCTTTTCCAGATCCTGGGATGGTGGGTGGCTTGGACTCCTAACATCTACCTGTTCCTGCTTTCGTAGGAGCCACTTTGTGCTTCCTTTATGCTATTAAATATCCTCCCATTTTAAGTTAAACTTTAGAATACCATTCTGCTGCCAAAACTATTTGAATACTCTTGATGAAATAAATGTATACTTACCAACTTTATGGAAAATCTGAAGTCTTACTTTTACCTTAATAGAGAGTATACACATTTTTGCTAGAGTTTACCTTCTTCATCAGGTTTTTATTGTGATGGTTCCTAATGACAAAACTAAGAACAGCCCCTTAGTCATTGCAAAAAATGTTTGTGGAATATCTGCTCTCTAGAGGTACTGTGCCAGAATGAGTGCTGAGTCAGCTGAGGCCCTGGCCTTCACAGGTCTTAGGGCCTTGTGCTGGATTAGACATTAGTCCACAATGCCGCGCCACAGCCCGTGGCTCTGGAGAAATGCCCGCATCTTACCCAATACATGTAATAAGGAAATGTGTTCTTATTGGGGACTAGAGGCCCGTTGCACGAAATTCGTGCACGGAGAGGGGGGGTGTCCCTCAGCCCAGCCTATACCCTCTCCAATCTGGGACCCCTCGAGGGATGTCCGACTGCCCGTTTAGGCCCGATCCCGATCTCACTGCTCAGTCCCTGGAGCCTTCAATCAGATCTCCACCCTCCTTGGATACAGACAAGATTAATACAAAGCATAAGATTGAGTGTTCAAGTGACAGTTCAGGTAGAAGAAGGCTGTTGGGGAAGAGAATCTGTGAAACTTGCTGGTCATTGGGAGAAATTCAAATACCTTGGGAAATAACTCACAAGAAAATAGTTACTTTAAATGTGGGCTAACCCATTTGTTTTCTAAATCTCAGTGCCCTCCAAAAATGCCCTTGTTAACTAAGATCAGAGAGGGGCATTACAGAGGCCTTTCCGGAATCATCCATTATCCATGAAGATTAGAATTCAAATTTTACAAAAAGCTTTTTTTCAAACATAAATCTTTATAGATTCTTAATTAAATGAAGTGAAAAGTGAAGAAGATATTTAATTATGATTAGGGTGTTAGTTAATTCCTAGCAGAATGTAAAAACTCAGTCATATAATTTTATTGCCTAAAGACTCATTAGTAGTCATCTAATCCTGCTAATTGCCTGAAGTGTATGCCAGAAGACCTTCTGTGAAAAGATTCTAAGATTTTGAAGACACTATATACACTGTTCTCCCCACCCAGCCCCACTCCTCAGCATCTTCTTATCCAGGTCTTTTACAAGCTCTTGCAAGTCCTCACATAGAGACTTTAGCTTTGGTTAGCTCAGTATTCCTCACTTTTGCCCACCAATCCCATTCTTTTTCTGCCAAATACTTCCTTATATCCAGATGTTCCAAGACACACCGTGAACAACATTGAATCTCAAATTACCTTCTCAATGATTTTCTTTTTAGTATAGATGTAGTTTATAAAATGGGCATTTTATGTATATATTTCACTTGAATTTATCCTAAATAGGAAGATGGTATGATATTATCTCCATTAATAGATAAGGAAACTGAGGTCTAAATTATTTGTGTTAACTCAGGATTACCTATGTTACATATAATGTTTAACAATGTTTGATCATTTTGCTTTTGCTTGGGAATATTGTGCCCCAAAAGGGAAGGCATTTTCTATAGTCAGTATCACATACTTGGATACATACATAAAAGCTTTTGCTGAAACTTTTGTTTATCATTACCAGCCCAATTACATTTTCAGGAAGAGGAAAGCGTAGTGGAATATCTTACACAAATATCTAGGATTGTGTAAGTGGATTATTTCAGTTTAAATCTTTACGGTGCCCTAGCGCTTTTGTAAAGTGGAGTGGAGTGTCCTTCCCTTTGAAGAGTATCAGAGCCCGAACCCCAGAGATTCAGATCTGCGCAGCCTCTCTCCCCTCTTCCTAGGGGGTGCAGCATAGACTTGATTCTATGCAAGTTTTCCTGGTTGGGGTAGTTTGCTTAATGTATTCTTAGGATATTGTCCCCTCATATCCTCTTCTGAAACATTTTATAATTAGCTTGGAAAGTCCACTAACTTTCTTGAACTTTTAACAGAGCAGTGAAGCTTCTGCAGATTCAAGAAAAAGTATTACCATATTTTGAAGAACATTTAAACTGAGGAGACACATGCTTTACAAAATTAGATATCCTACATAGTTGTATAATTTTGCAAACTCCATTATTGAAGAGATCATGAAACATTACAAAGTATATAGTAGGGCACTTTTTCTGCCAATCGAGATGTGAAAGAAGGCTGATCAGTTATCAAAGCTAAATGTAGGAAAAACTTCCTTTTTAATAAGAGAGTTCTCTGTAGAGTTTGATTTAGTTGGATTGTTTGGCTTGTGTTTAGCTGTTCATAGAACCACTTCCATGGTTCCTACTTCAGTTTTGTTTCTAGGTGACAGTGCTTTGGACTTTAGAACTCCCCCTTTAAGAAGGACCAGTTGTAGTTCTCGGTGTCTTATCTGGGGTGGAATGGGCGTTTATGGCCTTCTCAGCTTAGTGGTTTGCCGCTTTCCATACTTTAGATTGTACAGTGCAAGCCAGTTTTTAAAAGTGCTTTTACACCTTAGACTGTTACACTTAATCTGAGATTTAACTCAGATTAAACTAGCAGATGATGGGATTTAGGAAAAGGAGGGGTGACAATGTTTATATAATTGAGTCTACAAAGTGATACAAAAATGAGTGGAGAACTCTACATTTTACCGAAGTATGCTTTTATAAATCTCCTCTTTATACAGCACACACATTTTAACTTCCTGCTCAACAGTAGGAGCTTCTGAATTTTCTTCATTCATAATTTTTACCTAATTTGTTTGGTGATGATCCTGTCCATGCCTCACCACCTCTGTACTCTTTCCCATAAGAATTCGGAAAGTAGGAAAAGCCAACTGCTAAGTATTTACTTCTAGGTTTCTTAATGCCCAGGTTGCACTGTTGTCTGGAATCAGTTTCTTTTTCTCATCCTTAGCTGAAAACAAACAAACAAACAAACAAAAATGTCCTAATGTTATAGGGTTAAATAAAAGAGAGAAGGTAGTGAAAGGAAGAGTCCCTTCACGCAAGCAGCGGAGGACTGCAGGGATGACTGAAAGTACCTGAGGGCATTTGGTCCCTATCGGTTTTCACATCCAATTCGGTGGTGCCCGCAGATAGCCTGTATTGTTGTCAGTTAAATGGGATCATGAGTGTCTGAAAGGTGTTTGAGAATGAACCGAAAATCATTTTCACAAGTGGATGATTACTTCTGCCACATGTTAACCGAACTCTATCAGAATGGCCCAGATTCTTGAGCCTGCATTAATTGCTCTTTCAACCTTGACTGAGGTTTCTCTTTAAGAAAGCCCTTTCCAGGACTAAACTACTCTATATATTGATTTTTTTTCCCCTTTCTGTATTTTTCCTTGAGAAATGAAGGCTTGTAGGAGAAAAGGCTTTATCATTCAACATGTAGATTGATCGTTCCAGTTCTTTGAATTAAAAGGTAGACTCATAAGTGACCTGCCAAACATAATAGTCCTTTTTTCAAACACTGAATAATTCCCCTATTCTGTATACAATTACATTTTTCAAATATTCATTAGTGATGATATTTCACCATAAAGTAAAACCATGAACTCTCACAGCATGAACTCTGTGCAAATAAATTGTCATACTCTCTTTTCTATTAGAAGAGTAGGCCACCACTCTAATGACAACTAAACTATAATATTTAGTAATATGCTTGCAAATTTTTGTTGTGTAGAAGTATTCTTTTTTTTATTGTTTAAAGTATTACAAATCGTAGTACATATGTCTCCATTTTTTTCCCCATTGACCTTCCCCTGGCCTCCCCTATCCCCCAGCACATACCCTCACCTCCCACCCCATCCCCAGTGTCTTGCATCCATTGGTTATGCTTATATGCATGCATAAAAGTCCTTCGATTGATCTCTTACCTCCCCCAACTCTCCCCAGCCTTCCCACTGTAGTTTGACAATCTGTTCAATGCTTCTTTGCCTCTGTATCTATTTTTGTTCATCAGTTTATGTTGTTCATTATATTCCATAAATGAGTGAGATCATGTGATATTTATCTTTCACTGACTAGCTTATTTCACTTAGCATAATGCTCTCCAGTTCCATCCATGCTGTTGCAAATGGTAAGAATTCCTCCTTTTTTTACAGCAGCGTAGTATTCCATTGTGTAGATGTACCACAGTTTTCTAATCCACTCATCTGCTGATGGGCACTTAGGCTGTTTCCAAATCTTAGCTATTGTAAATTGTGCTGCTATGAACATAGGGGTGCATATGTCCTTTCTAAATGGTGTTTCTGTTTCCTTGGAATATACTGGTATTCCTAGAAGTGGTATTACTGGGTCAAATGGCAGTTCCATTTTTAATTTTTTGAGGAAACGCCATACTGTTCTCCACAGTGGCTGCACCAGTCTGCATTCCCACCAGCAGTGAAGGAGGATTTCCTTTTCTCCTCGTCCTCGCCAGCACTTGTTGTTTGTTGATTTGTTGATGATAGCCATTCTGACAGGTGTGAGATGGTACCTCATTGTTGTTTTGATTTGCATCTCTTGGATGTTTAGTGACTTTGAGCATGTTTTCTTATGTTTCTTGGCCTTCTCTATGAGCTCTTTCAAAAAGTGTCTAGGTCCTTTGCCCATTTTTCAATTGGATTGTTTATCTTCCTTTTGTTAAGTTTTGTATGAGTTCCCTGTAAATGTTGGAGATTACACCCTTATCGGAGATAACATTGGCAAATATGTTCTCCCATGCAGTGGGCTTTCTTGTTGTTTTGTTGATGATTTCTTTTGCTGTGCAGATGCTTTTTATTTTGATGAAGTCCCATTTGTTTATTTTCTCCTTAGTTTCCATTGCCCTAGGAGCTGTATTGGTAAAGATACTGCTATGACAAATGTCTGCTATGTTGGTGCCTATGGCTTCTTCTAAGGTTTTTATGGTTTCCCATCTTACATTTAAGTCCTTTATCCATTTTGAGTTTATTTTTGTGTATGGTGTAAGTTGGTGGTCTAGTTTCATTTTTTTGCAAGTATCTGTCCAATTTTCCCAACACGATTTATTGAAGAGACTGTCTTGACTCCATTGTGTGCTCTTGCCTCCTTTGTCAAATATTAATTGAGCATAATGGCTTGGGTTGATTTCTGGATTCTCTATTTTGTTCCACTGGTCTATATGCCTGTTCTTGTGCCAGTACCAGGCAGTTGTAAGAACAGTGGCTTTGTAGTATAGCTTGATATCTGGTATTGTGGTCCCTCCAACATTGTTCTTCTTCCTCAAGATTGCTGCAGCTATTCGGGGACTTTTTTTATTCCAGATGAATTTTTGGAGAGTTTGTTCTATGTCTTTGAAGTATGCTGTTGGTATTTTAATGGGGATTGCATTGAATTTATAGATTGCTTTGGGTAGTATGACCATTTTAATGCTGTTGATTCTACCAATCTATGAACATGGTATATTCTTCCATTTGTTCATGTCTGCTTTTATTTTTTCAGCACCCGGAAATTTTCTGAGTACAGGTCCTTTATCTCCTTGGTTAAATTTATTCGAAGGTATCTTAATGTTTTTGTTGCAATGGTAAATGGGATTGCTTTTTTAGTTTCTCTTTCTGTGAGTTCATTATTGATGCATAGAAAAGCCATAGACTTCTGGGTGTTAATTTTGTATCCTGCTACATTGCTGAATTCATTTATTAAGTCTAGTAGTTTTTTGATGGAGTCTTTGGGGTTTTCTATGTATAATATCATGTCATCTGCGAATAAGGACAGTTTTACTTCTTCTTTTCCAATTTGGATGCCTTTTATTTCTTCTTCTTGTCTGATAGCAATGGCTAGTACTTCCAGTACTATGTCGAACAGAAGTGGTGAGAGTGGGCCTCCCTGTCTTGTTCCTGTTCTTGGGAGAAATGGTTTTAGTTTATGCCCATTGAGTATGATGTTGGCTGTGGGTTTGTCATATATGGCTTCTATTATGTTGAGGTATGATCCTTCTGTTCCCACCTTGCTGAGAGTTTTTATCAAGAAAGGGTGTTGGATTTTGTCAAATGCTTTTTCTGCATCAATGGATGTGATTATATGGTTTTAATCTCTCAGTTTGTTTATGTGGTGTATCACGTTTATTGATTTGTGGATATTCTACCATCCTTGCATCCCCGGAATAAATCCCACTTGGTCATGGTGTTTGATCTTTCTAATGTATTGCTAGATTTGATTTGCTAGAATTTTGTTGAAAATTTTGGCGTCTATGTTCATGAGGGATATTGGCCTGTAATTCTCTTTCTTTCTATTGTCTTTATCTGGTTTTGGGATTAGGGTAATGCTGACTTCGTAGAAAGATCTTGTAAATGTTACTTCCTCTTGAATTTTTTGGAATAGTCTGAGGAAGATAGTTTTTATTTCTTTTTTGGATGTTTGATAAAACTCCGCTGTGAAGCCGTTTGGTCCAGGGCTTTTGTTTGTTGGAAGTTTTTTTATTACTGCTTCAATATCCTCCATAGATATCAGCCAATTTAGATTATTTTATTCCTTCTGGTTGAGTTTTAGAAGGTCGTATTTTTCTAGGAATATATTCATTTCTTCTAGGTTGACCAGTTTGTTGGAATAGAGTTGCTTATAGTATTTTTTTACGATTCTTCATATTTCTGTGGGGTCTGTTGTTATTTTGCCTCTTTCGTTTCTGATGTTGTTTATTTGGGTCCTCTCTCTTTGCTTCTTGGTGAGCCTGGTAGAGGTTCATCAGTCTTGTTTATCCTTTCAAAGAACCAGCTCTTGGTTTCATTGATCTTTTGTATTTTTTTTTTGTTTATTTGTTTGTTTTGTTTGTTTTTGTCTCTATGTCATTTGTTTCTGCTCTGATCTTTATTATTTCCTTCCTTCAGCTCACTCTGGGCTTTTCTTCTTGCTCTCTCTCTCTAATTCTTCAAGTTGCAGATTTAGATGATTTATTACCATTTTTTGTTGTTTTTTGAGGTAGGCCGGTAATGCTATGAACTTCCCTCTCAGGACTTCTTTCACTGTGTCCCAAAGATTTTTGGATTGTTGTGTTTTCATTGTCATTTGTTTCCAGGAAGTTTTTTATTTCTTTGATCTAATTGGTAACCCACTCATTGTTTAATAGTATGCTATTCAGCCTCCAAGTGTTTGAATTTTTGTGATTGTTTTTATTATAGTTGATTTCTAATTTTATACCATTGTGGTCTGATAAAATGCTTGATATGATTTCAATCTTCTTGAATTTGGAGAGACTTTGCCTGTGTCCCAATATGTTGCCTATCTTTGAAAATGCCCCATGTGCACTTGAGAAGAATGTATATTCTATAGTTTTGGGGTGGAATGTTCTAAAGATATCAATTAAGTCCATCTTATCTAGTGAGTCTTTTAGGATTGCTGTTTCTTTGCTAATTTTTTGTCTAGAGGATTTATCCAGTGATGTTAGTGGTGTATTAAAGTCTCCTACTATGATTGTATTGCTGTCAATCTTTCCCCTGACATCTTCCAGAAGTTTTTTTTTTTTTTTTTTTTTATGTATTTGAGTGCTCCTGCATTGGGTGCATATATGTTCACCAGAGTTATATCCTCCTGTTGTATCAATCCCTTCAGAATTATGAAGTGGCTTTCCTTGTCTCTTGTTATGGTCTTCAATTTGAGGTCTATTTTGTCAGATATAAGTATTGCCACCCCAGCTTTTTTTTTTTTTTTAATATATTTTATTGATTTTTTACAGAGAGGAAGGGAGAGGGATATAGAGTTAGAAACATCGATGAGAGAGAAACATCAATCAGCTGCCTCCTGCACACTCCCTACTGGGGATGTGCCCGCAACCAAGGGTACATGCCCTTGACCGGAATCAGACCTGGGACCTTTCAGTCCACAGGCCAACGCTCTATCCACTGAGTCAAACCGGTTAGGGCCCCAGCTTTTTTTTTTTTTTTCATTTCCATTTGCCTGATAGATATTTTCCATCCCTTCTCTTTCAGTCTGTGTGAGTCCCTTGTTCTGAGGTGGGTCTCCTGTAGACAGCATATATATGGGTCATGTTTTCTTATCCATTCGGTCACTCGATGTCTTTTGATTGGAGCATTTAATCCATTTACATTTGATGTTATTATTGATAGGTACCTGTTTGTAGCCATTTCTGTGCTTTATGCCTGTGTTCCTTCCTCCCTTTCTATTTTTTCTTTTTACAGCATTCCCTTTAACACTTCTTGCATTGCTGGCTTGGTAGTGATAAACTCCCTTAGCATATTTTTGCTTGTGAAGCTCCTGATTTCTCTTTTAATTTTAATTGACAGTCTTACTGGATAGAGTATTCTTGGATTCTCACTTTGTATTTTTCATTCCATTCCCTTCTAGCTTGGTGTGTTTCTGTTGAGAAATCATTTGATAATCTGATGGGGGATCCTTTGTAGGTAACTCTCTCTCTCTCTCTCTTGCAACCTTTAAGATTCTCTCTTTGTTGTTGACATTTGCCATTGTAATTATGACGTGTCTTGGTGTGGTTATTTTGGGATTCATCTTGCTTGGGTCTCTCTGTACTTGTGCGACTTTTTTCTTCCCCATATCAGGGAAGTTTTCTGTAATTATTTCTTCAAATAGATTCTCTAATCCTTGCTGCTCCTCTTGTCCTTCTGGCAACCCTATTATATGTACATTACTTTGCTTTGCATTGTCCCAAAGTTCCCTTAGGCTCTCCTCCTGCTTTTTAATTTTTTTCTCCAGTTGCTGTTCAGATTGAGCTTGTTTTTCTACCTTATCTTCTAACTCACTAATTCGGTCCTCTGCTTCTTCTAGTCTACTGCTGAAACCTTCAATGGTGTTTTTTATTGTAGCTATATCACTTTGATTTCTTCCTGATTTTTGCATAGGTAGTTGATTTTCTCGTCCATCCAATTTATGAACTGTATGACCATTACTCTGAATTCTTTTTCTGTCATATTGCATGCCTAGTTTCACCTATTTCCTTTCTTGGCGATTTCTCTTTTTCTTTCCTCTGGGGATTATTTTGTTGTCTCCCCATTCTAACTATCACCAGAAGGTCCAAATGCTGAGTTGCGGGGGCCTGAGCTGTGTGCAGTGGGAGCGTCGCGCCACCCGAGTGTCACTGAAGAGCTCCAACACTGAGACGTGTGGCTGCCATGGGTCGGTGGGAGCCACACACCCCAAGAATCAGAGTCACCAGCACTCAGTGCAGCCTCGTGCGTGCACCTAGAATCAGGGACCCCCACATGCACTGCACTGAAAAAAAGTCCCCACAGGTGTACACGGAAAATCAGAGTTTCCTATCGCATGCCAGGAGTCAGAGACCCCATGTGCATTCGCTGAGAATCGAGTTTCAGAGTCTCTGTAGCTTGGTGAGGCCTCCTGCCATGAATCAGGGTCCCTGTGTGCACGTGCACTGAGAATTGCAATCACAGGCACTCAGTGTGCGTGGACTGAGAATCAGGGATCCCATGCACACACGATGAGAAACAAAGTCCCCATGTTTGTGCTCCGAGAGTCAAGTCAGTGCTGCCTCTTGCACGGAGAATCAGTGTCCCTGGTCTGCTTAAGGGGCCGGGTTGCACAGCTGTCCTGTGTCAGCAGGAGGCCCACTCCTGCACAGCGGGGAACAGACTCCCATGTGCACACTGCGCCCAGAGTCAAAGTTAAATAGCACAGCTGCCCTGTGTAGGCAGGAAGCCTGCTTGCGCAGAGCGGGTCTGGCAGTTCCTATGATGCCGCAGCAGGCCAGCAGGGTGGGGGATGGACTCTGTGACTCACAGTAATCTGTGGCCGGGATGTCTGGAGTCTTGGTGTCCGTGGGTCTGCAGGTCTTTATCCCGAGTGGTTGTAGGGTCCCAGCTTGCTTCTGAGACTAGTAGATTGGGTGGTGGTGAGGCTGGGATCCTAGTCACAAGCAGTCCTGCTCTTCAAGAAGACGTGGTCTTTGTTTGTGGAAGTATTCTTTGAACAATCTTCAAGTTAGAAATGTTTTAAAAGTGCTATTAATGTGTTTAAATAAATCACAGTATTTCATGTTGTCCTTTTTAATTTCAAATATGGCATAAATAGAGAATATGAGCTGTTTCCTTCCTGGAATAATGTGGGATATATTTTAGTTCCAATATATTGTGTTATGAAGATGAGTTAAATCTCAGTTTTTAAAACTAATCAGAAGATGAAATTTCATTAACTTTTGTGATTATATAGTATTTATAGAAAAAATGTCTTAATTTGTTAGTAAAACTAATTTCTGAGTTCTTTGGCTTAAAGTAAGACAAATCACAGCATGTTACATGTGAATCTATTTTTTTTAAAAAAACATATGGAAAGAGGTGCTGTGTAAAAAAAGCACTCAAAATAATTTTATAAGCATTGCAGTGTGAACATGTTATGCAATCTTTTGAAATTTAACAAAAACAAGCAAAGTAATTTTTTCTGATTTTTGTTTCGCTGAAGTTTATTTTTACCTAACTTTATTTTACTCAGTAACTCTGTTGTTGAGATCATTTTATTAGAATAATGCATAATTGTAAGGATCAACTTATATCTAAAGAAAAGTTTTTATTCCTATTGTCAGAACGTTCTGGTGCAGTGGTCGGCAAACTCATTGGTCAACAGAGCCAAATATCAACAGTACAATGATTGAAATTTCTTTTGAGAGCCAAATTTTTTAAACTTAAACTATATAGGTAGGTACATTGTTATTAACTTAATTAGGGTACTCCTAAGCTGGCCTTTGCTAAAAACTCAAGGGGCCAAAGAGCCGCATGTGGCTTGCGAGCCGCAGTTTGCCAACCACTGTTCTGGCATATTTCATAAGGACTCTGCTTTTGTTTTTGAACAAATGAAACTTTTTGAAGTAATTATGGCTTATTAAGTTAACATAACTCTTTTAAGAATCATGCTGATCCCACAGAGATTGTACACTTTTTAGTGTGTTGAGATACTCTATGACCATATATAACTCTTTATATAAAGGATAAAAAAAAAATTCCCTGTTTGCCTTGTCGATAGTAACTACATTGGCTTGAAGTCTGGCCATAGCAAAATTCTTTTGTTTTCTCTTTCTCTTCTCTCTTCTCTGGACTTTTTTCCTAACAGCATCGTATCTGATCTATTCATTCACATTGTATTTTAAATATGTAATCAAATATCTTAAAATTTAGCTTCTCATATCTTTGATATTTGAGGATAGAGCATGACCTAGGGATAGTTAGAAATGCTAAAGAGATAGTCGCAGGTGGATGAAACATTGATACACATTCAGCTGGTTTTGTGCTTGGTTTCTAGCATTGATTCCTATGTTTCTTTGGAGCAAATAGTGCTCTCCATTAGAAACAACCCTAGAAGAGTGATTAATACTTTAAGATTATTGCTGTGTTTGTACTGATTTATAAAACCAAATGCTTTACGGCTTTGCTCTTCCACACTAAATTTGAGCTTTGTGTCAGTGCTGCTAATTTCTTTGTTAACTAATCCTGTGTAAGAAGAGAAGATTTTAAAGTTAAGCAGGCATTTTTTTGTTTGTTCAAAGGGAACAACTTCTTAATACCTTACTTAAGTTGGATGTACTGATGAAAGCAAACACTTTTAAATAGTATTGGAACAATTATTTTTAAACAACTTAAAATACTATAGTTACATTAGTATTGTGATACGATGGAAATATTTCAATGGAAAAGTGTTATACTTAGTACAAATTAGCATTGGAAATATGTGCTTTTGGAATGTGTTATGTACAACAGAATATCTCTTTTACTCCAGTCAAATAATAATTCTTGGATCCAATTTAACTTTGATTAAGGATTTTTTTTTGTTCTCTTAGGGCCATACTCAAATAGATTTGTGGAAAGTATAATAAAACTAAGATTGTTCCTTAATTTTTCATCCATTTTATACTTTACTGAGATAATTTAACAAGGATGAGAAAAAA